>CM051826.1:118776276-119401276 GCA_028451465.1 Erethizon dorsatum | reverse complement strand
TGTATATTTCCTGTTTTAATTTCCCTTTCTCCTCTCTTATAATAGAGATATCTATTTCTTCCACAGAATTTTCTTAGTGTTTTCTTTTTCTTTTTTCTTGCCCAGTGAAGCCTCCTGCTTGAGTCAACTAATGCCTTAGGCTTTATAAAATTCTGGAAATGCTATCCTTTGTTAATAATGATGATGATAATGAACATAGTAGTACATTCTCCAGACGTTGTCTAATTTCATTTTTTTTCAAATCAAGATACATTTTCAAACAGGCTTAGTGTTAAATGAGTGTGTGTACCTCTGTGTGTGAGTGTGTATTCCCATGTATCTTGGGAAAAGGTGACCTTTGTTGTTTAGTGGGCTTAAATTCATTCAAATCATACAAGAAAAACAGAAGTAATTCAGTATTTTTAAAAATAACTTCCATTTCCATTGTGTAAATCTATTTGAATTATTCACAGAATATTTTCTGGAACAAAACCCCTGGAATTCAACTTTTTTTTTAAACTGTGGGCTTGAATAAGCAGGAGGGTAAACAGTGCTTACAATCTACAGTGTTCCAGAAATGTAAAAGAGAAGAATATATGTCCTTTTAAAAAAGTTTCGTACTGTTTTATGAAACATTGTAAAATGGTATGACACATGGTATAGAAAATTTGGCAAATGTAATAAAATGAAAAGTAGGGAAAAAAACCAAATTCAATTTCCATTTTCTCAAGACAGCCACAGTTAACATTTTGAAAGACTTTTCCTGGGATTAGGATTCTTTTTAAAATTCCATTTTGCAATTCAGAAAGTCTTATAGGAGATAAGAGCTATTAAAACAGCTTGCTTGCTAGGATATTAATATTTGATAATATATATTTAAAGGTAAAATGTGATAAATTTAAGTAATTACACTATACATTTAAGTATTGCTATTATGTTGTCCTTTAATTAACTAAATGCAGAACTTAGTGATTACTAGAGAGCTGTCTTCAAGAAATAATCTGAAATGCACTGAGAGAGACTGAAAGATATTTATTACAGAATTATTTACTGGGAAATTATTAACTAATGATGCTGCATCCATACGACTTAATATTACAGAGCCACTAAAATTTTACTTATAATGATTTTTAAAATAACATGTGAAATGTTTATAAGCCCACGTTAGGACAAAAAAGCAGATTTCAAAGTTTTATATACAATATGATCTCAATTATGTCTGTACAAAGTGGAAGAATTATGGTACCAAAACTTACTATAAAACACCAAAAGAGTTGTTATGTCTGAGTGCTATGATTATGATTGATAAGTTTGATTTTTCTCTATAATTTCCTGCATATTCAAATGTTTCTACAGTGAGTACCTACTCTTTTATAGGTTGTGTTTTTGAAAGCAAAATGCACAACAGAAAATATCACAGTGTGCCATTTTCTGGGAACCATACTTGGAACACAAAGGAAGAAATTAATAGCACCAAGCATCCCTTCCTCCGAACATTTCCTGCGTTTCTAATCATAGGGCAGCTGCTGTTCCGTAATAGTCTGTCCTAAGTTTTATAGAAGCAACATTTTTTAATTGAGTGCTTTGAAGAGACTTCAGAACCAGGTAGAGAGCAGAGTAGGGGCCCTCTCTCCGGCGGGGCTAGCTTGTAACACAGTTTGAAATGGTTTTCAGGCATAGTTACAGCCCTCCCGGTTAGTATCCACCTTTCTCAGAAATCAGCGCCCAGGCACAAGGGTCCTACCAGCCCAAGGATAAAAACTCACTTATCAGCAGGAAGCTTTGGGGGGCAGCCTGCGCCCGCCCCTCTGCACCAAGCTCTTCCTCAAGGCTGGTTTCCTTCCCAAGCCTCAGCAACAGAAAGGACCCTGGAAGCCAGCTCAGGGATTTCTTTGCTTCACTCCTGAGGACGTGGGGCCTGAAAAGGACCCTTGATTTTGATGGGGGCAAAGATGTGATTAGGCGACACCTCTTCTTGGGGGAACAGGCCTTCGCTAACACTGCTCAATGTGAGATTTTCCTGGAGGCCACATCAGACTCCAAAAGCCAAAAGGTCTTTCCTTCAGTTACAAAACCCAACAAAGAGGAACTCAGATAATTTTCTTACTTTGGTGAGGGCAGGTGGTCAGACGGAAGGAAAGACTGACATCACAAAACATGAGTGCTATTACTGTAATAAGAAAATACAGTGAGCTTCAGTATCCAGGAATTCTGCATCTTGAATTCAATCAATTGCAGACTGAAAATAGTCCAAAATATTGCATTTATATTGAACATGTAAAGGTTTTTTTCCTTGTCATTATTCCCTAAAGAGTGTAATAACTGTTTATATATAATTTACATTGTATTAGGTATTATAAATATTTTAAATATACGGGAGGTATAGGGTTTTTGTAAACACTAAGCGGTTTTATATAAGGAACTCGAGGATCATAGATTTTGGTGTCTACAGAAGGGACCTGGAACAAATTCCCCACGGACACCAAGAGACAGCGTCAGTCAGATTCCCTAACTGACCTGGATGGGAGGGGAGGAGACAAGTGGGATCATGGAAGAAAGGAGCACAGGGCTTTTTCAGAGGCCATGCAAGGTGGGACATAAAGGCTTCGTGACCTCTGTGATCATAGGTGAGTCATCTGATCCATGTGGCAAGGTTTCAAAATAAAGAAGTCAGAGAGTCTCTTGTTGGAAGAGGTGTTGGACGCTCTCTGACTTAGCTCGGGGGTGTGGGATTCAGGAGGAGAGGTTCAAAGACTGCTAGTCAGTTATGAACACTTGTGCATTACGGCAGGGACAAGCAAACCTTAAGCCAATCATTGCACACTGGCCAGTTCTGTCGGTTCTGCCTGGACATCTGGGCAGGTCTGACCACACCTCACCCCCTCTAGCAGACATCATAGGCCAAGTGCCTGTTGAAATTCACCTGGGTAGTTACATGTGTCTCTCAGGGGCTCCCTGGTTTAACCCCTCTTCCTAGCACTTTGTTTCCTTCAAGCAACCAGAATGATTAAAAAAAAATCTTTAGGCTTTAGTGAGATATGATTTTATATACCACAAATTCAACTGTGTTAAGTAGTATATAATTTAATGATTTTTAGTGTATTTATAGAGTGATGCAGCCATCACCAAAATCTAGTTTTAGAAAATTTTCACCATTCCAAAAAAAACCCTCCAAGTCCATTTCGGAATCTGTTCACATTCTTACTTTTAGCTCTAAGACACTACTAATCTACTTTCTCTTTATATACTTGTGCTTTCTGGATATTTCTTATAAATGGAATCATGCAATATGTGGTATTTTGGTTCTGGCTTCTTTCCCTTAGTGTACTATTTTTGGGGTTTATCTATGTTATAGTATGTATCAATGCTTCATTCCTTTTCATTATTTGAAAACATTGGTTTTATGGATGTAACACATTTTACGTGTCCACTTATCGGTAGATAGACATTTGGATTTGTTTTCAAGTCTTTCCTAGAATGTTGTCACTATTCATGTACAAGTCATATGGACATATCAGAAGAATTCTTTTCAAATTAAGTCAGATCGGCCGGTGAGATGGCTCAGCGGCGTAAGCGCCTGCCTTGCAAGCGCGAGGGCCCAAGTTCGACTCCCGGATCCCACATACGAAAAAGGGGCCGGTGATATCGCTCAGTGGCACGGGTGCCTGTTGGCGCCCGAGGTCCTGAGGTCGACCCCCCGGTACCCACAAAAAAAAAAAAAAAAAAAAATTAAGTCAGATCATGTGATTCTTATTCTTAAATTCTCCATTGGCTTCCCTTTTCACTTGGATTAAAAGTCAAGTCCTTATGTGACCTTCAAGGCCCTCTACGCTCTCTAGCACCAATTATCTCTTTGTTCTTACCTTCCATCCAACCAATTAACTCTGTCCTCACTTCCCATCCAGCCAATTATCTCTGTGCCTCTACCTCCTATCACCCTTCCCTTTGTCCCCTTTGATACAGCCACACTGGCTTCTGCTCTTCCCCACACTGCGTACTTGACATCCTAGGGCTCTTGACTGGCTCCTTTGCCCATCTGGAACACTCTTCTCACAAATATGAATGTGGCTTTGTCTTCATCTGTTTTAGGTTCTCTCTCAACTGTTACTTTAATAGAATTTTGGGTTTTGGTTATTGCATCTAAAATATAGGACCCCTGTCTTCCCTATTTCAGTCTTCATATCCATCATTGGATGTATTAAATACTAGTTTTCTGTGTTTCTCTTGTAGATCGTGATCTTCGCCAGGGCAGGTCTGACATCCAGAGCAGTGAGGCACACAGTAACCACTCGAATGCAGGTGATGGATGACTACAGCGCAGAAGTGCCTGGGGTATACTATATGAAAGCGACCCAGCATTTACTGAAATCACAGCCTTCAGCACATAAAACTCCGAGTGAGGGTCCCTTATAGAAAACCAGCAATCTCATTTGGGGGTGAGACACTAGGCTCAGACCCATGTCTTGGTGAGCCTTATTCTTCTAGGTCCAAGGTAGCAATGCTGGGTGCAGAGTTAATCATAGGGAGATGAGAGCCGAGCTGTAGGTCAGGGGTTTCAGAAAGGCTTTTAGCAGACAAACCCCTATACCGCCTGCCATCATCACCTTGCTCTCCCCAGTTGCTGAGCAACATGAATTAAATGGACCAACTCATGAGCCTGCAGCACCCACGTAGGTAACAAATAGAAACAAGCCAGCGTGCGAGGCATCGGGGAGTGGTGGTGACTGCAGAGAACCAGAGGGCTCAGGCCCTGTCCAAACGGGGTAGCTGTTACTCCCCACCTGCCACTACCATCCTGGGGTGGGGGAACAAGTATATTCAGGGCTTTGTCAGATCTTCTGACTTTGGCAAGTCTGAAATATGGATTCTATGTGACAAAATATTGACAAAAATATTGAAATATTAAAGAATATTGACAGCATAATTAAAACATTTTTAAAGGTGAGGCACTGGACACCCTGTGCAAAGAGAGTGGGCTGGAGGCTACCTGTCATTCCTTCTGGAAGGTGGGATCTCTCTGTTAGAATACAGTTGTTCGGCTGCACTGCATCCTACTGCAGCCCACCTTCCAGGCTGTTTCGTCACTTTCTTGCTAAGAGGACAGTCATAATCTTGCTTCCTCTGCATTCCATTCTCTTTGTTGCTAGGTTTCTAGGCATGGTAGTTGGAGTTGGCAGGCAGTTACTAAGAATTTCTACTCAAGCACTCTTTGGAAACAACACTTTAATTAAAAAGTTAGATCTCCAAAACCCGCTGGTTAGCCTGAAGTTCCACTACAAGCCTAGAGAAAAACATCTGTACCTGTTCATTCGTTTACTTTCTTATTTAGTTCAAAGGACAGACAGGACCACAAGTAACCAACACTGGCTGAGATAAAAAGCAATGCGTCTGGCCCTACAGATGGCAGGAACTTAAGGTTGCAAATTGCCAGGAGTCTAACTGGTCTGAGGGACACATGGGAGGAACAGAGCTTGTCTTAAATCACAGGAGTTGAGTACAGGGGTTAAGGATTAAAAGGAAGATTCGCAGTATCTTTTGTGTATGCCAGTCGGGGCAACCAGATCAACCCAGAGCAGAAATGGTAGACACTGAAAAGAAAAGTGCTTCAGTTTTTCAAAGAGGTGGAAAATAACGGCTCTACTTTATTTTTAGTAGGCACTGTCTCTCCTTTAAGATTCTTTCCTGGGGCAGGAGTATTAGTATCGCCAAGAGAATGTTTTAAAAAAAAAAAACCACATCTGCATAGTCTTCCTTGTTTAATTTCCCTTTGGCCACAGTGAAAGACACTTTACAGTGACAGCTTTCAGCAGAGTGGTTAGGGGGGTGGGCTCAGAGCTTGGTCAGTTTTCTTTCCAGATCATGGCTCCACAACTTGGTCAACAAATGGTCACTAGGTCGATGACCTTGGAATAGTCTTCTCACCTCTTTGATCCTCAGTTTACTCATCTGCAAAATGGAAATGATAATACCTACTCTGTAGGGTTGATTGATATGATGATTAAATGCAATAGTCCAGACTCTCTGTCTGTCTTGTAATTAAATGGTCAATGAACTTAGCTGTTATTATTGGTGCTGTTATTACTATTATTATGAGAATCAAAAGTGGTGTGGAGGCCCTTAGGCCTAGCTCATTCTTTCAGAGTTGAGGACACCAACCCTCAGAGCTCAGAGGTTCTGCACCAAGGTCCTCCAGCTGGTTCCTACAGCCCAGCCAGTGTATCCCCAAGAGCTCCACTCTCAAACTCATCACTAGCTGGTGGCTGAGGGCTGCAGGCATCACCGTCTTTCTTCCAGGGGAAATATTGGCATGGGTTACTCGCAGTTTAAAGGAAAGGAAGTAATAGTTTGAGATCCTTGAGACCAACACATGCCTGTATCCCTACAATGCCTGGCATTTAGTAGGTGCTCAATAAATATTTAATGAATGAATGTATGTGCATTACATGAAACAGGACTTCAGGGAGAAGAGAACAAATGTGTCACAGTGGTAAAACTGTTGCCTGTGAGCACCGACTTCTCCCTTTGGAAGTTGTCTCTGATTGGCTTCCTATGTCTCTCCTGTGCTCCCTGAGCTGCTTGAACGAGGACAAGGACATTTATATGAGGTGTCACTGCATTCTGCTCTCCCTTTTGTTCTCTCTCTCTGTCCCCTTTGCTTGTCTTCTTTCTTGCTCTTCATCTAAATTTCAGAGCCTTAGAATGGCAGAGTCTATTTCACACTGGAGCAAAATCATCTGGACACCTGGGTGGCACTCAGGACAGAGGCCTTCCCTGTGTTGGCACACAGCGCTGTGCTTCTCCAAGCTTAGGGCACAACATGTGCCTCCCGGTAGCAACAAGGGCTTCCAACTCCAGTTGGGTGGGGAGCCCCACAGGGGGTCACGCTGGTGGTAAATACTGCACATCACTTCCACCCACTCTGGCCTGACCAGTCACATGGCCCTTCCCAAGGACTGGGAGGGGCAGCCTCTCTGTGGGCCCAGGGCTCCCAGAGCATGAAGAGAACAGGATGTCCACGAGCATTAGAAGACTCTCCCCCGATTCTTTTCCAGAACTCAACACTTTCCCTAATCCCTTTCCTCTCTTTCGCGGATGTTCTCTTCTTTCCTTTTCTCTCTCTGCCCTTCTTCACGCCCCTCCTGCCCTCTCTCCTGGGCCCTCTTCTTCTTCTTCAGTTCAGCTGCTCTTCTGTGTCCTCCTACTCCACACCAACAGATGCTGACCAAGGCCGACATTGCCACAGCTATCTGGCCTGCTTGACACAAGCCTCTTACTTTGATGGAGACAAAAGCAATGAAATTGTTCTCCTTCTTCTGGTTTTACTGGAGATTTATGATGAAACTCCCCTGTTACCATGAGCATCTTTCTTCCAGAGGTTAAAAGGACTGCCAAATGGCTGAGCCAGCTGTCTTGCACTTGGGAGCTACTAGGGAAGCCCAGCATCTTTCCCTTCTCCCCTCAAAAGTCAGCCCTTTTGAAGACCCCACCAATCCCAGCACATTGTGTTTGATTTTCTATTTAAGACCTAAGCACTGACCACTCATCATTCCTCAGTCACTAAGGAGTGATTGGTTTAATTTCGTAGTAGTGTCAGGAGGGTCTCCAGGTGGGTATTCCAGGTTACCAGAAAGGCCTCGGGGCATTGTGAGTTAAGATGGGGCTTGATATGTTTTCAACACATTTGTAGCAGATGAAGAGAATTCATGTGGCAGACAGAAGGAAAGCACATACCATGGGCACCTGGCTCGGCCATGGATTTCTCATGTCCTGTCAGGTAAGTGTCTTTCTCTGGGCCTCACTTGCCTCCCAAGGGGAAGTGTGGGTGGATAAGGTGAGCTCAGAGGAAGCTTGTAAAAAGCTATGGTTCTCTAACTTTGGCAGTCTTGCTGGACAGGGAGGATAATGTGTTTGACCAAGAATAGCATATATTATTCGAGGACTTAAACGGGCTCCAGAGTCTTACTGTCTATAAAATGATGGAACAAAACAAGGTGAGGAGTGTACTAGGGTGTGGAAAAGGGATGGTTTTATATTAATTGCTTATTTTCCTCAAAAGGTAGCTCAGATTACCTGGTAGGTTTTATTCTTTGTAGCCCTTCCTCTTGTATTTTTTCTCCCCTCTTTGTAAAAATTTTAGTGTCGGAAAACGCTGAGGGTGGAAATATTAGGGAATGTAGAACCAGTTTGTTGAGATATTCAGCAGAGGCACGTCAGGTGTTGGTGATTTCCCCTAAAGTTGAAGTTTATAATGTTTCTACTCTTCCTAAGAAATAATGGTCTCTTGGAATGTGCAAGTAAATTAGTCATACTGTGTCCTGAGAATTGGTCTCGGTAATACATCCTGGTCTCTGAGAAAGAGCTGTGGTTGTGTAATGGATTTTAGAAGTCTCCAAAGATGGTTCAACTAACATATTTGTTAGTCTAATAAATGATATTGCTCTTGTCAAGATTTTTCCATATAGCACAATTTAATAGAGGAATCAATAGTTTCTCAGACATGACAAAAGGGTCTGGGTGTGTTTTGATGGGAGACACAAAGTCTCTTGTTGTTCTAATAAAGCCAAAATTGGGAAAAAAGTTTTTTTTTCCCCTCTTTCAAATGTATTTTTATGAAGCTAAAACATACATACCACTTTCTCTAGGAAAATATTTGTTTATCAATATTTGCTCCTATGGTGTCTTTTTATTTTGTTATTATACGTGAATATGCATTTTTCCCTCTTCCTCCTTCTCCTTGTTTGATGAGCTGTCGCAGCACATGCTTCTTTAAGGAAAAACTCAAGTCAAGATGTTTTGATCCATTGCGTCTATGGAATATTAGAAACATCTTTAGAAATGCCTTGGACAAACATTGGCATCTACACACATTTCCTCTCATCAAAACTTCTTTAAAGTCCCCAAAATTGTTTTGTACTGTAATTAGCAATTTCCTGAAGACACTCCTGGCTTAGGGGTGTCTTAAGCTTGTGTGTGCTGTCCCCTGACCCTGGCCATCATATTGATCCCTTCGCTGATTTCAGTTAATGGGTTAAACACAGCTCTTTGGGGGTAGTTGAAGCTGCTTGGAATGAATTTGCAGTGATACTGAGACTACTGGAACATCTGTGTGTGTCTTCCTCAGCCAAATATTTAGTTTTTGCCATGGGATGTGTTATTTGGAGGTGTCTGACTATCATGGCTGTGGGTTCTACCTACTGGCAGAAATATGTGCTGACATTGTCCCTTAGCGGTTATCCCTAAATGACTCTGTCATCGAATGTGAATCCAAGAAAAATCAGAAAATGACTGTTGGGGACAAATTTCACCAAAGTGATGAGAGGCTGCTCTTTGCAAAGCTGGTTAAAACCGCTGAGATCACTGGATGTGCTGTCTCCTATGGCAGACATGTGTCAGAATGTTTCCGGAGGGGATACAGAGCTCAGCAGAAGCTTGGGGAGCTAATGTCCCCTGTAGGGATCAGTTAGGCAGACCGTAGGTTCTCCATTTGACCATAGGTTAGAATTTCCCAGGGTGGGGAGAGGGGCTGTTCAGACAGTGCTGTGCTTCAAGATCCCCAAGTCAAGTAGTTCTGTGGGGGCGGGGGTTGGCCAATACACTCATGCTTGCTCTCTTCTTTTCAGGTGATTCTAGTACATGGTCAGGGCTAAGAACCACTGATCTAGAGATGTGCTACTCAAAGTGGGGTTCTGTGAGCAGAAGGAGCAGCATTACCTTTGTTAGAATTTGTTAGAAATGCACCTGAGATCAAGGCCTAGGAATCCAGAACTTTTGCTCTCCTGCAGATTCTGAAGTCTTACCCATGATTCTGGAAGGTTAGCACACACTAGAATCACCTGGTGGGGTTTAAAAATAGATTTCTAGAATCCACCTCCAGAGTTTCTGATTCAGTAGGCATGGGGTTGGAGCCAAAGAATATCTGCTTCTAACAATTATTCAGGTGATGCTGATGTGGCTGGTGCGTACTTCACATTTTGAACATCACTAGACTGGTCTCAGCAACTTAGACTGTTTTTAAATTTGTTGCAAATGTAGTTGTTTTAAGGCATTGGGGTTTCAGCTGTCTCACAGATTGACTCATGGAACTAATTGCATTGGCTAGAACTTTTTGAAAAAATTTAAAGGTTTTTTCCAGCAAGGAAGCAAAACATGAGTTAAAACTACAAAAAGTCAAGCTTTTTCCCAGATGATAACCCTGCTTTGACCATTTTGACTTAGCCAATTCAAAAGTCTTATCAGGGTAATTGAATTGGCTTGAAAGATATTTTTTCCCTTCTCTTGATTGGTTGTGTGAATGAATTAGGCAAATTAATAGAAGGTTTTGATGCTCAGACACACTTCTATAGGAGAATCTATTATTGCCTTAGTGGTAGGCGTGAACACGAACTAGGATCTTCAGGAAAAGGTAACATTTTGTTTCTACCATATTTCACCAGTGGTTTGGCTGACAAGATAGTGGTTCTGCTAAGGTATTTGTGTGGAAGATGGGGCTGGTTTGGCAAGTCTTCTCCAGGTGATTCTGATAAAACCCTCACCTCAGCTGGGAGCCATTGCTTTTGGATCAGGGTTCACAAACCCAAATGTCTCCAAGGAAGAGAGGGATGGGCCAGGTGGTGAGGGTAGTGGGGCTTGGAGTCTTCTTCCTGTCTACAGGGACCAGCCCTTCTACCCACCTGGTACGGAGGGATACTGCACAGCTTAGCCAGAGCTCCTGATTTTAAAAGAGAAGGCAGGCATGCTACTTTTCTTCTGAATAATTTCCTGATTTTTGAATATTGGCAACACATTTTTTTAAATGTAAAAGCCTTGAGCTGGTCAAACAAAACACTCTGGTGGGCAACAAATTTGTGATCTCAGGGTGCTTTAATTATCTACAAAGAGCCATTTAAACTGAGTTCTATTCAGCTCACCTAAGAAATACACCCGATTTCCTGGATTTGCTTTCTAGTATTCTAATATTGTATTGTGATTCCATGGGGTTTCCCATGGGCAACAGGGAAATATTATTGTATAATTTTTAATAGGATAATTTAACTATCTCAGGCTCCAGCTTATATGCATCCAGATTTTAATATACTAATCATCTTTGGTATAACATGTTTCTTTGGAAGTGGAAATTTGGATGCATTTCAGTTTTTATTGCATGGAATTAGCAAGATAGGGGTTGGAAAAATTTCAAACTCTGTAGAAGAGTGGCCACAAAAGAACATTCAAACCAATAACTAAAAAACCTCAGTGCTATATTCTTCAATTATTGGATCTAGGGTATTCAGGCCTGACTACATCTTCCTGCATATTGAATTATTGTAGCATTAAGTTGCTGTAACATTTAGGAAATAGATGGCAGAGAAGTGACTAAAAAGAGAAATTTAAAAAACAGACATCACATTCCTTTTTATTACTTTTATCTGTCCTCCCAAGGACAGAAGAGGCACTTTCCATCTGTTTAAATCTTGGACTGGCATATCCAGCCCAGGAGTGCTGGAGGGCTTGCAGAACTCACATGAACATCTGACTTTGGATTTAACCCCTGAGACCTTCCATTGTATTAGGGGAAATCTGCCATTGTGCACATCCATTCCCATCTCCTAGTCAATGTTTTCTCTGTTCATTGCTTTGTGATTGTCCATTGTCTGAAGCTATTGATGGGACAATGTGGCTTGGAATGACAAGTCATAAGGTTAGCTCTGTGGTAACCACTGCTCATTCCCAATTTATTTTGAGTTTCAGTTTTTGTGGTCTCTGAACATATGATTTGGTATGTGTTGGCAGGTTGACAGGGAAAATTTCCAGGGATGGAATCCAAGGTTGTCACTATTACTCCTGTAACATAAATATAGGATAATGGCCAGTGGGATTTCCCTGTGGTCCACAGTAGTGTATGGGAAATAAGATTCACTAAGTTATTCACATCTGGCTAATAAGAACATGGTATTTTGTTTCATTCTGACTCTTTCTCCTTGCGTGTTTTCTGTCTTGGAGTCCCTTTGGAAAGGATGGAATTTGTATATTCTTGGATCTCCAGCCAAATGCCATGTAATTTCTCCTAAACCACAACTTTTAAAAATACAGATATACTGGAGAAATCTAAAATTGGAAAGGATGCAAGTGTGTTGCAGTTTCGAGAACAAACACATAAATTTTTGCCTGATGTAATATTTGTACTTTGGAAAGTAACTGAGAAAGAGATAGGAACAAACAGGACTTTAATTAAGTGAACAATTTTAGAAAGGAGAAAAACATTATGGAAAATGAAAAGAAATATTTTGGCCTCTGACTCAAGTCTTGGTATGCGTTTGGAATGTTCTAATCTATTCAGCATGAGCCAGAGATAGTTTCCTAAGGAGAAAGAAGTAGGTTCCTCAAAGCTGACCTTGGCCTCTTATTCATCACCTCTGTTTTTGCACGTAGGTAGACCCTTTTCTGATGGGTTTCCTACAGGTGTGGCTGCTTATCCATGTTGATGGAAATCCTAATGTTGATCCATGTGGTGCTGGAGAGTGTGCCAGGATCCACGTCCCATCAGTTCCATCTTTTCCCAATGATCTGAATTTAATTTGGATCTCTCTGGTTATCAGTTTTTAATTTATAAAACTTATATTTGCCTTGCTTCCTTATGATGTTTTGGTAATGAGATAATATATCTAAAAGAGCTTTTCAAATTTCTAAGTTATAGAAAGATGCAGAGGTAATTGTTAATCTATATTACAATGATGACAAAGGAATTTGGAAACTTTCTAGTGTAAATCAAAAAGCTGTAAATGGTATCGAATGTCCATAGGCCAGTTGTTAAAAGCACTGTCACACTGTAGTAAGCCTTGGTGGCCCATCAGACTTGAATGTAAACTTTTGCTTTACCAACTGTGCAACTCTTTGCTTTTTGAGCCTCAGTTTCCTCACATATAACTGTTGTACTCAATGAATGAGACTACAAAGGGAGGATGTCCAAAAAATAAAAATTGAGCTCTTTATTTTAGCTGGTACCCAGCGGCGTCCTCTATGCCAGAACAAAGAGGAGCCCCGGGGGCAGGTAGAGTGTAGTTTTTATAGTAGCAAGCAGTTGTACAGAAGCCAATAGCGACGGTTAATATAGTAATTTTACAAACTTATTGGTTAGGCTTTTAGGCGCAGGGTATTTGGCATCATTTCATTGGGCAAAAGGAACATCTTATTATGGGTTGCCAGAGGTGGGAAGGTGCATTTCATCACTACGGGGGAATCTCAACTTAAACAGAAAGGAATTTATCTAGCCTAAACAAAGGAGAGGCTTATCTAATGGAATTTGGTGGGGAGCAGGAGCCAGACAGGCGAAATGGCGGTTTGTTCATAAGATGGCATTAGCCTTGTCAGGTTACAACACTAACAATAGTTATAATAGCTACTTCATAGAGCGATTGTGTGGCTTAAATGAGAGCTAATATATAATGAAAATATTTATACAGCTAGATTTCTCTTACATGCTTAGCAAATGTTGATTTTATTCGCTGAACCATACATACATGACATTATTCCAGAAGCATATATAGTAAACAAAGGGGCATCCAAAACACTATGATCCACCTTTTGGACCAGCCTAGTTAATTTAATAAATCTGAAGGAGACAGAATTCAAGGCCTACTGTTCAAGAGAAGCCTGCTAAAATCCATCCTCCCCAACTGCCCCAATAAATATTGTACCCACGACAGTGTTATTCCTTATGGAAAAAGCATTACTCCTCCAAATGTCCTTTTTTCCAATGGAAATATCTCTGTGTAAGAAATACATTATTAAGCTATTAGATCTTCAGCATCAATTGGTTTGAGCTCGAGTTGGAGGAACATTGTAGGGACAGGGTCAGATCCTAAGGTCAGTGAGAAAGGGGAGTATCCAGCGTAGTAAAAATTATCATCAAATTACCAACAAATTCTACTACACATGATTTCATGTGTGTGTAATGTCCAGCTCGGTTTTTCCTCAGTGTTGGAGTAGATCGCTCTTTGGGGTGAAAACCAGATGAAGTATTTGAGGTTCAGGTTATATGAAAAATATTTACTTCCATTTTTGAGGGTGTATGGTTGAATGTATTCCACTTAAATTTGTGTTTGATATCATTCATTGTGCTTTAATGCATTGAGCTATCTGATACAGGGCCCTAGTGGAATGGGAGACCAAACAAGTATGTTTTGAAAGGGAAGCAAGGTAGAGGATAGATCTGCATCCTGGATCATTGTCTAGAGAGGGTGGGCCTGGGAAGTGTTTAAGTCAGCTTGGGCTGCAATAACAAAATATAGACTGGATAGCTTAGAAGCAGCAAGCAATTATTTCCCACAGTTCCATAGCCTTGCAGTCCAAGATATTGGAGTGTCTGGTGATGCCCTGTCCTTTCATGGTGGAAGGGGCTAGCTAAGTCTCTGCACTCTGTTTTATAAAAACACCACTCTCATTCTCAAGGGCTCTGCCCTCCTGACCTAATCATCTCCCAGAGTCCTCCACCCCCTCCTGTCATCATCTTGTGGATTAGAATTTCAATGTATCAATTTTGGGGGGACACAAATATTCAGGCCATAGCAATGGGGCCTCAGTGGTGGGATGCTCTGGGAAGCCAGAGGGTGGCAAGAGAACAGTGAGGAAAAGGGGACTGAACAAAAGCCAGGATGTTTCTAAAGGCCCAGGCCAAGTAAATACGCAGTAAGTGCTCAACAAATAATTAATAAGTAAGTTAATTAGTTTTGTCAATTTGCAGAAAGTCTGTTTGGATTTACACCCCTACCAGAGAATATAAGACTATTTGCCTTACAGCACCCTTACCAGCATTAATATTTGCTATGATCTGAGTATTTGTGTCCTTCCAAAAGTTCATATATTAAAATTTTAACCCTCAAGGTGATGGTATTCAGAAGTGGGGCCTTTGGGAGGAGATTAGAGGAGGCCTTCAGGATTAGTGCCCTTATAGAAGAGACCCCAGAGAACTAGCTCCTTCCGCAGTATGACGATGAAGCAAGAAAGCACCATCCACGAACCAAGAAATAGGGCCTCACCAGACACCAAATCTACATTTGCTTTGAGCTTGGATTCTCATGCTTCCGAACTTTGAAACATAACTTTCTATTGCTTATAAGTCATCCCGAATATGATATTTTGTTTTAGCACCTCTATTGGATTAAGAATATTTTTAAAAAATTTATTGAAATCTGATAGAGGGGTCGGTGAGATGGCTCAGCGGCATAAGCGCCTGCCCGGCAAGCGCAAGGTCCTGAGGTCGACTCCCAGTACACACATTAAAAAAAAAAAAAAAAAAAGAAAGAAATCTGATAGAATAAAATTTCATGCTCATTTTTAATGTTCATAAAAAAAAAAAACTAGTGCCAGACTCTCTATTTTACTGAGTAGAAGGAGAGAAACAAGCTGACAGCTTTGCTCCCTGTCCTGACTTCAACCACCTCAACCCATAAGATTCTGATGTCACAATCAGCCATAGCTCAAAACTGGGTTTCTCTGACCTGGGCTCCTCCATCAAAAGGCTTCTCACTTTGACCTGTTTAGTTCTGATGTGTTTCCAACTCTGGCATGGTTTATACCAAGAAGGTTGCTCCCATCTGCCTTACACGAGCCCTCAGCTGAGGACATGGGGCCTCCTCACACATTGTCCCATTCTCTCCTCTGCATGCATTCAACTCCCACTCATCCTGCAACTGCCAGTTCAAGTCCCACTTCCTTTGAGAAATGATCTAGTTTCCCATTTAACACATTGTACACATTGACCACACTATTCATTAAGATTAAGTGTCAAGCAAATGGCACTGACAATAATTGATGCCTTTTGTAATAAAGAATTGATGCCTGCAGTAGGCAAATAGTAACAGTGGTCCCTGGAGTCCATGAGAATTTCATTACCACAGCCTCATTTCTGAGATGGAAAAGGAGAATCATGAACCCGATGTTCAATTCAATAAGCAGCATCTTTGTGGTACGATTAGCCCTGAATTCTGATCTCCCTTGCTCTGCGGGGACTCGCCACTCATCTTGAGGCACACGGTGTAATCTGGAGCCTCTGTTTTCTCATTTGTGAGAGCAACACTGTCTGGGAAACTTGGAGAGCAGAGTTTCCTGGATTACATACCCTAAGGTCCTGCCAGGAGGCTCAATTAAAGGGCTAATTGGAAGGATGCTAAAAAGAAAATAAAAGGATCCCACCAAAAAAGTGCCCATTACTCAACTCAAGTTGCTTTGTTCTAGGAATTAAAAGCCATGATCTGTGATTTGAGCATAATTCAGGGAACAATTTTGGTCTAACAGCTTTAGATATATTTCCAATAGGCATTCTCCATTTCAACTCTCTGATTTTTAGTCTATAAACTTGCTTCTCTATGTCTAAAGAAATTCTGCCTAAATTCCTCGAGGGTCTGACCCTTTCTGAGCCTTAGTTTATGTTCTTTTGTTCTTGTACTTGACATTATCTCAAATAGTCTTGTAAAATCTTGCTTCTGTTCCCTTCAGAATTTTATATCCCTCAGTGAGGCATTTTTCCCTTTTCTTCAGGAAAAAAATAGCTGCCTTGCTCTGGTAACATTTTTTGTTTTATTAATACAGATAAAAATTTCAAGTTTTTAGAATGATACAAAGCACCTTTTTTTGGCACTATTGCTGTGTACCAAATAACCTAAAACAAAGTTATTTGAGCAAAGTGAACATTTGGACAATCCGTTTAGTGGGACAGGCTGCTGGGATGCCGGAGGGAGGAGGGCTGAAGGAGAAGCTGATGCACTGGTCTTGAGGAGACACGGGAGTCTGAAGTGGCCAGCAGGATGGGCGGCATAGTAACACTGCTCTCTGATATGATTCAAAAGGATTCAATGACACCTTTTCACTTGTTCATTCATTTGCTATGTATTCACAATCGCAGGTGAGAATGGGTAGCATATTTGGTAGAAGATGAAATGCTCAAAACTTTGGGAAATAGCAGCTACTCATTTCAGAAGGATTTTTGAGGGTCTGTACTACATCAGGCAGTGTGCTGAGATACAAAAAATACCAAGATGCAGTTGTTGCCCTGCAGAAGTTCGCTGGCTGGTGGGGGAGATGGATAATCTACCAGTCAGTCGTGGTACAGTGTGATGAAAGCTCCCAGAGCTGTCAGAAGCAAGAGGGGCATCTCAGCCCTCCTATGCCACCTTGGTAGTTGTGGGGTGGAGTAGAAGTCAGCACCGAAGACATCCAGCTTCAACCAGGGAAGGCCACGCTGTGGGTGTGGAGGGAGGTGAGCTGTGCAGTGGGAGAAGGGCAGCACGAGCGGACAGTTTCCTACTGCTGTAACAAATTCCCGTATTCATCTTACAGTTCTGCAGGTAGAAGTCTGAGATGTCTTTCATGGGCTAAAGTCAAGGCATCAACAGGGCTGCAGCCCTGCTAGAGGCTCAAGGGGAGAGCCTGTTTCCTGGCCTTTTCTGGCTTTTAGAGGGTCCTTGCATTCCCTGGTTTGTGGTCCCTTGCTCCATCTTCAATGCCAGAAATTGCCACCTGACCTCTGCCTCTGTTATCATATTTCCAACTCTGATGCTCCTGCCTCCTTCTCTCACTATAAAGACCTTCGTGGTTACACTGAACACACCCAGATAATCCAGGATAATTTCCCCATCCTAAAATCTGGGCCCTTTTTTACCATGTAAAGAACATCACAGTTCTGGAGATTAGGATTAGACACCTTTGGCGGGGGTATTATACATCACCCACAGTGAAGCAAAGGACATTTCAGGGGAAGGAGAGGAAAGACATTTTCCTTCTTATATATTAATCTGGATCTTATTACACCTGTGAAATCTCATTAATGGTCCCGTTCAAGTAAAGAAATGAGCTACCACTGGACGATTCATCTTAGTAAAGAAAATACAAATTAGGACTGTTATTTTCTGTAATGAAGCAGCATGAAGTAGTACCTTAAGAAATAATATAGAGTCAGAGCTAGTTAAACCCTGAGTCATCTTCATAGGGAAGCCTGTTGCTAGAATCAAGATGCCTTGCTTAGGAATTGGCGTATATCATTTTGCTTCTCTCTCTGCCTTTCTCTGTAGATTTGACATTCAGAATAGCACCCTGAAGACGTGTCTCTTCGTCACCTTCCCAGTCTCTGAGCTCAAGCTGGGGACCCTTGTGCCACCCTGAATCAGCACTGGTTTCCCTGGGCCATGCCAGCTGAGCCAGCACAGCTGCTTTGCCCGCTTTGGCAATGGCACGGGAAAGGGTGTTTTGGGTCCCGCTGGGCTCTGCACAGTGGTGGAGGCCAGTGCAGGAAGGACAGTGAGTGCTTGCTGGGCTAGGTGAGGCACGGATAAAGGACACCCAGGTCTGCTGCATTTTCTGCTCTTGGTGGTTGAATATGAATGTTTAGCAGCAGCAGTGGGTAGCAGGATATAATTTTCTTATTTTTAGATGTTGAGA
The DNA here is from genome assembly GCA_028451465.1 of Erethizon dorsatum. Classification (NCBI taxonomy): domain Eukaryota; kingdom Metazoa; phylum Chordata; class Mammalia; order Rodentia; family Erethizontidae; genus Erethizon; species Erethizon dorsatum. Next base: position 119,382,886 of record CM051826.1, on the reverse strand, counting down.
GATGGAACTAATGATGAGGTTTTGGCAGAAAATGACTGTCATACTGATTTCAATGCTCCTGATGTGTTTTTCTTTTGAGTTTAACAATTTCTACAAAATATTTTACTTACTCTCACATTTGCAAACTGATTAAAAAACAAATTCCAAAACAGATCAAAAGGAATTTCAGATTTCATGAGTTCTTAATACAGTGTGTTTTAAGACGAGTCACACAGTGCTCTTCCGGTCACGTGTATTTTCTGATGTCCCACAGTGCTGTTCCCATCAGCCTTTCCCGCAGAGTGTCTGGGGGATACTCAATTCCCACGGAGGAGCTTGTTGCAGATACTGGGGAATCCAGCATTCTATAAATGTGGGTCAGTGCTCCTCTTAGTATAAGTGCTGCTTGCCCAGTGTTCTCTCTTTCTTGTGAGCATTCTATGTTTGCACCTAGGCTGGCTTGACCTTGCATCCTAGCCCCTTTCTCTAGGTTCTTATTAGGAGCCTGGTGTTAGTGCAGTTGCCTGAGCCTAGGCCATCGCTTGCTCATGTCCAAGTAAGCCACCTGGAGTAGGGTAGGCGCTCCCACACAAATGAGTTCTCTTCTCCTTTATGCAAAGGTCCTGTGTCTAAGGTACAGCTCAACTGTGCCCTGGCACAATGGAAATGTTTACTTTGCTCTTTTCACTAATGGCCAATTCATTTGACAGAGGTTTAGACCAACTGTGTGCGTACAGCTGGCTTGGATCTGGTAAAGGGATATCCTGATGGAAAGGGTAGGTGGGTATCCATCCAATGTGGCAGCAGAGAGATCCATCCCCCCGTCCCAAGAGAGCACCATGTCTGGAAATCTTCCACTGGGGTTTCTTGTTTTTGGCTCTCTTTTCAAAACTGCCCACTAAAATTCAGATTCATTGAGAACCTTTCAGCTTTTGTGAATTTGTAGCCCATGAGGGTGATTATGGGGAGACCCAGGATAAGTTTGGATGAAGCCCTGACATGAAGGAGTGTGACCACTGGGGAGGTAGAAGCAGCTGTAAAGTTAAATAGGTTTCCTTTTCAACTTAGCCTGCATCAGTTGTTGAACGACTGGACTGATGATTGCATTGTGTTTTCTGGGCCTCAGGTCTGCAGCTCTGGCCTCATGGTGCCTGTTGGGGACTGTCCTCTGATGTAGTGGGGTTCCGTCTAGGAAGGGGGAATCCAAGCCAGTGAACTCTGACAAAACGGGCTGATAAGGCAACCAGACTCAGGAAGGGGGGAGGGAGGGGTAGAGCAGATTAAGAAGGAGTGAGCTGGGGACCCAAGGTGACACACTGTATCTCTCACAGATCTTGAATTTGGGAGAGTAGGATGAAAACATCGATTTCAAATAGTAGCCTGAAAACCCAGGAAAAGACTTATTTTGTTGAACATGACCTTCAACACTCCTAAATTTGGTAATAGTGAGGTGTTACATTAGTTCTGGGCCTGTCAAAAATAAGTTGTATAAGCAAAAGAGGTCAGGTAAGAAAAGGCAGGCAAGAGATAATTCAAGGTCAGACATGAAGAGAGTTCAGCATGTGCTGAGAAGCCAGTCTGGTCAAGGAAAGATGCCAAGATCTCTTTATAAGGGTCTAGCAAAGAAGTGAATAATAACCATTATAGATTTTGGTTCAATACTGTATGTTGAGGTACTCATCCAAGCTCTTTCATAAATGAATCCACTCGACCATAGTAACATCCTCACGAAGCAGGTGCTGTTTTCTCCATTGTGCAGATGAGATGCTTTGGCACACGTACATGAAGGGACTTGCCTAACGTCAGTGGTAAGAGCACTGTAAGTGGTGAGACCGGAGTTTGAACTGATAGCCTGACCCATACTCCATGTCCTCACCTAATGGCTTCCCCTCTAAACTGTGGAGCAGGTGGTTAGGAAAAGTCCTACAAGAAGCCAAGGCTAGAGCTGTGGTTTGTAACTGGTGTCAGACTTTCTGTACTATTGAGTAAATGTTGGAGTGTCTAGGTATATGTTTTTTTTCTGGAGACTGAGAAAGCATAGTATTGGGTCCTTTTCCAGAGAATCCAATGACCTAAAATAGGCGGGAATATTAGAGTGTCAGAGGTAATCCTGGACACTGGCTTCCTGAGTGCAGCTTGGCTTTGGTCACGAGGCTGAAGGGAATTTGTGCTTTCGTGGTTGACTATCTGGTGTCTCCCAGGTCTCTCAGGAAGCACATTTCCAGGGCCTCAGCTGTCTGTCCTCATGGGAACTTTGGCTGGTGGGGTCCCCAGTAAGCATTTCCTCTGCCACACTTGGCTCAGAGTATATTTACTAGAAGATGAAACCTAATAAAACAGAAAATGGTCACCATACTGGAACATTTTTTTTTTTTTAAGTACCATTATCCACAACTTCTACTGAAGGGAAAGAAAGGCAAAATCTCTATATTTTGGGCAAATGATTTTTTGTGATTTTCTGGTGACATTGATTATAGCTTATCTAACTTCATAACAGGTCTATCTTATCTGTAAGATGAAATATAGCTTGAAAATCAGAAAAGATGCTGGGGCCTTGGGGAAAGGGCATGACTTTTATTTTTGATTAGATTTTGAATTATGATTAAGTCTCTATTCTCAAACAACTTAGACTACCTAAGCAGAAGTTCTTTCTGTTAAGACCAATATTGTCACTGGTCCTGAAATATCTATATCTATATAAAGAAATATCTATATTTTTTTCTACCATCTGCACCTAACAATGAAGAAGAAAAAGAACTAAAATTGAGTCACCTGATTGGTGTCTCAAAAACCATACCATTTTGCTTTTATAGACATTAGCCTAATTTTCGACATTCTTAATATTAGATTTCAGTAAGAGTAATATGAAAACATCTTTTCCACTCCTAAGATGCTTTTTCCAACTAGAATCTGGTATCCAAGTTTTATTTCTTTGTGTCACTGGACTCTTTTCAAGGGACATTAGAAGGCACTCTGGAGTAGAGAAAGACACCTCCTCACTCTCATCTCTGTAACAAGTCACAACTTTCATGGGCCTTGGTTTCACATTTCTAATATCCTTACTGTTCTTTTCATCTCTTGATTTATTGATTATTATTTGGTTATACTTTGTGGTTCTATTTTTGCCTATTCTGAGACTATGTTATGAGTAGGTTCAAGTTCAGTATTGTTATATCCTGCTGGCAGCTTCACTTACCATTTGTAGTGACTCCTTCATGTCTAGGCACATTCTATTTGCCTTAAAGTCTATTTTGTCTGATATTAACAGAGCTACTTAAGCTTTTTGTTGTTGGTGGTTGGTTTAGTTTGCTTTGCGTGTCTTTTTCCCAACTTTTTACTTTTAACCTTTGTTGAGCTAAGGGCAGATTTATTTTTATTTTGCCGACTTAAGATTCATTGAGATTTCTGAATTTGTGGATTGGTGTCTTTCATTAGTTTAAAAAATTCTCTAATATATTATCCTTTAAAGATTATTATTTCCTTCTTAGTATCCTAATGGTTTATTGCATCCTTGGTAATCCATAAATGCTGTTTTTTTTTTTTTTTTTTTTTATGTGGGTACCAGGAGTCGAACTTAGGACCTCACACTTGCCAGGCAGGTGCTTGTGCCGCTGAGCTATCTCACCGGCCCAAATGCTGTTTTTTTATATCGCTTTTTTAAAAAACAGTTAAAAATAATTAAAGTTAATCAGTATCTTTCCCTTTGTCTCAGACAATACAAAAACCTCAGGACATTTTAAGTCCCACCATTTTCCTGACTCGTCTACTATTTTATTATACATTTTATTTCTACCTTTTTTTGTTTTGAACATTGCAGTAGTGGGCGCTGTACACACTGCTCATTCCCCTTTCAGGACAGAGACACTCCTTCTGGATGCTGGGAGTGCTGGTGGCTGATGGCCAATGGCGAATTGGCCTCACCAGGAGAGAATGGCTTCACCCAAAGGCTGGCACCTCCTGAGCAGCAGCTCATATTTGAGCTTGGTCAATATGTGTATGTTGGGGAATAAATGTCCCCTTCCCTAAAAATGGGGCAACTATGACATCCATTTCAGCTCCAGAGGGAGCAGGTACTGTCTTTTTCTGTGACTGTATCACAATTCAACTTCTTTCTCTGCCATTTCTACTTCCTTTATTCCCAAATAGGTGTTGCCTCCTACAGTGCTCTGCATGCAAATCTAAAACTCAGGCTAATTTCCCAGGGAATGTCATTTAGATTGAGCATCCATGACCAGTTTATTAGGCTTACCCACATATTTTCCATTTTATTGGCTAATATTTCCTTTTTGCACCTGGAATCAACTTCCTTAGAATTCCTCTAGCCAGAGTTTTTGAGTGAAAGTCTTAATTTTGCTTTGCTATGAAAGATTAGTTTAGCAAGTCTATAATTCCAGGTTAGTGATTATTTTCTTCCAGCTCATTGAAGGCACCATTCTATTATTTTCTGATTACCATTTTTGCTATTGCAAACTAAGCTGTCAAATGAATTGTCACTCTTTGGAAGTCTGTCTTTGGATGCTGGTCAGATCTTTTTGTCTTGATATTTTGCAAATTCATCATAGTGTGTCTTGGGGAAGATTTGTTTTTATTTTCTTGACTTGAGAGTCATTGAGCTTTCTGAATTTGTAAATTGGTGTCTTTCATCAGTTTAAAAATCTCCAAACCATTACCTCTTTTAAATATTTTCTACTCTGTTGCCTCGCAGACCTTGAGTTAAATGAATGTAAACTTCATTCTATCTTAGACTTTTCTAAATTGCTCTTGTATTTTTTTGTCTTATTTTCTATGATACATGTAGAATAACTTCTTCAAATCTATCTTCCAACTGACTAATGCTCTACTCAGCTCTTTCTAATCTGTTATGTATACCCATTGAGTTTTTAATTTCATTTATTGCATTTTTTATTTCTTAAACTTTTATGAGTTCTTTTACCAAATCTAATATTTTGATAGTTTCTTTTTCTTAATTCATTTTTCAATTCTTTTAAATTTTCTTTAAACATATGAAATGTATGTGTTTTACATTTTGTGTCTAACAATTTCAATTTCTGAACTTGGTCTGGGTTTGATTCTACTGGCTTTTGCTTTAGGGAACTTTAGAATTTTATTAAAAAATTTTTTTTTGATGGTGAACACACAATTCTAGGAACTTTTTCCAGGGAATTAGAGACTGGATTAACAGTGTGCTCCTCTAGAGAATTTGTGCTTGTGTCTGCCAGTGTGTGGGTCAGTACCAGCCCTGGGGCACTTTAGACCAGTTCTAGGTGTGAAGTGTTTTGGGACCACACAGGTTGTCAAATTTCAAAACAGACAATAAGCTCCAGATTTTGGCTTTCTTTCCACTTCACTGTACTCCACTGCTGTCGGACTCTGAAACCCAAACCTTAAGTTTTCCAATTTTGCCAAATATTTGGAAAGCTGCTGAGGTACATGCTGCTGAAAGCCAGCTTCTGTTTACCTTTCTGATTTCTTGCTTTCACTTAGATTTTGGCCTCTGAGGATTTCTTATTCGCCAGCCCATTGATGAATTTCAACAATGTGCTTTATATTAGAGCTAGCTTTTTTAGCTGGCGTCACAGAAGAGTTGGTCAGAACATCTAGTCCATCAGACTGCTAGAGACAGAGGTTCCTGAGCCTCAATGTTCACTTTTGTAAAATGGTAATAATGATAATATTGGTTTTACCGGGTTGTCAAAAGAGTTAGAAACTAGCATGCATATTTCCTACAAGGCAGAATTTCCTTAGTTATTTTTCATTGAACTCAGTATCCTCCCTGTTCAGGCTCCCTCAAAAGACTCTGAGATCACATAGATTTGGGAAGTGCTAGCGGCTGCAGACTCTCCTGGAGCATCGAGAAAGCCCTGAGAAGTCCTACGGTACACCCTGAACTCACCGGATGCAGAACTGAATTTGTCATGAATATCTCTTAAGAGCCCAACCATTGATACCATTTGGGGAATACTGATGTGTTAGATGCTGAATGAAATACTTCATCTGAAAGGCTATTTTCCCCACAAAGATTTTAGGATTTTCTGTTTGGGGAGAAGGGAAAGAGAGGAGAGATCAGAAGGAAGCAATGGCTCAAGAATGTTTTCTTCCACACTGTAGGAATCCAGTCCCACTCTAAGGCATTTCTGCTTCCCTTGTGGTAGGAAGCAAAGTGTGAAGTGTACACGGAGAATACGTGGAACCTCTGTGTCTCACTTCCGTCACATACACAGTTGTCTTTTTGGATGAAGGACACTGTGCTTCTTTGGAATCAAGGACTCATTCCTAAGAAGCTTCTACCTTAAGAAAGTTCCAGTAGCTGATTTTGAAGCACAAGGCTTGATGTAGACTGGGTTTGATTTGGAAAGCAGGAAGCGCTCTCTCCGGAGGTCTAGGGGGGCAGAACATCCGTAATGTGTGGAGATTTACCTTGAGGTTGAAACCCCACATTGAACATTTCTGATGCCCCCATACAGTCTACACCCATTGTTCATTATTTGAGAGAAATGAGAATTAAGTCTTTTAAGGGGAGGGGGACAGACGGTTAGTCTTAAGTTTTTTGGGGAATAGGACATACGGCAATTTTTATAGCAGAGGAAGAGAAATGTGTATATCTCCATGTTGTGAAGTTGACTGAGGATCTTTAATTCCTTTCCCAAGAGGAATTAGGAGCAATGTCTATGTTTCTTTGATCAGTTAAGCCATGAAGGGTGGTTAAAAGTGCTATTTTCCAAATAGTAGGAGCAGATAATTTCTGGAATCAAGGCTTGTCCTACTGAAAACTAAGACCAAGGCTCTACTCCTCCTTTCTTTTCCCACAACTCTTGGGAAGACGCCTGATTCAGGATGTTCACCACCACCCCGGAGCTAACAAGCCCACATTGGAGTGTGCTCTACTCTGGGAGTTGGAGCTGGGCCTCTCCTTTTTTAGTTGTGGACTCCTTGCCTCAGAGGAACCAGAGCTGCTGGTTAAAACGCAGATTTCTAGGCTCTCACCAGATCCATCTAGCATAACTTATGCAATTATTGTACATATTAAGGTTTGAGTTCTCTACAGTAAACTCCTGACTTACGAACATTCGAGTTGCAAACTTTCACAGATAGGAATGGACTTTGCATTACGAATGTGAAAAAATCAAGGAAGTAGCTGAGGCATCTGCTGGACATTGTCACAGTTGTGCTGCTGTGTACGTATGTACAGTGCGATAGGGTACAGTAGTACAGTGTTCAATCAGAGCCCAGGATGTCTGGAAGCAAGAGGAAAAGCAGTAGTGATATGAAGCGGACTGCTAAGAATTGTAAAACAATAACTGTGGAAACAAAAGTGAGACTACAGTAACTGTAAAAATAAAAATAGTTTATTTACAGTTATACTATACTATACCACCATTTTAAGGTAACTGTAAAAATAAAAATATTTTATTTACAGTATTTGTGTGTATGCGTTTGGTTTTTTATGCTTTACATTATATACTTGTGTCAAAATTGCATAAGCCCCGTTTTGTTGGACTTACGAACAAATCCAACTTACGAACATTCTCCCAGGATGGAGCTCATTCATAAGTTGGGGACTTACTTGTATGGGGTAACCTCAGGTGTGATCACTGGAAGTGGCTATTTGTGACTCAGCTATCTTTGCCTAAATACTCAGGAAAGCTTCAGTGCTCTCTCTCAAGTGCTCACCTATACTGCGGTTCTCAGAGTTAGAGTCTGGTTTACACACTTTCTGGCCTGGCCACTTTGTTTGAAGTAACTAGCTCAGGATATGGACCAGGGGCAAACAAACAAAGTTATTAGAAATCTTACACCTCTGTGTAAGTGTCCCTTTCAAAATACTTTCAAAACTAAAGCCGCAAACACATCATTTCCTACCAATCTGCAAAGTAAGCAGGATAAGTATTAATACTCCCATTTTACAAAATGGGAAACTGAGGCTCAGTAGATGAACTGATTTGTTTAAGCTTATGAATGTACAATGTGGTGGAGCCAGCTTTAGAGTTTAAGGTTTCTTCCCTGCCTACTCTCCCTTCTTCCTCTCCCATCCCCAGCTAATTCTGCCTGCCTCCTCCTTTCTCGTCCTTCCTTATACTTCTCATTGCTCTTTCCACTAATATGTCAGCCAAGTGGCCTCCCTGTGCCATTCGGCCCCGACTACTGCAGACACAGGTACATTTGCCACCATGTCCCAATTTATACAGCAGTGCTGGCCGTTCCTACCCAGGGCAGCCTCACTCGTCGGTATCTGTACAGAGGAGAAATGTGAGGGAAACTTGTACTGTTTGCCTAGTTATACTATCTCGTGAACATTGCCTTCATTTTACCAACCTTTCCAACTGTTGATTTCGTAAAGCTAAAAATAACTTCATCAAGAATGGTGCCATGGCAGGGGAGGGTGCACCTGTTCTTCTCTCCTTCTCTCCCTCCCAGGACACGGCACACCACACAAAGGGGGCTGGGCTCTGTGCAGTTTGGCAGAAAGCTCAGGGAAGACATTTGCATGACTTGCGCCCTCAAACATTCTGAACTGAAATAATGAGAGAGTCACTGTTCTGCTTACCAAGCACAAAGAGAAAAAAGGCTTTTCCTATTCTACATTTAATCTGATCAATGCAAACAGCTTACTCCCCCAAGGCCATCTAACACTAAGTATGAAGTGATTGTCTAAACTACAGAATTATCCAAAGTTCTTTACCTTCTTCAGTATATATATATATGAAAAAGGGGTTTCTCTCCTATTATTCATGTGACTTTTAAAAATATTTGCCAGCTTTGTCATTCACGCATCTGTCACCTACAGGGCATTAGGCTTGGGGACTATGTACACAGAGCACAGGGAGTAGATTCGTTCTGTTTTCAAAGAACTTCAGAGCCTTTTTATACCTTTTTGTGTGTAATATTCTTCAGAATTACTGTTTTCTCCTTTCCCAGCAGTAGGCGAGAGGGCATGTCTTAGCTTCTCCTTTTTAAGTCTCTGATCAGAAGGTCCTGAAGGTGAAAACGATGTCTTCCCACCTGACTGTGGGTGAACGCGAGCAGTCGTGACCCACCAGCTGCCTGCTTAAGTGACTTAGCTGCCATGTGCCTGCACCCAGAGCACAAACTGGGTGACAACCAGGTCTAAAATAAGCCGGCAGCCACATTCTAACTGCAAGCGGGGCTGAGCTCTCCTCTGCAGCATTTCAGCAGGAGCAGGGCTGGGAGCATGGCCAGTTTTGGAGCTGTGGGCTTCTGAGGGGTTTTCTTGTTGCTACCCTGGGTTGGTTTGATGGTGTCCTAGCCAGAGACAATGCTGTGTTTGCTAGTCCTTAAGCAGGAGAGAGAGGAAGGCCAGCCTTTTCTTGGGTTATCTTAATAGACATATTGCATGAAAGCTTCTGGGGCTAATTGTGGTGAAAACGTGCCAGGTAGACCCCTTTCATGCCAACCATAATTAATAGTGTTATAGTCTTCGAGGCCATAATGCTCATCAGTTATTAATTAGCAATTCATTTCATTGAATAAATAATACTTATGATTGATGATAGAACTTGTAATTGGGCACTAGAAGTGGCCCCCCTGGGACTGGCTTACCAGCAAATATTAACCACAACACAGTAATGACAAACACAGAGGACCATCTAGGAAAATCCAAATTAAACAATTGTGACAGAGCCAAGGTGTCCCCTCTCAAGAGAGAAAAGTCCGTCTTTGGTGTCTGACACACGTCCTGGGCCAGAGGGTGTTAATTGTTTCTGACCACACAGACTCGGGGTTTTCCATTTCCTCTTAAGCTTGTAATCAGCCACCCTATTTTTCCCCCCAAAAGCAAATTGTTCTTTGCTAGACAATTCTATTGACTTCGAATTACTCTTGTGATAGGGCCTTTCGAGGTGTTGTCATGACATATGCACACAGGCTTGAGGGGGGAAAAGTGCTTTTCCGAAAGGTAATGATTGAAATTTTTATTTTAAATGATTCCTCAGATCGAATTCACTTTAGATTAACAGATTTTCCTGCCCAATTGATTTTCTGGCATCCATGCAGTGATCCAGCAGAGATAAAATGGGGGTTCATTTAGTCCACAGCTCTGAGGGAAAACATGGGCCTGGCAAATAGAAGCAGCAAAGGTTCTCTCTCGCCTACTTAGTTGGAGCAGGACAACCAGAGCCAGTCAGCTGCTGACCAGATGCTGCCTTCAATTAATATTCCAACCCTCAAAGACATTTATCGCTCACTCTCCAAAGCAGAGCAGCTGAGTAATAAAGGGAACCACTAAAGCCGTTTTCTTTACTTTTTTTTTTCTGAGAGCATTTATAATGGCTAAATTGGTTGAAATAAATTAGCATGAAAAATAAACATAGTTTGTACAGTATCTGTAAAACAAATTCCTAATCTTGGGAAAATAGACAAAGTGGGAGCTTGCATTTAACAAGCACATGCAATATGCTTCATTAAGACAGAGCTTTTTTTTTTTTTTTTTTAAGCCAATTTGAAAAGGGTTAATAAACTCCAAGATATCATTGCCAGTTAAACAGGTCCTACACCATTTTAAGGGAAGTAAGAGGCTACAAAGAAGACAGTTAAAAAGAAGCCAAGAGACTGTGTTGTAATGCTAACAGGCAATTAACAAACTCATGGGTGTTAATTATCTTCATACTGTATCATGTTCAATTAGCTTAGTCTCTGCAACAAAGGCAACGATGAACAATTGCTTTGATAGGCGTACAGTACTTCATTTGTAGTTAATCGGTTTAAGCCCTGCAGTTGCTAGGTTACCTTGGTCTCCAGAGGTAAAAAGCTGTACAGATGCACTATGTTTAAATGACTACAGAGAACTGTTTAAACTCAAACCATGTATAACTCTTTATTGATTTTTCACAGAAGAGCTCAGCTCTGATGATAAGGTTTTGATATATTTTCCTGCTACAGCCAGTTCCTTGGAGTATTGCAGAAAAAAAATCTGTCAATATGCTTCTATTATGATCTCTTGATCTGTGCCTATAAAAACCTTTAGCCGCAGCCCTTATTATAAATAATGGAAGAAGCAATATCTGATTTTTTTCCACACTGTACTACATGAAGATTTTTTTTTCTTCATTGCCTTTGGATCCAAATCACAGGACTTCTTTCTGTACCCATGCTCTAAAATAATAAAGAAGAATTTCTAGCTCTAATTAATTTGATTGACTCGCAGCAGGACGGGATCAGCTGTAGCATCATGAACTTTAACAATAACTACCGACTGACGGGCAGTTCACATCAGTAAGACCATCACCAGCCTCCCTCTCACCTGCCACCAGGCGGGGAGTGAGCAATAACCAGCCCCCCACAGTTGCTCCCCGCTTAGCGCTCTCTGCCCTATTAGCAATTTATAATGGTGATCAAGAAACAGTCAGCGGCAAATCAAGACAACTGTCTGGCTGCCTGTTTAATTGGCCTTGTTTGCTTTTTGATAAATGGCTCGTGACTACTATTAGGCCCCTGTATTTTGACTTTTAATAGGCCACAGTGATTAGACTACCAACAGATACTAGGTCAAAACTGAGGAAAGGTGCAAAAAATGTTAATTAATATCAATAATAGGCAATTATTAGTTAGACAGAAGGACCTACTAGCTGCGTGCTCTAATGGCTCAGAGCTAACTGGAAGAGAAGTGCTGCCAAATTAGCATAACTGTATGCAGACTGCACGGTGGATCCTAGCAAACATCTGTTAGTAATTCAAATAGAATTCCTGCCTTTCTAGTGATAGTCGCAGAGTCAGCAATCCCTCTTGGCCATTTCAAGGCACTAACAATACCCTAGTGACTAGTGTCCTTCTAAATGGGCTGTGTTTCAGGCTAAGAATTAAAATGCACTTTTCTTTGGGGCTGTGCTATTGAGGAGCGCAAGGGGGTCACTGTCCTTTGGTCAGCACAGGATGGAGGGGAAAGGTTTTGCATGAAAACCACACTGACCTTTGAAGGAAAGGTAATGTTGGCCCAGCAGACAAGGGAGGGACATGAGATTTCTCCATTTGCTGTTTCATAATTAGCACGGAAAACATGACTATGCCCAACGTGTTACACAGAATGCTATCTGTAATTCTCACAGCATGATTCTTTGTTATTCATTCCTTTAGATGTGTGTGTGCATGCATGTGTGTGTACGTGCTTGCTCACATGCACACTAATAAAAGGCTGTAGTATGTTTTGAAGTCTAAAAAGAGGTAAAACAGGGTATTAGTTAAGACAGTGAAGTGATAAGAATCATACTGTTCCCTAGGCTTGTTATCAACATTAAGGTCACCTCCGGCAAAATCTACATTATAGTCAAAGGTTGTTAGTGTTTGAAAGGACTTAGAGATCCTTAAATTCAAATGAAGGAACTGAGATCCAGACAGGTCAAGAGACTGGTTCAGGGCCACCCAACTGACTTGGGGCATGGCTGGAAGGAGACGCAGGTTTCCAGATTTCCTGCCCAGTGCCCTTCACTTGACCTTGCTGCCTCCTTAAGAAGCTATGGGTTCCTATCTGAGATTTAGTGCCTGGTAGATCTTTTATAAAGGCATGTTTGAAATGTAAATGTAGAATATTTGCAAAAAGTTCTCCTTCCATATAAAACTACGACATTTATGAAACAGTGTGTACCGAATATACTTTATTCTTAGGATTTTTTAAAAACTTGATTGTAAGATTCTAAAATCCACAACCATCTCTTGGGATGTCTCATATTTTAATGTGAGGTAAAGATTTTTATAAAACTTTTTTGGAGAAGCGAGGAGTACAGTTATATTATTTCTTATTTTGAGTCTGTTTTCTTATACATTTTGCTTGAACCAAACGGGAAAGATCTGTGTGTGGTGCCCTTTCCCTTCCCCACCAGAGGGCTGACATTTAAGACCCATTTGACTAAACATTTTCAGGATCTTAAAAAAAAGTGTGTGTGTGTGTGTGTGTGTGTGTGTGTGTGTGTGTGTGTGTCTAGCGGGACAGAATCTACTTCTTTAAAGATTGAAATTGAATTGTAGATCATAACTAACTGCAGTTTCCTCCTTTTCTTCTTCCTCCCCTCTACTCTAATCCCACTCCACCCCAATACTAAGAAAATCTCTCAGGCTATATCTTTTTGTTAATTGCACTGAACCATTAGGACTTTTAGGTCTATAATGTCAAAGTACTGAAATTACTTGTTTTGTCTCTATTCCTGCTTAAAACCTTTGAAAACTGAATTTTTAACTCTATGAGGAAGGTATTATGTGTGTTTAAAAATAACATTTTTGAATATTTTCTAGGAATGAAATTTTTTAAATGATGGAAATGTGAGACTTTAGCCTTTTGCTTTTTACCTTTTTACTCAACAAATATTTGTTAAGCACTGAGCCAGAATGTAAAAGAATCATAAAGATAGTGATCAGAATAGTACATTTACAAATTATTTAGTTCCTACCATGTGGATCTTTTTACGAAGCATTTTATATATGTCAGCCATTCAATTCTCATAATAACTCAGTGACATAGGTGGTTTAAATCTCTATTTTGCAAATAAAAATCAAGGGAGTAGGAAGAGGCAGGATTTCTATTTAAGTTTAAATGCTTAATGCTTTGTAATATTGTTTTCCTTTTTCTTTTTGAGGTTTTTAAGACTGTTCTCAATTCCTCAGCATTAAAAGTTTAGAGTTTGAGAAATAACAAGATAATTCATTTCATAATGCCTTTTTCAGCTGTGTTACATTTTCAGATAAAGTGTGCATTTATCTGAAACAAAAATGTCACTGTGCATTTTAAATTCTGATATTTCTAGAGTGAGAGAAAATTTTATTATTATCTTTTAGTAATTAAGGTTTTGTTATTTTATTTCTGCAAACGGCATCATGGTATATTTGTTACTTAAACTGCATTCCGTGACCTCTAAGAGGTTTCTGATTCAAGATGTAAAATCATTTTGTACAAAGAAAGGGGAAAATGCTGTCAACTGCACATTGTTGCAGTGCTGTCTAGTTTTAAGTGATAATTTGTTGCTTTTATATAATAGTTCTTCAAAGAGCTGATCTTACTTAGATGAATCTTAAGTTTTTAAAAAGCAGATGTGACTACTACATATACACATAGATGTAATGTAAATAAAACAAGTTGGTTAATGTATTCTTAAAAGTTCCTAGCTGGATTCCAACTCTGAAGAATTACTATTCAACTCAGAGCTGTGTACAACCATATTTTTCTACATAATATTTTCTTCTGGACCACCAAGAGCCTTGGTGATATAGCATCTTTTTAAGAATGACTTCACTGTTATCTTGGAATTTCTTTCTTGTCACTGACATCCATCCATTCTGCATTTTTTTTTTTTTTTTGTGGGTACCGGGGGGTCGACCTCAGGACCTCGCGTGCCAGCAGGCGCCTGTGCCACTGAACGATATCACCGGCCCCTTTTTCGTATGTGGGTTCTGGGAGTTGAACTCGGGCCCTCGCGCTTGCCGGGCAGGCGCTTAAGCCGCTGAGCCATCTCACCGGCCCTTGTTTTTTGTTTTTTTGAGACAAGGTCTCACTATGTAGTTCAAGTTGGACTTCGACTCACTATGTAGCCCAGGCTGGCCTTGAACTCACAGTGATTCTCCTGCCTCAGCCTCCCAAGTGCTAGGGTTACAGGTATGCGCTACCATGCCTGCCAATTCTGCAAGTTTTGATGCTGGGACTTGTGATGTTCCCACGTGAGCAGACAATGCCAACTCGGGCAGCACTGCAACCTGACTGATGATGACAGTAGAACACATCTGGATTTCATGTGTGACAATGACAACAATAACAACAACAATGATACATCTTGGGGTCCATGAAACGCGTTAGTATACCCATCAGTTAGCTGCATCACCCAAATATCTGTCATGTTATATAATTTTCACATAAGTAAATCCAGTAATGAATTCCAGCCTATAAGTGTGACATTTGGTCACAAATGCTTTTCTCATAGCAGTGTTCCCAGACAAGCTGTTGCTGGTGTGTTGATGAAACAGTGAATCTGGTGAGAAAGCTTGAATGTTCTCTGTGCTGTACATCACTGATATGAGACCAGTACAGAGAATCTGTGGAGTTTATTTTGTATACTTGTTACCGAGAATGACCTGTGCAGTTGTTAAGAGCCAAATTCCTCATTCAACCAATTATGCCATTAGTCTTTTAGCTATATCAAGAGCACCACTATGGTCTATGAATGGAAGAAGTTCTCTCTCTAGCTTGTTGGAACAAGGTCCACCTAAAAAAATATGTCTAAGAAGACTGAAAAGCTTACACCTTGGCATTAAGTGGATACCAGAGCATCTATCTGCAAGGGAGAAGGCCCCAATCCCCATGGGCACCTTTGGGATTGAGATGAGCATCAGTGTCTGCTTTTGGTGATGGGCTGCATTGAGCAGGACCTTGTGTCCCAGAAGAATTTTTTGCTTTGTATCCTGCCAGGGCTGGATGTAGGCTCCTTCATCTTGTTTTTTTCTCCTTGGCAAATGTTCGTACTATGTGTAGAGATATTGACATTTATTGCGCCCACTTCTATTAATACCAGAAGTAGCCATGACAACTAATAAACAGCTAGTAATCTCCCTCAGGGGAAGTAACAGAGTCAAGAGCCAGGATTTTGTACTCATGCAGGCCTAGGTCTGAATCCCAGCTCTGCCCTTTACTAGAGGTGTGATCCTGTGCTCTGATTCTATCATCAGTAAATGGGAACCATGCTATGCACTCCATATTTATTTGTAGGTATTTGAGAAAACATGTGGCACATTCTGTCTGATGCCTGGTTGTAGTATGTGCACAAATAATGGTACTCGTCATTATTATCATTATCATCATTAGCAGGCTCTGTCCTACTATGGGGGCATCCGGGCCACCAGAGGCCATTGTTTCTCCAGAACTCTAGAAGTAAATAACCCTGCCAGGACCAGAGGAGAGTCCACGGCACTCCCACTGTTGTTTGGAGTCCTGTCCCCTGCCAGAAGGTGGCTGTTTCTGTCCAGACCTCCATTGCATTCATTCCTGATGCTCTACTTAGTTTTGTGTTGACTGATTGTTAGTTCATTATCATAGGTGTGTCCTGAACATGGTGTAGGCACAGATGGGCATTAGCTTGAAAGCTGGTCAGCTGGAATCCCACTCATGTCCCAGTTGCTAACTGGCCAACCTCCCTTCTCACTAGAATTCTTGCACCTCATGTGGTGCTGCCCTGTGGAGGTCTTGGGAGGTTCACCAGTGTTAGTGACATTCCATTGCTCTTCTCTGATCCCAGTGACCATCTTGCAGTATAGTCATGAGCCTTCCCATTTTAGACACGGAGGAGTCAGAGCTCTAGAGTCTTAACTGTGTGCTTCTGCCTGTGTGATTTTGAGCAACTTAATCAGCTCTTTTAAGTTTCAGGCTCCTAGCACATGCTTGCAATCCCAGCAGTTGGAAGGCTGAGGCAGGAGGATCACTATGAATTTGAGGCCAGTTGGGGCTACATAGTGAGTTTAAGGTCAGCCTGGACTACATAGCAAGACACCTACCCGCTAAAGTTTCATGCTTCTCACCTGGAAATCAGAGGCGGGAACGGCTTTTGCTATGTAGGCTTGTGAAGACTACAAAAGATGTATGGAGGGCTCTTGTTATAGCCACACATGCTGTAATCACTCCAGGAATGGTATTGAGACTCACATAGGTAGAGGGGACAGAACTAGATTTTAGTCTGTGTTTGTATCACTCTTTTACCTAAGCAAGCGTGTACCTGTGACATAAATGCCAAGGGGCCCAAAAAGGTCCTTCTCCCTGGCATAAAAGCCTATAAGCAGAAGAAGCTGAGAATTTTCCCTCTCTTAATAACTTTTAAAAAATTGTGGTAAAATGCACACAAAGTAAAATTCACCATTAGTTATATTTAATAAATTCATAATGTCACGCAACCATCTCCACTATGTAGTTTCAGAACAGTTTTATTACTTTAAAAGGAACCCTTTACCTGTAGCAGTCACCTTCATCCTTCCCTTGCCCCCCCTATGCCCTGCCAGCCACTAATCTGCTGCCTGTCTCCATGGATTTGCCTACTCTGAATATTACATATAAATGTAACATGCAGCATGTGGCATTTGTGCCTGGCTTCTTTCACTTAGCACAATAAGTCTTACCTGCATTTCTTCCCTTCTTTCTACCAGCTCCAAAAATACAGAGAGGAAAGATTTCTCATTGTTATTTTCAGCAAGTCTTCTTGCCCATTGGCTCTCACCACCATGGCACCCATCTGCTTCATTCTGACATCTATCCATTGGTATGGAACCATCCTGACACGCCTTGGGTGGGACCTGTAGGCCATCAAACACAGCAGAATCAGCATAAGACAGAAAGGCTCTTTAGTTTTGGCCCTTTGTGAGTTTGCTTCTGCAGAATGATCCTTTCTCTCCATCAAACAACTCATCATTCCATTTAGAATGATGAGATTCAAGATGGCTCATGTATGCAGAGAGAGCTTTAACACTCATGATCTATTTAGGAACCTGGGCCAGCACACACACCACTTAGTTTTAACTGGAAATAAAGAACTTAGATGTGTCGACTAAGCAGGGGGCTGGAAGAAGGGAATAAAGGATCACAGATCTAAGTCAAAAAATCTCTGCCTACTAAGACCAAAAAGAAACAATGGATACCAAATGAACATATGATTAAGTGTTAAATGGTGTTTACGGAGAAAGAGTGGGTTGGTGATTGTCATTGAAAAAACAACCCAATACACCAAATTTAACTAAAGGGAGGGGGTGGGCATTTTAAATTCCATAGCTTCTGTGGGGCTCGGGGTCACATGAAACTTGCTGGCATAATGTGTTAAAAGGGGACAGTGGGATTGCTTGGGGTTCTGGGAAATAATGAGATTTCTTCTTAGCAGCTTCTGGATAGAGGGAGGACCTTTCTGGAAAGTTTTAGATTTATACATCTTGAGGAAATAAGATTCAAGAAATACGCATTTTGATTTGAAATCTGTTCCAGGAGTGAGGGTGTTCAGGGACTGAGGACATAGTATTTATCCTGGAAAGACAAATAAAGGAGTACAAGTCTTTAAAATTGTGTATATTTCTGAGCTAAATAAGTTACTAATACAATGCACATTTTAATTTTTAATGTTCATCTTAATGTTTACCAGAAAATTTCTGATAAACCTTTACTAAAAGTAAGTATGTACTCAGGTTAAATTAGGAATATGTCATTTAGAAACACTGATAAAAAATCTGAAATCATTACCATGGAAATGCTTCTGAATAATTAGATATGTTAACCCAGTAAGTGGCAGGATTTTTTCTGTCTCCTGATGCATTTGATTTTGAATCCCTGGTACTACATATATCTGTGTCAGGGAAGTGGATCCACTAAAAGTGATATGGAATAAGAGATTTATTCTAGGGATTAGGCTTTGTAAAATTGAGAACTGGTGAGGAAGTATATTGTATCCAACAAAGATAAAATTCTAGATGACATTATGGAAACCTATCTATTTTCGTATTTGATTTCTTTTTCAGCATTTCTCATAAAAAATATGAAGCCTCTTGATTATTTGAAGAAATGAGGGTCTAATTTTCTGGTTCATTTGGTTAATCTTTTTTTCATTTTCTATTTTTTTTTTTTTTTTTTTTTGTGTGTGTGGGTACCGGGGGTCGACCTCAGGACCTTGCGCGCCAGCAGGCGCCCGTGCCGCTGAGTGATATCACCGGCCCTTTTTTTGTAGGTGGGTCCTGGGAGTTGAACTTGGGCCCTCGCGCTCGCCAGGCAGGAGCTTATGCCGCTGAGCCATCTCACCGGCCCTATTTTCTATTTATTTTTATCTGTAAGAAATTTGCAAGATAGTTGATGTATATTTCTGTTAGATGAAATATCTAACTGTGGTTAATATCCATGATGTATTTATTAATTGGCGTTTTGTTTATATCTCTATTCTTAATGCAAATACTTTACTTAATTAAGGATTTATTTCTTGATCAGGAGGTGCTATATGAAGTAAAGATCATCTTTTTTAAAATTGAAAACATATAAAGTCTAGAGAGATATTTGATACAAAAACATCTTTATTGGTCAAAAAGTAAAGCTACCATGAAACAATATTCATAGAACCAAAGAAGTTTTATGGTATTGCTATTCTTTTCCTATGATGAATATCAACTTACATTTGTTTCTCAAGTAGTTAACCAGGACTAGCTGACCTAATTCACTAAAATATATAAAACACTAACTCTGTACTAGGCACTGTGCTGGGTGCTGGGTCACAGTGGTGAAATATAATAGTTAAAATAGATCCTTACATTCTCTAAGCTGTATCTTCTCTAGCTTCTATTATTAGACTGGGTGTATTTGCTCAGATGAAGTATGGTAAAACCGATGGTGCTTGATGTGATGATTTGAATTCTGAATTGATTTGAAATCTGAAATTGATTTGAAATCTGATTTGATTCTGAATGGTACCAGTGTCTGCAGTAGTGGTTTTGTACTGGGCCACTTAGCTAAGGTGAAACTTCATTTCCCAGAGTTCCCTTCTCTGAATGGTTCTTGGTCAAGGTCTGCCAAAAGAGAAATTTATCCTAAATTTGGGAGGCAGAGGTGAATCAGCAGCTATCATGCTGCGCAAGTCGGTGTGGGGCTCCAGGCTACTGGCCTCCCCCCAGCTCAAGAATGTTATCTCTGGTCTACAGGCTGGTTCACCTCGCTGTGAAAGGCTGCATTTGTGGCTCCTGAAGCTGCTTCTAGATGTCTTCCTTCATCTTCTCTGAGGCTTGGAGAGGCCCCGTGCAGCTTCTTGGGAAGGACACCAGCTTTCTGCATCATCAGGGGTGGAGGTGAAGGGAGACAAATAGAGGCTTTTTATTTTTTGGAGACAGGGTCTTGCTATATAGTTCAGGCTGGCCTTGAACTCACTATATAGCATAGGCTGACCTCCAACTGGCAGTGATTCTCCTGCCTCAGCTTCCCAGGTGTTGAGATTATAGGTATGTGCCACCACACCTGGCTCCTTCCACTGGTTCTAATTGGTCTCTCCTCAGTCCTGCTTCATGTCCAGATTTTCTCCCTGTTTGCCACCCCCTCACTGCCAGTAATAGATTTCAGCCTCACCACTACATTTCTGCAAACTTCGTCCTCATGCCCCTCAGTTTCATAATAAATCCTTTATATCATGTCATTCATGGTGGTCCTGTGTCCTTGATCAAACTGGCACTGACACTGACGCTCTGTATCAGGGATCAGAATGCTGAATGTTCAGGGCTCACATAAAAGAGCATAAATGAATGTTGCATTTCTGATGTACGAAAAATCACACAGCCTTCCCAGTCTGCTTTTCTTTTTCCCACTTTTGGCAGAGATGTGAGATCAAAGAAATATACCTCAACAGTAAGAAATCAACAGCAGGGGCATATTAATAAATGGCAGGTGAATCTTGGCTGGGTCCCAAGAAGACAGTAGAGCAAGGTGGGGACTGCCAGACTGAAGAGGATGTGCTTCAATCAACGGGACAGCCACAGCTCAGCCCAGCTTATTGTTACCCTGTTTCAACAGAGGACCCCAAATAGATGTTATGAATTCAAATGTGCTGACTCTAATTACATCCATCCATAAAGCCAAACCATGGGACAAACACATGGGTTTGGATCATACAAAGCTCTATTCTGAATGGTGCAGGCTGTTAGCCAAAATCCTGGGATGAGTACAAAGCTGTAAGAAGAAAAAATGCGAGAGGACTTTTGGGAAGAATGACAGAGGGAAACAGGGAGGACACTAGGTGCACCCAGTGCTCTTGTGGGGTGGATGCTATAAATGGATAGAGGACCCTATTGAAAAGTAAAAATTCTCTTGCTGTGTATGTGTGTATAAAAGAGAGATATGAAATCATTTTATAAGAACTATCACTTTCATAGTAATTTGCATCATATACAGGGATTTCACATACGCTATTTCATTTATTCTCATGTGTTCTCTTATCTACATTTGGATGGGAGTGGATCAAAGACAAATTACGTCTGGTTCCTACCTTCAAGGATTGCAATCCCTAGGGGAGATAGATCTGCTCATATCCAGGTATAAAAGAAGAATGAATGTGATTAAGTGGGGAGGGAGAAGAACTTTGACAGATAGAAATAGGGAATGGGAAGGGCCCTGGGTGATACGGAAAGTGTGTGAACGGAGGCACCAAGAAGGCTTTGGAGAAGTCAGGAATAAGGGTTGCTGGATTGAGCAAATCACAACAAATGCTCTATCGACACTGAAAATTCATCTGTGAAATGAAACTGGGGGCAGTTTTTGACCTGCCCTGGTGGTCAACATCCTCATTATTCCGGGGCCTGTGTTCCAGCAGCCTTGGATTGTAGGGAAGTCAAACAACATTACGGATCTTGGACACGCAGCGGTCCTGTGCAGACTCTGGAATTCAAGGTTCCGAAAGGATGTTCTGACTTCTCTGGCAGGGGAGTGAGTGCTCTTAACTTTGATGATGTCCTACAAAAGATCAGACAACAGACAGGAGAAGCTGGTACCAAGGGCTGACATTGCCAGAAAGGACAGCAAGGCGTTTTTAAAGGTTTGTAGTAAATAACTTTGTGGGCTCTGTTTAACCCAGAGAATTTGAATCAAATTTGACTATGCCTCCCATCCACTGAAAACACTACCATGTGGTGTTCACGAGTTCAGGCTCCTCTTAGGCATGACGCAGTCAAGGCCCTATAACCTGACCTTGGCTTTCTTTTCTAGCTGGGTATCTGTCCCCTCCCTCTCCCAACCCCAAGCCTCCCCAGGTGTGAGATGCTTATTTTCTGCTTAAGGGATACCACTTGCAATTGGGCTGCTGTTTCATACCTCTGTGTCTTCTATTGTTTTTTCCCTTGAAATGTCCATTCTTCTGTTATTCATCTTTCAAAACCGTCTCAAAGGTGGGGGCTATTGACTCCCCAGTAAATCTTTCTCTACTAAAACTATAGTACCTATGGTTGAAGTTTTGAAATTCTTGTAATGTGATGTAATTACTCAATTACATGTCTGTTCTTCCATGTAC
This sequence comes from Erethizon dorsatum, assembly GCA_028451465.1. Classification (NCBI taxonomy): domain Eukaryota; kingdom Metazoa; phylum Chordata; class Mammalia; order Rodentia; family Erethizontidae; genus Erethizon; species Erethizon dorsatum. Next base: position 119,360,921 of record CM051826.1, on the reverse strand, counting down.
ACTATTTCATATGCCGACACATGCATCCTTCAGCTCTGTGCTCAGTGGCTACTTGGTGTAACACACTGTACCATGAATGTACTGTGGATACAGCAGTAAATAGAATACAGCAAGTTCATGGATTCTCAGGGCTTCTACCCAAAAAACAGTATGTGTTGAACTGAAATGGATTTACAGGACGAGCTGAACTTTAGGGTCAATTTTTTTTTTTTTTTTTTTTTTTTTTTGTGGGTACCGGGGGGTCGACCTCAGGACCTCGCGCGCCAACAGGCGCCCGTGCCGCTGAGCGATATCACCGGCCCCTTTTTCGTATGTGGGATCCGGGAGTCGAACTCGGGCCCTCGCGCTTGCCGGGCAGGCGCTTAAGCCGCTGAGCCATCTCACCGGCCCCTTTAGGGTCAATTTTAATGAATTGACAAAACATTCACTTTGAAGAATCACCGTTCCAATCTGTCTTAAACGTTCTGTTTTGTAATTGCATGCTCTCACTGTGCTGCTGAATTCCTGACTAACACAGTCACAGAGTTTATGCCTGTTGCATTCTCTTATGCATGGTGGTTGGGCATCTCTGGAAGCTTTGTGATTTCATAGGTCTTGGTTATATTTGGGCTGCCCTTCTGCAAAGGCTTAGATTTTCTTCAGAAGAGGAATCTATTTTCAGCCTTGGGTTTCACCTTCCAAATTCTCCATTGCCTTACATATCTTTTTCAGAACTTAACACATCTCCTAGAGGGCATCTGTTTTAGGTTATTCTCAAATTTACAGACATTGAGCATGATTTCCAGGGCCACATTTCTCCCCGGGACCATCTTGAAACCCGTTTGATATAGTCCTGGTGCTTCTTTCTGCCCGTTTACTCCGTGGTTCATTCTGGAGTAGGAGGCAAGTTCTTTGTGATTCTGCCTCCCTGCAAAACCCTGGAAAGTATCAGTTCTGCCTCAGACTGGCCATTCAGAGAAGAGTACATATTGCCTTTCACACTGATGTTGACATTCACACAATCTATTTCCTTTTCAATAGTAGCTACTTAGCCACAGTCTATTCAAACTGTGAGTCATGAAAATAGGTGTGAAATACATTTAATGTCGTGGACAGCATGAGAAAATAGAAATAAAATAAAACAGAAAAACACAGGAATGCATCATGAACTGAAAGGGTAAGTTTTGTAAACCTTGCTCGTGCACACACATCTGTGGGCTGGGTTATGATGGAAGCTCTATTTCCTCATGGGTAATAGTAAAGAAGTTTGGAAAACATGACTCTACATTTACATTTCCCGCTTTATTCTTCTTTTCCCTTAATTTATACTGCATTAACTCTGATTCTATAACAGGTGTCTTTTTGATATGCCTTCCCATTATTTTCTTTGGCTGTCCACACTAATTAGACTGAGAATTGAGTAGGTTACCACCTTTCTCTCTATGGTGCAGTAAGTTGACTCCAAGCTTGAATCTTTTAAGCTCTTATTGACCATACTTGACACTGTATATTTATTTTGATGAGAAGTTTGAATTATACTCCTTGTAACATCCTGGCAATTTTCTCCCATTCTTCTGAAAGTTCCATTTCGTTTAGAGTCTCTTGACCAGGAATGATTTCTATGGTTAAACTTGTGACAAACTAGGCAAACATAAGTTAAAATAAAACCAAACCCTTGGGCCGGTGAGATGGCTCAGCGGCGTAAGCGCCTGCCTGGCAAGCGCGAGGGCCCGACTTCAACTCCCGGAACCCACATATGAAAAAGGGGCCGGTGATATCGCTCAGTGGCACGGGTGCCTGTTGGCGCGCGAGGTCCTGAGGTCGACCCCCCGGTACCCACAAAAAAGAAAAAACAAAAAAAAACAAACAAACCCTTTACACAGTCAATATCCTCAACTAGTTAGCAATCGAAATATTTTTACCATCTCCAATATTATGCACCAATGTTATTTAGTTACTAATTGTTTAAAAGCTATTTATTTAAAAAGGATTCTTATGTACATACATTTTACTCCAGACTAACTTGAATTAATTGCTTTTATGCTCTTTATAATAATTAATAACTCTAAAAGGATAAACTGTCCTAAAGCAAACATTTTAATTAGGGGACTCAGTTTCTTATCGCATTTTGGTGTTAACAGAAAATCGACTTGTCTCTTTAAAAGGGAGCTAACAAAATACAAGGTCCCAGAAGAGCTGAACATAGTGGAAATTTCTGAATGAATCTCTTAGGATTTGTTTTTAATCTGAATATTTAATAATATGGCATTGCAAAATTTGAATTATACTACTCAATTTTAATGGTTAATCTGCTTTAAAAAATACACATGCTTAATTGTGACATACAAAAGTCCTTATTTAGGGTAGATTTATAATTTGAGTGCTGTCAGCCCTGCTGTGTAAAGAGTCTCCTGGGTGCAGAGTTTTAAGAGAGTGTGTGTGCCTTTACATCTCACCGTGAAACAATTTCTTTTTGCCAAGCCCGCCCAGCTCTCCGTGAGCCAGGAGGAGACAATAGATCCATCCTAATGGAGTTGTGTACTTGCCATCTGTAGGAGCAGCTGCTAGCCTGCATCTGCACAATATGCTGGGACTGAGAGCTCTGCTAATCTGCATAATAAGGAGGAGGCTCATCCCACTCCAGCTAATAATCACGAGCAATCGATGCACTTCATTCCCTCACTGCTGAGCCTAGTCGAGCTGCTTTCCTCCTTTGGGTAGACAGGGGTCAAGTGAGACAGGGTGGCCTGGAGCTGAGAACCACTGGCTTACAGTCTTAGGTTGCATCTGTCCGGTGGGACCAAGGTTTGGGCTTTCTCTTGAGTCATACTGACACATAATACAAAATCCTGGGAATTGGGATGTAAAGGCACTAGCACATTATTAAGATTGCTAATCAGAAATGCTCTTGAAGCAATTAGAGTATTGAAAAATTTGCATTTAAAACTGCCTCCTTTGTGGGGAAAAAGGTACAAGCAATTTTTTGGGTTGTGAACTACTTTGAGTCATTTGGTTTTCATTGATTTTTTTTTTTAATTGTTTAATAGTCACACAGTGCTGAGGTCTGACTTTTAAACTGTATTCACATACAAACACTCCTATTGTGAAATAATATTGTGGCAGACCATGTGAATTGATAAATGAAATCTACGTTTATTTCTATTTCTGATATCAGGATGAAAATGGCTCTCTCTTGAAGGTGGTAGTACTGGCAGTAGAGAGGAAGGTGACTTGAAATGATGGGTTTCTAGAATGGCCTAAAATCACTTTCCTGTTAAAGGTTATACCAGAATGACTTAATTTCTCTAGAAAAATCATGTTCTTACAAATACAACTTGATTTCATAGAGTTGATTTTAAAGGTTAAACATTTGAACTTAGGTGACCTAGATTGAGGCCAATATTTTGAATCAAAATGTACCTTGCCATTATTTATAATCTCTTATTATAAAAAGTGTGGAGAACATTATCTAATTTCTTACAGGAAAAATATTTGCATAATTCACCAGCCGTCAGTGAAGCACAGGGAAAAGAGCATTAATTTACAGAGATGGAAGCCTAGCACTGAAGAAATAATTATTTCCACTAGTAAACAAAGCAGCTCACTTAGCATTCATTTCAACCTTTTAATCAACACCATTTGGTTAAATAAGATAGCATCTTCCAGTGTGATTTAGAAGAAAATGTTATTAAGAGTAATTCCCTTTAGATAAAATCAATATTGCCATGTTAGTCTGAGATTGCTGGAAATTGTAGTGAGGTTTTCTGGAGAACTGAAGCAGTGCACTGGTTCCCACCCATCCAGCTGACCAATCCTCACAATAGTGCTGAGATTGAATGAACAGCGGTGCACCAGAGGAGCTGGAAGCAGTCTTCCTCTTTCCCAATTTCGAATCCCATGTACTTTTAGGTTTATTTTCTTGTTGAAATAGAAAACGTTGCTCCAGAATGCTTTTGCAAGTTTTGAGAGTCACTGAATGAGACACACAAAGAAGACAAATGATAGCATGAGTTGACTCCCAAAACAGGGGTCTCTTTAAAAAAAAAAGTTTAGTAATCGTTAATGTGATAGTTAATTTTGATTGTCAAATAGATTAGATTGAGAAATGCCTAGAAAATTAGTAAAGCACAATTTTGGGTGTGTTCGTATTTCTAGAGATGCCTGGATTATGAGAGCTTCAATTTCATTAGTGGATAATGAGATCATAATTTGATGGCATTATTGGGAGATGATAGAAACAAAAAGTGGGCCCTAGATGAAAGGAGCAGATTATGGAAGCATGACCTTGTGTGTTATATTTATTCCCCAGCCCCTTCCTCTGTGCTCTTTCTCACCTGGCATTTCAGCTGTCATGAAGTGAAGAGCTTTCTTCCTCTGTGCCCTTCTGCCATGATGATTCTGTCCCACACAGGCCTAATGCAATGGTGCTGGCCTACCATGAACTGAAACCTCTGAAATCTTGAGCCAAAATAAACTTTTCCTCCTTTAAGTTGTGTATGCCAGGTATTTTACCTAGCAACTGAAAGGTAACTAATACACTAACTTTCCCAGAAATTAGAAACAAAGACAATAGAAGAAAAAGCACTCATCGTAGACACAAGCCTGAAGATACATTAGGGAAGAAAATATGATGCTAAATTAAATTTCTGGTTAATTTCATTGCTTTATTAGTGGTTATGCAATTCATATCATTATGTGTGTTCATTTATTTATTTGCTAGTTGTTTACTTCCCCATACTTGAATGGAAAACCCAGGAAATTAGGAAATTTTCCTGCTATTTTATAACAATAAATAAATAAATAAATAAATAAATAAATAAATAAATATTGAATAATTGGTGGAAATTTTTGCGAATCCCCTTCCTCTCACCCCATACAACTTTTTCAAGACATTTTAAGAGGAGCTCAGGAGCATGATTCCTACATTAAGGTTATGTTCATGCCCAAATACAGAATGTCCCTTTTTCAAGTTGAACTTGAAAAAGTATGAAGCACCAAAGACAGGCCATGGCAATGAAAACCCACAAATCTTCAGATTCAGTATACGACAGTTCAGAGTCATAAAAAATAAGGCCTCAATGCAATGCACGTATCCAACAATGAAAATAAAAATCCCTACCTATTCTGTCTCTTTCAGGGTAGGACTTGGGTTGATATGAGAAGTGCCTTTGAATCTAGTGCAAGATGCCATTTATCAGTTCAACTTTCTATGTACCTAAAGCTCATAACATTTGTTCTGAACATGAGCTGGTTCTGAGAGATGGACATAGTTTGATAAGTCGTTTAGAGGTCCATTCATTTCTTTCTTTCATCTACCCATCCACACATCTATCTCTCCAATATTATTTGGGGGCTTACTATGTGTCAGGAACTTTTCTGGGTGATGTGTTACTTAATGAATGAGTTCTGCATCTCTTTTTAAGTACTAGAAATTTCCTGCAGGAAGTTGGAAAGTTATGAGACTCAATATAGTTTTATAAGGATTCAAGGCTCAGACTTGAACCATTTGTAAGGAGACAGTAAGAATCATCTTTTAGTGACTATTCATAGTCACTTAAAAAAAACATTTCTCAGGAAAGATTTTTATTATTTTCATTGAGGATTTTATGATTTTCCTGGAATGCAAAACATTTTGGTTGTTTTTATGAGTAGAATTTTCTTTTTATTTACATTTTATAATTGGATGCTGATACTATGAAAATTGTTGAAATGTAAGCTTTTCAGCCTCCCTCATTGAACCCTAGTATTCTAAAAACTCAGTTTTGTGGTTTTTGTTTCTGAGTATATAATCATAATGCCTATCTCTCCTTCCCTTTGAGTCATTTTTATTTCGTATATTTTGAAGCTCTGTTATTAGGTAGGTATACATTTAGGATTGTTATATGAACTTGTGTCTTAGTTACTTTTCTCTCATTGCTGAGACAAAATACCCAACACCCAAAGTTAAAGGAGGAAAGGTTTATTTAGCTCACAGTCTGTGGAGGCTTCAGTCCATAATCTGCTGGCTCCAAGGCAGGGTGGCATGGCACAGGGGCAACACTTCAAGGTGGCAGAAGACAGCAAAAGCCAAAAGAACACACACACAAAAGGGGGAACAAACCTCTTTTCCTCTCTTATATTGTAAACAGTCCACCTGCCCTGGGGTGGGTGTAGCACTCATATCATCCCCTTACCCTCCTCTGGCGCAGGCTCAGGATGTTTACACGGTGAGGACCCTGGCCTTCTGCTGAGTAACTTAGTTAAACTTCTAAACTCAAGTTGACACAATGAATCAACCATTACAACATCCTGGAGCATAAATACTGCCCTAGGGCATGTCCTCTATACCCCAGGATGTAGAACTGCTGAGTTACTTAGCTAAGCTTCGAAACTTCTCAAGTTGACACAATGTATCAACCATTACAACTTGGCATACTGATTCTTTCATCATTGTGAAATATCCCTTTTTATCTATGCCAATATGCATTATTTTAAAGTCTGCTTTATCTGATATTAATATAACAACTTCCCTATTTGATTAGCATTTTCTTGGTATGTTTCTTTATGCTTATTTTTTATATCTTAAGCTGTCTGTGTTATTATATCCAAAATTGTTCTTCTTAGTATGAATTTGGGTCTTGCTTTTTTTTCAACCTCAATGTTTTAGTTGGGCTGTTTATAGATCATTTATATTTTATGTAATTGTTCACATGATTAGGGTCAAAGCTACCATTTTCTGTCTTACCTAACCTTTTCTTCTTTCTCTCTCTTTCCTGCCTTCTTTTGGATTATTCCTTGTTATTTCATTTTATCTCCACAATATACTTATTAGTTATATCCTTTCATCTTATTTTTGTTGTGGTTGTTCTAGGGTTTCTAGTATACATCTGCAACTTATTGCAGTCTATCTTCGAAAAATTTTAGACTGCTTCATAAGTAATGTAAGGCCCCTCCAACAGTATACTTCCTGTATTTCCCCTTTTTCAATATGCACTATTTTTTGGGAGGAGGGGTACTGGGAATCAGTATGCACTATTGCATCAAACACTTTAATGCTATATTGTAAGCCCCACAACATATTGTAAGTCCCACAATACATTGTCATTTTTGTTTTGAGCAGTAAGTTATCTTTTAAAAAGATTAAAAATAAGAAAAGTGTCTTATTTATTTATCCACATATTTGCCAACCTAATACTCTTTCAATTCTTTGTAAATTCAAATTTCCATCTGGTATTATTACTTCTTTTTTTTTTTTTCTCTTTTTTGCCTGAAGAGTATTCCTTGTTAAAAGTTCTTTGGACCTTATAAACCAACGCAGCAAACAAATTGCTGTTCAGTTTTCGTATTTGCAGAGACATGACCAAGAGACAGAGGGATTGGATAAAAGATCTTTCCACCTATTTTGAGTTGTGTTTAACATAAGGGGCTTTGAATTTCATTCTCAACTCAGTTCCCTTGGTCATGTGGAAAATCCTTTCTGACAATCTTTCTGAGGTTCTTTGTCCTTGTTCTTGGAGTAATAGTAAGTTTTATGATTTTTCTTTTTATGCCATATGTCTTAGAATGAGTCTGGAAGAGATTATGTCAGGGGCTACTAGCCACATGGTTTTAAAAACAGAAATCCTCTCATTTTATACAGAAAATTATCATAATGTAGATCAGGCCATGAAGTTTCTTTGTAAAACCAGATATCCCTTTTTATTTATTTTTAAATGATCATACGGTAAAATTGGCTGCCCTATCCTTACTGTGCAGTTATATGAATTTTAATATAGGAATGGACTAGTGTTACCTCTACCACAGTTAGTCACAGAAGAGTTCAATCATACTGAAAAATTCCCTAAGGCTATAGTCACACTCTCATCCCACCCCAGCCTCTAGCAATCACTAAGCTCTTCATCACCACAGCTGTATCTTTTCATGATTGTATTGATCAGCTTTCCCATTGCTGGGACCAAACACCTGACACCCACGATTTAAAGGAAGAGAGGTTTACTTGGCTCATGGTTCAGTGATCTCAGTCCATGGTCACTGGTTCCATGCAGAAACATGGTGGAAGGGAGCGGTGGAGCAAAGCTACTTAGTTCATGGCATCTGAGGAGCAGGGTGCAGGGGAAGAGAGCCAGAAAGGAAAGGGCCAGGAACCAGATACGGTCCCCAAAGTCATGCCTCTATGACCCATTCTGACATACCCAAAAGTGTGCTTTACTACTCTCAAGGAGTTTCTCTCAAGTTAATCGAATTGACATGATTAACTATTGCAATATTGTATAAGTGAACTCATATAATATGTAGCCTTTTGATCCAGGATTCATTCACACAGCACAATACCGTTAAGAATCATCTAAGTTATTGGTGTATCCATAAGATGTTTATTTTTTATTATTGCTGAGGTATATTCCATTATGTGGATGTACCACAGTTTATTTCTGTTCAAGGATATTTTGGTTGTTTCTAGTTTTGGGCAATGATAAATACTGCTACTCTGAACATTTCTATACAGGCTTTTGTGTGAACATTGTTTTTTTTCTCTCTAGGGTACTTAGGAGGGGGCCTATTAGACCAAATGGTAAGTGTATATGTAAGTTTATGTATGATTTCAGAATGGCGTTATCATTCTATATTTTTACCAGCAACAAATGAGTGCACCAGTTGCCCTGTATCCTTGCTGCAACTTGGAATTGTCAACATTTTTAATTTTAGCTATTTTAATAGATGTGTAGTTGTATCTCGTCATGGTTTGTTTGCATTTCCTGATAGCTCATGATGACTGTTTCATGTACTTACAATGTCTTTGATGAAGTGTCTGTTCAAGTCCTTTGCACAATTTTTACTTTTTTTTTTATATTGTTAAGTTTTAACAGTCTCTTACATATTCTCAATACAAGCCCTTTTTTAGTTAAGTAATTTGCAAATATTTTCTCCTGGTCATCACTTATCTTTTCATTCTAACAGTACTTTTTCAGTGAGCAAAAATTCTTCATCTCAGTGAAGCCCAATTTATCCATTTTTTCTTTTATGGGTCATGTTTTTGTTGACCTGTCTAAGAATTCTTCAAATAACCCAAATCACAAAGATTTTCTACTATGTACTCTTCTAATAAGTTGTATAATTTTACATTTCACCTTTAGGCAATGATACATTTGGAGTTAATACTTATACAAGGTGTAAAGTTTAGTTTAAGGTTTACTTCTTTGCATATGGGTAGGTGACCAACTGTTCTGTTTGTTGAAACCTATCTTTATTGATCAGCTAATAAATATGTTTATATTTTAAGAATAGTGATTGTACTTAAAACCAGCACTTTTGACCTTTCAAAGAGAATCACTCATCTGACAACTAATGAGCTAGACATTCTATCACTTAGTACCTCAACAAACATATATTGAAGGCTTGATTGTGTGTGGCATCAGGCAAAGGGCCAGGGTTTCACACGTGCCTGGAACATGGTTGCTTTTTTCTTGCAGGGTTTCACGATCTATGTAGGGACATGAAGTGGGACAAACGTAGCATATCCATTTGTGCACAGAAGACTCTTTTCCTTTATTTATGTTATGACTTTTAGAGATTCCTTACTGTCTAATCATCACTTGAATGAGTGCCTAACTTTCAGTTTTGCTTCTTTGCCTCTTTGATCTACCTCTAAACCCATAAATGCTTAGAGGAGTACACACTGTGAGGGAAGGGGGTGGCGCCTTCTTTTGATAAGGGGAATAAATGTGTTTGCTATCTGTATGAACAGTGCCAAGTTTAAGGTTTGGATTTTTGTCCAGTGGACTTTCTTAAAAAGAGATGTCCCAGTGGGAAAATCACCCCGTTCTACATATGCAGAGGCCAGACCACTAGACAGTGCAGACAGGGCCGAGTCTATGGGTCACACACTTCTAGTTATTGTTGGTAAATTTATGATCAGAATAATACTTAGAAACAGAAAGTGGATGTGTCATTTAAAAGTTACAGTCAATAAACTGGTTGGCTTTTGAGATAATAGCTATAGCTGGAGGGAGCTAGATTTAGGTAATGAAGCATTTTAATCATCTTTCCTGTCTTAATGAGAAAGCACCCTCCATTTTCATTGATGTTTCAGAGTTGTTAGATTGATAATAGGGTAGGGTAGAGGCAGCTGGATTTTAATTTGGGTGGCATTTATGCTAGTCTGCTTGGGGTGCCATGACAGACCTTGGTACTTTCCCTATCCTATATAGTTTATCTTTTAATGGGAAACGAGAAGAGTTTGGCTTATAGCACATGATGCTAAAGAAAAATACATAAAAAACTAGTGATGATAGCAAATAATATTTATTGAGTGCTTGCTCTGTGTCTGGAATAAGCACATTCAGTTCTTTCAACAATCAGATGAAATAGAGATCACTATCATTCCCGTCTTACAAATGAGAAAACTGAAGTTCAGAGATGTGAAAGATATAATCTAAGAGAGTATCCAGCAATCCCTGTCTCCTGGAAGTTATGCCCTGTGTGGTCCCTCCCCCAGAATGTGGGTGGTTTAGCGATAGGCTCATCATGGACAGGACACAGCAGAGGTGATGGGATGTCACTGCTTGGGTAAGCTACATGAGATTGTAGTTTCTGTCATGCTAGCAGATCTCCCCCCACTCCCTTGCCAGCTTTGGTAAAGTAAATTGCCAGCGTGGGGAAATCCAGGTGTCACAGAATGCAATTATTTTCTCCACACAGAAGGTCATCTTAGAGACTTAAGCCATGATGATCCACAAAGAGAAACTCAGTGGGATCCCTGTAACCTCAGGCCTATAGGTTCTAAGTTGTCAGTGTCCACTTAGAAGCCATGAGCCCCAAACTAACAGCTCCTGAAAGATGAAAATTTTGCCAACAACCATGGAAGTGAAATTGAGTATGGTTACTTCCCCAGTTGAGCCCTCAGATGAAATCTGAGCTCTGGCTTGTCCCTTGATGGAGCCATCTGAAAGGCCCTGAAATAGAGGGCCCAGCTTAACTGGACTAGATTCCTCCTCCACAAAATGGTGAGACTCTAAGCATGGATTGTTTTATGCTGCTAAATTTGTGCTCATTTGTTACACAGCAATATCTATCTGTCTGTCTATCTATCTATCTCTCTATCTATCTATCTATCTATCTATATCTATACTACAGGAGAGATAGAGAGGAAGTATTTTGGCCAAAATCGATGTTACTCTGACTATAGACTATAGTCTCTCCTTATGGTCTTCTCATGTATAAAGATCCCCAAAGGGTTTGCCATATGACATGGGATTTCCTACTTAGAACATTGAAAGTTTTTCTTAACAGTTCTTTGAAGGAGAAATTGGTTTTAAAACCTTAGGAGTTTGAAGGAAAAAGAACCCAGGAAATCTTATTTGAAGTATGGAGTCAAATATTGATCTCTACTTTTCCTTTGTGTTTTAGTTTACTTTTCAGAGGGCCATTGATTCTGTGGGGTTAGCATCAGTCCTTTTTCATTGTAGGGCTATTCTGAAGGAAGTAAGTCAGACAGAGAGGAGTTAACTTAGAAGCCCCAGCTGGGGACCATTCTTAACAAACTACCCGCCTGTTTGAAAGAAAGATGAATGTGGTAGGTGAGTTCTTTCACAGAAAGGTTCCTGTCAGAAAGTGATTTGACTTTCCTTCTAGTAGAGAAATATGCCATTCAAAAAAAGAAAAAAAAGTTTCAAATGGATTTACTTTCTAAAAGAATTTAGAAACTCCATTTTTTTTTTTTAATTTCCGGTGAAAAAAGTCAAACAAACATGAAAGCTAACACTATCAAGACCTACGTTCCTTCCTTCTCTATGGCTGGTTGTGCTGTGTGCTTAGAGGACTGGTGGACCATTGAGACACCCCCTACCGCAATCACCACCCAAATTGTTGATTGTTTATATAACACATATCCAATCTTATTATTTCTCATGAAAAAAATCCAACTCTCTCAAGAGCTCTTCACTTTGGAGAGCCCCTTGCTCTAGTGAAGGAAATACTTGGAATATTCCTCCACTCAGAAGGACATGTTAGAGGTGCTTTAACTTCAGCCATCTGCAGAGAGACCCTCAGCAGGATTTCAGCAGTCCCACAGCCCACAGGATTCCAGTTGCTTTAGGCTTCTGGGGTGGCAGAGGGCTCCCCAGTCTGCTCAGTTTCTTCTGTTAAGCTGGCTGGACTTATGTCCTCAGTAAAAAGCCTTACACAACCGACAGGCGCCTGATCACAGTGCATAAAGCAGTGTGCATTGAGCGGTGTTCCTGAGGTGACTGGGCTGTTTGGAAGGCAACTGTTGCTTGGAAATGTGGTTGATTTTTCTAGTTCCACACTCCCATGGTAGTCGCACCCGCCTGCTTTGACTCTCTGTATGTAAGGTATATATTCAACACACATTGCATTTGATTATGAAAATCCTGAGTTAAACATCTACTGGTCATTACTCCTGCATACTGCAAAGTATATTTATAGTATTTGCTTAGTGACAAAACTCAAACCTCATCTATAAAGAGAAAGTTTCACCATTCCACTCTGATTTTGTAAGGTATTAAAGACTCATCTGAATCTTAATCTTCTGAGAGCTCTTACACTTGTAGCTTTGGACATGTCCCTTCCAGAGCAGATAATGTCCTTTTGGCCTCTTCAGATATTTTGGTTTCTAAGTTTAAAATTTTAAGATGATCTAGTTCCAATTACTCTTGGCATAACTTGAAGAAAGACAAGTTAAAAGGCTTTTGGGGAGCTTTTATAAGTCATTTCAGATGACAGTGTACTCAGACAAATACTGGGATGAGTTGAGTGTAAATGAGCCAGAAACACATGGATAACGTTTTTCTTAGCCAGCAACACTGCTTTTAATGTGGGACCAGAATGCAGTGAGCCAGAGGTAATTTCATTTTGTTTCAGCTCACATGGCTGCATTGTTGAACTCCAATCCTAACTTGTTACTGTCCCCTTTGCTTCTTAGGATGGCACGCTATTCCCCAACCCCACCCCATGCACATTTATCGCATTGGTTGGGGAATAAAACACGCTGAATAATCAAGATTTCCTCTATGATATTGAAGTTAAGTGTATGAGCTCTGGTATGCAAATCCCTCCTGCTCCCCTTACTGTGTGATGCTGGGTGAGAGGGATGACCTTGGGTACGAGTGGGTAAGCATTGAAGAGTGAGCCTTTCTCAGCCCTTAGCTTTTCATTTTGTAAAATGGACATAATAATAATAATAATAATAATAATAATGTAGGAGCCATTTTCCAGCATTTCTCTGAGAATTAATAGAGTTTGAATACACAAAAGCACTTAGCCCAATTTCTGACAGAAAGCAAGAATTCAATAAATGTTAAGTGTTGTTACTGCTGACTTAAATATCACCACAGCTTCTACGTGAATAGTAGACAGCATTGTAATTTCTGCAGCTGATTAGACGGATTATGCTGTGATCATGAAAACATTCTAACACCTGACTTGGATGTAGGTTGGGAGTCCCAGCCAACCAGATCACCATGCGGTGTGGTACCACTGGCATGCAAGCCCTGGTTGGATGGCCTTTAGACTGAATTCAGACTGGCACCACCCAGCCGCCTCAGCCTGGCTTTAGAACACTGTGGAATAATCACGGTGCTGGAGACCCAAGGTACAGCTGATGACACCGGGCTTCAGCTCCATCTCAGTGAAAGCCAATGACAGGGCATCAGCTTAGATCAGCACTCTGCCAGGAGCCCCTTTCTCCACAATGTGCACAGATGGGAGGTTCTTTTGTTAGCTAGTGACGACTCATATCCTCTATTTAAATGGGCTTTGTTGTGAGCAGCCATTAGGGCTGTAAACACATGAAGCCATCTCATACTGGGTGCTTTATGGATTTGTTATGCTTCATGATATAGAGTTCCCACTGCAGGGGATTTGACAAAGCCAGAAAAAGGAAAATTTGGTGATTCCAGAAAGCTTCAAGCCAGTAAAGTAGCACTTATTGCTCCTTGCTGGAACCACTCCTAGCTTGTCTGCTGGCTTCAGCTTTCTTCTTCTTTGGAACTAACTTCCCACCTTCCAAGTACCCACAGGGTGCTAACAGCCCAGTGCCCATACCACCCCTTCCTGTGTCAGCCACCTGATGGCATATGGGGCAGAGTGTTCAGAAGATGCTTTTAGAATCAGAAGTTTTATAAAAAGCCTCCTGTCTCTGCCTACTTATTTTTAATCTGTGTGTGTGCATGTGTGTGCCTCTTAGTGTCTTTGTGTGTGTTGATGTTGCGTCTGAAAACACCACGGTTGCTCTTGGAGCTGGCAATATGAAGACTCGGTGCTTATCTGCAGTCATTGTCTATAAACATGTATTTTTGTTTTTGTTTTTTTAGAAAAGTGAAGTCTGTAGTCATGCTCTCTTTTCATACTAATCAAACACATTTACTCACCGCATTTGAGAATAATGACCCTGCTTTGAACACAGGCTGTTTAGGAAAGTATGTGTCCATATTCTGCTAATTTTAGTTAGCTTGCTCAAAGCAGTCCAAGCAGATCTCTCCTTTAGATATCGAATTCTGAATCCAGTTCGTCTTTGATTTCTTCCATCACAGAATGAGCGTGGAGTCCTCGAGGCAGGACAGTGGAGACAAGCCCTTCTTGTTTCCATCCTCTAGCTGCATGGAGTCTGATGAAGGGACCCAAACTAGTCAAGCATAACTCTTTTTGTCTCTTCAGATTCTTCTATGTTGTTCATTCATAAATAAATTAATTTTTTTTCACCCAAATGACATTCATGAATTTTGTGGCAAGCATAGTAAAAGATACTGTGTCCCAAAAGGAGGGGGACTGAACCTCTGGCTTGTGAGCTAAGTATGTTGTGAATGGGGCACAGCATAAGCAGCTCGGTCCGCACCATTGCCGGCGGCAGGCAGGGTGAGCAACAGTCCTGAGGGAAGCAGAGCCACTAACCCTGATGGAGCCCCAGAGGAGAGCGCGTGTGAGCTGAGTGTTGAAGGATGAGCTGGAGTCTTGAGGACATGTGCCAGTTCAAGGAGGTGTGCTCCTTGCTCCTTGCTCCTTGCCCCTTGCTCAGGAAGGGCCCATCCTCTAGAGGAGTGGAGTCAAGGGCTTCTAGAAGCAACTAGCAGCGTGCTGAGATGTTCCCGTGGGAGACAGAGACTCCTGAAAGTTTGGAATGAGGGAGTGACAGCGTTGGACTTTAAAAGGTAAATCTGGTGGCAGAGTGAGGAGGGGGGCTCAGTGAGTTGGGCGACAAGGAAGCCAACCCCCAAGTAACTGTAGTGAGGCTGAACCAAGGCAGGGCTGACATGACATAGAAGAAAGACACTGCAAGGAGAAAATGGAGCGTTTACTTCATAGAAGATGAGATTGAAGCAGCGTCTCTTTCTAGGGTTTGGAGGAAATAATCAGCTAGGAAAGTTGGTTAATGGGCATAATATGTTATAATAGCTGATGAGTTGGGAAAGACTCAAATTAAAATCATTTTACTTTTTTATTTTAAGAAGTAAAACCACAGGAATTATTACTTTTTATCTGACAGTGAGAGATGATCTGAGGGGACTCTGGGATTTGGGGGATCAGTGGGGGACTGAGCATAGTTTGTCTAAAGAAGGTTTGTAGTTCCCTGTAGCAGGGAAACAATGGTGACCTGTGTGATTTTAAGTTGTCTGTTGATCTATGCTGAATGTGTCATCTCCCTCCATTGTTCCATCAAAGTCTGCTGCACACAAGGGCCCAGGTGAGAGATGCCTTGGGTAATGAGCTGGGGGGAGATGGGAGTGCTTAGGAGAAAAAGAGGAAGTGGTGTTCAGGCTCTGGACATCCCTCTGTCTCTGGGCTCAAATGTAGATACGTTCAGGGAAGGTAAAAGTTCTGGAAATTCAGGAGTGACCAGCAGAAAGGAAGCAGAGGCCTTAGACAGGGACAAGTGCTTATTTATGAGCAAGACAGTAGCTGAGAAGCAGGCCATAGAGTGGACTGACTCAAAACTGATATGAGAGAACCACCTTCCCTTAAATACACCAGAGGAAAGTGACTTTGGAAAAAGCCAGGCCCTGCTATTACATGGCCAGTTTCCTCAGGAGGCAGCCATTTACGATTTAAGAGTTTCACAGGAGGTAGAGTATTGAATTGGACAAGGGATGAACAGAAGAGATGGGGACCAGTGATGGCAAAAAGAAGCCAGTTGTGCCACCAACCACACTAGGGAATTCAGGGAGGGTGGGGGTAAGAATCCTTCTTTTTGGAAAGGGAATGGGGGAGTAGGAATGGGATTTGAGATGAGCAGAAAGTGTCCAAATGTTGAGGTCCACTTGAATCTAGGGATATATGGGGAAGCAGGACAGATGTCCATGATAAATCTGAAGATTTTGAATACAGAGGAGGCCAGGTCACTGGAAGAGTCCCAAGAGAGGGTCCAAGAGGTAATGGCACAGATCTAGAGGGCCCAGAGCTCAAGAGTCCTTCCAGATAGGAAGCCTTAGGTTTGCCTTGCTTGAAATCTGTGCAACCTGTGTTTCTTTGGACATAACTTCTTTCCTCTTTGACTTCTAGCAGTGCTCCCATGAAGGAAAGAGAGAGAATTTATTCCTTTACCCAGGGTGCTTTGCATTATCTTCATAGTCCCTACTGTTTTCTATGATTTAGGAAATTTCATTAAGAGCCTTTTGTGCTGTAAGCACTGAAAGTTCAACAATGTGCTTCAAATGTCAACTCTACCTAAAAATGGTGTTTTAAAATAAAAACTACTTTTCTGCTGCTTCTTGAAGAATCCTAGCAATTTACTTTTGATGCAAATACTGGCGTCACTTCCTATCCCATCCTATCCTATCCTATCCTATCCTATCCTATCCTATCCTATCCTATCCCATCCCATCCCAACCCATCCCATCCCATCCCATCCATCTTATCCTATCCATCCTATCCAATTTTATCCTACTCATTCTATTCAATCCATCATATCTTATCCCAAGTATCCTTTCAATCATACCCAATCCAACCTATCTTATCTTCCTATATTCTACTCTTTTCTATTTCTATACAAGTAACCTAAATGAGCTGGCTGTGTTCCATAAGTAAACTTGTAAGTCAGTTATTTAAAACTTGGATAATTTCCCCATAGAATTAATGTTATAAATATATGGCTCAACTCCTGTGATTTTGATATAGGTCCCAGTATATGGCCAGAAGGAAAAAGCAAATGAGAAAAGACTTTTTCTTATTCAAGGCACGGAAAAAGCCACCAACTCTTATACTCTACCCCCAAGCTCTCGAATACTGTATTCCTAAGACAGCCATTTAGGTGATCTGGTTAGATAAATTAGATGAATGGAACTCGAAGAGCAAGTCAATGAATTAACTACTGTATTAGTCTGCTACAAGCTACAAAATCCACTCTTGATTATTTATATCTCTTTCTAGAAAAAGAACCATGACCAGGAGGAATATTCTAATTTGAAAACATCTAAGATACAAATCAATTAACAGGCTTAATACTGACTACAGCTGGAGGTGACAGATAGAACAGTGCCATTGCAGAAGTATAGGAACACTAATCAACTGGATCGGAGGGGCTTACAGAACTGCAGCAAGAGAGGTGATGGGTATGTGTGGAACCTTAAAGTCTGAGTCATCATTAGATCAGAGATGGAGGGCTTGTTGAAAGGACCAATACATTTCAAGTTAATGGGAGAAGCATTAGTTAATTAATCAACTGTTTGTTGCAAAGTCAGTGCAGATGGCAGGGAAATCACAGTGAATAAGACAGGCACAGAATTCACCCTCTAGAAAATTTATAGTCTAACACAAGAGGTGGGTAAATTCTTAGTTGGGCAAAGATGGTGCCACAGAATCTCCTGGAAGGAAACCAGTGCTATACAGGCAGGAGGCTAGGGTGTGTGGGAAGGTGTTACAGCTTGTATCTAGATGTCCCCCTAAAGCCTCATGTGCTCATAGGTAGGGCTTTTTGGAGGTGGCTGGATCTGGGGCATGTGAATATGGATTAAAGGTGTGTGATAACTGGATTAGCATACTAATTGGTTAGCATTGCTCTAGGTGTGGATTAATAGGAAGGCCCACCAAGGGTGTGGGTGGCACCAAAAGGCTTGTATCCTGGGTTGGATAAAAGAGAAAGGAAGGCTGCTGCTGCTTGCTGTTGCTGCTTTGCTGCCTTCTGCCTGCCCTGCCATGAGCTGTTTCTCCTCTGCCTTGCCCCTTTGCCACGCCACCCTGACTTGGAGCCAGCCCACTATGGACTGAAACCTCTACAAACTGTGAGTTAAAATAAACCTTTCCTCCTTTAACTGTGGGTGTTGGGTATTTTGTTCCAGTAATGAGAAAGTAAAACAGAAGGGCTTCCTGAAAGACTATGAATTAGCCACATGAAGAAGGATGAGGAGGAGATGCAAGCAGAGAAAATAGGATAGCCAAAGTACGGTTAGAGAGAACCAGGGAGAGCTTCTTTGTATTCAGAAAGTAGAATGCAGAGAACTGTAGAAAGATAAATGTCTCATCTCTAGAAATTTCTAGCGTTTAATTTTTTTAAACTGAGCTAAAATTTTAAGATTTTGTGTAGAAAAATTCACTAAATTCTAGCACAAATGAAAATTGCCTAACCAAAAAATAGAAACACCCTAACCTCTGTATCTGCATCTGAGGATTCAATCTACCCTGGAAAATTATTTAAGAAATTATGTCTGCACTGTACATGTAAAAACATATTTTTATTATTCCCTAAAGAATACAGTATAATTATGATTTACATAGCACTTACACTGTATTAGGTATTATTGTTATAGGCAGTAACTCCCAACCTGTTAGGTGTGCAGAGTTCATGTTTCAGGACTCCAAAGAATGGAGCTGAGGACAGAGGAGGTGAAGAGTAGGAAAAGTTTTTTTAAGAGAAAGCCCCCGAGAGGCAGGAGAGGTCCTGAAAGTGGAGCCCATGGAGGCTTTTTGTTTAGGAAGGTTTTATACAATAAAATCACATCACAGGTTACCTTGTGTCAAACTACAGTCAACCTGTAGGATTAAATACAGTCACTTAGCTAATATTCATTTAATAGAAAAACAAGTAGTAGCAAGGGTACATAGCATGGAGAAGAACGAAGGCATCTCTGGGTAGGAATAAGGGTCAGAATGTTTTGTTCATCTATCTGTTTACATGTTCATTATGTTGTTTCTATGTGTTTATTATATTGTTTAGGCTTGCTGGACCAATGGTGCTAGTTACAGTACAGCTTTGAGCTGTTGTTCATTTCTGGGGAGTCTTGCAGGCCCAGCCATCATTTCTCCATCTTTGGGCCTAGTTTCTACCCACTCATCCTTTAACCTCAGGCCTGGTTGCTTCATCTTTGTTCTGACTCTATCTTGGGTCTGGTCCCTTTCTAACTGCCTATCAATCTCTACCTAATTTAGCTACCTGTAACATTATGAGTAATTGAGAGATAATTTAAAGTATATGGGAGAATGTGCATAGGTTATATGCAAATACTATATCATTTTATATAAGGGACTTCAGCATCCTTATATTTGTATATCTTAGGAGGCTAAACCCCTATGGATACTGAAAGATGACTATATTTCATAGTTGGTATTAAAACAAGTTCTCAGAAAAGAAACCTATTTTGTCTTTTGCCACCAATTGAATTTTCCCTAACTTGGATCTTGCATCGAATGCAGGAAGTTCTTTTGTTGTAATTATGTAACTTTAAACTTTTGATAGGCATGTTAAGAGAATTTCCTTTTTATATCTAAAAGGTTGCAAGAGATCCTAAAACCAGAGGCAAAAATTACAGGATGTTAAAGAGAGTATATTCATGCTTTCTTAATTAATAAGAAAGAAACGAGATTGTGAGTATGCTTCTACTCTTAAATGATCAGGCAATAATTTTCTCTGGAAATCCTTGAACCAAACAGGATTACTTAGGTTTTCTTTATCTCCATCTTAATCATCCAATCAACATTCTCTCCCCCTTGCCTGCTTTGCCATGGTTTACAAACTGCAGTGCCAACGTGCGTCAGACTTGGAAGAGAACTCAGCCCTGAAGAGACTGTTTCACTATATTCTGGCTCTTAAGTACAATATGTGGGAAGTCAGCTTTATCAGCTTTCAGGTTTAAAAATGATCAAACAACCCATGATGGTGCAATCACAATGTACACTGCCAAAATTAAAATAGATCATTAGAAACGACTTCACAAAACTGTATGCCAATAAACCGGAGAATTCAGAAGAAATGGATAGATTTCTAGATATACACGAATTAACAAAACTGAACCAAGAATATTAAAAAACGCTTAAAAATTCAATAACAGGCAATGAAATTGAAGCAGTAATAAAAAATTACCAACTAAGAAAAGCCCAGGTCCTGATGGATTCACAGCTGAATTCTACAAAAACATCAGGGGAGATAGAACACCAATACTTCTCAAGTTCTTGAATGAAATTGAAAGGGAAAGAGTACTCCCAAAGTCATTCCTGTAAACTACCATTACCCTAATTCCAAAACCAGCCAGCGATCCAACCAAAACTGTAGACCAATCTCTTTAATGACTATAGATGCAAAAATCCTCAACAAGACACTGCAAACAGAATGCAATGAACCACCAAAAAGTTCATACATCATGACTAAGTAGCCTTCAGCCCAGGGAAACAAGGATGGTTCAACATATGCAAATCAATAAATGTAATACGTCATGTAAATATAAGCAAGGACAAAAATTGCATGATTATTTCAGTAAATGTAGAAAAAGCCTTTGACAAAATCCAACATCCTGTCATGATGAAATGAATGAAGAAAATAGGTATAGAAGGACTTTCTTTTAATCTGATAAAAGCCATTTATGACAAACCTACTGCCAATATCATATTAAATGGCAAAAAAACTGAAAACTTTCTGTCTTAGTTACTTTTCTCATTGCTGAGACAAAATACCTAAAACCCAAAGTTAAAGGAGGAAAGGTTTATTTTGGCTCAGTTTGCAGAAATTTCAGTTCACAGTTGGCTGGGCCCAAGACAGGGCAGCAAGGAAGAGGGGCATCGCAGAGGAGAAACAGTTCATGGCAGCAGAAGGCAGGAAGGTAGCAAAGTAGCAAAGAAGCAGCAAGTGACAAGCGACAAGCAACAAGAAACGAAAACAGCAGCCCTCTTATTGTCTCTTATATTTTATCCAGGTTACCTGCTCACAATGGGTTAATAAGGAACTAAATGTTAAAGCAGAAACACTTAAGATCTACTTAATTCAGTAATATGAGCTATCATAAATTAAATAAATCCTTTGGCCCTCCTTTTTATCTTATAACTAAGTTATTGTGATACCACTGTTCTCCTCAGATGCTTCTATGGACCGTGGAGTACTCTGAGCTCTTCAATAATGATAATGATAAATAAGGATCTAACATGTGCCCAGCACTGTGCCAAGTGCCTGACATGTAGTATCTTGCTGAGATTTCCAAGTTATCCCGTGAGGCATGCATATATCAATACCCCTATTCTACTTAGGAGGAATTAGTAGCTTAGAAGGTTTGAGTGAACAGCTGAAGTTCACACCATTAGTAAAAGGAGAAACCCAGATTTGACCTGGAAGCCAGATTTTCAGAGTCCTTACTTTTAATTTCTGCATACATGTTTCTTGACAAAGCTATTATGCATAATTTCATCCACCATTCTGGGAACATGGTGTTTTGTGATTTAAAGGCTGCCCTAAAGTGGACTTGAAGAATACACTTTG
Source organism: Erethizon dorsatum (assembly GCA_028451465.1). Classification (NCBI taxonomy): domain Eukaryota; kingdom Metazoa; phylum Chordata; class Mammalia; order Rodentia; family Erethizontidae; genus Erethizon; species Erethizon dorsatum. The sequence continues at coordinate 119,339,278 of CM051826.1, read as the reverse complement.
ATTAAATATTGATGAAACAGTTCACCTACTTGCTCATGGAGATTTCCTAGAGAAATGGGTTCCTGAATAGTCACTCACGTAGATGTATCCATAACTTGTCAGTTATGCAGGAATGCATTCAGAGTGCTTTAGCTATTACCCCTGTCACTCATGTTCCTATAAAATGGAAACCTCCTTTTACTTTAGAGAATTGTTTAGAGAAATCTTTATGAAACATTTGGGTCACATTCAAGATAATTATTCAGGTCTGGTGAGATAGCTCAGTGGCATAAGCGCCTGCCTGGCAAGCGCGAGGTCCTGAGTTCGACTCCCAGTACCCACATACGAAAAAAGGGCTGGTAATATCACTCAGTGGCATGGGCGTCTGCTGGCGCGCGAGGTCCTGAGTTTGACCCCCGGTACCCACACACACACAAAAGATAATTATTCAACAGTAAATTTTCAAAGTAGCCTTGTTTGTAGCTGATGAGTAGGAAACAAGTCATTAACAAAAAACAAAAACAAAAACAAGTTTTTGGTAATAAATGGGGGCCTCTAGCCTTTATTTGTTATTCAGTGTTTAAAAATTGTCTCCTCTCAAGGTAAATTGTAAACCAAAGTCCTTTTTAAAAATGCAGATAAAAACCATTCCTAAATAAATTAACTTTGTTGAGGCATAATTTATATATAATAAGGTACATCCAATTGAAATGAGCTGGAACTTGCAATCCTCCTGCCTTAGCTTCCCAGAGAGCTGGGATCACAGGCCTGTGCCACCTACCATGCCCAGCTTGCTCTCTTTTCTCTTAAGACTTAGCAGTGAGTAGGATTGCCAGGTCATTTACATTTCACTTTATGTATTAATGTGTAACTTTTCAAGAAAGTGTCAAATTATTTTCCAAAGTAGTTATACTATTTTGTATTCCCACTAGCAATGTATGTGAGTTCCAGGTTCTCTACATTTGCATCAACAATTGACATTGTCAAAATTGCTGTCTCTTAAAAATATATGTTTCTCTATATAAACAGGTGAAATAAAGTCTCCTCAGAGAGCTAACTTTAAAAAGTAAGATATTGTTCACATTGGAGCTAGCAACTTAGCAACTTAGCAAGATTCTGTCTCAAAAAAAAAATTTTTTTTTTTGTTTAAAAAGGGCTGGGGATGTAGCTCAGTGCAAAGACCCTGGATTTAATCCCCATTTCTGCAAAAAAAAAAAAAAAATGTACACACACACACACACACACACACACACTGTCCACATTGGAAAGGTTAACAAATCCACTCAAAAGCAGTCAGTGGAAGAGGGGAAATGGCTTGTGTCTGCTTCTCCAGAACTGAGCTGTTGGCAGCACGAGCTGGACTCCCCTGGCTACCAACTGCAGTCAGGAGACTCCTTGGAGGAGGAGGGTGATTTCAGCAGTCTCTCCAGAGGCATTACAAAGCCACACGAATGACTCAAATGATGGCTCTTCCCTCCTGCCCAGCGCTTTATATGGTATCCAGATGCTTGGGGGTTCACTGTGAATTAGTCCTCCCAAACTTAGCTCACCTAGCAGAGGAGAGGCCATCTGCTTATTCCAAATAGAGATGATGTTAGCCACAGAATAAGGCTTCCTTAAGAGAATAAAGGAGGGCCACCCATCTCAGGGCCACCTCCATTCCACGTGAAGCTGCTGTGGACAAGGCACCAGGCTTGAACTTCTAGTCTGGAAGAAGATGTAGACAAAGCCTAAGGAGCAAGTGGAGACCGCCAGAGAAGGGAGGGAACACTTGGCAGGTGTTTATCCTCCTTTGAGGGAAGGAGAGCCTTGAAGAATGTGTGGAAGTTAGTGTAGGGGCTCTGATGGCTCAGTGGTGAGGGGAGGATGGCTCTAGGCAAAGGCTGCAGTGCATGGAAAGTACCAGAGTCCAGTGGGATGTGTGGGGTGCTAGAATTGTGAACAAAACCCACAGGACCAGAGTGCAAAAGTGCTTGTAGGTAGTGCATGAGCAGTTCTCTATCGTGGGGGGACAGTGCCTAAGCGGGTGGGGTTGGCAGGAGGTAACTGCTGGGGTGCAGGATGTTGACTCAGGCTTTTACAGAGGCAGCACTATGGGTGTGTTTAGGGATGGAACTGGATGTTAACTGGCTTGAGGTAACAAGTATCCCACACTCTCCAATACATCACATCTACATATGATAACACTAAAATTAGGTGTGGTGGTGCATGCCTGTGATCCCAGCACTCTGAAAGGCTGAGGCAGGACAATCACAAGTTGGAGCCCAGCCTGGATAACTTAATGACTTAGCAAGACCTTGCCTCAAAAAAGGGGGTGGAGATGTAGCTCAGTGCAAAGGTCCTGGGTTCAATCGTCACTACCATAAAAACAAAAATAAATAACCCCAAACACCGCTAATACTCTCCCATTTTAGCCAGCAAACTTTGGGTCTTAAAGTCACACCCCCCACCCTCATATCTGTAAGCCAACAATTTTCCTAACATTATTTCCCAGAAATGGAGCTAGTTGCAGAAACTGTAACCCTAAGACACCAGCCGGGAGTGGGAGGAGTCACTGAGAGATCGTGGGAATATGTCCCCCTCTTACAGATAATGCCCCAGAGACCAGTGACAGAGCTGGCTGGCTCTGGCCACGCTCTTGGTCTCTCATGGAGACGTATTTTCTCTAACAAAAGGCTTTATACAATTGCTCACAATCTAGAATTTTTTCACCTTATTATTTTGGATAACATTTGTATGTTTATTTCACAGCTGGACACATTTTCTTTTTTTTTTTTTTTTTTTTTTTAATTTTATTTTAAAGAGAAGAAAAAACAAAACAAATCAAAAGAAGAACAAATTTTCAAAACAACATAATAGGAGGGTAAGAATGGTTAATACATTGCGTATTACTATCTTTAAGTTAGTTATTCAGGACACCAGACATTAGCATTTAATTATCCAAACATTATTGGCACAAACCTTACTCTTCAATGAACTAAGTAAAAATCGTAGTGTATCTATCTTAACCATCTTATATATATATATACAATTTTTTTTCCCTTTCCCTTCTTTCTTTTCCCTATTCCAGTCTCTCTTTCCCTTTGACCAGTTTCTTTTTGATTCACCATGTCTATTGTACATTTTGGATCTTATTTACTCTTTCAGTTTCTCATACTAGAGAGACAATACGATGCTTACACATGTGCTTCTGGTTTATTTCACTTATGAGTATTTTCTCGAGTTGCATCCATTTACCTATAAAAGTCTCCAGTTTATCCTTCTTAATGGCTGAATAGTACTCCATTGTATAAAAATACCACATCTTTCTTATCCATTCCTCAGTTGATGGGCATTTGGGTTGTTTCCAAGATCTGGCTATTACAAATTGTGCTGCTATAAACATGGGTGCACATATATCGCTGTGGTATGATGTTTTTAACTCTTCTGGGAAGATGCCCAGAAGGGGAATAGCTGGGTCAAATGGGACCTCCAACCCTAGCTTTTTGAGGAATCTCCACACTGACTTCCACAGTGGCTGTACCAGTCGACACTCCCACCAACAGTGGAGAAGGGTTCCTTTTTCCCCACAGCCCCTCCAGCATTTGTTATTAGTTGATTTCTTTATAGTAGCCATTCTTTCTGGGGTGAGATGGTATCTCAGTGTTGTTTTAATTTGCATCTCTCGAATGACTAGTGATGTTGCACATTTTTTTGTATATTTATTTGCCATTAGTATTTCTTCATCTGAGAAATGTGTATTCATCTCAGATGCCCATTTTTGGAGTGGGTCTTTAAATTTGGGAGGTCTGATTTTTTTGAGTTCTTTAGATGTTCTCGATTTGTATGTTTATTTCACAGCTGGACACATTTTCTAAACTTGCTCCATTTCAAAAGCTCCAGGTACCTTGTCTGTGCTCTTGCTCAGGATGAAGAATGATTCCTGGAATAGAGTAGGTGCTCCATAAATGTGTCTTGAATGAAAGAATGAAAGAACAAACGAATGAATGAAAACACTGGCAATGGGCAAATATTAAGAAATTTGATTTGATTTTGTCCTTTTACTAACGTTCAACATCACTTCCACTCTGTATGAGCACTGTTTCCCAGTTCAGACTCCCAACTTCAGTGAAATAATCCTTGCAAACTTAGTTACTGATTCTTCTAACCTAACCTAAACGTTAGTCCCAGACCACCCTCTCATAGCTATCCCTCCCTATGGCTTTTCAGAAACCAATGACTGGGGAAATGCGCCCTGCTTTTTAAAACCTTCATTTGATTGCTCTAAGGGCAGAATAAAAATTCTCCCTGTGTCTTCTCTCCTGATTTTTAACCAATACGATGAAAAAGGGTTACCTTTATTTATAATCAGCTACTAATCTTGTATCACTTTACAACCATCGATTCTTACCACCTCCTGCTGGAGAAGACTGTGGATTCGCATAATTCACAGGCGGATAGGCAATTCTTTCCCATTTGCCTGAGCTATGAGATTTGCTCACTAGAAAAGTGTTTGTTAATGAAAGGAGGACAAGTTACACTTTATATATCAAAAGCGTCATTGTCCTTACTCAAAGATGCTGCTGTAGCCACCTGCTAGAGAGTGGAGTTGCAACAACTCTGCCTCCGGAATGGCTGGAGGGCAAAGAACAAATACTTCGCCCTTTTATTTTTAAAGTCCAATTTAAAGGTAAACTGGGGAAAGGACACCTCAGGGTTTGTGCCATTTTTCTTTAAGCCTCAGGCAAAAGTCTCAAGTAGGCTCTGAGATGGTGATTGTAAGCCGGAAGCTGGTTCTTCTGGATTCTGACTAACGTGGTTACTAATGTGGGATGGTTAAGTTACCCAGGGGCTGTGAGCATGGGAAAAAGAACCCTGAATGGGACCTGGGTTGGGTCATTTGGGTTCCTGGTTTAAGCAGTTCCATGATGTTGGAAAATCCACTTGTATCTTCTGCATCCAACTTCCTGCTCGGCAGAGAGGACAGCTCTAAGGTGTTGGTTCATGGCTGGTCACACATAACTATTGGGAAAATCCAAAGTAACATGTGACAGCACTTTGATAAGGCATGATATAAATGCAAAGAAGTATTTTGGAGTGTGTTGAATTTCTGGTGGATGAGGCAAGGAGACCAAAGTAACAATTCTGAGAACAGAGTGGTTCTGGATCCTGGCAGTCCACTAGTCCAAACTAGTGACCAGGGGCAAATAGCAAGTATCTCATGTCAGGTGGATGCATCTTTACCTTTCCGGTCCCAAATCACAAGGTAAGAAGGATCTCCTTCATTTGGCTGTAATTTTTACTTCTCCTAGTGTGACTACATACTCGGTTTACAGCCATTGTCTTTCTTTCTACTGGTGTCCTCAGTAGATACTGTGTGAGTGTTTGTTGGCACTGAATGAGACAGTTCCATGGTAAATACTGAGGAGTCTTGAATGGATTCCCAAGATGCAGAGTTCTGGGCCTGGAACCGCGTGTAAGCACTATACTTTCTCTGTTATTTATTAATCAAAGTTACCAAAGTTAGTTGGTAATCAAATCAGTCATCATCAAAGAACAGTTCTTCCTACTCATAGAAATGGCAAGGAGAATCTGTTTTCTGAGGGACCCTATTCAAAGGCAAACATCTTGGCCATGTAATATAATATAATATAATGTAATTAATCAGTTTGGATGAATGAGAGGAAGACAAAATAATAACAGCCATCCTCAGAAGGTATGAATCCTGCTCCCTGAAACCTGTGATTAGGTTACTTTATGTGGCAAAAGGGATTTAGATTGTAAATGGAATTAAGGTTGCCAATTAGCTGATCTTAAAATACAGAAGTTATCGTAGATTATCAGGGTAGGTCTAATGCAATCACAAGATTATTAGTAGAAGAAAAAGATAGGAGACTAGAATGATCAGCTGTGAGAAGGATTCAATCTGCAACCTGCAGTTGCTAGCTTTGAAAACGCAAGAACGGGGCCACCAGCCAAGGGATGCAAAAGGGCTCTAGAAGCTGGAAAAGGCAAAGGAATTTATTCTTCCCACCAAACCCCCAGAAAGGAATGTAATTCTGCCTACACATTGACACCAGCACAGGGAGACCTGTATTGGACTTCTAACATATTAACTGTAAGATAATAAGTCATTGTTGTCCTATTCCACTAAGTTTCCACTAGAAATAACAGAGAATTAATAGAAAGTGAATCCCACACTATCAACCACCAAGTGTCTTTTGGAGATATGTCATGTGTTCAGTACTAAATTGAATGCTATGGGGAAATAGAATATACAGAGCACGTTAAGAACATTTGGAAAGGAATTAATGAGAATGCTAATTAAGTACGATGTATAGTAGATTAAAGAACTTGAGAAAAGACACTGTTAAGGGAGTCTATATGAGCAAGTGGGTAATGGGTGAGAATGAAAAATGATAGGAAACTTCAGAAGTTTTTAATTGATAATGACCTCAGTCTCCCAAGTAACCTTGTAATGAATAGATGTGGCTCTGTGTCATGACATTCTTCATGGTAAACTCAATAAATATCAGAGGTCCTCAAGGCATAGTCTCAGACCCTCTTCTCTTCTAAATGCCCCCTTGGGTAATCTTATAATATATGCATGCTGGTGTGGCTTGAAAGGTGACTCCCAAGAACGTGTCCACATTCTAAGCCCTGGAACCTATGAATGAATTTGGTCTTATTTGGAAAAAGTGTCTTCACAGATATACTAAAGCTAATAATCTCTAGACGAGACACTTCTAGATTTTGTGGATGGGCCCTAAACACAATAAGTGTCCTATGAGAGATAAACAGACAAGAAGACACAGAGAAGAACAGAAGGTGAAGTGAAGACAGAAGTAGAGGTTGGAGCGATGCAATCAGAAGGCAAGGTAGGCCAGGACTGCACGCAGCCACCAGAAGCCAGAAGAAGCAAGGCAGAAACATTTTCAGAGCCCTCAGAAGTGCGACCCTGGTGAACACCTTGATTTTGGATATTTAGCCTCAAAAACAGTGAGAGAATAAAAACCTGGTTTATTAAAACTTCCATTAAGCCCTCCATGATTTGTTATGGCTGCCTCAGAAAATTACTACACAAGGCTTTAGTGGCTCATCCTCCAAAGGTTCTCATGGCTCCTCTAGTTCAGAGAGCCCTGAGAACTATAGGCTGTTTATCCACCTCTCTGCCCGACACCTCTAGACATGTTAGAGCCACTTCATATCCATCATGTTCAGAATTCTTCCCTGTCCCCAAGCCGGGCCTTTTTTCAGCCTCCCCTAGGATACTGTGGCTGTTGATCATGATATGTTGACTTGAATGGATTAAGAAACACCCGATAGGGCCGGTGAGATGGCTCAGCGGCGTAAGCGCCTGCCTTGCAAGCGCGAGGGCCCGAGTTCGACTCCCGGAACCCACATACGAAAAAGGGGCCGGTGATATCGCTCAGTGGCACGGGTGCCTGTTGGCGCGCGAGGTCCTGAGGTCGTCCCCCTGGTACCCACAAAAAAAAAAAAAAAAAAAAAAAAAAAGAAACACCCGATAGATTAGATCAGCAAGGCGCGGTATGGGGTGGATCTGTGGATTAACCTGTAGGTCAGCAGACTGAGGGTGGAAGATCCACTCCAGTGGAGACACCAACCAATAGGTCTGTAGCCTGAAGGAAATAAGAAGGGGAAGAAGAAGGAAGTGTGCCCACTTTAAAGAACTCCAGTCTTTCTGAGTGGGCGCACCTTGTGCTGTCATTGTCTTTGGACATCAGTCTCCAGGTCTCCAGTTTCTTCAGTCTTCCAAATGAAACATGGGGAATTCTTCAGTGAGCTTTGGCCTGGTGCTGCATCCTTGGTCCCTCTTGTTCTGTGGTTTCCATATTCTTGGGCTGAGCAGCTACTGGGTCCTCCAGCTCTCCACTGCACAGACGGCCATTGTGAACTTGTCTGCCTCTGACCCTGTAAATCTACCTAATTAATCCCCTTGCATAATTACACATATATTTTCTATTGATCCTGTTCCTCTAGAGAACCCTAATACAGAGACTGACACCACTAGATATTCAGTTATGCAAAACAGAGGCTAGAAGTAATTCTTTTTTTTTTTTTTTTGTGGGTACCGGGGGGGGGGTCAACCTCAGGACCTCGCGCGCCAGCAGGCGCCCGTGCCACTGAGCGATATCACCGGCCCCTTTTTTGTATGTGGGTTCCGGGAGTCGAACTCGGGCCCTCGTGCTTGCCGGGCAGGCGCTTAAGCCACTGAGCCATCTCACTGGCCCCGTAGAAGTAATTCTTGATACCTCTGTCTCCTACATTACAAATGTCCACACAAGAGGTTCTATGGATTTTACCTCCAGATATTTTCCTAATCTGTCTATTTTCTCCTGAATTTCCACCATCACCACCTTCGTCCTGGACCCCATCATCTCTTGCTTGAATTACTGCAACTTCTTAACTCAGGGATGAGTCCTGGCTGCTCCAACTCGGTTTTCTACCCTGAAGATATTGTAATCTGTTCAAAATGCTGTCTTGACTGTGTCACCTTCTGTTTTGAGTCCTCCAGTGATTTCCATTGCTTATATGATAAACACAAAATGGCATTCTATAAGGCCTAAACTCAATGCACAGGAGGATCCTCTCTGGGATCTCTTCTGTAGTCATACTGGCCTCCTCTATATGCTCTCCTGCCACAGGGCCTTGGTACATGCTGTTCTCCATTAGAGAAGGAATATTCTTTCTTCCCTTTGTTGCTTAGGTGACTCTGAGTCATGCCTCGGTGCCTCCGATCCCAGTGTTATTTTCTCAGAGGAGTTTTCTTGCCCCTTTTTTTTTTTTTTTTTTTTTGGTAATGCTAAGTCTTCCAGGGCAGACTTGAAATTGTGATCCTCCTGCCTCAGCTTCCTACGGTATTGGGATTAGAGGTGTACATCATCACACTAGGTAGAATCCCTCTGCTTTTCAGACTTTCACAGTATTCTGTATCTTTCCTTCAAAGCTTTGGTCCATGCTGCAATTTTACATTTTTGTTATTTTATTAGTGGATCCCTTCCCTTACTGCTATAGTTTGGACCTAGGTTGTATCCTGAAGGCCCATGTGTTAAGGCTTGGTCCTCACCTTGGCACTACTGGGAGGTGATAGAACCTTTAGGCAGTGGGGTCGAGTGGAAGAAAGTTAGGTCATGGGCTGTACCCTTGAAAGGGATATATCATGACCCCCCTTCTTCATCTTTCTCTTCCACTTTCTGGCTGCTATAAAATGAGCAGCCTCCTTGCTATGAGCTCCCAACCAATCATAGCCTGAAACCTTCAAAATTCTGAACCAAAATAAACCTTCCCTTCTCCTTTAAGCTGATTACCTGAAGTATTTTGTCACAGTGGTGGAAAACTGACTCACATACTTACTAAATTACTTGCTTCACTGAGAACAGGGAAACTGTGTCTCAGGATCTAGTACCAGGCGTATTAGATGCTCAATGAATATTTCTTATATGGATTAATGAATGAAATGGTGTGCATAACTTTGCCCATGTTCCAGGAAGACTCTCCTTACTATGCTTTGCTATCTGAGGGATATATTGAAAGTATCTAAAAATGTGATCCCCAGGTACACAAGGAAAGCTATCAGGCACCTTTCATTCTTACCATCCAGGGACTCAGCAGCATCATCTGTCTTCTAATCTGCTTGAAATTTACAAACTATCTCTCAGAGCTGGTTTTGGAGGAATAAAAGCATAAAGTCTATTTTCAGGAAGCGTATGAGTCAGTTAAACTTTTATTTCCCAAGTGTTGTGCCAGCTTGTCATGATTTCAGCAGGCTGCAACAGGTGCACGTATTTTTAGCTTTTATGACAAGTATTGTATACTTATCCTCAGAGTCCCCAGCCTGAATGCCCTTCATCAAAACGATGCCAAGCGGGGAACAGCTTACCCATAGCAGTGTGCTTGTTTGGAGAATTACAAAACTGCTGGCAAACAAAAAACAAAAATAATAATAGTAATAAAAACCCAAACTGTAAAACTCTTTGCCCTGAATAGAGGCAAAGGCAAAAATATTAAGAGTTGGCTTATAAAGACTGAATGTAGTATTAGGAAAAAGAGGTTGCTTTTCAAAATGCAGACATAGTCGCTGTGAAATTAGTATGGAAACAATTCATGATTGCTTGAAAACAAGAGAAGAGCCCCTGAAATATGTGTTGCTTCTCCTTCCAACTCTCTTGGGAACTTTTCCTATGTCAGGTGAAGATTTTGAAGAGTACTTTAATTAACTTGTATCAAATAGATGGTATATAAGAGAGAGCCATGTGAAGATTTCTTTAATTAGTGAATTTCATCAGGGCTCTTCCATCCTCCATCAGTAAAGTAGTTGGTGGGCTGCCGGCGCCCTTGGTGGTACACTCAGTCAATAAGCTATTCACGACTTTAGCAAGCAGCTAGATTTTTAGGCCAATGGGAATTTGGTGGACAATTTCCCTTTGCTACCTTTAACTACATGGCCAGAATTTACAAACTGTTTCCTTTCTGAGAAAAAAAAAAGCGCTGAGGTGAGCAAACTGCCAGTAGGGTCTGCCCTGAACACATTAATTGCCCTGTTGAAGAAAGCATGGGCACATGTTTACCCTTAGATGTCACGAAGGAGGAGCTGTAGTGTTGCATTTGGCAGCGGGAGCAGGAATGCATTATTATCGTGTGTGACATGTATGGTGTTAATCCAAAATCATTTTCTTTGCCATGTAATTGTGCAGGGTCATGTGCATTTCATTGTCTCTCCAGAGTGGCAATAAAGCCTAGAATGAGAACTATCTCCCTCCGTAAATCAAAAGTTAGCAGACAAAAGGTCAAAATACCCAAAGCCACAAGAACATTAACACTTTGGATATAAAGATTCCTTAAGAAACAAATGCTTGGCTCTCACTCTGGAGAAAGCAGACGTCTTATCTTTGTGAGTTTACAAAATGGAGCCAAACTGTACCCGTAGCCACTTTAGCTAAACCAAGGCCTGGATCTTTTAGCAGCCCACAGTCATTAAAGCTCTCAGAAAGTCTCCCAGGAGCCGATGTGCTTGCTTAAGTATATGCTGTAAAAGGTCCCAGAGATTTACAAGGGACTGCTCCACGCTAAACCAGGCACCGTCTGATAAACAAGCAATTTTAGCTGCAGGCTAAATGATGCTCTTTGAGGCTTTGATTTACAATGTTGAGGATGATATATTTGTAGTTCGGGGATAGGTTCTGCTATGGGCTTGCTGTGATTACTCATCCATGAGCAGAATTCAGGGCTCAAGTCTTTAGCTTGGAGGTCAGAAAATTGCCAGTGGAATGAAAGAAGGTTGATAAGGTTTATTGAGATGCTAAATATATATATATATATATATATATATATATATATATATATATATATAAAACTTATTAAGCCAGTGGTTTTGAACACTTAAGCTTTCTGGGGACCACAGTTTTTGTTAGTTTGCTTAAATCCCAAAGATGTGGAAATAATCTGCAAAATTGATCTGGTGGTCTCATTTTACTTTCATTACATTTAAAAAGCAAATATAAGCTTAGTTTATCATTGCTGACATTTAAAAATAAGAAAAAAAAGCATGCAATTTAGCATTTATGTAATTGCTCGATAGCTAAGAATTCTGAAGGCAACTTTGAAGCAAATCAAATCACCTTCAGGAAACACTGAGTAATAGATCTAAGGTACTTGAACCTGAGCTAAGAATTACGGGACTGCTTTTAAAACTCATGGTTCCAAGAAATGATTTGGGAAACTCCTTTGCCCAGAAGCTTTGTAGTTAATAAATATTTGGGTGTCTACTGATATTGACACTGTACTAGTACAAAGATAAATAAAATAGTCTCTCTTTCTTCAAGAAGTTTACAGTCCAGTGGAGAAAACCATAGATAATTTCAAGAAAATGTGAGATGTATTAAGAGAGAGGATGCAATGGAGCCCAGGGGAGAGGAATGAACCTGTTGGATGTAAAGGGGATTTAACAGCGAGTAAAAGGCTTGGTGCCTTTCTCCCTGTCCCATGACTGGCCAGGCAGCCAAGCACAGAGAGAAGACAGTAGAAAACGACATTTCCGCCACCACTGTTATGCCGGTATTCCGGCCTATAGCACGTTAAGAGCTATGACCAAATGCTCCTTCACTGAGAAGACCTCAGACTGCCAGAGCTCTGGTTCAAGTGACTTGAGACAGATTTAGAAATTGTAGAAATGATTTACTAGTATGGAAATTGGTAGCTAATTATACATAAGGCAGCAATAGAGGCCTGAGGCCTGAGCTGGCTGTAGAGTAGGATGGGGGCATCAGCTTTGGCTGTTTGGCCCATCCCTTGTTTGGAGGGTCCAGGGGAAGCAGCCTGTCCCTCCTCTCTCAAGGGAGGGCCTGATAAAAATTGGGCTGAGCGTGGCAGGCATGCCTGACACCGACTTGGAATGATGTATTACTTTTCCCAGGCAACTTGTATTTTTTAGAGATCCTAAAGCTCCGAGTTCATGGGAATTTAAGGGCAAATAGAGTAAGATGGAACTGTGTTTGGGGAGATTGAAAGTAAGGAATGCAGTTCTCTCTGCCCTCCAACTTTCTCCATTCACTCTTTCCTCACAGATAACACAGTCCTGGAGGGGCTTAGATGTTAATAATGATGTCTAACACTTATGGGGTGCTTACTCCATGCCAGGCAAAGGGGTTTATATGTATTAAGCCATTCAATCTTCAGAGAACTCCATGAGGTAGGTACTTTGTAATCTCTGCTTTACATATGAGGAAACAAACTTGCTCATGGTCACATGGCTAATGAAGTCACAAATACAGGCTGTCACACTTAGCTGCCTCCCAGGACAGTGAATACAACAGCTAATTATGCAGACCAGGCTTCCAGCCTGGGGAGGACATTACTGTCCAGGTCCCCAAAAGTTTAACCCTTTAGATTGGTGTTTCGTATTGCCATCGCGTCCTTCTTTTCTGATCATCCTTACACTGACCACTGTGTTGCTTCTCTAAGCCTCAGTTTCACAGTCTGGGGAAAAAAAAGTCCTCCCCTTTCTTTCTCTAAAATAATTGAAACATCAGCTATATTATTCCTGTAAAGCATTTAAGACTATGCAAATGAAGTATATTACAGAGACACAAGGTGATGGGATTTTACAACAGCCCATTAAGACACATCATTGTAAACACAGACGCCAAGGTGCATCCTTTCCCAGATCTTTTCCTGAATTTTAGCATAGAATTACGTGTGCTTTTAAAATCTACCCAAGCTAATTAGCTTTATGAACACAGACCTCTGCACAAGCTGGACAGGATTTAGTAAATTCCCCTGGACAAAATATTTTTCAAGTATTATCATGTAATTCACTTTATCATGTCCAGTCTCAGCCTAATAATGCACAACTCCCAGGAGCCGAGTATATTTCATGAAGCTTACAATTACTTTTATAAAAGTTGCTGTAAAGTATAATGATTTTTAATGGCATCAATGATACCATTGTATATATCGCTTTCAGTTTTGAAGTAGACTTAAGTTCAAAGACCCAAGGGGACCATTCTCCTCTTGATGCACTTGTGTTACTCCCATTAATGCTAATGGGACAGACAAATGCTGCTCTGGAGGAGAATATATCTGCCCTTAGGAAGGTAACAGGTTTTAATTAGTAATGCTTTCAATCCCACAAAAGCAGCTTGCTCTCAGTAAACAGCTAGCATTCAGAGATGGCGGTGGGGACCCTGGCCTGGGTTACTCAGATGGAGTCTTCAAATCTGAGATTAGTAAGTGGTGGGGACAGGAGGCACTTGTCAACTGAGAATGAGAGAGAAAGAGCTCAAATTGGGAGCTTTGTTGAAACAATCACAGTACTCCACGAAAGCATATTTACTAAATGCTGAGTGCCTCAGTGCCAAATAGATCTCTTGTGGGATTATTACAGTGACTTTAGCTTTGAAAGAGAAGTGCACTTAACCTGATACCCTGAGAGTAAAGGGTCTGTTTTTGTTGGATTGCAAGCTTTGGATATAAGAGGCAAAAGCCTAGCCGGCTTATCTACTTGGAGGCTCAGGATGGTTTCGTGTTAGGGCTCGGGCAGCACAATGAACAGCTTTAGTTGAGCTGTGGCTACCTCAGGGTCCTGAACTGGACATTTTGACTTGCTGGAAATTCCACGGTGCCAGACCGTGATGTTTTTATAAGATTCCCTTTCCACTGGATGGCACTTGGCAGCAGCATTCATTGTACTTTTGATCACACCTCATAAACACACACGAAAGCAGACTTCCAGAATTGCTTCAGAAAGTGGCAATAACAATGGAATAAGTGCATTAGAAGTGAGGGGGAGGGCCGGGGATATAGCTCAGCGGCACAAGCGCTTGCCCCGGCAAGCGCAAGGTTCTGAGTTCGATTCCCAGTACCACCCCCCCAAAAAAAACCTTGGTAATTAGAAGTGAGGGGGATTAATGGCAGTGTCTTTTATTATCATATATTTTTTAAAATTAAAATATTCATCATATATTTTGGTCACATTACATATAACATGTTCAACACAAAATTTCCAGAAATAAGTCTCTATCATGAAAATGAGATACATTTGTATTTATCATGTAGTTTAGGATTTGTAAGTCTAGCCTCAGATGATCATAGATTTTATGTTAACATTGGACATATCAATTTAATTCTATCTCTAAACAGATAGACTGGATGAAAAGAATGATAAACTAGGTGTAGTGGTGCAGTTGTAATCCTAACACTCTGGCAGGCTGAGGCAGGAGGATCACAAATTTGAGCCCAGCCTGGGCAGTTTAGTGAGACCCTGTCTCAAAAAACTAAGGGCTGAGGATGTAGCTCAGTGCAAAGGCCTTGGGTTCAATTGCCAGTAATAAAAGAAGAAAAAAAGAAAAGGGATAACGATAATATACGTGTGTGTGTGTGTGTGTGTGTTGCTTTGTTTTGTTTTCTGTTTTTTAGATAAAGTATAGCAAAAAACTGTGCTCATACTGCTTGACTATAGCAACTGGAACAAGGTACTCAGTGTTGAAAAGACCAACTTCATATTCTGATTACAATAACATTCTACTGGTGATGAGCATATTTTTTTCATATAAATATTTGGGAAATGCCTTGCTTTAAAAAGTCTTTGCAGAAATTCAACTATGGAAGACGACATGCACTGCCATCTCACATACACAAATGTGTAAGGTAAGCAGCTCGTTTCTATTTGCTCCTGCTGCTTACTTCCCTGCCCCTCCCATGTCCCTGAACCAATCCCATTTCCATAAGGATTGCACTTGAGGGAGAGGAAATGTCACAGGCACTTTCTAAGCTCATGAGGTCATGAACACACATACTCAGTCTGGACTTGTGAAGTGTAATGTCCTTTTTGTCTGAGGCGGCCCCCAAAGATACACTCCACTGTCAGGATGACTAAGGGAACCTCAGTTCCCAAAGATCTTTGACTGTTACAGATGGCTATTCCTTTCTCACCACATGCCTCCTTCTGGCTTACTGGCGACTGTAAATGTTATTAACTTGAAAGTGTCTATGTCTCTCTACAAATCGTTACTCTCCTCCCTTTCTTCCAAGTTTGGGGCTTTTGAGTTTGCACACTAGAATCTGCCTGTTAAAGTATTTTCCAGCGTGAAGCAGTCCCATTGCACACCACACCAGGAGGGGCTGAATGCCGACATCAGCCTTATTTCTGCCCATACAGTAGCAAACTTCTTCATACAAACTTCTTGGCTGCACTTTGGCGTGGTTGTATTATTTACACTACTTTTGCTTTTTTAAAATATCCCTCCCTTGTTTTGCTGTCTTGATTCTTCATGCTTTGCCGCACCAAGTCTTCTTCAGCAGCAGCATCACAGATTCTTAGAGCAACTTGAGGACATGTTTATGAAAACAGTCTGGATTTGAGAGTAGCAGAATTCCTTTGGGAAGCAAGAAGATAGGCTTGATTTGGATATTTAAACAAATTCAAGGTCCTTGCTAATTTCTTCACCTTAATACAGACACTTCAAGATTGTGGCAGCCAAGTTATTTTGCCATTACCACTGCAAACTTTTTATTAATGTATGAAATAACAACGGAATTTTTTGGGGGGCATTCAAACATGTAAACCAGGGGTGGAGGAACTGATAGTGGCAGCAAATTATACATTGTATGAAAACATTATTTAACTTCATGTCTTGGTTCCATCTTCCCAAATAAATTGGGGTTCCCTGACCACAGGTTCTATGTCTACCCCTTTGGTGTCACTCACAGTGCAGAGTAAACTATGTGTCTTCTTTCCACTTAGTAAGGACTCAGCAATTGTTCATTCAAGCATGTAAGTGGATGACGCACACATTATAGCAAGATTTAAAGAATTATGAACACCCAAGTACGATTAATGTCTTCCTCATCTACAGGACTGAAAAGACACAACTCGCAAGAGCCTCTATTTCAATCTTAATTTTGTAGATGAAAAAATTGAAATCTAAAGAGGCAAGTGACTTTCCCAAGGTCAGCCAGTTACAAACCCAGCAGGTAGCCAAACCTTTGGCCTTACAAGAATCACTATTTACTCCAACTGTTGTTGCACTAGGAAGCTGTTCGTGGGTTAGCTTAGGAGATATAGGACTTGCCTATTCTGTTCTAAAGAATCCTAGAATCCATTTTTTATTCTTTTGGAAGAGATAATTGCTAACGGACTGTTGATTTCCATTTAGTTATGCTTAGGAAGAGAATCTACAGCTAGAAGAAGTACTGTCAAGGGGAAAGGGACTGTGTCACACTTGCTTGGCAATGTTGGTGTTGAATGGTGTGAAGGCCATGGGGAAGTCTTGAGGAAGGGGTGTCAGTTGACTTCACAATCAAAATATTGAAGATAAAGTTTAGTAATAGACGCATCAGCTCACAGAGCACTGAGTTGTATAACTTCAAACATCTTAAAAGTTCCAGATGATATTAGGTTCAGTCATACTGGATGGCTCCCACTTAACATGAAACCATAGTTTAGAACTATGTATTTCACAATCCATCTTGTCTAGTGGGCTTTGTTTTCTGGAACATATCACAGTGCCTTTAGGCAACCTTGGCCTATTCCTTGGATAAATCACCTCTGCATCATGCTAGGAAAATCCCCACTGGACCTCTATTTCTCAGAGATTGATTTGCCTCTATCCATAGTTAAATGGGTCCCAAAGTTTGATGGGGAAGGGTGCAGTTTACAAAAAAAATAAATAATAAATAAACATGAATGCTTCCCAGCAAAGGGGGAAATTGGGCTGTGGTGTGGTTAGTGCTGAGCAAGGATAAATAGTGGCCACTTAAGACTGGAGCTTCTGGTGAGATAGCTCAGTGGCGTAAGCACCTGGCTGGCAAGCACAAGGGCCCGAGTTCGACTCCCAGAACCCACATACGAAAAAAGGGCCGGTGATATTGCTCAGCGGCACAGGTGCCTGCTGGCACGTGAGGTCCTGAGGTCGACCCCCGGTACCCACAAAAAAAAAAAAAAAAAGATTGGCACTTCTTCCACTTGGTAAGGAAAATCATATTCTGTTCATCATGTTTCAGCAAAACTAGTTGTCCTTCAACAATTTTCACAGATAGAAGAATGTCTAAAGGAAATCTAATTATATGAATATTAAAGCTTCTTCTAATTTGTTTTCCCATTTCATTAGTAAATCTTGGTCTAGTTTTTATTGCTTTTGGCCAGAGGCCATTGCAAGACTTACTGAGCATTGAATAGGTTCAATGTGATCTTCAGAATAAATTAATTTATAATCTTAAAAAATGTAGTTGTATAATATATTTCAAGGACTGAACTAGCTAATGGGTTAAACAGGGTATGGGTTTTGGGTTTAGCTAGAAGACTTATGTCTAAAATCGACCAAGGGTCCTAGCAAACACGGGTTAAGAAAGACTCAGGAGCTCCCAACAGCAGTGAGATCAATTACAACAGGGAGAGAGATTTACTTCTCTTTCTCTTCCTGTGGAATGATCCTTCCTGGCTGCCAGGGTATGTCAACAAGTTCACAGCCTTTAATTCATTGTAAGCCCCAGCTTATTGCACACCAGCATACTTCCGAGAAGAGAGATGTCACAGAAATCCATGTTATATAATGATATACCAGCATTAGTCAACATTGTTGTGGCTGCCCTGCCTTATAGTAATTAAGATGCTATCATTGACATTGCTATCATATACCTTCTGGATCATTTGATACACTCTGCAAGACATCCATCTTCACGGTGGTTTATTGTAGGCTTTTTGTGAGATGTTGATATTTGGCAAAAAACACTGAGGCTGAGCTGTTACCTGAGAATGTCTAACCACTTGCTTGCTTTTCCTTGTGAGTAAAATCAGCCTAATGGTGTTAGCATCTGAGTGTCCTTACAGCTGAGTCTCTCAGTGTTGAACCAAGTGGTACTCTAAGCCCAGGTGTGGCTCAGATGACCTGGGCAAATGACATGAACCACTGAGGACTTCGAGGTTCTATTACCTTAAGTTTCAGGTCATGTTGGAGACATCTCATTTACTTAGGATGGATCCTAATTGTTGAAGCCTGAGTGGTTGGGAGGAGGTAAATTTTTACACCTTGTCCTCCAATTCTTCTCTCATTCATTTTTATAGGTGTAATAAACTTCCTCAAAACATAGTTGCATAAAATAACCATTATGATGATGGATTCTGTGGGTAATGAATTTAGAAAGGGCAAAAGACTCCTTTCTATTTCCCAGTGACTGGGATGTCTCAAACAATTTGAGGGGTATCAGCTGGTTGGGACTGGAATAGTTGGGTCTGGGGGATGTGCTTCCAAGATAACTTCTGTAGCCGTATGGCTGACACCTGACTGGGTTGGCTAAAGGACGGACTCAGCTGGGGAAACTGACCTGAAAATCTACCCGTAGGTACTCTGGCATGATAGTCTCAGGTAACTATACCTCTAACATTGTGACTCAGGGCTCTATGTATGAATGTTCCACAAGCACCATAGAAGCTGCATGGCCCTTCATGACCCAGTCTCTGAATTCATTATCATCATTTCTCTGTACTTTGTATATCAAAGCAGATATAATCTTCTCTCACCCAAGAAGAGGGGACATATTCCACTTCTTAATGGGAGAGATGTCAAAGATTTGCAGCCATTTTTTTTTTTTTTTGTGGGTACCAGGGGTCGACCTCAGGACCTCACGTCCCAGCAGGCGCCCATGCTGCTGAGCGATATCACTGGCCCTTTTTTCGTATGTGGGTTCCGGGAGTTGAACTCGAGCCCTCGCCATCTTTTAAAATCTTCACATAATGTTTCAAGTTGCCTTGGGGAGGCTACAACCATCTATGGTGGCGGTGGATTAGAGAAAACTATTTATGAAGTAGTCCGTTTCTCTTCCAATCCAATGTAAGGTAGGGAACAGCCTCCCTGATTCAACAACAGAGCACTCTGGGAGACTGAGGCAGGAGGATTGCAAGATCAGGCTCAGCTTGGGTAACTTAGTGACTTAAGGAGACCCTGTCTCAAAAAATAATAAAAAGAAAGAGAGAGGCCTGGAGATGTAATTTAGTGCAAAGGCCCTGGGTTAAATCCTTGGCACTACCTGCACATATACACAGCGATAGAAATCCCTAATATAAAAGTGCAGAAGTAGGAAGTGAGACCCAGAGAGTTTGGCACCTCTGCTCCATAAGTTCACTGAGGGGTTCAGGTTTCTTTCATCTTACTTCATCACTCCTCAAAGTACTGTCTTCCTCCATATTGCCAAATGTGGCTTAACATCATTAGATTTGCATTCCATCATGTGGGAAAGACACCAGGAAATATAAGGTAATCAAATTCCTTTTAACAAAGTGACATAGAAGTGTCACACATCACTTTCATTCACAATCCATTGACCACAGTTTTGTAACATGGATATACCTAGCTGCAAGGGAAGCTGACAAAAACTGGAAAACCCTAGCTGGGGTCCCATGGGTTCTAATAAGCCTTTGTACAGATGGGGTCCTATTCATATAAAGGAAGTAAAATAATGAACCCTAGGGAGCCAATTAGGAATTCTTTCACCAGCTTTTGAAACATTCCTGGAAAATTTGCCAGATGTATTCAAGAACAGTTTTGACAGAATTTTTTTTAAATGTAAAGGAGCAAAGAGTAAATGTTTTAGTCTATGGGCCATATGGTCTTTATCTATATTAATTTTCTATTGATGATGCTACAAATTGTCCCAAGCTTAGTGTCTTAAAATTACTAAAATTTATCTTACATTTGTGTAGACCAGAAGTCCAACATGATCTCAGTAGGCCAAAATCAAGGCTGCATTCCTTTCTGGAGGCTCCATTTCCTCATTCAAGTTGGTGGCAGAATTTATTTCCTTGCATACAGCCTCCTACATTTTAGAACCAGCACTGGGGGCTTTAAATCGTTATTATTGTGCACCTCTTTCATTGGCTACAGCTAGGAAAAAAGTTATCTGCCTTTAAGGATTTACGTGATTAGTTTGAGCCATGTGAAATGTCATATTCATAAGTTCCAGTTGTAAAGGAGTGGACACTATGGGGAGGGACTTACCACACTATTTCAATCACGCAACTCAGCTATTACAGCTCGAAAGTAGCCAAAAAATAATTTGTATGTGAATGGGTATGGATGTGTTCCAATAAAACTTTATTTACAAAAAGAGGTCATGGGTTGGATTTGGCTCATGTGTCATAGTTTGCCAACTCCCTTTCAAGAGTATAGAAACCACTTGTTGACTTAGGGCTCCCAGACAGATAGAAGAGTTCTAACTCCACTGCCCTGACAGTTAGACCTAGCTCCTCTGTGGTGTCATCGCAGCAGCCCCTTGCTTCTTTTCAAGCCTCCTTTGCACTGAATTTTAATAACTTCCTTCAGAACTCCATATCCCCCAGAATGTGAGCACACCGAGTGCAGGAACCTTGTTTGGTTTATCTTATGCCTTCTCCAGTGTTTAACAACATCCAGTGCTTACTAGGTCCTCAGTAAATGTTCACTAAATAAAGAAAAGTTTGTGTGGTAGTCAAACGGAGGGAGGCATGAGTTGGAATACATGCATACACACACACACACACACACACACACACACATGCACATACTCTATCTTAGTCTATTTTTACTGCTCCAACAGGATACCATAGACTGTGTAATTTATAATGAACAGAAATGTATCAATTCACCATTCTGAAGGCTGGGAAGTCCAATATCAAGGTGCTGGCTATTGGGGAAGGATTTCTGGCTGTGTGAAAACATAGTGGAAGCTATTACAAGCAGAAACAGAGAGAAGAAGAGGCAAACCTCTTCCTGAACGAGGATGGCATCCTTGTGGTCTAATAACCTCTGAAAGTTCCACTTCTGAATACTGTTACAATGGCTATTAAATTTCAGCATGAATTTTGGAGGAAACAAATATTCAACCCATAGTGTATGCACATACGCTTTTATTTTGTGTTGGGAGAGGTATGTTTTTCTAGTTAGGCCTTCAATTTTGATAGGGTTGGACTATTTTGGCTTTGTTCAACTGATTAAGCATGGAATCTCTGAGTTTCCATAAGAGTTTGTGAAAACAAATCTTTAAAAACTTTACAACCAATTTGTTTGTTTCACTAATGAAAATTAAAGGGCAAAACTAGAATTATACATTAGCTGGCTAAGCCAGTAGTATGCATTTGACAGACATTTGGGTTCTGTCTGCTCTTGCCAAAATAACAATGTGACCATAAGGAAATTTGCAAATGGAAATAATATTTTCCGAGTGTTTTCCCAGACTTTGGATTTCAGTGTGAGTTGAAAAGTGCACAGCAAGGTTTTTGACCTGCCAAGCCATGAGTTCATCTGTTGTAGGATAAACACAGGACTCTAATGACATTAACAACATCTGAGGCTGAAGTGGGCCAGGGATCCTTCTTTACCTTATTTATGTGAAGTGTTCTCACACTTACAGCTGAAGTCAAAATAATAACTTTATAGGTGCATAGGTATTTGGAGTCCTTAACTGAGAGGTACTTTATATACAAAGTATTGTAAGAACAACTCCTTTCATCCCAGATGTTCAATGAAATTAAGATCCACAGAGGGCATTTTATCCAACAACCAAGGACCAGTCTTGAGTTGGGACTCTGCATGGATGCTTATTAAGTTATATAACTATGTAAGACATGGCTATAAGGCTACACCACCCCACTGAAATTGGCTCGAGTCTTTTAGGTAGATGGAAGGAAAAATGTCTCAATTCTCTGTAAGTACGTCATGCATTTAAAGAGCACACTTAGGCTTATATTTCCACTTAAAGGCAGTAGGTTTAGAATTCCCCAAGCTCTCTCACAGTCTAAGAAAAATTTTTGAACACTACACCTCTATACTTTCTGCTTTCCTGGCTTCTATCAAACAAACCCCTTTCTCTTAAATTATTGTCAGCTGCACGGTCAGTATGTCCACTGAATCATTGTACTTGCTAGTAAAAATGTTCAGATATCAGACCAAAGACTAGTTTTCTGGGAATGCCCTTGTGCTGACTTCAAACCACTAAAATTATTCTTTGGAGCACAGCCTTACAAAAAACAATAGGGTCCTGCCTATGTCATAAAAGCTTTTATGCTAAAATTGTCAGCCCCACTGAAGTCTACATAGGCCTTTTTTTTTTTTTTTGATTCCCCACTTTTCTCTCTAATCTACTAGTATGACTTGTACAGAAAATAAAAGCCAATACTCTTAAAAACAAAAAAGGCCAAAGCCTCATCTGATACGATTTACCCTTCCCAACACTTTATTAGCTACCAGCCAGCCCCTTAACTCCTTCTGGGAATTTGGCATGAAATTGATATTTTCTCTGGCACAGCTTAGCCTGTGAATTGCAGGGCATGCAATGCATACCATTCCAACCTCTCTCCCTTGGTACCCTATCATCTAGAAAGTCTCAAAAGTATTACTTATTAGACCTGGATGTCATGGTAGGCAGTTTTTTGAAGCACTATACTAGGTATCCTCAGGCCATGTTGATTTAAATCACCTGACTTTTCAGAAGTATCTTCTGACCATTTCCGCACCAGTTTTAGTTTGATGTTCTACTGTCTTGTGGCAGGTTTACATTAAAAAAAATTTATATGGTAGGTGATTTTTATAAATGCATGCAAGTGAAAAAAGAGATCTATTAGGTTTTCTGTTGTTGGTAGTTGAATAATTTTTCTTTCTTAAAAATTTTATTAGCATGTAATAATATATGTATTAATGGGGTGCAGTGTGATATTTCAACAAGTGCAGATGACATGCACTAATAAAATCCGTGTAGTTGGCGTCTCCCTCTCCTTAACATTTCTTTATGTTTGAAGCCTTCAAGCTCCTTTCTTCTAGACCATAAAATATAAAATAAGTTATTGTGAACTATAGTTGATCTACTATGCTATAGAATGCCAGAAATTATTTCTCCTATCTGTGTTTTGGTACCCATTACCTATCCTTCCTCTGTCCCCCTATTAGGTTTTTGTATTTATAAGGTCGTTTATTTCTTATGGGCTGAATTATGTTTCCACCGCTTACATATGTTAAAGTTTTAATTCCCTGTGACTCAGAATGTGACTGTATTTGGAGATAGGGGCCTTTAGTGAGATAATTAAGATGAAATAAAGTCATTAGGGTAGAATCTAGTCCAGTATGTCTAGTGTCTTTATAAGAAGGGATTATGGTTAGGACATGGACAAAAGGATGACCATGTGAAGACACAGCAGGAAGACATCCACCAGAGACGGTGACTCCTAGCAACTCTCTCTTACTGTATCTTGTTCTCTGGCAGCTGGCATGATCAGCCCCAATTGCTGGCCACTTTTGCTGCCAGGGACCTTTGGCTTACCAGCTCTTAGTATATTAGTCCAGCCTGCTGTATTTGAGATAGAATACAAATAGACAACATGAATCTATTTTTAAGAAGCTTTATTAGGACTTACGTAGCATTATCAGTGCACAGACTAAGCTGCTAAGGGTGCGAGGAAAGTTGCTTATAAAGAAGAAAAGTTGCTCTCGAGCATGTGCAGTGTCTTGCCAGCTAATCTCAGACTTTGTTAGTCATGAGTAGGAAATGGGGTCCTTGTGGAGCAGATTGAGGATGGCTGCAGAGAGTCTTGCAGGATGGTAACATCTGGGGTGGACCCATAATTGAAGCTTGTCACAACCAAAGCAAAAGTCTCCTGGTCAGCCGTGGGACATCTGATGTAGCTATGAACAACTCTGAGGCATAAAAAATGTACTTCTTGGGGTGCACTGGACCCTTTTCTCCTGTCTCAGAGACACAAGTCCAAATCAGGAACTTCAGGGTCCACTTTTTTGACAGATATGTTTGGCCCACAGAGTGTTTTGAAACAAATTCAGCCATATAAAAATTCAAATTTTCTGCTGCTCTTAGAAATTTGAAATGTCTATCCTGCTTTCTATGGTTAAATCTGAGGAATAGACACCCTTTTTTATTTAAATGCTACACTCTTGTGGCTAGCCCCTTATCCTCACCCATCCCTATTATCATTTAAGCCTGCCCACTTACCCAAAGGTCTGGCCCACACACCCAGCTAGTTAGAATAAATAGATACATGGCCCTTAGATGACAAGTCCTAAAGATTCTCATTGAAAAAAAGGGGTTGGAATACTTTTCTAAATACTTTTCACTAAAAGTATTTAGGAAACTTCTATCTATCTATTAACAGATTGATAGATTTTCAATGTTCATGAACACTAAAAACCAGAGAAGTTCTGCAATAGAGAAGTCTACTTTATTCTTCGGTATTTCCTCTTTGACCCAGAAATATTATTTCTTTGAGTAACATCTATTTGACATTCTGTAGAACTATTCTTCTGTGGAAAACACTTTGGGAAATCCTGAAATAGTTTCTCACAGTCTGATCCCACCAGAAGACAGATGAATGAATTAGACAATGAGAATTTTGAAAATTAGTAAATAATTTGTATATTCATAGAGAACCCTTGAAAAGTAAACACAAGAAGAAGTACATGCAAAGTTACATAATTAAGGAGCAATATTATTTTTGTGATGTTATTTGATACACTAAGGAATCTACAAAACGACCACAAGCCATGAAATGCATGACTGATGTTATCTACTATAGGAAACAGTCTTTATAAAAGTGAAATATTTTGCTCGTTGTGAGAGAAAAATAGATTTTAGCTTTGAGAGAACTGTGTTCCAATTACTTTTGTGGTGCTCCAGCATCTTTGTTATTGCACCGCAATAACCACATCACTCTCTTCATATTTCAGGTCAATGATCTGATTGGACTGTGAACACTTTGTTAGACAAAACTTACACCCATTATACTTGCAGTCATTTAAAAGAGGGAATATGTGCAAATGAACCCAGATATCCTTTTATATTAGCTATTTTATTAGAGTAATAATGTGCAAATCCTGATTTGCATGTTCAACTAAATGATTGCAAACAGTTTTTGACACGTAAATTCACAGCTGTATCACACGCTTCCACTGAGCTTGGCAAAAGTGAATTGGTCTATTTGAATTATCCTCCTTTGATTTCTCCAAGAAAATCAATATAATAAAGTAATTCTTTCCTGCCATCCTCTTCTTTGCTAGGCTCTTCTGAGAACCGTCAGAAGGTGTTTTTCCCTCAATTATCTCAGGCTTGTTTGCATTAAATCCTTTCCAACAGGCACCAGTAAATGTGTTCCCTTAATAAGGATGTCTCCCTTTGAAATAAGCTAAATAAAATTTTACATTTAAGGTGAGTAAGAACCAGTTATGGAGAAAATTGCTCAATATCTGTCCTATTCTCATTTCTTTTTCCATGCAAAGCATGCTGCAACTCCATATTGAGAAACAAGAGCGATAACATGGCATGCATAATTCATGCCTCTGGCCTTCTACACATCTTTATTTTTTTCCATCAGAATTCTCCATTTTTAGATAAGATCAAAGATTATTCTTTATGCCTATTAACCAAACTTATTTTTAAGGAATGCAACATAAGATCTGTGGGTATTTCACTCTTAGGAAGAGTATTTGACTGTGGTCATCTCACAATACAAGAGCTTTCCTGTGGATACTTTCGATTTTGTTTGTGAGTTTTCATTTTGTTGGGTGGTTTATTATTTATTATTATTTAAGTGGATGTCATCCTTATTTGTAAAGATGTTTTGAACGAAAGTGTATTTATTAGACATTAAGGCTAGGTCATGCTACTTAGTCCCCCAAAACTCATCATTCTTATATAGTTCTCCTTGCCAAAGTGATATCTTAATTATAACAAAGTACATCACGTCTTCAGCTACCTAAAGTCCATTTCCTGTTCTCCTTTCCCAACTTCATTCTCTTATTTCCGTTAAGGCCATTCTTGTGTCTCATTAAGACTGTTTTGTCTTCCTTATCTGGAAAGCCATAGGCATTTCAGACTCAATCTGTTTATAACCAAATCCATCTTCTTCCTCCCCAAATCTTTTCCCACCATGTAATGAGTCACACAAACCAGAAACAGACCTGAATGCAATCTTTGATTCCTCACTCTGTTCTGCTTGGCACATCTAAACAACAGCCCAACAGGTAAGTCCTATCAATTTTTCTTTTTCATTATCCTTTGAATTTATCCTCTTCTGCTTATTTATTCCCCATGTTCACTTTCTGAATTAAGGCACACCCGTTCTCTTCTGGATTAATGAACCTTGTCACCCTGCACTTACACACACGTACTAACATAGGAGCATTGCCCTTGCCCTCAGGCACACAATCAAAAATCTTAGCTGGAATGTCCATATGGTTAGAAGGACTATAGAGAACTCCCTTGCTGTCACATATCCCTTGTCCAGCCTTCTCCATTTATCACATGTATTGAGTATCCATGTATTGGTCAGCTTTCCATTGCTAGAACAAAATATTGGATGTCTGCAGCTTCAGGGAAAAAAGTTTTTTTGGGGGGCTCACAGTTTCAGAGGTTTTAGTCCATGGATGGATGGCTCCCAGGCAGAAAAATCACGGCAGAAGGGTGTGGTGGAGCAAATCTCATTGCATCCAGAAAGCACAGAACAGGGAAAGAGCCCTAGAGGAATGAGCCAGGAACCAGATACAGTCTCCAAGGAGATGCCCCTATGATCCAACCATGTATACCAGAACTGTGCTTTACTAATCTCCTAGATGTCTCTCAAGCC
The DNA here is from genome assembly GCA_028451465.1 of Erethizon dorsatum. Taxonomy (NCBI): domain Eukaryota; kingdom Metazoa; phylum Chordata; class Mammalia; order Rodentia; family Erethizontidae; genus Erethizon; species Erethizon dorsatum. Next base: position 119,312,208 of record CM051826.1, on the reverse strand, counting down.
AGTCAAGTTGACAATCCAGATTAACCATCACAGACCTCACTGTGAAAAGACAATTCTCTTAAGGGTTAGGAAGAATGTAAGAAGCTGTGATCTTGGCCCATAGGTAATCTAAACAATTCAGTACTTTTGTGGTAGGTGCATGGGGGTGGCAGATACAAAGAAAACCACTGATCATGTCCCAGCATTATTCCTGCATTCCCACTCCTGTTGGAAAAATATTAAAGGAACAAATAGCCTTTAAAATGTTCCCAACTTGGCACCTACCACACAGTCATATTCTCAAACATTAATTTTAGTCTGTAAAATTAGGATTTCAGTGGTGAGGGTTCTATTTGATTTCAAGGAACATCCAAAGATCAGTCATAATTCTAAAATTGTTTCATCTCTGCTCCAAGATCTGGTGGTTATAACTTCCTACTTCATTGTTCCTTCCTCAAGGTCACTCGGAGCCCCACAACATAGCTGCTTGTCAGGAAAAGTTTCCTATCTACAGTTGTGGCTGTAGAGTTGTGGCTTCCTCATCTCCTCCCCTGCACCCCCCCACCCCATGCTTTCTGTGCTCTGGATTCCAGGGGTGGAGCAGCAGCATTCCCATTAAACAGGAGCGAATAACTCAGATCTGAGCTCCATGGCAAATTGGCTTTCAGCACTAGGTGCAGTTCCTTTAATAAAGCCTTTTTCTCTCCATGATATGAAGCCATTAAACACTAAGAAGTTTGAGTATGTAAAATATTTTGTTTATTTGGCCCTTCTCAAAGGTACTGTCTGTCATCATTGATGTCTGTAGTAAATATAGCAACAGCAGTATTGGGTGTGTGAAGCGATTAGATTTATGAGACACATAAACAGCAAAGCTTCTAATAACCATAAATCCTAACTTCAATCATAATACTAGTATTAGTGTCATGTTTTCTGGAGGATTTTATGTTTCTAAAAATATCTTAATTGTGGTTACCATGTTTACCCTATAATTCCTTTAATTTGAAAGTGAAAAGGCTGTGCCAGAGATGGGCTGGAGGAAGCAGGCTTCCCTCCTCCTGTTGTTACATGGGTGGTGGGGCAAGATGGATTGCCCATCTTGCATGTTTTGCAATTAGATTAGATGAATTTCCTTGGAAAAAAGAGGCTCCCCACTAATAAGGAACAACTGATGGCAAAATCAAACATGGGGGTGGGGAAGGAAGGGTAGGATCTTTGTCCTGCCTCCTCACCCCCCTCCTTTACCCCATCCTCTGTCCCCAGGGAGATTCTGCCTGAATGCCTCTAACACAATTTCATTCTAATTATTTGGCATCATTTGAAAAACCTTTGAAAGCGTGCCAACCATCAGTGGATTCTTCTTTTGACCCAGCCTTAAATGTTAGTTCAGGTGCTTGATACAAGGTTCTTGGGCTGTGAAGCCTCTCTTCGACATTTAAGGATAAATAGAAGACAAACCCTCTTAAAATAGCTTGGCATTTTAAGCTTAGCTCATGTATGTGTGAGTGTGTGTGCGTGTGTGCGCAGACACACACATGCACACACACACTAGCATATTTTTCAAAAATAATTTTTGAACGTAAACAGAAAAAATATTTATTTACTAGCATTGTTCTGCCCAAAGTTTGGTCTCTTGGTCCTGCTATTCAAAGTGCAGTTCTATCAGAGTTACTGCAAAAGCAGTTTGAGTGCAATGATGATTTTTTGTGTCATTTTAGAATATGAGAAATTTTAAGGACCTCCCCTCCCCGATTTATTCTTTGAAAGACAATTCCACACAGACACCATTGAATTCCAGGGATGGAGACACAGAAGTACTTACCCAATAAATATATTTTTAAAACTTTTTTTTTTCTAAATAGACACAGAATATAAGCTCATCATATGGCATTCTTAGGACAAAGATGTATGAAGTCAATGCATAATTTCATCCTTTAAGGAGAACCACCGTTAACAGTTTGGTGTATATCATTGTATGCTCTTTTCTATTCATGTCCAAATACATTACTTTGCAGGAATGAAGTAGTTCTACATATGTTGTTTTTTCACTTAATAATATATCATGGGCACTCTCCTGGAGAAAGAAATACATATTTGTCTCAATCTTTTAAACTCTTCTTCAGCATTTCATATTTTTGTTGGACCATAATTTATTTAACTTTTCTCCTACCAATGGGAATTTAATGGTCTTCAATTTTTTTTCTTATAAATGTTTCTGAGAACATCCCGGTCCATGTATCTTTAGATGCTAATGGTAGTATTTCTGCAGAATAAATTCCTAAAGGTGATATTAAAAGTTCTAATTACTACTAAGCTGATAGATTAATATCTATTAGAAAAATTTTCTAAAATTATATACCACTTTCCAGTTTTACCAATAATATATGAAAGTGCTATTTACTCACACTGCAACATGGGTAATAACCATTTCATTTAAGCTTAAGCTAGCCCTTTAATGTTGATTCATGGCTGAGATCAAACTTTCTCATTATTTTAATTTGCAATTTCTTGGATTAATAAGATTTGGAAATTTATATAGATATATACTTTATTTTTGTTATCTTTTATTCTTATCCTTCTTAATTTCCATTGGAGTGTTCATTTTATCCATCCTACAGCATAGATGCTTTTTATACATTATGTTACTACTAAAAGATGGAAATAATTTTCTAAGTATTTTGTTTATTTTTAATGTACGATGTACTGCATTATGTATACATTTTATATTTTCTTGATAAGACCTATCAGTCTTGTCCTTTATGATTTCTTATCTTTGTGTTCTGTAAAACAAAACACCTCTCCCCAAAAACACATGACAAAAAGTCTTTCACCTCAAGATGATAAACATATTCTCCTATATTTACTTCTAATTAAGTATCTGTTTTTAAAAAAAAAATGTTAAGATCTTTAATATAGCATTAATTTGTTTTGGGGTGTTATATGAGATAAATATCTAACTTAATCCTCTCCAAATAGCAGGCATCACAGCATTTAATGAGTCAGCTCTCTTTTCCTTACTAACTTTAAATTTTATAACTAAACTCACTAAACACCCCAGATTGGTTTTCAGATTGGTTTCTGTATTCCATGTTCCGTCAATCAGTTTATATCAATCTTGTAGAACTCTCCTCCCCATCATTCACCCTCTAGCTTACCATTCTCTGGGGCCAACCACATGGTGTGCATATGTATACAACGTAATTGGTTTATCTTCATAATACCTGATCTCTCCAGTGACAGACACTTGACCAAAGCTGGTCGACTCCTAGGGAGAGTTGATATTGGGACAGATGAAAACTGAAGGATTTTTCTCAAAGCAACTGCATTCCAATATATAACTCTCCAGAGGTCTTGGTGACTGCTTCACTGTGAGGACTGAGAGGCCGAGAAAGATAATCTAAGAAAATAAAGCATATGTGCAGAAAAAGCAGAATTCTTCCTTCTAGCTTACTTTTGAGACCTATCTGGATTCTATGCTTTGAGCTCACTGGGACATTCCAGCTGACCCTCTCTTCCATGAAAATGCTGGATCATCCATGACTTTTGCTACATTGAGTTGTAGAGGTCTTAAATAATAATGAGTCTCAGAAAGATAGTTTGGCAAAGCCATGAATTTCCTTCTTAATAAAATCTGAAGATCTACATTGAAGGTGGAAACATTATTGTTGGAATTTCAGAAAGCAGACAGTCAACAGACTAGCATAGAAATGGAAGTCCGGGTTCTGCTTTCGGCTAGTCCAACTTGGCAGCCAGGGGTAGAGCGAAGAGCATTGGAGGAAGGAGAAACTCAGCCCGATGTGCTAGAGAGCCCTGTAGCCTTGACTGAGAATTACTTAACTTCTTTGAGTTGTTTTCAGATAGGATAGAACAGGGCAGTTTTGCCTCCTTTGACTTTCTTGCCACACCTGTAGTAGGGACCAGGTGTTCTTGGTGGAATGTAAAATAGTATTTTCATGGATGTTGTTTATAGCCATCATAGAACCTGTAAAACAGCACTGTGCTCTCAGGGGTAAAGAGTTTGTAAGGTCAGTAGCTGATCAATGCTATGGTAGGAGGTGGTGATAAGAGATGCAGAGTAAGGCTGGGTCTTAGGCAGGACCTCCGGGCAGCACCACCCAAGGTGGGGTGGGGGCGTTCTTATTCTACTTTGTAGGAAGGTGACCTCTGGGTCAGGTGCGGAGCACCACGTGAAGGTGGCCCTCCCATGCTGTGCAATGTGGCAGTCCTGCCCCCGGGCCACGGCTAAAGAGACTGCTCTCATGCTCACAGTGCTGGTAGTGGAAGGGAACACTGGTTAAACGTAAAAAACAAACCTCAACTTGAGGAATTCCCCTGGCAGCTGTGTTGTCCAAACCTTTTGGAAAAGGCCGAAAACATTAGGAAAAGCATGGGTCTGGCTGGTACCCGAAGGCATGCACCCCATAAAGTGTGTCAGCACCCCATAAACATGCCATTTTTAATGGCAAGTGCATGTCCCTATTCACCACCTTCATTTATTCTACCACAAAATCTCCCGGAACTTTGTTTCCAGAATTCCTTTTATCTTAACCATTAAACCAGCCTTGGAGAGATATTGAGGTCAGTTGTCCTGGACCTAAGTCATATCTGCCTGACCTCACCTGAGCAGTAATCTAACTAGCGACAGAAGCTGCTGAGTAATGAGAACAACCTTGGGGCAGGCTTCCTGATCGGCTGGCATATGTGGAAAGCCGGACCCATCCATCGTCCTGTAATGCTTTATGAATGTTCACCCTGGAATAGGAGTGCTTTAAAACATCTGCTTTGGTGAGATAGTGAACATGGGTGAGTGCCCGCAGTTACAGGGTGTGTTAAAGGGACATGCACATGAGAGAAGAGGGTCCCATGGCCAAACATACACACAAAGATGTGAGGTGATGCTGTTGGAATTGTGTCAGGAAGACTAAAATGGGAGGTTCAAAGCAATACAAAACAAAAAGCCAACAAGGTCTAATTACACTGCCCCAAAGAAAAATAACCCAGAAAGACAAAAAATAAAAGAACGGGTCCTTGGCTGAGTGGGAAGACTTGCTACAAAGTAAGGAATTTTGCTGTATGAGGCTTCTAAGTTTCTGTCCAGGAGAAGAGTTTCGAACAGTGATGCCCAGCGTGAACATGGCGATGTCACCAGTGCTGTCAGAGGCAAGTTAAGTCAGCTCTCAGATCAACTGCGTGGGCTGAAGCTCCAGCCCAGACTGCACATCAAGGGGAGGGAAAGAGCAAGAGTGAGGTGGAGATGACAGGCGAGTCCGCCATATTTGAGGAATCATGGAGGATGACAGAGGTGAAAGATCACAGGGCAATTCTCTCTTAATATCAAGAAAGGGAATTCTAACAAATATAGAAGACTAAGATTTTTGATGATCTTCTGCCTAATTTTGGAATATGCTCTAACATAGTGTGCGAGCCTCTAGAAGTAGACAAAGCCTCGTTTATTCAAGAACTATCTAGATTCATAAGAATAATTCATTTTAATGCAATCAACTCTCTTCCTACTTCCTCTCTTTTTTATGTGAGAAGTTGGATAGATAAGGGAATTTTGCAGACACAATATGCCTATTTTCTTTAATGATACTTGATATTTCTCATCTTGTGACTAGTATAAAAAAAGGTTATATATTTATATATAATTATATCATTAAATTTATCATTATTGGTAAATAATGGTCAAGTTAACATAATAATTTAATTATATTGCATGTGTAATATTGATGTTATATATTATGTTATATAAATATTATTTGTATAAGAGGGAAAAAATGTGAATAAGATGAAAAAATTTAGAGTTAAGTGGCAAAAAAGCTGCTTGACAGATTAATGCCAACAGGAGGAGGTAGACTAGTAGAGTGCAGAGTTACACAGAGCCATCTAATTAGAGCTAATTAGAAGAGCAAATCCCACCCACTCAGAGCTATTACAACAGAATCAGTGGGAGTAGGGCCCAGAAATCACCATTTTCAACAGCTCTTCAGATGACCCTCAAGCATACTCATAAGTCTACATCTTTAGACCTGACTCCTCCTCTAAGTTCTGGACTTGTGTACTAGCAGACTTCTTAACATCTCTCCTTGCACATCTAACAAAACCCTCAATCTAACTTGACCACAACAGGAGTCTTCATCCTCTCAAAGAGATTCTTTATCTCTTCCGTGAGGAAGTGGTACCACTATCCAATTAGAAGCCTGGGCAAAACCTGGGAGTTGCTTCTTTTTCCCCTAAATCCTATATTGCCTTTACCTCTGCAGATATCACGATTCTCCCACTTCGAACCATTGCCAGCACCACCAACTGTGGTATAAGTTCTCTGAAGTACTGCAATTACCTCCACCACTCTCTTTGTCTTCACTTTTGTTCCTGGTTCCTTCTTCTTAGAGTCCAGTTTGACCTTTGATGTCATCAATAGTGTCTTACTGCATGGATAATGGACCCCACTCTTTTGTCTTGGCCTACAAGACCACCTACATCTGTCCTCCCTTTCAGCTACTACCTTTCGTGATCTCACTCTAGAGTGTTCTCCCGGGACATTCAAACTCAGCTTTGTCCCTGGAGTACATTTCTCCAATTTCAGTCAACTCCTCTTAAACCCTCTCAGCTGGAGTTCACCCATTTATCAAATATTGAGACAACTTCTCTACATCTTCACCAACACTTGTTATTTTCTCTTTATTTTTCATAAATAGCCATCCTAAAGAATGTGAATCTATGTAGTTTTTAAAACTTGTTGGTATTGGAAAAATTAGTTTGTGAAAGACCTTTGTGAATTTGGACAACTTTATCAAGAAAGATTCAGTAGTCCAGATGTAGAAGCAAAAACCATCCCTCAGCTGGTGGGAGCATGGGCTGGATTGCTGGATAAGGTAGAATCATTACAGAGCAGTTGTTCTGGATTTTTTTCCCTTAGCAACTACTAGATAAAGGATATACCCATCCTGCAACAGTAAAAACACATTACTGTTTCATTTATAAATTCTTTGTTTTTGGTGATACATTAAGTTATGGCTAATTTTATCTTAAAGACTATAAAATAATATGTTGACTATATTGATGGGTCATTTTCCTGTGAAGGCTCAGTTCTTTTTAATCTATTTTTATTTTTCCATCTCCAAGAACTTCTGTTCAAATAATTCTCTTGGTTGTTGTTAAGGATACATACTGGAGCTGGGCAGAACATTGATGGTTTTCCTAATGAGCAGACCAGACCAAAGCTGATTTCTTCCAGAGAAACTAAGGGCCTTGTACTCTATTCTTCAGAGGCTGCTGCTCTTCCCAGTAGGTGACCGAGCCTAGGTGTGTGATGGGAATGATAGTGGGCTACAGCTGGTATAGCATCCCAAGCAGGGAAGAGTTAGCATGACATCTCTGTGCTGGTCAATAGGACATGCCCTATTGAGGTCTGTTCTGAAAGAGATTGTTTCAGTGGGAATTTGCAAAGAGAAGTATGCCCAAAGGGGTAAATGGGAGGGTTAAGGGCCTAGAAGTCTAGAACAGATAAAGGGACAAACGACATTTGCCTTGGAGAGTACAGAGCTGGTCCTCTCCAGGGAGGAAGGGAACGAGCTGTGAGAAGTGCCTTCAGGTCTTTAGGGGACCATGAGGTACAAGAAAGTATGTGCTCCACAAAGCAGCATTGAAACAAATGACAATGTTATAGGAAAATATTTTGATTCTGTATGAAGAAGACTTTATTGGAGCTAAAAGCAAGAAGGGCAGCTGCCTTTAGAAACTGACAAGCAGACAGGAAAGTGATATTGGGCTTAACATTCCCAAAACCAGAAGAATCAATGACACTTATGTTAATCAGCTTTCCATTACTGTGACAAAATATCTGAGATAATCAATTTAAAATGAAGAAAGGTTTATTTTGGTTTACAGTTTTGGAGCTTTCAGTCCATGACTGGTTGGCCCCATTGCTTGGGGCCAGTGGCAAGACAGCATATCATGGTGGAAGCACATGACAGAGGAAGCTGCTTACCTCATGGTGACTAGGAAGCAAAGAGAGGGAGAAGGCAGCCAGGGCCAATATTCCTTTCAAAAGCAATGCCCCCAAACAACCAGAAGACTTCCAGCTAAGCCCCACCTCTTAACATTTCTACCACCTTCCAACAGTGCCATGTGCTGGGGATCAAGATTTTAACACATGGGCCTTTGAGGGACACTTATCCAGGCCGTAGTAACAATCATAACCAGCTGACCATTAAGGCAGAAGTGATTAAACAGCAGAATCCTTGACTTCCAGTGCTGAGGAGTAGAGCACATTCAGTGGTGTTGCACAGAGCTTCCCGGTGCTCTGATTCTGCCTCAGGAAAAGAATCCACTGTTACATTTTATTGCAAGCAACATACGGCCCTTCTCACAAAAGGGGCCAAGGTATACAGTTTATTGATACAGGAGACAAAGATTGTTGAGGCTAGAGCCAGAAATTGCTGACCCAGAAGGAAGACCCAGATATCGAAAGTATAACCAAAGCCTCGACAGCAGAGCAGGCAAGCTGGAGAGCCTGGAACCTTCCATGGAATCGTCTGAGAGGGCCTCAGGTCCTGAAGGTTGTGCTGCACCAGAGTACACAGGTTTAGGTGGAGACTTAGCAACAGGTCCCTCTCTGAAGCAAGGCATGAACATCCCCTCGCAGAGGGTGAGGGGTGAGAATCATGTCAGCTACAGAAGAGGAGGTAAGAACACAGCTTCCTTCCTCTGTTTGGGGACAACCTGTACACTGCAAAGCTTCTTCATGCTTGAGGCAGAAGCATTCACATCAGAACTTGCATTAAATAAAAGCACACAGGTTAGTTTTAAATCTTTGGGGGGAGTCATACATATTGGAATTCCTAACACTAGTTTTAATTTTCCTATGAAATAAAGTCTGAATTCAGTTTAGTAATCTTCCTTTTCACTCCTCCTCAACTGTGGGATCTATTCAGGCTGAGGTATGGCTTTTGTTTCACAAGATTTGATCTTCTTTCTGAGCAAGGGTTTCCCTAAAATACATGAGTACTTTGTTAGAGGATGAGTCTGAACTGGGTGTGGGATTCTGACCAATTAATTACGTGCAAGTCTGCTTGGGTGAGCTGCAAAAATTCAGTTTTTCTCACTCCTTCCTTCATGCCAAAAATCACTAAGAAAGCTGTAGAGAGGCAGATGACATGTCAATGACTCCTTTTTCACTAGTATATGGGAAGAGAAAAACAAAACCCTTTGTTGTTGTGAGCTCTTACTGGATATTTTGTCACTGCTGATTGTTAATTATTGCCAGATAATAGTTTGGGTGATTAATTGACCTTTCTTAGCAAAAACAATAAAGACCATTTAATACAGCAGAAAGCAGAGAGCATGTTTCCTTGCATTATTTCTATCATGGAGTGATTCTCCACCCCCTCCACTCCAACTATACCTGCTCTGAAAATAATACTACAAGTATTTCCTCCCCTTTGTTGTGAGTCCTCACCAGAAGTTTTCAAATCTATTGGAAAATACTATTTTTGGCAGCACTAAGACAGATTATTTTACTCTGAAGATGAGTTATTTATTAATGAAAGAAATCCAGGAACAATGTACATACAGGAGACTTCACTCATTTCTGTTTATAAAACTTTTCCAGTCACTTCTACTGTAGCTTGGGCTCATGGACTTTGTGTCAGAGTTGGAACCCATTTTCCTGGTGCTGCTAATGTCTATATCTGCACTTGTGGGGCATTTTCTTTATGCAAAATGCTGTAAGAGACTAAAAAATGAACCGTCTTGATCTGACCCTTCAGGAACTCACTATGTGGCTAGGAAGATAGACACAAATGCAGGGTCTGTTCTGGTTGTCCAGGGTCATTTTCCAGACAGCCACACTCTGCCATGGCTTCTCTTGAAGAAGGGGACTTCTGTCCCAGCTTCCCTTGAGCTCTTGGCTCATCGCTCCAGCCACCTCCTGGCTGTCCCGTAGGCACCACTGATGGAACATTTGTAACAGAACACACCATGTTCCCACCCCTCCAGCTCATTCTCTCAATTCCAACAAATGGCGCCCTCCTATCACCTAAAGCTACTGGAGCATCTGAGGTCAATTTTACTCCTCAACAATTCCTCTCTTCCCTTCTCCACCCAGCTGCTACTGCCTTATTTCACAGCTCACCACCAATTAGTTCTCAGCTAGACATTTGCACCAATCTCCTAACAAGCTCTCACTCCTCCACTGCACTCTCCACCTTGCCTTCAAGAGCCATCTCTGTAAATGGAGAATCTAATTCTTCTACTCTGCGGCTCTTTATAATCCTTCGGTGATTGTAGTTGATGCACAAATTCCTTAGCGGGGCATGCGGTTCCAATCTGACCCATGCCTATCACGCCTGTGGAACTTACTGCGTTCCGTACTTGTCTCTGCCTGACCCACTTTACCCCCAATTCTCTACGCTCTCCCACCTCCTACTGCCCTCTTCCATCCCTACTCACCTGCTGGATACCTTTCTTGTTTAAGATTCATGTGTGTGAATCTTCCCCAGTAAGCATTGTCTTAATTACTTTTCTCTCATTGCTGAGGCAAAATACTTGACACCCAAAATTAAAAGGGGAAAGGTTTATTTAGCTCACAGTTTGTAGAGGTTTCAGTCCATAATCGGCTGACTCCAAGGCAGGGGCAACAGTTCATGGTGGCAGAAGACAGCAGAAGCAACAAGAGCAAAATGGGGAGACAAGCCTGTTTCTGCCCTTTTTATCTTATCCAGACTGCTGGGATTAGAGTGGTGCCAGTCCAATCAGTGGACTGATCCAGCAGCCACCCACCCTTAATCCCAGCACTGTTAATCCTAGCATTAAACCATGAATCAATCTAGATTCAGCTACCTCTGAAAAAGCCCCATCTAAAAGTGCATGAGGCTTTGGGGGGACATCTAGACACAAACCATAACAAGCATTTTCTGGGTGTCTGGGTAGATTTGGCTTCTTGTGGTACCCCTGCATCATCCTGGACTTGCTTCCAGTGAGACACCCTAACATCACATGAATTTCATTTGTCTGAAGTCTGTCTTTCTCATCATAAAGTCCAGTTTGGCAGGGTTTTGCTAGTAAGTTTACGTCTGTCACTTAACACAGTATCTGCCCCTAATGAATTCAGTTAATGCTATAGATAAATCAATTAATAACACTGCATGGAAGCCAGTCTTTGGATAATTCTTTTTTTTCATTAGCACATGTTTGCAGTATGTAATGATTACATTCCTGGTGTGGAGTTGGTACGTGGATGTAACGCATCTTAATTCCTCTCTTCATCTCATTTCCCTCTGCTTCATCGCCCTCCCTCCATCTCTTGCTCCTCTTAACCATTTGAGAAAGGTCTATTTCCCTTCTTCCCACTATCTATTTTTTGTTCTGGTCTTTGTTTACATTTTGGATTTCTTATATAAGAGAAATCATGCAAGAAGTGTGTCTGATTTATTTCACTTAACGTTACAGTCTCAAGGTGCATCCATTTTCCTGCAGTTAGTAAATTTTTCTTTGGCGTATTCTCTTTCTTTTTGTCTTCCCTTTTCTTGCTTCTGAGTCCAGGCATTTTATGCTTTTGTTTGTTACTCTATTTCCCCACGACGTACATAATAACAGATGACAAAGGAAGAAAAAAGGTCAACTATAAAAATGGCTATGAAAGAATTAGCATGTTTTATTTAAAAAGATACTTACAAATGTAATATCTTGATGTAAAGATGTTACTGACTGAACATTTGTGTTCTCCCAAATTCACATGTTGAAACCCCAACCCCAATGTGATGGTACACAGAGACAGGGCCTCTGGGTCAGATGAAGTCATCAGGGTGGGACACTCAGGATGGACCACTAGTTTTCCAAAATGGACAGCATAGAGTGCACCCTCCCCATACACGCACATGAGGTCATGTGAGCACACAGAAAGATGGCAGCCACCTAAAGCCAAGGGGCTCCAGAATGAGATCTATTTTGGTGACACCTTGATCTTGGATTTCTTAGTCTCCAGAACTATGGAGTTTGTTATGACAGTCTTAACAGACTATGACTGAGTGAATTTTTTTAAAGAAAGAAAAAATAAATAAAAACAATGGTACAAAATTTCAAAACAAGATTATAGGAGAGTAACGATGGTTAGTACATTGTGTATTGTTATTTCAAAGTAGTTGCTCATATTACAAGATAGGCATGAAAAGTTGATCAAACAATATAGGCACAAACATTTCTTTTCAATGAACTAATAGCAATTAGTAGTATAACTATCTTAACTATCTTGTGTGTGTGTGTATATATATATATATATATATATATATTTATTTTTCCTTTTCCCTTCCTTCTTTTCTCCTTTCCCCCATCCCAGTTTCTCTTTCTTTCTGAACAGTTTCTTTGCATTTCACAATATCTATTGTACATTTTGGATTTTATTTACTCTTTCATTTTTTTACACTAGGGAGATAATACAATGTTTACACATGTGAGTCTGATTTATTTCACTTATTAGTATGGTCTCTAGCTGCATCCATTTCCTTATAAATGGTCTCAAGTTTATCCTTCTTTATAGCTGCATAGTACTCCATTGCATAAAGACACCACATCTTTTTTATCCATTCCTCAGTTGATGGGCATTTGGGTTGTTTCCAAGATTTAGCTATTACAAATTGTGCTACCATAAACATGGGTGCACATATAACACTGTGGTATGGTGTTTTTAATTCTTCTGGGAAAATACCCAGAAAGGGAATAGCTAGGTTGAATGGGACCTCTAATCCTAGTTTTTTGAGGAAGCTCCACACTGTTTTCCACAGTGGTTGCACCAGTCTACATTCCCACCAACAGTGAAGAAGGGTTCCTTTTTCCCCACAGCCCCTCCAGCATTTGTTATTGGTTGATTTCTTGATGATAGCCATTCTTACTGGGATGAGATGGAATCTCAGTGTTGTTTTAATTTGTGTCTCTTGAATGACCAATGATGGTGAATATTTTTTCATATATTTATTTGATATTTGTATTTCTTCATCTAAGAAGTGTGTGTTCATCTCAGATGCCCATTTCTGGATTGGGTCTTTAAATTTGGGGGGTCTGATTTTTTTCAATTTTTTTTATTTCTAGATATAAGTCCTTTGCTGAGGGACAGTTGACTAAAATTTTTTTCCACTCTGTGGGTTTTCTTTTCACTCTGTTGGTGATTTCTTTTGATGTGCAAAAGAAATAAAATGAGATTTTGATAAGATGAGATTTAATAAGATGAGAGTCCAGTTGTTGATTCTTTGAAGTATTTACCATGCAGTTTGGATTTTGTTTATGAAGTCTCTGCCTACCCTTATATCTTCAAGATTTCTACCTACTTTCTCTTCCAGTAGATTTAGTGTTCTGTTTTAATATTTAGATCTTTCATCCATTTTGATTTTAGTTTAGCGCATGGTGATAGACGTGGGTCTAGTTTTAGTCTTCGGCTCGTAGAGAGCCAGTTTTTCCGGCACCATTTATTAAAGAGGCTATCTTTCTTCCAGTGAACGTGTCTGGCCCCTTTGTCAAAGCTAAGGTGGCTAAGTGTGTTTGTAGTTGTGTCTGTGTCTTCTAATCTGTTCCACTGGTCCTCAGGTCTGTTTTTTTGCTAGCACCATGCCAATTTTATCACAGTAGGTTTGTAGTATCATTTCTTTTTCTTTCTTTCTTTTTTGTGGGTACTGGGGGTCGAACTCAGGACCTCGTGCGTCAGCAGGTGCCCATGCTGCTGAGCGATATCACCGGCCCTTTTTCTGTATGTGGGTGCCAGGAGTCGAACTCAGGACCTCGCGCTTGCCAGGCAGGTGCTTACACCGCTGAGCTATCTCACCGGCCCTGTAGTATGATTTCAAATCAGGGATTGTGATGCTTCCTGCCTTGCCTTTGTTGCCCAGGATTGCCTTTGCTATTCTAGGTCTCTTCTGCTTCCAGAAGAATTTTAGGAATGTTTTCTGTAGTTCTGTGAAATATGTTAATGGTATTTTCATTGGGATTGCATGAAATCTGTATAACAATTTTGGGAGTATGGCCATTTTCACTATGTTGGTTCTTCCTATCCATGAGCAAGGGATATCTTTCCATTTTCTGATATCCTCTTCGATCTCCTTTTTCAGAGTACTGTAATTTTCAATATATAGATCCTTTACTTCCTTTGTTAGATTGATTCCTAAGTATTTGTTTTTTTTGGATGCTATTGTGAAGGGTGTGGTTTCCCTAATTTCTCTCAATGAGTTTGTTGTTTGTGCACAAGAATGCTATTGATTTTTGAGTGTTGACTTTGTATCCAGCTATGCTACTGAATTTGGTTATTAACTCTAGGAGTCTTTTGGTGGAGTTTTTGGGGTCTTCTATGTAGCGTATCATGTCATCTGTGAATAATGATAGTTTGACTTCTTCCTTTCCTATCCTTATTCCTTTTATGTCTCTCTCTTGTCTAACTGCTCTGGCTAATGTTTCCAGAACTATATTGAATAGGAGCGGTGATAGTGGACATTCTTGTCTTGTTCCTGATTTTAGATTGAAAGCTTTCAGTTTTTGTCCATTTAGTATGATTTTGGCTGTTGGTTTGTCATAGATGGCTTTTATCAGATTGAGGTAAAGACCAACTATTCCGATTTTCTGTAGGGTTTTTATCATGAAGTGTTGGACTTCATCAAAAGCTTTTTCTGCATCTATTGAGATGATCATGTGATTTTTGTCTTTGGCTCTGTTTATATGAATATTACATTTATTGATTTGCGTATGCTGAACCATCCCTGCATTCTTGGGATGAATACCACTTGGTCATGGTGTATAATCTTTTGAGGATTGCTGCATTCTGTTTGCTAGTATCTTATTGATGATTTTTGCACCTATATTCATTAGGGAGATTGGCCTATAGTTCTCTTTTTTGGTTGGGTCTTTCTCTGGTTTTGGTATCAGGGTAATACTTGCCTCCAGGAATGAGTAAGGGAGTATCACTTCCTTTCAATTTCATTAAAGAGTTTGAGGAGTATTGGCATTAAATCTTCTCTAAATTTCTTGTAGAATTCAGCAGTGAATCCATTAGGACCTGGCTTTTCTTTGTTGGTAAGTTTTTAATTACATGTTCAATCTCATGAACTGATATTGGGTTATTCAGAATTTTTATATCTTCTTGATTCTGCTTTGGCAATTCATACATATCTAGGAATCTGTCCATTTCTTCTGTGTTTTCCATCCTATGAAAGTAAAGATTTTTGAAGTAGGTATTGATGATTTTCTGAAATTTCACAGGATCTGTAGTGATTTCACTCTTTTCACTCCTCAATTCATGTATTTAAGTCTTTTCTTTCCTTTATTTGAATAGGTTGGCTAAGGGTTTATCAATTTTATTTATTCTTTCAAAGAAACAACTCTTCAATTAGTTAATTCTTTTCATTGTTTTCTTGGTCTCCATTGCATTAATTTCTGCTCTGATCTTTGTAATTTCTTCCTTGCATGGGCTTTGGGTTTGTCTTGCTCTTCTTTTTCTAGAAGCTTGAGGTGCAACATTATGTTGTTTATTTGTGCTCGTTCTGTTTTCCTGATGGGAGAATTCACCACTATAAATTTCTCTCTTAGGACTGCTTTCATTGCATCCCATAAGTTCCAGTATGTTGTATCTGTATTCTCATTTAGTTATAGACATTGTTTAATTTCTTCCTTTATTTCACCTGTGACCCATTGGTTGCTTAGGAGGGTGTTATTTAATTTCCATGTGTCTATGGAGTTTTTGCGGTTTCTTTTGCCATTAATTTCCAATTTCATTGCTCTATGGTCAGATGATATACATGGGATAATTTCAGTTCATTTGCAGTTATTTAAGCATGTTCTGTGGGCTAGTCTATGGTCTATTTTAGAGAACGTCCCATGTGCAGCTGAGAAGAATGTCTATTCTGATGATGTTGGGTGGAACACTCTGAAAACTAAGTCCATTTGTTCACAAGTTTGGTTCAGTTTTGATATTTCTTTGCTGATTTTTTGTCTAGTGGATCTATCTCTTTGTGACAATGGGGTATTAAGGTCTCCCATTATAATTGTGTTATTGCTTATTTGATCTTTCATGTGTATTAATAATTATCTTATATAGTTGGGTGCTCCTGTATTTGGTGCATACATATTTATGATTGTTATCTCTTCCTCTTGAAGTTTTCACCTAACAAGTATGTAGTGACCTTCTTTATCTCTTTGATCATTTTTGGCTTGAAGTTCACTTTGTCTGCGAACAGAAGAGCTACCCCTGCTTTTTTTCTGGGTTCCTGTTCCATGGAAGATTGTTTTCCATCCTTTGACTTTCGGTCTGTGAATTTCTTCTTGGGTTAAATGTTTTTCTTGTATACAACATATTGTTGGATCTTGTTTCTTGATCCATTCTGCCAGTTTGTTTCTTTTGATTGGTGAATCAAGACCATTTACATTGATGGTTATAACCGATATGTATTGGCTTATCTTTGTCATGATATTTTCCTGCTGTTGGCTCCCTGCTTTTCCCCTCTGTTTAATTGCTTGCCCTGACTGGTAGTTTCTTTCTGTTGTTTTTCTTAGAATTGTGGTCATTTTTATCTCTGTCTAGAATATCTTTAAGTACTCTTGGTGTTCATAAATTTCTTCAGTTGTTCTTTGTCAAGGAAATATTTTATTTCTTCATTAATTTTGAAAGATAGTTTTGCAGGGTATATCAATCTGCGTTGAAAGTTGTTTTCATTCAGGACTTCAAATACTTCACTCCAAGCTCTTCTTGACTTGAGGGTTTGTGTTGAGAAGTCTGCCATGATTCTGATGGACTTTCCTTTATAGATGATGTTTCTTTTCTCTAACAGCTTTTAATATTCTGTTCTTGTGCTGAATTTCTGGAATCTTGATTATTATATGTCTTGGTGTAGTTTTATTTTGGTCATGGCTGTTTGGAGTTCTATATGCTTCATTTATTTGTATGTCAAATTCTTTATCCGTGTTTGGGAAGTTTTCTGCCATTATTTCTGTGAAGAGATTTTTTTATGGCATTTGTGCTGTGCCCAGCTTTCTCATTGACCCCAATCAATCTTATGTTATTCTTCTTTGCTTCATCTTGCAGCTGTTGCATTGATTTTTCATGTTCTCTTGCTACTTTTAAGATATCTTTCTTTTCATGATCACTAGCTGCAATTCTGTCTTCGAGATCTGAAATTCTATACTCATTCAATCTGTTGCACATACTTTCAATGGAGGTTTTAATCTCTTGGATTTCTATTTGGATCTATTTCATGGATTCCATTTCTTTCCTATGTTGGGCATTTTTTGTTTCCATCATTTTTCTAAGCTCATCTATTCTTTTATCTGTGTCTTCTCTAATATCTTTGATTTTAAGCATCATTTCTTTTTGTACCTGAAAGATTATTTTTCCCTATAGCCTTTTCCACTTGTTTTTTCACTTCTGTTGCTATCATTTCAGAAAGTTCCAGTGTTTGACTTCCAAGTTCATCTATCTCATTAAGTTCTGGGCTCATCCGGGGTGGGCTGGGGGTCTGGGGTTGCATTTTGCTTCTGCATCTTGTCATTTTCTATTTTCTCTTTTATATTTTATTTTGCTTTCTATGTTAATGCTTGCTGATTTCTTATGAAATATAGCTTTATCACTACTATTATAGCTTCCCCAGGAGATGTCTGTTCTTCAGGGATGTCCTCTAGATGTAGGTGGTTCTTTATAGCTATCCCAAGCACCTACCTTCCCAATTTGTAAAGGAATCAAAATTACTATTTGGCTCAGCTCCCAATCCTTCGGTACTGGGCTGTGATGATGATTATGACCCTATACAATCACAGTGTTATACAGGGGATAAAAACTGTTTATGACATGTATGACATCCTGGCTAAAGTAGTACAGTTAGTAATAACAATAGTTTCAAGTACAGTTTAATTACTTTCAAACTATGGTAACCATTAATCTGCTACCTCCGACCACAGGAACAAACTCTAAAGTTATATGACAAAATCCAGCATATATCATGCACTTGTATACAGTGATTTTCTCTTTAGTGGAGTGATTTTACCCTTCTGCAGGGGGCGGGGGAGGGGGTTAAGAGGGGTAGTGGACAGGCTAAAGTGATGAATGAGGTCAAATATAGTAGAGTCAAGGCTGAAGGTCAAAGGATGATCACCCGAGTTTTGGGAAACTGGAGGACATAGAAAGGAAAGAATGAAATAGAATGCGAAGGAGTAATGAGAAAGGGCAGAGAAAATGTTTACTCACTTGAAAGTTTAAGTGCAAGAAGTAGTTGAGGGGCCGGTGAGATGGCTCAGCGGCGTAAGCACCTGCCTGGCAAGCGCGATGCCGAGTTGGACTCCCGGAACCCACATACGAAAAAGGGCCGGTGATATCGCTCAGCGGCACTGGCACCTGCTGGCACGCGAGGTCCTGAGGTCGACCCCTGGTACCCACAAAAAAAAAAAAAAAAAAAAGAAGTAGTTGAGGAAAGAGAGAAAGAGAATCAATATAAGAAAATGAAAAGGAAAGGTAAGAAACCTACACAGTGAAAAACGAAGGAAGAAAGAGAAAGAGAATGAAAAAGAAAAGAAGAAAAGAAAGAAAGAAAAAGGAGACCAGAGAAGGAGAGAGAGAGAGAAAAAAAATACCCAAATACAAAAATAACCACAGAATACAAAACAAGAGGACATCCAACCAGACAGGAAAGGGACAGCCAATCAGACAAACAAGGGAGACTAAAAGTAGTAAAATACCTCTGTTGTTTACAGTTCTGTGATAGTGTCCATGTTTAACCCCAGAAATGTGCTGGGTACGGAGCTGGTCTTGGCCTCTGGATGTGGGGGCTGGGACTGCGCTTCTGTTGGTGGAGTCTCCAGAGCCCAACTGCGGGCGCCTGGTTGCTGCTTCAGACGCTTCCACGTCGCTGCTGTTGCTGATTACCCCGCCCTCCACAGGCGTGTGTGCGCAGCCGCGCTGGGCGGCTGTTGTCCTGGGTCGGGAGGTTCTGGTCTGGCCACCTGCCAAAGGCTTGTGTCTTCACCCTCCTCCTGCAGACACCGCCTTCTCCGGGCAATGGAGGAAGGGCACAGCGCAGACTTACACTCTTCTTGCCAGCCCCCTGACAAGGTGACTATTTTAATGATAGAATTTCATGTATTAGGATAGACGGGTGGGGAAATGCGTTTTGCAATAGTTCATCACTTTGTTCTCTTACTCAAATCACACCATATAGGCAATGACCTATATTATATCAAAGATATAATTATCTGATATGATATCTATGAAAATTACTAAATCTGGCCCAATGAAAAATGTTAAGTCCATTCTCATAATTCTAGATTCATTTCTAAGGTGGATTTTTTTTTTTTCCGCCCCATTGGTAATTCCAGACATTCTTTGGGGTTTGCTTCTCAGCTTTTCCTGCTTCTTTGGTAGCTGCAGCGATGACAGTAATTTTATTTGTCCTCTACATTGACCGCCCCTCTCTTCTCCTGCCAACAAGATGCTTGGGAACAGGTGATGGAGTAGAGAAGGGCAGGGGCAGTGATCTGAGGTGTTCCTATGTGCTCCAGTGTGAGCCAAAATGATATTCCAGAGCCAGCGAGAGGCCAGAGGGGATCAGCCAGCTTCCTTGGGACGACAATGAAGAAACATTCATTGCCAAGTAAACAATTATATTCTCAACTTCAACCTTGAAAGGGCAGATGCTGTGTGTGATTTTAATGACAGAATCCCAATGATGTCCATTCCTGTTATCATCTTACTTGATCTTTATACTTGGAAAAGAATTCCCCTCTGTGGTATACTTGCTGGGCTGCTGTGTGTCACATGTTTTCAGTACTGCTAGGTAATGAGTACACAAATAATGACAAGACATGTCATACAGTCATGTATACTGATAGGTTTATGATCTACTTAAAGAAATCTTTAACCCAAAATCATTACTGAAAGTAATTTGGTTTCATATTTACTTTCTTTTAAACCAATGCTTTAGCATACTATAATACAGGATCATTGAAAATGTTTCCCATTTTATATGTCTACACTTTTACAAAATACAATGAAATGAATTATTAGAATAATGAAAAAGATATATAAAATACAAACATCTATTTTCATTAGACTCAGACTTTAGCAAATTGTAATAATATATATATATTTTTTGTGGGTACCGGGGGTCAAACTCAGGACCTCATGCACCAGCAGGCGCCTGTGCTGCTGAGCGATATCACTGGCCCATTTTTTGTGTGTGGGTTCTGGGAGTCGAACTCAGGACCTCGCGCTTGCCAGGCAGGCGCTTATGCCGCTGAGCTATCTCACCAGCCTGTAATAATATTTTTAACATTTGCTTTCCATTTCTGTTCTTACCTGTCATTGACCTGTAACATGTGGGTGAACAACTGTGCTTTGAGTTGTATAGACCAATGACGGAGTAAGCCTTTAGGTTCTGCCTTTAGAGCCATTCTCTTGCAATCACCTGGGAATTTCTAGTCCATCAAAACACAGGAACTTTCCTCTGACTTCATAATCTTGGATCCCTTTTCCAGTGGGAGGGCAGTGTGTCTGGACATTGGGTCAGATGAAGTGAATTTGTATGTGTTTCATTCATGCCAGGTACTGATTTAACCTCAAAGGCAGGCTCACGACATCCGTGGGCAGGGCCCTTAGGAAAATGTGGCAGAGGTGGTATAATGTCAGCTGTCTTTTTCTCCAAAAGTGCTCTTTAGTGTGTATAAGGCTTTTTAGAATTAAAAACAAAACACATAGGAATGGTAAGAATGACAAGAGATAGTAGCTAAAGGTTATGTGGACTGATTGACAGTGAGGCCTCATGAGAATGGGACAAAGGTCAAAGGGGCTGAGAAACAGGGATTCCAGGAACAGTGAGGGCAGAGAGGAGAGAGGCTATGAAAGGAGCTAGGGAACACTTTTCCTAAAGGCGAGTTTTCTTAATAAGAATTTAAAAGCCATCTTTTAATCGTGTGCCTCAGTGGTATAGTAAAGACACAGCCCCAGAATCATGCCCTCACCCACTGGCCCAGGAAAAGTCCAGGGCTTATAATGTCAGAAGCCATCTCCTGATTCTAGAAAATATGAATGCGATATATATTAGTGTGACCCCTTTAAAACAAAACCAAAATGTTATTTATACCCTGTTATGGTTTGTGTCTCGATGTCCCCCCAAAGCCTCATGCAGTCATGGAGGCAGCTTGTAGAGTCTATGACTGATTCGTGGTCTAATGCTGGGATTATGGGTGTGAGTGCTACACCCATCCTGGGGCGGGCGGCCTGCATGTAATATAAGGGAGGGAAAGAGGCTTGCTCTCTCTCTTGCTCTCTTGCGCTCGCTCCTCCCTTTTTGCTCTTGCTGCTTTTGCTGTCTTCTGCTGCCATGAACTGTTGCCCTCTGCCATGTGCCACTCTGCCTTGAAGCCAGCTGATTATGGACTGAAACCTCCACAAACTGTAAGCTAAATAAACCTTTCCTTCCTTAATTTTGGGCATCGGGTATTTTGTCTCAGCAATGAGAGAAAAGTAACCAAGATATACCCTCATAGTATTTTTTTGCTATTTATCATTTAGTGGCTAAACTACACATCGATACTCTTGCTTTCAATTTACTCAGCACATTTTCTTTTTGCGATTTCCAAATATTTTCACCTGTTTTATTTTATCCTCACATCATTGTTGAGATATTATTTGTTTACCATTCAGTCAATAATTCTTTTTAGAGACTTTCTGTGTAGTGGTTAGAATTCTGCAAAGTGAGTGGGAGCTATAACCATTTCTTCTAGATTTGTGAAAATAAGCTTCAAGAAAGAAAATATACTTGGTGATATATATGTCATATATATATATATATATATGAATTAGAAAAACATTACAAGCCTTGTTACAAGTCTAAACTAAAAACAATGAGATAATCTGTGCGCTTTCTTCATGTTAAAAGTGTTTGCTAACTACATCATAAGGAAGCTCTCACAAGTTAACCATCAGGAAACATATTTAAATGTTTCTAAAGCAGTTTGCCAAGTATGTATGTGTGATTGTTTTGCATTTGTTATGAATGCCGGCCCTCATACATAAGACCTGTCAGAATTAAATAACTGGCTGAAACTTATTTTCCTATTTGAGAATTCAGATTCTATGAACCTGCCCTAATTCGGTGCTGTTTAGCTTCGCTCTATGAGACCCTCATCCTCGATGAAATCCTGTAAACTCACACTGGGGAGCGCAGTCTGTTTTATTCGACCTACCTAAATAATGTTAATTTCATATATATGCATTTGTAGTCATGGAGTGACCATTCTTGGCCTTTGACTTTCCAGGTCCGAAGGTGTTCACAAGTTTGAGGAATACCCTGCCTTAGGAGGCAGATGGGGGCAGAATCTTCCTCCTACTGAGATGCTGAAAAGGCTGAAGAACGTGTTTTTCTAGGCCTGCCAGAGTTTGCACTCAGAGATAGATATGCAAGGAAGTAGGAGGGTGGAGAAATCATGGTAGGCAGGTAGTGGCAGTCGTAGGCAGGTGAGGTGTGCAGTGACGGGGTGATCTCACCAAGCTGGTTCTGTGTGTCAGGGGTCCCCAGCTCTCAGGGCACTGACTAGTACTGGTTAAGAATGAGGCTGCAGGCGAGCAGTGAACTTCTGTACTTTCAGCCACTCCCTGCTGCTTGCGTTCCCACCTGAGCTCCCTCCTGTCAGCTCAGTGGCAGCATTAGATTCTCACAGGAGGGCAAACCCTACCGTAAACCGAGCACACAAGGGATCTAGGTTGTGCACTCCTTTTGAGAATCTAATCCCCAAATCATATCCTACCCTACCCTGATCTGTGGAAAAATTGTCTTCTGTGAAACCACTACCTGGTGCCAAAAGGATCGGGGATGCTCCTATGTGTGATTTTGTTTCTGACCCTGGCTGTTACACAGCCTGCACCTTTCCTTCCTGTTTTCTGACTGGTTTTCCAATTTTCCCAGTGATACTGTGAGCTCTTCCATATACTGTATACCTTTTTGTTTAATCTAGAGTTGGACTTTGGGGCTTGCAATTAAGAAACCTTATGGATACACTTTTTAATATTGAAATTAGGGGAACTTGATTATTGGTATAATGTGTATTTTCTCATCCCAAGTGCACAGATGGTATACTTGCTTTTAGAGCATTTTATGGAATATTTATGGCAAATCCTAGGAATTAGTTCTGGCTGTTGTAAGGTGGAGCTAGATGAGTCCTGCCCAATGTTGGGCAGAACAGGTAACCTATTATTCTGGGATGCTCACAGCTCATACTTGGGCCCACCGCAACATGCTGCTATCTGGGGCCTCACATAGCCCATACAATGCCTCTGAGAATGAGAAACAGGCTTCCCTTCTTCCAGTGCAGCCTTGTGCCAGGATCATACTTGGAAAGTGCAGCTGGTGCTAGAGTTTTGCTCTCCCTTGCCCTTTCAGGTGGGACCCTGTATAGGGTGTAATCTATACAATTGCATAGGGCAGCCATACTGCCCTCCACTAGAATACCTCCAATAACTCTCATCTCAAGCCTCAGGAAGCTTACAGTCTAGATGGAAAAGGAAGATATATGCATGCAGAATAACTAAGCAACGTTGAAAGATTTTGGTAGCAAAGGAAGATGACTGTATTAGTCAGGGCTCCCTGAAGAACTGGCTCACACAGTTATGGAAGGTGGCAAATCCCAAGATCTGCAGGGTGAATCACAAGCTGGAGATGCAGGAGAGCCATGGTGTAGTTCTTTCAGTCTGAAGGCCAGCAAGCTTGAGACCCAGGAAAATCAATGTTTCGGTTCAAGTCTGAAGGCAAGAAAAACGCTGCTGCCCCAGTGTCTTGGCCACTTTCCTAGTTGCTAGGACAAAATATCCGATACCCACAACTAAAAGGAGAAGTTTACTTTGACTCACAGTTTGTAGAGGCTTCAGCCGGCTGGCTCCAAGGTAGGAGGGATGGCAGAGGGTTATAGCAGACAGAAAGCAGAGAGCATCAGGGGAGAAGTCAGGGAGGGAGATAAACCCTTCCAGGCCACATCCCCAGTGACCTGTCTCTTCCGACCAGCCCCCACCTCCTAACATCAAGCCAGCTATACCCTCATAGCCCAATTACCGTCCAAAGGTCCCAACTATGATTGCATGAAGCTTGAGGAGATATCAAGATATAAACTATAACTCCCAGTTTGAAGTCTACCAGGCAGGAAAAAGTCTCTCTTACTTGGGGCAGCATCTGCTTTTTTGTTCAGTTTGGGCCCTCAACTGATTGGATGAAACCTACTCACATTGGGGAAGGCAGTCTGCTTTATTCAATCTACCTAAATAATGTTAATTTCATCTAAAACCACTCTAGCAGAAATAGCCAGAATTACATTTGACCCAATATCTGGGCACCCCACTACTCAGTAAAGTTCACATATTAAAATTAGCCATCTCAAGGACATATCAAAGCTTGCAATATTTAATTGTTTGATGAAATATACAGTAATAATATACAGTAATATACAGTAATATAGAGTCTTAGGAAGGTGAGATAACTTCCATCTGTGGTTGTCTTGAAAGAAGATAGGTGGAGACTGCTAAAAACCAAGAGCCAGAAAGCGAAGGCTAATGCCCCACTACTTTAATAGGGAGCACCTGCTCTGAACAGTAAACAGTCTCCCCAAAGATAAAGCCCAAACTCCATAGCCTGGGACACAAAAGTCTTCACAACTGGAGACAAATCTTGTTTTGGTCAGACTTCTAAAAGGGCTTTCTCTCTGAGCTGTCCTATGATTCCAACCGTTCCTTCAGGCAATGTTTGCTAAGTCCTACTATGTGCTAGGTGCCATGTAAGAAGCCACAGTCCAAAAGGCTGACTGCTGGTTCCACCTAAAAGGCTTGCCTCTCATTCCTGTTCTTCGCTTGAATGAACTCTGGCCTTTCCTCTCAAATTTCCTGTAAAGATCCATCTTTTCCATGTAACTCCATTGTCACTTTATCTTACTATAAACAATTCTCTTTGCAGACATGAATACAATTATTTTTGGTGAAATTTATCTGAAAATAGTGGCAAATCAACTATTTTATGTTGAATCGTTATCTAAGTGTTTTGTTCTTTGGCTTTTTCCTCCTTTTCCATATTTTATGTTCCTTTCCTCTCTCCAATTGGATTATAAACCATGAGATTCTGTTCGCTAGTTTCTCGATGTCTTTTATAGATACTCTGATGGTTAAGCTCATCAACTTAATTGGTTTGGGAGTTACTGAGGGGGCTGGTAAAGCACAGTTTTGTATGTGTTTGGGTAGGTCATGAGGGTGTGACTTCTGGTACTATATATGGTCCTTGGCCCTTCCTCTCTGGTGCTGGTCCCCTGCTCTGCTTCCTTGCCACCATGAACTAAGCCACTTCATTACACCATACCCTTCAGCCATGGTGTTCCTGCTTTGGAGTCAGCTGAAATCCTTTGAAACTGTGAGCCAAATTAACCTTGCCTCCGTTAACTTGGAGGTAATTTGTCTCAGTAATGGGAAAGGTGACTAATACAGATTATTTCAAAATAAATATGTGATATTTGCTGTTTACACTTGAAGTCCTGATAATAATGTAAAAAATGGCCAACTTTCCCCTTGTCATAGTAGCAGACATATGGATTTAGAATTGAGACACTTCATTAATTGAGCAGGGATTGGTTGGGCAGTGTCTTCTAAGGAAGAAGACTATCTGCTTAGGTGATCATAAATGTAATTTCAAATTTAAATGCATCCACGAAACAAGGAATAAATGAAAGGAGGAGCCCAGCAGGCAGAGCCAATGGTATTCTCAGAAAATAAGGCCTAATTAATGTTCACCCCATAGTTCCTTTTAGAAACTGCAGTTCTTAATTGCAAAAAATGTATACATTGGTTTCCAAAGGGATTTTAGTGCCCAGGAATAGCTCAAGTATTGAATAGAAAGAAGGAAAGGAAGCACACTGTCCTCCTTTTTCATTTGCACGCCAACTGTCCATGTAGCTGACATCTTTACAATTTCACTTAGAGGTCACCAGTGATAATTCATTTCCTAATTCTGGGCACTTAAGTAGAGGCAGGTTACTAGGGAAGAGTAAAGTAAACAGCATTAGTAATAAAGCCAAGCATCAATTTTTCATTTCCAGACCAATCACTAAACTTTTAGCTGAAACTGCATGTGATACATTGTAGGTGTCCTTATATATCAATAAAATTGATTTAAACAAGTTGAATCAAACTCACAATTAGAGCAAAATTGGCAACACTAATATGTGTTAATGATAGGTGGGCCACCTAATTTTGAGAAATAGTAACGATTAGAATGCAGTCTTTAAGGCTCTGTTGGATTTAGTGAACTTCATCTCAATTCTGACTTCAGCTAAGGTAGCACAAGCATGGTTAAAAAAAGCTCTATCCTTGGGTTATAAACTGAATACTCTATTACTGCTTGAAACAAACTTACTCAACAGATTGCTTTCCAACTAAAACGAGGATGAACTGCCACCTCTAATTTGGTTAACCGCATCTTTTTTACATAATCACTTTTGCCTATATTGTATTTCATTGGCCAAAGCTAGTCACGGGGTTGCTCCAAAGGGCAGTGGTGGTGCTTACACTTCTCTTGTAAGGAGAAACAAGGCAAGTCACATGGCCTAGCCCAACATTTGTGGGCTAGGGGGCGTATCATCTGTTTACAGGGAGAGGCAGAACATATTTTGAATATTATAAAATTTACCATAAAACATGTTTCCTTTTTTCCCATCGACCCTTCAAAAGCTGTTCAAAAGAAGACTTTTCTTGAAGCTAAGCATCCTCCATTCTTTTCACTATTCCTCTAAGGCACAGTTGTGAATCCCTTTCCATTCTCTGAATGATTTTCTTGATTTGCTGGACGGTGAAGCTTCATAATCTCAGTTCTGTGTCTCCACCAAATCCCCAAGGTCTAGCACAGTACCGAGGACCTGACGGGCACTCAACACATGCATATGGAATGCATAAACTGTACCTTTTAGATTATACCTGATCATTGTGGATTGTAGTAGAGTCATCATCACCTTTATTTAAAATGTCGTATATCTTTTGTATAGCATAGAATCTTACCTGTGACCATGTGTTGCTATCAACTTGTTATGACGCTACTGGAAAATTTTCTGTGGTGGTTGTTTTTAAACTTTGTCTCCCTCATGTTTTACAGATTGAGCATCCCTAACTTAAAAAAAAACCTGAAATCCAAAATACTCCAAAAGTCCAAAACTTTTGAGTGCTGGCATCGTGCACTAAGGATACAGTTTCGCACCCATGACTCATAGGATGTGCAGTCAAGTTACACGAACACTAAAAATATTGTAACTTTCAGAACATGTGTGTAAGATAAATAAGTGAATTTTGTGTTGAGATTTGGGACCAAGTGCTAAGATATCTCACTATACAGTAGTACCTCAGTTCACAAATTTAACTCTCTCCACAATTCTGGTCACAGAATTTGTTTCATGATTCTGGTTGCAACTGAGTTGCATATGTATGCAAATATTCCAAAATCTGAAAAAAATTGAAATCTGAAATACTTCTGGTCCCAAGCATGTCACTTTTTTTCAACATTTTTGCACACCTTGACATTTACTTCCTTATAATAATATCTTATTTATCCTATTCAGTCCATTATTCTAGCTTGTCAGTATTTTCTGTAACCCAATTTAGTCTCCAAATATATTTAATATCCTTCTCATATATCATGTGCAAATAGTGAGTTTGTTCAAGCCACTGACAAAGGTGGAACCAAAACATCTTCCAAGAAATGCCTTTGGCTCATGATCAGAAATGTCCTTCCAGCTTGCCATCGGTCTATTATTGGAAACCTAGTAGTCATGAGGTCATGCAGGCAAGCATACCTGCTTGCCCCAGGGTCCTGCAGGGGCCTTGCTCCAGACTCTCTTACTTATTAGCTGTATCAATGTTACTTAATGCATCTTTGAACTGGCTTTTCTCTGATGAGCTTAGAGAGTGAGAGTAAGTTGGGATTCATTATATAATGTATATAAAACACTCAGCTCCCTTTTTGGTGACTTGCAAGTGTTAGAAATATGTTTCCTTCCTTTTCTGCTATGTCAAGTGTCCTGTTTGCAACTCAACCTGGATTTCTTTTCTCTGGATTCAGAATTAGAAGACAGATGAACCAAGTCCTTGATTCAAGTACAGTTCCCACACCCACAATTCCCACTCTTGATGTTGGGGCATAAATGTAATTCCTACTTCCTGAAGCGTTCATTCTCAGGTAGCCAGAAACTTAGAAAAGTTTCTAAATTCATAGATACAAAAGCATATGTATTATACACATGAACCAACTCCCCACTATGAATGTAATCATTATGTACTGCAAACATACTAATAAAAAGAAAAACCAAAAGCACATGTACATGTATAACCCCAGGAATGTCTTCAGAAACTGTCCTGAATATTTATGTAGGAAACCAACATATGCAAACTCACTCTAATGACACTTTGGGCTACACATGTTTTTTACTTTTTTTGTTTTCTTAGCAGATTCTACCAAATAGTGTTTTGCTCAGGCATCTCCAGATCAGTTTGAGCTGGGTAACAGAGGAAAACACAATAGGAATTTATCTTTGAAAATCCACAATGTGGAAAATCCACTCGTAGCTAATAAAAAGGAGCTTAGATGAGAATAGAGAGGGCTCCAGGGAATTTCAGGATGCTTCCCTTCCCCTCTTAATCTTAAATGTCAAGTTTATATTAAAATCAACTTCTAACACATTTTCACAAATGAAATATCTACATATGTGTTCAGAACTGAACTAGAGTGTTAAATTTATGGTCTAACCATGCCTCTGCACTTTAGCTGGGCATGGAAATATGCCCAGGTTTTAGTGCATTAAGGACATTTGTGCTTTGGTTTAAGTACTATTTTATTTGGTGGGTTATTCAGTCATCAGCTTAAAGTCTTTGTTCTGATTGGGCACAGCTTGGTAAGGACTCAGACCCATCCTGAGACCCAGTGGTAAAGGCTCTGAAGCTGCTCTGGTAATGGTGATTGCACAACAGTGAGAACACATTTAATTCCATTGAACTGAACACTGAATAATTGTTAAAATATTATATATATATATATATATATATATATATATATATATATATGTTTTTTTTACCACAATAAAAATATATGCTAAAGAAATAAATGCAATAGATGCTCCTCTGTTGAATCTTGAATCAGGAAAGAAAAGAAAAAGCTATATAAGCCATTATAAGAAAGGTGAATGAAACGTGAATATGAGCTGTGAATTGAATGTCACAATCCTATTTTGGATTTTGAAATATTTATGTATATATGAGGAAATATCTTGGGGATGGGACTCAAGTCTTAACACAAAATTTTGAGTATGGTAATAGATCAATATTAAATTTTGTGATTTTGATAATTGTAAAAAATGTAAGTTTAAAACATACTTTGGCAGAAGGACCCAATGAGACAAAGGCTGAAGCATTCCTAGCTGAAAAAAAAAAGAAAAAATTCTGAATCAGTATTTTGTAATAGCATGCACATTAATGTAAACAATTTTGCAGGTATTATCCCTCGTAAGGGTAAGAGTAGGAAGAGGTGTACGTGATTTCAAAATATCGAAGGTTAGAAGTGCTCAAAACCATTAGTTTATTATATGAAAGTTGAACTTCATGAATTTGAATGCCAGTAACTCAAAATTTATGAAAATAGAGGGAGAGGTTTCCTGGTTCATCTTATATTTAAAGAAAGGAAAAGGATCTGTGAGACAGATAAGTAATGGAAATGGGTTTTCTTATCAACCTTGTTAGGCAGGCACATTGTTCCCAGTACTTTAGAAGCAAAAATTTACTCCCAAGGTTATTTGTATGCTAATTAAAAACTATTGTCCAGTCATCAAAATAAGTCTACAAACATTCCTACTTCTAATAATTTATAGCCTCTGTCTTTTATTGGGTGTAATAGGTTTTACTTTATAGGATATTTCACTTTATTTTATAGGATATTTCATAATTCAGACTAGACCACCCCTTATTAGTCCAAATCATGAAATATTTTATCTTTTATGTGTCTATTGAATGCCTTATAAACAGATTACAGTGATACCTCAGTTGTCGAACTCAATTTGTTCCAAATTCATGTTCGAACACCTAAAAATTCAAGAACTGAACGTATTTTCCCTATCAGAAATAATGGAAAACCAAATAATTGGTTCTGAGGCCCCAAAATTATACTTATAAATTCGTTTTTATGAAAGGAATTTTAGGGGAAAGTATTTAGTCATACCTGGCTATTCCCTCAGATATTGTGTTGCAGACTTCATTTTCAGCCTGGGTAATGGAGCATGGACGAGTGTTCGGGATGACAAGGGATCGAGAGGATTATATAAAGCCGTGTTATTACAAATCTCTGCAGAGGAAATGTGTTCTTGTTGCCTAGCTCCTCTTCTGGAGGCCAGAAGAGTAAAGATGACTTCATACCAAATGTTCAAGTTGATGCAAAGTGTTGGGTAGGCTGACAGATGTCGCAGCCTGCTCTCCCTCACCAAGTGAATTGTGAACGATGTGTGATAAAATCAAGGCCAGATGGTTCTGAAACTAGTGCCTCCATTCCTGGGGAGTGTGTGTGTGTGTGGATGTATATGAGTATATAGGTGTGAACCACAATTTCATTTTATATAAAATTTCAAACACATGCAAACAGAATAGTAAAATAAAATCCCATGTCCCAATCACTTGACTTCAATACTTATATTATTCTTCCATTCTTGCTTCATAGCTCCCCACACTCATTTTTCACCATGAGACGATTTTTAAGTTTTTTTAAAAAATAAATTTCAGGCTCAGTGGCATAAGCGCCTGCCTGGCAAGCACGAGGTCCTGAGTTCGACTCCTGGTACCCACATACAAAAAAAGGGCCGGTGATATTGCTCAGCGGCATGGGCGCCTGCTAGCGTGCAAGGTCCTGAGTTTGACCCCCGGTACCCACCCAAAATAAATAAATAAATAAATAAATAAATTTCATATACACCAGAAAGTCATAACTATGTATTTTTGACAAATGGACATACCCATGAACCCCACATCACTGTTTCACTTTAATCCTTCTAGATTTCTACAAGGGTATAAGACAAGATTAAGCTACATGAATCTCATTGTTTCGGTGTCAGGGTGACCAGCCAGTGCCAATGGCTTAGACTGCACTCTGTTAGTAGTGATTCTGTTGAAGGAAAGGCTTGGCCTTACACTCATGGCACTGCTGGGTGGTGGTGGAGCCTTTAGGAGATGGAGCCTAGTGGGAAGTTCTTAGGTCACTGGGGGCACTGTGCACGAAGGGAATTGTGGGGCCATGGCCTCTTCCTTCTTTACTTGCACCCTGGAGGTTTGTTCTGCCATTTCCTTCCAACATACCCACCAGAAGCCCAAAGCAATGGGTCCACCAAGTCTTAGACAGGAGGCCTCAAAACTATAAGATTAAAAAATAACCTTTTCTCTTTATAAGTTAATTATTTCAGGCATTTTGTTGTGATAGGGCTCAGAAGCCCATTTGCCTACACTCGGCAGGGCGTTTCCTTACGATCCTTTGCAAAGTTTCCTCCTTTATCAACTCCTCCAGTTTTAGCTCAGATCTCTACCCCACAAGACTCACCCATTTTCTACACAGTGTTGCCAAAGCAAACTCAAAGAGGGGATGAAACAGTATGCTGAATCATTTCCTGATGAATTCCACCATCCCTCAGCCTTTTTTCTGGATCCCGCCTACATTTTCCAGGTGGTTTCCTCACCTCAGCTCCAAGACTATGTTCTGGTGACTGCACTTCAGAGCATGGTTCAGAACATACTAGAATTCTATTCCAGATGGCTCTCAAAGGCCCACTTCTAGCTCTTCTCTTCTTTCCTGTGTGGTTCTGGATTGACGGTGTGGACCAAAGCAGATGGAGTGGTAGCTTCTTGCTGGATGGTGGGAAAAGGCAAGAACATGGGAACAAGTGACTGTGAATTTGTCTAGCAGGTGTAAGGGCAGGAGACGAGCCCCCCCTCTTTTTTTCTGCCGATACAGTCGATTTAGAGTTTTTTGTTTTGTTTTTACAAAATGTATGGTGCCTGTGTCTGTTGGTCTCCCCAGTAGAAACAAGAGATGGGAAAGCTTTAGTATAATGTCTGCTGGTTTCTATTTTATGCACTGAGTGTGAATCATGTCAAGTTCAGGGACTTTATATTTTGTTTCCTCAAGGAGGTGTCTTATTTTATAGCTTGAGGAAAAGTAAACTTTAATGTATCTTAGGGGTGAAGGAGCAATATTAATCAATGAGATATTACTCATTCTTTTTTATAAGCTTATACATTTGGTTAAGAATATTAGATTTGTCCCATTATATCTAATCATAGCATTTAAGCAGCATTTTGGAGGTTAACTACAACCTATAGGGTTGTATTTAGAACAGCACTGGTTTTTTTCAATAAACTGTGACTTAGCAACTTAAATTTTAAGAATTTTCAGAGAATATATATGGGCATTATATGGAATATACAGACACAATTATTCTTAGGAAAATAAATTTATTTTCTTTGTATTTTTCTGTTAAGTTCCAAGAGTTTCTAAGTTTAGTAAATCATTGTTCATCCTATTCATGTATTTTTGCCTTTTGAGCTTTCGTTTGTTTCTTCTCCTCACCCCTATTCCACTTTGGGGCTTTCTAGGTAAGGCCTAACATGTTTTGGTCCATAACCCCATAGAAACTTTCTCTAGCCCCTTGGCCATTTTAAAAAGAAAAACATAAAACCTCTCCCAGGTTTCTTTGTTCTTTTATTCTTTGTTACTCTCACTGAGTAACCCTGAGGTTTATTTGTTCTTTTTGCCTTTTCTGACTGCAATACTTCAAAAGTATAATCAGATCTTTGCTGAACTTAAAATGTCTTTTTTACTACCCAAGAGATACTTAGTACGTTACATTTTTTTTTTTTTTTTTTTGCACTGCTCATATGCTTCTCTCTCTCTTTTCTTCCTCCACAAGGGTGCACTTTAATGGTTCTTAAACTTCTTTAGTCTTCATTATATTTCTTTGTCGACTTTAGGAGTCAAACCTAATGGCCTTTCTCCGGACTGCTGGTGGCTGGATTCCTGATGGTTTTACTTTGCAGAAAGACGCAGTACTGCAGCACTTTCAAATTGTGTCTGAAATCCATGTCCATTAAAAAAAAATAGTAAGTTTGCCAGCCATGTGTCTTGAAGGATCTGCTTTGTCTCTTCTCTCACGTAGCTGAAGGGCATTGTTGGTTTAGCTTGGATCCATGGGAGCAAATGAGCCTTTGAGTATAAAACTGTCCGTCATTTGGCACTGAGCTACTTTCATACACTTTGGTGCAAACATGCCAAGTGAAAAAGTCTAGCATTGGTATAATTGCTGGAGATAGGACTGATGAGCTAGCTAAAGGCTGGGTCTCCAAATAGCCCATGAATAAACTAATCCCCTCAATGATTTCTACCTGGATTTCTTTTGTGCCTCCTGGCCACTAATACTGTTTTCATGTGTAGCGACACTGGTCGCCTGTATATCATATGCTAAATAGGAATCCATCCAGGTAATCGTTAACCATAGAGTAAACGTGTCCTGGTGATGTTAAAGTAAGTTTTAGCAATAAAATCATTGCCCAACTTCAATAATAGCAAAACTGTAATTACTGTGCTTCTAGCTTAACAGTATCTACAAAAATGCATGCAAAGTCATGATTAAAGTCTTGGAAAGTTTGCTACCTTTGGAGGAGTTTCTCTCTCTCTCTTTTTTTTTTTTTTTGTGAGTACCGGGGGTCGACCTCAGGACCTCGCGCGCCAGCAGGCGCCCGGGCCACTGAGCGATATCACCGGCCCTTTTTTCATATGTGGGTTCCGGGAGTCGAACCCGGGCCCTCGCGCTTGCCAGGCAGGCGCTTACGCCGCTGAGCCATCTCACCGGCCCTGGAGGAGTTTCTCTTAAATACATTCTGTAGATGTATTAGTGAGAAGAATCCCTAAACCAGCCATATAATATTCAGATAAAGGCTGCTTCCCTCCAGAGAAAAGCCCCTTGCTTTCCCTGGGAGAGAAAATTGGGAGGATCTTGATGTTGCAGTGGAAATAGGTTTCCTTGCCTTCAGAAGAAGGGAGCCTTGCCATTCAGGGTTCCCATCAAGGTAAGAATGATTATGCATCATAATCCTAAAAGAATGGCTAAAATGTCATTTGGAATACACAGTATTATCTATTGTTAGTCTCAAATTATTTTGTTAGGAAATTTAATTTTTTCATAGGAGTAGGAAAAGTGCTTTTTTATATTTTCTTTTATCAATACTTACTTGTATTACCTTAAAATAAAAATAAAAAGGACGATATGCAGCAAATTGTAGTCCTCCTCCCATCCTGGATGATGAAGACCACTCTTCCTAGAGACTTACCATTACGGAAGCCTTGACGTCTGTTATGACTCATATTGAGATGTCCCCCCACCCACAGCCTGCTGTGCTAATAGGTGGGGCTTTTGGAGGTGGCTGGATCTTGGCTGTGTGATAGTGGATGAAGGGCATGTGGTAACTGGATTGGTTTAGTGTAGTCCTGGGTGTGGCTGAATGGATTTACTGAAGACAGAAGACCTTCCCTGGGTGTGGGTGGCACCAACCAATAGGCTTGTAGCCCGAATGGGAGAAAACAGGAAAGACAAAAGGCTCACTGCCTCCTGCCTGCCTGCCATGAACTGTTTTTCCTCTGTCATTCCACCCTGCTTTGGAACCAGCTGACTATAAACTGAAATCTCTACAAACTGTGAGCTAAAGTAAACCTTTCCTCCTTTAACTTGTGGCTGTCAAGTATTTTGTCCTAGCAACAAAAAAGTAACTAAGACAACTTCTGCTCAGCCCTGGAGAAAAGAGAAATACTGTGCTCAAAAATCCACCCCTTTAATGGAAACAAGATGTGCTTTACTTAGCACTAACTGCACTATTTTTTTTTTTTTCTTTGAATAAAGAAGCTGTAAAACACTGTGGAAAGAGTGCTGTTCCATTTTTCTTTTTATTTACATATTATGCCCTGGAGAAATTGTTTGAGAACAATTCATCCTAAAACCCTTTACCCTCAGATGCTGCCAACTACAAGGTCAGGTTTAGCTTAGTTTGTTTATCAGCTCCAGAAATGCAGTTCAGGCAAATCAAAGGCTCAAGAACCTCTTTCAGCCACTGTGCTCAAGCTCTGCCTTTGAATGTGGTAGATCCTGAAAATCTGGGCAGGAATGAGGCTCCTCCAAGCGTAGTACTTCCCTTTCATTCAGTGGATCCCCCAATAGGAGCACAGGACCCAGCATGGAACTAGTTTGCAGTAAGAGAGGCAGTTGTTTGCTTTCATTCGTGTTTCATTAACTTCTCTGAACCATGTTCAGCATCTTTTACTACACTTTGTGTCATTTGTTACTACTGCCTGGGGTATAAACTTGATATAGACTTTGATTATGTTTATGGGCCTGAGCCGCTCAGGACTCCCTGGCCTTCTTCCAGAAGTTTGCTTTATTGCCATCACAATAATATGAAACAAGATCCCAGAAAACCAAATCCTTCCTATCAAACGACTGTGTCAGGTCTTTGCTAGTGTTTGCTTTTCTCTTATAGCAGATACCAGTAGAAGGTAGATCTTCTCAGGTGGGGATCCAAGCAAAGTCCCCTGTGATTGACAGAGGACCATGCAGGGTCACTCAGGTCAGACTTGACATATGATCAGGTGAAAAATTAGCTCCAGAAACTTGGAGAAGACCCCAGCTCCGGAAACCATTTTTAAAGAAAATTAAACTTTCTAAATGGTTTAAACACATGTTTTTAATACTTATTAAATGTCTTTTCTTTCTGGAAAAGACATGCTTCAAGAAAACGAAGAGTAAGATAAAAACTTGGCAAAACAATCTTTTCTACAAATGCTCCTGTGTAAAAGCAAATGAAAATTGTACTTAGTACCAAGCTGGGCTCTGTTCTACACCTGCATTTTGTTTTTTTTGTTTTTTTTTTTTTCCCTCTTTATTGTGTATATAACAGTTTGCTTTATATGATTTTTTAATTAAATATTTAACAGCATATAATGGTGGAGGTTGGGGATGTTAGGCTGTGGTTTATTGCAGTAGCTTGGTGCATGTACTTCCACTGTGCAGAGGTATTTTAAACCACATGGGGGGCTCTCTCCAAGCAGAGACCCAAGGGAATCTCACAGTGAGGCCTTTGAGTTTAGTTACTGCAGAGAAGCAATCTCTCTGTGGCAGGGCCAACATGGTGGCTCTCACTGTCTCTAGGGCACAGTTTTCCTTTGTTTAGTGGGAAAGTGACGCTTTGTTGTTTTGTCCGTCCTTATAGAAAGCCTGCATTGTCTGTATACACAGTGGAAGAAGGAGACAGAGATGGAGGAGCAGTCTAACAGGCTGAGCAAAGAGTATTGATCACTGTTAAAGGTAAATAGTCACTCAACAAGCAGGAGCTGCATAGTGGACAGCTGAGCTTGAGAAGGGATTTGGGACTTGGTGGGCTGTGGTGAAGATAGGTTGAGGATGCAAGAGAATCAAATAATGAAAGGCCAACAGCCTTTTTTGGCCAATGGAATTGAAAAGCTGGTCACTGGAGAGTTGGTTTGTGCCACGGTGAGTTGGTGTTCACGCAGGGAATCTCCTTTCTACAGGGAGAGTGGCTTTCATGGTAAAACTGGATGTCCGTGAGGAGAGGAAATGAGGGGCCTTTGTCCTGGGTGCCCGTGGAAGATGCAGGCAAGAAGTAAAAGTGCTATGCATTTTTGCCAAAGTCTGGAGCTGGGGCTCCAAGACCTATGGATTTAGGTCATGGATCCTTCGAGAATGGGACAAGTGCTTACTATGGACACTCACTCTAGAGCAGGGTTTTTCAGCCTTGAATTGTTGACATTCTGGGGCTAGATAATTCTTTGTTATGGGAGCTATCCTGTGCATGGCAACATTCAGCAGATTTGCTGGCCCTTGCTCACTAGATGCCAGCTATGACAACCAACAAATGTCTTCAGATATTGCCCAATGTCTTTGACAGGCAAAATTGATCCTGGTTTTAAAGCTACTACTCTAAAAAAAAAAAAAAAAAGAAAAAAAGAAAGAAAGAAAAGAAAACTACTACTCTAGAAATATACAAAGATATCCACAATTTTCAAGAAGTGGGAGTGCGCTGACTACTGAAACTTTTCATGACCCTCCCCAGGGTTAGTGATATTGAACTATGTCTCAGCACCTCTGGTTCTGGCTTCTCAGAGAAGTTGGGGCTACTTATGCCACTGACCTTCTGAATGGTATGGGACAACTCTTCTCTGTTGAAATAAAAGGGCCATAGACATTCATGAAATTTAAATTACTTATATCTGGTCACACTTAAACTACTTACCTATGATGTCGTGGAGTGTAAGAACCTCTGTCCTGTGTGCTGGGACAGTTACATCTTTATCCACTGATTTATCCAGGGTACCCATGAAACTTAGGTAAAGCCACTGTGGCAAGAAATACATCATTACACAGCACCATCTCCTTCCATTTTTCTCTTCCTTCTTACAAATCTGAGAAGCATTTGTTTTGTCACTGTTTGGAAAGCTCCTTTAGTCTTCAGGAAAGCAAATATATCAGACATTTTAGGTGCCTTTTGCCAGTCTACTTTTGCAGAGACTTTCTCCCTGCCTATACTTGTGCTGGGTGTCCCTGATCCCCACTTTGTCCACAGTAGTGGATGCTGACGTGAAGAAAATGACCTGTCTCCAAATTAACTGGTGACCCATAACTTGCTACTAGACTCAAAAGGTTAAGGCAGGCCAATAATGCTTCTTCCTTGGAAGTTGAACTCCATACAGAGTGAATTGGCCTGGTGGTAGCAACCAAGAGAGAACAGTTGCAATTGAGTCACAATAATGACAGAGAAGCTCCTGCACTGAGGCGTTCAGTACTTCCTGGAATCCAGGATAATTATTCAGCCTCAGCCCCAGGGAGGATCGTTATCATTATAGTCCCTGCCTTCAGTGCAACTAGAAATTCTCTCCTTGCTCCTTGTAATAAGCATTTATCATACTCAACCTAACTTGAGCAGTGCTCAGCTAGGACAAGTGGACTCACCTGTGGCTACCTTTCTACCAGACCCTCCACAGTGGGGGTTAATGGAATTTTGAAAGAATTATAAGGACTGTCCTGTTCATGGTCTGCCATGGCAGCATTTCCCACAGGACAGCAGACATTGTTGCCAGGGCACTGTCTGTGGGACATGTGGGCGAACAGGACCGCCCATGTCTGTTAATGAGGAGCAGACTGGAGGTCAGCTCTGGGGCTGTGGCATGCTGCCTGGGATAGCCTTGTTGTGGGAAATCAGGCTTGGCCAAGGGCAGGTTTGCACATGTCTTTCTAGGTGTAGGTGTTCTGAAGTCGTTTAATGTCTCTTCAGTTGAGACTGTAATATGCGTTGCCCTGTGAGAAACTGAACCAGCGGTATAGTAAAATTCATGCTTATGTTTCGTGTTATAGGGTATTTCTATTTTTTTTTTTGTGGGTACCAGGGGGTCGACCTCAGGACCTCGCGCGCCAGCAGGCACCCGTGCCGCTGAGCGATATCACCGGCCCCTTTTTCGTATGTGGGTTCTGGGAGTCGAACTCGGGCCCTCGCGCTTGCCGGGCAGGCGCTTAAGCCGCTGAGCCATCTCACTGGCCCTATAGGGTATTTCTTAAAACAAGGTTTTCATTCACCCAGAGTATTGCTGGCTTCCCTTCCAGAACATGGATTCTGGGACAGTTTATGGTGACTGTCAACTTGGCTGGATTAATAGACACCTAGCAGATTAGTACAGCACACTTCTGGGCGTGTCTGTGAGAGTGTCCAGAGGTTACTGGCATGTGGGCCACCAAATGATGGGGAAGACCTTCCCTGATGTTGGTGACACCATCCAAGAGGCTTGTAGCCCAGAGGAAATGAAAAGGAAGAAGGAAGAAGTCAGCCTTCATTTTAAAAAGCTCCATTCTTCTTGATCAGGTGCAATTTTTGCTACTTCCATCACTTGTGGACATCAGACTCCAGCTCCTTCAGCCTTTCAAGAGGATTCACACCAGCAACTCTCTGGGGAGCTTCTAGGACTTCAGTGTGGGACTGGTGCTGCATCCTCAGTCCCTCTTGTTCTACAGCTTCCAGCTTCTTGGACTGAACAGCTACTGGACTCTCTGGTTCTCCGGCGTACAGACACCATTGTGGATTTTCCTGCCTTTGACCCTGTCAGCCTACCTAATAAATCTCCTTACATATTCTATATATTGATTCTATTCCTCAGGAGAACTTTCACTAATACAGATGTTATAAACCAGGGCTTTTCAACAAGTGCACTGCTTTCAGGGCCAATGGTTGGAGACATTTTGGAGATGAGGAAGCAGCTGATTGACAAAACG
The DNA here is from genome assembly GCA_028451465.1 of Erethizon dorsatum. NCBI lineage: Eukaryota > Metazoa > Chordata > Mammalia > Rodentia > Erethizontidae > Erethizon > Erethizon dorsatum. The sequence continues at coordinate 119,272,851 of CM051826.1, read as the reverse complement.
ATTTGTAGACACTGCTAGCATTTGTGAGCAGCAGTGAAGAATGCTAGACATTGGGCCAAGCGTGCAAGGACTCAAGCACTCAAGAAGCTGGGACAGGAGGATTGCTGTAAGTTCAAGGCCAGCCTGGGCTATGTAGTTTTCCTAACATCCAGGGATGTTTTCTATGTCTCCCTTGTTCCCAGTGCCTCTTCTATTTTCCATCCTCAACTTAAAGCACATGATCTGCTCATAAGAAATATCAGGATTATGAGGACCAGGTTCCTACAATTCTTATTTTACACAGAATGGTCTTCCCATTAAATGTTCCCTAGGTTCTCTTTTTACCATTTAAAGATGCTTAATAATCACAAGTATCCTTCCCATTGGTCTTGGGAGAACAAAGTTCTTCAACCCCACAGTAGGAAGGCCTCTCTTTGCCAAGGGTTAACTATTTCTTTGTAGCAGATTTTCTTCTTACTTTTCAGAAATGTCCAAGTAAAATTACTTTTGGCTGACAATTGAGATGACCTTTTATTTCTTTAGCAAGTTTAAGAATGGCTGTGTTTATTGAGTACTTCCTTTATGTCAGACACTCTTCCAAGTTCTTTGTGTACATTGTTCTATTTAATCCTTGTAAATAACCATGTGAGGTAGATATTATCATCCCCATTTCATAGATGAGGAAGTTGGGAAAGATTAAATAACCTGTCCAAGATTTCACAACTAATAAGTGTCTTTTTCTGCCCATCAAATGTAAGTCATTTAATACCCTAAATAGAAAAGCATCCCAGAGAAAAATAAATTGAGAAAGTATAAGACTAAATCCATCACCAAGACATTCCATCAGAATTGCAGTTGTGATAAGCCTAGCTTTTCCCTAAACATTGGCTTGCAATCACACCCTCATTACTCATATCTAAACTATATATAGCAGCAATATGTCATCTAGAGAAGAATGACTGTAACAGTTGATGCTAACAGATTTCAATGCATGTCTCTCTTCCTACTTTGGCTGCTGTCCTATTTAATTGGTAAATTATTTCTAATCAGAGAACTGAGGATAAATTTTAAATTCAAGTTACTTAGCTCTCTAAGACTAGATATCTTCTCATAAATATATGAACCTTGCTGTCCTTACATTTAGGGGCTAGAGGATGGAGAATAGAAGAGTGATGACTATGTCTGCATTCCTTGGTCCCTGTCCATACCACTCTGATCTCTGTTTCTGTCCTTATGTCTCCTTTTCTGTCTCTACTGCCTCTCTCCTTCACTTGTACAGACCTTTGTGGTTACATTTGTCCCATCAAGATGATTTAGGACAATCCTCAAGCACCTCTGCAAAGTTCCCTTTGCCATGTAAGGTAACATATTCAAGTGTTTTGGAGATCGGCGTGTGGACATCTTTGGGAAGGACATTATTCTGCTTACCCACAGAGAACAACAAAGAAACTGGGAAATAGGAGTGATGAAAGAAAGCCTATCAGTCAGGATACAAACATGAATTAGGAACTATTCTAATATTTCAAACAAAACATTCAGTATAGAGAATGTGTTATACAGCACCGATAAGGTAGGAAAAGTCAAACAATGGATGGGGAAGCATCCTAGAGATTGTAACAATGAAAACTGCTATTTCCTCTATGCCTGGAGGGCACAGGAGGAGGTGGTGGGACAAGAACCCACATGCTGTGTGTGTGAGAACCAGTGTGAGGCTTTGAGGCTTCGTGGTGGAAGCTGGTAATGAGCAAGGAGGTATCACTGGCAGGGGCTAGAGACCCAGAAGGCATTGCTGGAAATGCTGGTAGCTTCCTCTCAGTCTTTACATTTGTATTCTATGATGCCATCTTGAACTCTGAGTTAGAAGATAAACAGAGTTAGGATTCGTTAAGCCTCTTGTCCTCAACCAATCAACATGTTAGCCTGTTCATGTGTGCTTCTGTTTAAAGAAACTTATTTAATATATATTGTCAAATCATAATCATTGACCTCGTGGCTTACAACGCTCACTGGTGCCTGAACAGAGCACATCTAACACGCACATTTTCTCTGTGAGGTACACCATGGTCTTCTCACACTTAGGACCACTAGGCAGCACTTCAGCACTTACCTGGGTCCATTTAAACAGTGAAACCAACACACACTAATGCACAAAAATGGAAACAATATGGCTCTTCATATAAAGAGGACACTTTCTCACATGAGAGTTGAAACGGGAAAGCAAAACATTGCTGTGTTTGATCTCAGTTGAGCATGTGTGTGTTGAAGAACTCAGATTTTTCTTGCTGTCCTGCATAGTCCATGAAGGACCATGAGAAGTGCCGTGAGTGTTATTTTGAGGTTACAAATACATTTTATTAAGTAGATAAATGTACAAATATGAAATAATGAGGATAAGCTATACTTCCTAGGACAGAGGCACATAGGAGAGAAATACCCTAGATTTCCCCCTCTCCTACCTTCCAATTTTCTCACATTTTCTTTGGCAAAATTAGATGCAAAGGAAGTCTGGGAAATGGAACAGGAAGGAGAAGGGTGGGGAATGCATCTGGCTACAAATAGAAAATCCACAGTACAAGAGGTTGAAAGAACTGAGACTTGGTGGAGAAGCCATTTGAGGGACTTAGTGATTGCCTTTAGATTTACAGATGTCATTAAAGAGAGGATGATGACATCCTGTTTTTAATTTCCATAGAGCCAGCATCAACTAATTGAAATAAAATAGGAGCTATAGAGGAAAGATATATAAAAACCCTTTTACCTGTAAGGATTGAATCACCTGAAAATGCTTTAGAAAGAACAAACGAGGCATCCCTTCCTTAGAAATGTCAAGGCACCCAATTCTCCACAGCCGTTGGTGGCTGGACTACAGGAGGGGGTGTGTGCTCTGTGGGGGCTGAGCTGGCCCTCCCTGTAATTCTGTTTATGGTTAATATCACCTTGAACTCTGGAGAGTAGCAAATGCCACTGCAGCTGCCTGTCTTGGCGCTCAGACTGGGGGAGGGGGGGAACCTGTTGTGGCAGAAGAGTGGTGAATAGAAAGCAAATCAACCAAAAGATCATTTTAGCACAGGGTTGGTGGCTTACTTGAGTAAGTGATTTATGACACAATGTTTTTATTTGATCTGGCATTACAGGGATAAATTATTGAGTGCTAATTGTATGTTGATAAGCTGTTCCTGCTTAAATTTATTTCTTCCTCAGTTTGTGTTAATTGGGGCGTAGTGGAACAGAAGGGAATTGCCCACTTATTGCCTGCTTTGGTTTATGCTGTTACTAAAATGCACAGTTGTAGTTGTGTCTTCACTCTTATTCATGCTAAGTGAATAAGGAGCTCCAACCAGTGGATTCTTCCCTCCCCATTAATGCCTCGTTTTTTTTTTTGTTTGTTTGTTTTTTGTGGGTACTGGGGGGGGTTGACCTCAGGACCTCACGCGCCAGCAGGCGCCCATGCCGCTGAGCGATATCACCGGCCCCTTTTTTGTATGTGGGTTCCGGGAGTCGAACTCGGGCCCTCGCGCTTGCCGGGCAGGCGCTTAAGCCGCTGAGCCATCTCACCGGCCCTAATGCCTCGTTTTTTGTTTTTTGTTTTTTTTTTCCATAAATGAATTGTTAAAAATAACATTACTCCTACTTATTTGTTCAAGTTTACCCAAGTTGCTGCAGAAAGTAGGGTCAGAGGTGGACTGGCAGAAGTCTGGAAAAACTTAATGCGGATTTTACCATTTGCAATTTAAATCTCCTTTAGATGAAGCCATCATGGGCTGGCGCATGTTTCCCACATAGGTGGCTTTACGTCTGACAAATATTTTTAGTGACTCTCGCTCTTTGGCATGAAGGGATTTGAATGGCAATGGAGCGTGAGACACTGTGATGTGTCCAGGCACAGACTGGGTGAGGATGCAGGAACAGAGGACAGCAAATGCCAGAGAGCGAGGAGGATTTTGTATCTCAGAGGTCTCTGTAATACATAGTTGAGCATCCCTGATCTGAAAATCTGAAACCTGAAATACTCCAAGATCCAAAGCAAGTGCCGTATGATACCACAAGCAGAAAATTCCATACCATGAAACACTGTTTCATGCACAAAATTATTAAAACTATTATGTAAAATTACCTTTAGGCTACACATATAAGGTATAAATAAAACATAAATGAATTTTGTATTTAGACTTGGGTCCCATCCCCAAGATATCTTCTTATGTATGCAAATATTCCAAGCTGTGAAAAAAAATCCAAAATTCTTCCAGTTCCAAGTGTTTTGTATAAGGGAGCCTCAACTTGTACTGTAGCTCTAGGGAAGTCAAATAAATCCAGATTTCAAGAACCAATACAGACACTAAACAGCAAATAGCCAGCAGGATTCCAGTAGAAAAGCTGGGCTGAGATTAAAGGAAATTTGCAAGAGGGGAGGAAATAGTAACATTCCAGAGTGGCACGCCAGATTCAGGGCCCGAGGGCGGTCCGCACCATGCAGTCCACATGGCCCATGGGGAGGCTTGTAAACACTAATCCAGATGCAGAGGCGCTCTTTCTGCCTTGTTTTATGAATTCCGCTGGATGTGGGCAGGTGTGTACCTGGCTGTAAACCGCAGAGGGCCCCGCAGGTGGCTCCTGGACTTGGTAGAGTCAGGGCGTGCTGCTTCCCACACCTCTTGCTGGGTCTCGGGCACCTACTTCCCTGTGCTCCTGTAACTCTCTCTCCTGTCCCCATTTTGCTCTTAGATGACATATGTCATCTCTTTCTTCTGATTGTCTCCCTCAAATAAACTAGAAAAGCATTTCACTTAATCTTCTGTAGCCAAAGTAGACAGGGCTCAGCTGGGTAGAGAACAGGGTTGAAGATTGGGGTAAGTGTGGGTTTTGACCCAAATTAAAGATATCTCCCTCCAGAAGTATTGTGAGAATCTTGTAGTTGGGTAGTTTTGCCCACACAATGTATTTACTTATTTCTTATTTTATGAAAAAAATAAAACAAAATTTTATAACAAAATAACAAGAAAACAACACTAGTTGATATCGTTATCTTCAAAGTAGTTACTCAGAGTACAAGACATAGACCAGGAAGTTTTTTACAAAGAAACAAACAGATAACACAAAACTTTCTTTTTAATGAATTAAGATAAACTAGTACTATAAATGAAACAAATTAGCATATATATTAATGTATTTTTGAAACAATGGAATAGGTGATTTGGAAGTATTTGAACTTTTCCCTACTTCCTATTCATCTGTTTTTTTCTCTCTCTCTCTACATATATATATATGATCAGTATATATATTATCAGTATTATACATATATATTATCAATCACTGCTTACTAGAGAAACAGATATAATACAAAATATGCAAATATATAAGAATTTACAAGATTGTCTTACAATGGCTGCCCACAGAGTCAGGCGTGGAAGGGTGCAAAAGGGCTCTCTGTGTGCTAGAGATCTGCAGGACCCAGTTAGAGACCTGGAGCTCACTGCAGTGTCCCACGCGAGTCTGTATCAGGAGGATGAAGGGTCTGCACTGGAAGCCAGGAGGTGACATTCAAGGTGAAGGTGGAGACTGGAGCTCCTCCCAAGAAACAGAAGCAATACCTCCTTCTTCATTTCCTCTTTATAGCATTCTGGCAGTAATCCTTCCTAGGGTGGGTCTTCTACACCCAGAACTATGCTGAGCAATTTAGCTGGGTATTACTTACTCAAGTTGAGGCAAGCAATCAGCTATCTTAGTTTCTCATATAAGAGAAACCATGTGATATTTAAACTTATGTGTCTGACTTATTTTACTTAACATTTTATTCTCAAATTGCATCCATTTATCTATGAATGCCTCAAGTTATCTTTCTTTATGGCAATGTAGTGCTCCATTGTGTATAAATAACACATTTTCCTTAACCATTCATCTGTTGATGGACATATATGCTGTTTCCAAGATCTAACTGTTATAAATGGTGCAGCTATAAGCCTGGATAGCATGTATCCCCGTAATATGATGATTTTAACTCTTTTTGGGAGTTAGAAAGGGAATGACTGGGTCAAATGGAATATCTACTTTTAGTTTTTTGAAGAATATCGACACTGATTTCCATAGTAGTTGTACTAGTTTACATTCCTACCACCAATGTAGAAGAGTTCCTTTTTCCACATCCTTGCCAGCATTTATTACTGTATTAGATTTTTTGGTGATAGCCATTCTTTCTGGGGTAAGATGGTATCTCAGTGTAGTTTTAATTTCCATTTCTCTGATGGCCAGTGATGATGCACATTTTTCATTATTTATTGGCCACTTGTACTCCTTCTTCTGAGAAGTGTCTATTCATTTTGGTTGCTCGTTTTTTATTAGGTGTTTTATTTGGGGGAGTCTAATTTTTCAAGTCTCTATATATTCTTTTTTTTTTTTTTGTGGGTACCGGGGGGTCGACCTCAGGACCTCGCGCACCAGCAGGCGCCCATGCCGCTGAGTGATATCACCGGCCCCTTTTTCGTATGTGGGTTCCAGGAGTCGAACTCGGGCCCTCGTGCTTGCTGGGCAGGCACTTAAGCCGCTGAGCCATCTCACCGGCCCAAGTCTCTATATATTCTTGATGTTAGTCCTCTGTCCAAACAATAGCAAATTTTTTCCCCATTCTGTAGGTTGTCTCTTCATTCTGTTGGCTATTTTCTTTTCTGTGCAGAAGCTTTTAAATTTGACATGATCCAATTTGTTGATTCTTGGTATTATTTCTTGTGTTCTGTTCAGCGAGTCCTTGCCTATGGCTATGTCTTCAAGAGTTTTACCTATTTATCTTCCAGCAGATTGTTTCTGATTTAACATTTAGATCTTTGATCCATTTTGACTTATTTTAGTACATTGTGAGATATATGGGTCTCGTCAATCTTCTGCATGTGGATATCCAATTTTCCCAGCACCATTTGTTAAAGAGGCTATCTTTCCTCTGGTGTATGTTTTTGGCCCCTTTGTCAAAAATCAAATGCTGTATGTACCTAGGGTTGTTTCTGCTTCTATTCTGTTCCATTGATCTATATGCCTGTTTTTGTGCCAGTACCATGCTGTTTTAATCATTGCAGCTTTAGAGTATGTACAACTTCAAGTCTGGGATTGCGATGCCACCTGCTTTGCTTTTGTTACCCAGGATTGCTTTTTCTACTCTGGGTCTCTTCTCATTTCCTTTCAATTTCGTTTGCCCACACAGTTTAGCTAAAGGTGTGGAGAGAGATGGCAGAATCATGCTGAAATCATAGGGAACAGTTCTTTTCACTTGTTAAACTCTTCTGCTGTTGGCTAGTTAATTCAAACAGGGGTCATAGCCAAAGAAAGATTAGTTAAAGCGTCACCGTTACTATGATGTACCTCCAGGGGGAAGGACAGCCAGCTAAGTGTGGGAGTCCTACTCTTGCTGTGGCAGCATTTCAAGTCCCCTAAGCATGCCTGGTCCCAGTTGTCCTCCTGAGACCATAGGAAGTAACAGGAAGAGCAAGAGCAAAGAGGTGGGGCCTTGATTCAAGCTTGGATCTCACTATTCACAAGCATCCTTCTTCTCTTGTTTCCAACATCTGGGGGCCTTCCAGGGACAATTCTGTGACTCAGGCTTGGGCCCCTCTGCAGGAGGGCTGCCTGGAGTACTGCAAGCCAGAGAGGAAGCCAAGCCAATTCAGAAGAATTAGTAGGAGTTAAGTTTCACACTCAGCGGGGCTGAGGCACGGGCCCAAAGCCATAGTTCAAAACTGGGCAGAAGACACTGGAATTGGCTCACTGTGCACACTGCCAGCCTTTTGGTTCCAGCCACTGAGGTTAGACAGTGGCTAACGATAGCTTTACATTTCACATAGAAACGTAGAGCTACAAGGGAATTTAAAGCCCAGCCAGTGTAACTCAGAGGTGAAGTGACTTATCTGGGGTCACACAACTAGAGGTGGTAGACCTACGATTAGATCCACTTCTGTCAGTTCCCAGGATGCTTTTGCTATTACAACCAGTGGCGCAGCTACTACGTCCAGGTCCATTCTGACCTAGGAGAAAGGAATGCTGAAACCACCCCTGGTCAGTGAAACGGGGAAGTAGGAGACTAAAATGGAGTTCCAGGGTTATCTAAACTCCATATTAATCTGTTTTCCTATTTAATTTGATTAGGGATTATAAGTGATATAGATAAAATGCTGAGCAAAAAATCTCGTTAATGATTAGTAGATTCAGAAAGTTTGCAGATCAAGAAGGTTGAGCTGTGTGACCTTGGATAAGTCACTTTACCTCTCTGGGTTACATTGCATGAACTCCACAGAGCTGCAACTTAACATCAGTACAGACTCCTTTGGTTTTCTTGGGACTTTTAACCTTGATTTGATTTCTACCTCTTGGTCTGTTAGGATTAAGACCTGGCAGGTGTAAGTTTGCCCCAGACCTTGGTTCTCAAGAGTGTGTTCCTCCGACCAGCAGCATAACTTCACCTGGGAACTGGTAAGGAATGCAAATTCATGGCCCCTGCTGCATCCTATAGAATCAGCATCTTTGGAGACAGGCCCAGGAAGTTGTGGCTCAACAAGACTTTCAGGTGATTCTGATGCACATGAAAATTTTCAGAAGCCACAAAATGGAATAAACAATGTAGAAAAGAAAAAACCTCCAAAGTAGGATAACGTAATCATTCAAACTCTGACAACTGCCAGCTCTGAGGCCTCGTAAAAGTGACTGTCTCTCTGTGTCTCAGTAACCTTGACTCTGAAAAGGTTGGGTCTGCCTCATGGAATTGTTGGGAGGATCAAATGAGATAAGGCAGGAAAAGCCTGACTGTAGCACCTTGCCTGGTATTCAGTGAGTGCTCAGCACCTTTTACCAAGACTTCTTATGATTATGACAATGCCAGCTGCCTCCAGCCCTGGCAGCTCAGAGTGGGAGCTCCAGAGGGTCCTTTGTGCCCCACCCCCGCCCTACCCCAGCTCCATCAAAACCTCACTTCTGCTTTGCCATGAGCACTCTGGGATTGGGAGAAAGGTGAGCTCTGGCGCCTTTAAGAATGGACCTCCGCCCCTCACCGGCTCCTTAGCCTCACCATGATGAGTCAAGACAGAATTAAACAATGGCTGCTTTATGCTCTGGGAAACAGGTTGTGGGAGCCCCACACTCCGAGCCAAAAGTCAAGGCATATTCACAACAGCACGGGCTTCTTTAGCCAGAGTAAGAGGCAGCGAGACTGTCCTCAGACACCAAAGTGTCTGGCCTTGCAGGTTGGATGACCCCGCTCTGGCCGCTTCTTTTGGTGACTGCCATCACACACGGCCACTGTCTGAGCAGGACAACAGCCCCTACTCCCTCATGAGCAGGGCAGCTTGTGGGGCTCCTCACTGGCCTCTATCTGTGATGAATACAAAGGCAGAGTGGCAGGCCATAGCAACAGCTGCTGCTGCCTCCCTGTGGGCCACCATAATGTTTCCCGGGGGACCAGCCCAAGCTTGCATGAGCCTTGGAAAATTAGTGAGCATATCAGTCAGGGTTTTACTAGAGAAACAGATATAACACAAGATACACAAACGTATAAGAAATTACAAGATTGGCTCATGATGGTCACCCACAGGGTTGGATGAGGAAGCGTGCAGAGGGCGTCTACACACTGGAGGTGGAAGGGTTCAGTCCAAGGTCTGGAGCTCACTGCAGTGTCCTGAGCAAGTCCATAACAGGAGGCCGATGGGTCTATACCAGAAGGCTGAAGAGTCTACGCCGGAATGCTGAAGGATCCATGTCGGAAGGCAAATAGTCTGCGCTGGAAGTCAGGAGATGACGTCCAAGCGAAGACTGGAGCTCCTCTGAAGAAACAGAAGCGGATCCGTTCTTCCTCATTTGCCCTTTATTCCATCCGGGTGATGAGCTGCCCTCAGGTGGGTCTGCCACACCCTAGGGCATGGAGTTGCTGAGCCGATTTAGTTCAGCTTCTTTTAACTAAACTTCTCAAGTTGACACAATCACTCAGCCATCACAGGGAGCAGTTCTGACTTGTTGAGTTTTTCCCTGCAAAGAACTTGAGTGACTATGTCCTCTTAATCATTTTTTGAGAAAAAATACAAGAGAAAAGAAAGACATTCAAGAAGATAGCAGAGTGATTAATCTGTTCATTTATGTACAGTGACTCACTCTGTGCTCTGAGTATACTCATTCCTGTGTTCCACCAGCATTTTTTGGGTACACAGTCTGCAGGGAGCCCTGTAGACACCAGGGTGAAATAAAAACATATCTGCTCTCAAGACTACAAGTTAGTGGACAGAAAGAAATGGTTCCCACCATTTGGTTCAGTATTTATTATGTGCCAGGCTCTGGGGTAAGGGCTTAATCCTCACACGAACCCTGTGAGATACATGGGCTTGCTCCCATTCTACAGATGAGGATGCTGAGAATTAAGGAGATGAAGTGACTGACTTGGAGTCTCCCATTTGGAAAGTGGCAGGGCTCTGTGACACAGAAACCCTTCCCTTGTTCATTCTACCATGTGGCCTCTAAAGGAGGATGTTCATTCATCTCCCTCATCTCATAAGTGCCATGAGAAGGTACATACAGGACCCTGGCAGCTTGGAAGGCAGAAAAATGTCACCTGTCACTATGTGCATCTTGAAGGACAATCCAAGGGAGGCATGGGGCTAACAAGGTGGGTGGTGGAAAGCCCCTGAGTTGCTGTCCTCCATAAGTCTGCGTGGTTGGCTCTTTGGAATTGCCTCGGTTTCAAGATATCAGTGACTATGGAAGGCCCATGTGGCAGAGGCTGACTGGTTGTTTACCACACTTTTTCCCTTATCTCCTCAGCTAGACTATGTTTTTTGGTCTTCCTCACTTTAAGGTGTTTATAACATTGAATTCTGCCAGATGGAACATGGTTGGAAATGATGGTGCATGGGATGCAGGTGAAAAGTTTTGGCTTCTCAAATTTCCCTCAGATCCTCTTCATTTTGGGTCACCAGATAGAGGACCCAGTGGAAGACTCCATAATACAGGGAATAGGGAGCCACTAGATGGAAGGAATCTGGGTCCTTGAATGACTATATGGAGCAGAGTAACCATCCTACCCCACAGCTGCAAGTTCTACTTTGTCAAGCTACTGAGCTTGGGGGTTACTTAAACTAGTAATTAGCCTGCCCTCATAAATACAGCCTGCTTATGACTTACAACAAGATATTTCCAACCATCATTAATATCATTGCTAAATGACCCTATAAAATTAAATGCCCTATGAGGGATAATATATTTCTTTACATTAGCATAAATTAATTTATGAGCTGAGTCCGCCAGATCCAAGCAGGGCCCTAAGGATACATTCCACTGTGCTTGATTGCAGGGAAAGCAGAGGATGGGGTGGCTGGTGACCTGGCACACAGTAGAGTGGTTCTCAGAGCATTGGTATTATTTGCAACATTCTAGACATGCAGATTCTTGTGCCCTAATTCCAGATCTATTTGATCAGAAACTCTGGGAGTAAGACCCAGCAATCTATCTGTATAAGCCCTCCAGTGATTTCTATGTACCAGGCTACCATTTGAGAAATACTGAAGGAAAGGGACAGCTGGGTCCTGTAGGTCACATCTGGGAAGAGCAGAATGGCATGGGGTCACAGTGACTGCTCCATGAAGCCTGAGGCAACAAGGAGAGATGGTCCAAAGATGAGTCCTTTCAAGTTTTCTCTCCAGTTGATCTCATTGGTTACAACATGAAGTTTGAGAATTTGGTTTGTCACTCTACAGAGGACTGATTACCGCATCAGAATTCTTGGAAAATTGTACAACTTTATTAGAGCTTCCAATAAAGCATAACACAGACTGGATGACTTAAATAATAGAAATTTATTTTCTTGGAATTCTGGAGTCAGGAAGTCAAGATCAAGATGTCAACAGAGCTGGTTTCCTCTGATGCTTCTCTCCTTGATTTGCAGGTGGTCACCTTCTTGCTGCCTATTTGTTGTTCATGGTCAAGCCTCTGTGCCCCCATGTTCTTGGTGTTTCTTTTGTGTCTTAATTTGCTCTTCTTATAAGGACACCAGTCAGACTGGAGCAAACCTTTTAGATAGTGATGGCAAACCTTTTGGATACTGAGTGCCTAAACTGCAAACTCAAAGCCCTTTATATAGTGCAAAGTGCCAACAGTGTAATTAAACATGAATACTGAGGTTTTAGTTTAGAAAAAACAGCTCATACACTAACATGTTTTGTCTTAAAAGAAAAACACAATAACATACATGCCACCACTAATCCACCACTGGATTAGGGCCTACCCTAATGACCTCCTCATCTAACTTAATTACATCTTTGAAGATCCTATCTCCAAGACTAGTCACATTCTGAGTTAACTAGACTTCAACAGGAATTTGGAAGGGATACTATATTGGCCAGATTTTCTTTACTACAACAAATTTCCAAGATAACCAACTTATAAGAGAAAAAATTTATTTTGGCGCATAGTTTTAGAGGTTCCAGTCCATGACTGGTTGGCCATGTTGCTGTGGGTGAGGTAGGATAACATGGCAGCATCGTGTGTTGGAGCAAAAACACTCACCACATAGGAAGAAAAAAAGAGGAGCAGGAAGGGGTTTAGGGCCACTCCATCCCCTGTAAGGACATACCTCCAATGACCTAAAGGCCTCCCATCAGCCTTGCCTCTTGAATGTTTCACCATCTCCCACACTAGTACTTTGGGGATCAAACGTTAAGCCGTGGGCCTTCAGTGACATTTAAAATCCAAAGTACAGTAGACACAATTCTGCCCCAAATAACTATGGAATCTGGAATATTACTACCTTCTTTCTATTGCTGTCCCTTTTGGAATTCTCTTGAATAATCCTGGAACAAAAGATAATTAAGTGCTACACTTTTCAGTTTGGACTAGATAGCTTCCTCCATTTCATTCTAACAGTAAAGTTAGATGGGAGTTAATACATTTGGCAGTAGGTTAGCTAGTTGAAATTAGAATCAGATGAAAGAAACATGAAACTAGTTATCTTTTTAAAGTAGTTTTTGTGTCCCTTGGGCAGATGGAGATTAGTTTGTAAATAAATGTTGGCTGTTGGCAAACAGGATTTCTGAAACAACCTCATAATCTTTTTCCCAAGTTGGTGATCCATCGATGTCAAGGTACATGGGAAAATACTTTCCTTGACATGTCAGGGTTCAGACTAACTTTTGTTAGTGTAGAAAAATGATCTCCTCTTCTGAGATGCCTTGAGTCTGTTTGGCTTGTTAGGGATCCATGGTAATAACCTTAAACAATGACGGATGCATGTTGCAGAAATTATATATATGGAAAGAATTGGATGGGGAAAATAGATGGGCAAGTCTTAAAATTCACATTTTACAAACTGGTGTGTATTTCTCAGGAGAAACTCAGCGTGTGAGAGGACACTTGCTATTGCATGTCACATTCTCTATTCGTGTGGGTCTCCTCTTCCTTCTGCCCTACCCCACTTCATATTAACCAGCAGGGGTCACGGATGGTGCCCCAACTGCCAGGGTGAGCTTTGTTATAACAGTTTTAAGTGTTCTAAACTTGGGGCAATTTGGCTGCCTGTAAAATCTCACTGAATGAACTTTCCTATCATTTGTTAACTGCCAGGGCAGAGTTCAGTGAAAAGCCTCCTCACTGCTAGTCCATGAAGCGGGAGCTGTGGAAGTCCTGTGCATACAAACACGTTAGCCTATGCTCAAAATATGCTTATGGGGCAAATTCTGATATGATTAATGTTGGCATCACTGAGCATACATTAGTGGAATTTGCATATATATAAATTTGAATAATGTTCAAGGACACCAAATGATTTCAGATTTAATAACAATAATAGCTAACATTATTGAAGTATTATATGCCCAATACACTACTATAAACATTTTATATAATAGTTTAATTAATCCCCACAATAGCTGTAGAAATATAATCACTTTACAGATTAGGAGTCTGAGGCACAGAAAGGTTTAGTAAGTTGTCCAAGAGCACTCAGTGAGCTCATGAGCAGCAGAGCTGGGGTGAGCCTAGATAATCTGATTCCAGCACCTGTGCCCTTGTCCCCTGGGTCCCATGGCCCTGGTTGTTAAACACACAAATGCAAGAAGATGGCCTGGCCTTTCAGGGGTGGTCTGGGGGGTTGTACTGGCAACGGAAAGCAAGCAAAGGCTTCTTTCCCAGGCAGGGGTTTAGGAGACTGATGCTCATTCACTAGTGTTGTTTGGGGAGTTTGTAATCAAAGCCTGAGCCTGTAGGTCCTTACCTCTGTCACTTTGGAGAAACAGATACAAGTGTGACCATATCCCTCCAATGCATGCTCACTGAGGCAACCTGCTGGACCACTGAGAGTTCTAGTCATGAGTTCTCCTGCCTGCTCTCCAGAACACAGCATCCATGGGAGAGCCCGTCTGACCACCCAGAGAGCAGGTCAGAGTTGAGGAAGTTGGAGAGGAGATGGGGCAGGATTGACAGAGGGAATGCATCAGGCCTGAGTATAAAAGATGAACGTACTTTTTCTTTTTTTGCAGTACTAGAGATTGAACCCAGGGCTTTTGCACTGAGCTATATCCACCCCCCTCAAAATTATTTTTTAATTTTGATACAAGTGCTAAGTCACTGAGTTGCCTAGGTTGGGCTTGAACTTGTGATCCTTCCACCTTAGCCTCCCAGAGTCCTGGGATTACAGGCATGCACCACCATGCCCCATGGCAATAGATGAGTAGAATTTTGAGTAAGATGGGACACTGCATGCCAGAAGCCAGGAAGAGAAGAGCCAGGTCACAGAGGAAAGGGCACCAGTATTCCTCACTAGATGCCCAAGTGGGTACCATGTTAAGTGATGACTGCTGGGCTTAGCCTCCCTCCTGTTGGGATATAAAGTCAGCTGATAAAGCTACAACAAAGATAAAGCTACAACACACACAAAGCATGGCTTTGTCCTGCTTATTTAATATGGCATCTTAGTTACTTTTCTTGTTGCCAAGACAAAATACCCATCACCCAAAGTTAAAGGAGGAAAGGATTATTTAGCTCACAGTTTGTGGAGATTTCAGTCCATAATCGGCTGGTTTCAAGGCAGCATGTCACATGGCAGAGGGGCAACAGTTCATGGTAGTGGAAGACAGAAAAACAAGAAGCATGAGAGGGAGAGAGAGAGAGAGGAGAAGCTTCTTTCTGTCCATTATATTGTATGCAGGCTACCCGCCCTAGGGCAGATAATAGCACTCACACCCTTAATCCCAGCATTGGACCATGAATCAATCACAAACTCTAGATTCAACCACCTCTGAAACCACCCCCCATGAGAGCATGAGGCTTTGGGGAGACATCTAGACACAAACCATAACATATAGTGATCATAAAAGAGTGTTCATCATTCTAGGAATGGCCTCACACTAACAAGGGAGAAGTGGCTGTCTTGGTGCCACAGCTTTCCCACTGTTCATGTGTCTACCTGTTTGCTGAGGCTTGGAATTCCACAATGAGAGATTTGTTTCTTTTTTAAAATGCTGGACCAGTGGGATAGCTCAGCAGCATAAGTGCCTGCCTGGCAAGCGTGAGGTCCTGAGTTCTACTCCCAGTACTCACATACGAAAAAGAGGCCAGTGATATCGCTCAGTGGCATGGGTGCCTGCTGGTGTGTGAGGTCCTGAGTTCGACCCCTGGTACCCACACAAAAAATAAAATAAAATAAAATAAAATAAAATAAAATAAAATAAAATGCCGTCTCTTGCAATGTCTAGGATATTTAGTCCCATACATTACTTAGACTTAGCCACACTGGAGTGCATGAGCAGTTTTCCTGAGAGTGCATTTTGCTAAGAAATGGAAGGAGGTGAGAAGGAAAGAGAACACCCGGGGGAGATCTGGGAATCAGACCAAGTGGAAAAAATAGAACACTAATCCAGAGATGATTCAAGGGGCTGTTGCATTAAAAGTTGATATAAAATCAGGGTTAACTAGGAAATTATGTTACTAAGGCTTGGATAAATGCCCCCTAATTATCCACTTATTGAAGCATTAGTCCCCAGCCTGTGGCATTTCCAGGAGCTGGTGGAACCTTTAAGAGGTGGGACCTAGTGGAAGGTCTTAGATCACTGGGGACACTGCCCTTGAAGGTGATTCTGAGGCACCAGTCTCTTCCTCTCTCTTTCTTTCCCAGCCACAGGGTGAATGGGCTTCCTCCATTGCACACTTCCACCATGATGTGCTACCTTGCTCTAGGCCCAGAAGCAGGAGGTTAATTGACCATGGGCTGAAACCTCCAAAGCTGAGAGCCAGAGTAAACTTTTCCTCTGTTAAAGTACTTATATCAGGTATTTCATTATAGTAACGGAAAGCTGACCCACACAGATGCAGATGTAGACAAAGGCCCACTAGACAGAATAGCTTTAGTACCTACTTCTGATACTGCCTCAAAGTTACACAGGACAAAATGTAACTTTGAGCCATGCCAGTAGAAATGCTACTTAATATTTGAAAAGTAGATCCTTTAAGTTCTACCTGATATGTAAGTCAAAAGCTAATGCAGTTATATTCAGATAAGGAAAATAAATTGCTTAGTTTTAAAAAAAGCTTTTGCTTTAGCTTTGGACTTAAGAATTTTCCCCCTTTATCTGTGTCTTTTTTAAAATGCTATTTTTGTCATATTCTCCAAAGCTAGTTAGAAATAATGCAAACAAGTCATTCAAAAATATATTATGTAGCAAATAGTGATAAGAATATGTTTACGTGCTTATCTAAAAATGAAGGTATAGTTATAGCAAAGCATTTTGTCTTGATTGCACATGGCTCAGGCAGACGGGCATGTCATGTGACCATGATGACAGGCATACATTCATAATTTGATGACTTCTCCACCTAGAATCTGGCAACCTGACAGCCAGCACCTGCTCAACCCAAACGATGAGCAAGGAGTTCCTCAGCAGTAAATGAAAGGATGTGGGTGTAAAGAGATGTTTTATCATTCAGTATTCTTTTGGTCTCATCCACGTACGTAAAATTCAGACTAAAACCTTCAGGTTGACCATAAAAAAAGACTTGAGGATTTCCTCATTCTGTGCAAAGCTCCAGAAGTTGCCTGGAGAAACCATTTATTTTCTGCAACTTTGCAGAGGTGTAAAAATGAATAGGTTGTAAAGCACATTAACAATTTAGTGTTACAGTATCTCTAAAATTTTCAATGTACATACTCACTTTGGGGGAATCTACTCTACAAAAATAAAAGCATTGCTCTATGAGGATATATGCACAAAGATGTGTTTACTTCAGCATTATGTGCAGTGTGTATGGGGGAAGCCTGAATGTTCATTAGTAGAGGAATGGCTGACTACATCAAGGTTCCTTTTCACTGTGCACTATTACTGTGTGTATGCATAAAAGAAAAATTGGATCTATGTGTGCTGAATTAGAAGGATGTCAGGGATATTGTTGTATTTAAAAAGCCATTGACAAGTACATACGGTATAAATTCTTATATATGTATACAAATATATATTTGTATATTTACATTTGCTGTGTGAACACTGGGAAGTTTGTAGAACACAAACCAAATTTTTGGTTTTGCTAAAGGTTAAGATAAGAAGGATCGCTTGACATGTAAAGAGCATATATTAGTTTTGTTATTAAAATACAATGCAGAGGAGGAAAATCTAACTATTAGTAATTTGCTGAGGATTAAATAAGACAATATTTTAAAAATACTATAATTCCTGCAAACCTCTAAAAATGCAAGTATTATTTGACTGTTTTTTCCCCCTAGGCTGATGTAGCATATAGCAGTGTAGCCCTCCCCTTCCACCACACCATCATTTATTGTGTTCTATGTTATGGATGGCATCGAGTCTCTAGGTGCACCATGCTTTGTTTCTATCACTCTCAGACCTTTGTACACAGTGACCATTACTCTGCTTGTAATATATCAACTTGACTGAATTAAGAAACTCCTAGCAGATTAGTAAGGCACATTTCCAGGTGTGTCTGTGGGGCATTTCTATAGATGATTGGCATGTAGGCCAGCACACTGAGGAGGGAAGACCAACCAACCAATAGACTTGTAGCCTCAATGGGATAAAAGAGAAAGGAGGAAGTTGTCACATTTCTGAAGAGCTCCACTCTGCTTGACTGGTGCATCTTTTGCTGCCATCATCTTTGGCCATCAGTCTCCAGTTTCTTCAGCTTTCCAACTCTCCAGGGAGCTTCAATGCCTTGATCTTAGATTAGTGCTGCATCCTTTACACCTCTTGTTCTGTGGTTTCCATCTACTTGGGCTGAGCAACTACTGGATCCTCCAGTTCTCCAGTGGGCAGACGACCATTGCACTCTCCTACCTCCAATCCTATAAGCTTCTAGTTATGCAATCCTCTTATATAGTTACACATATATTTTCTGTTGATTTTGTTCCTCTAGAGAACCCTAAACAGTTCTCTCTCTCTCTCTCTCTCTCTCTCTCTCTCTCTCTCTGTCTTAGATCTCCAGTTTCCTCTCTTTCATGTGGTTAGCTGCTTTGCACACTTCAGGTGCAGAACAGCTTTCCTTTGCTGACTCACAAGTCAAGACACCTGTCCTCTTGGGCTCTCTGCCCCAAAGTGTAATGCCTATCACCTTGCTGGGCCGGTCTGTCACCTTTGGACACTCTGCGCCTAACTGAGGGCCATGGGATGGGTACTGGGTAATTGGCAGAGTAGCTGAGTGGGGAGGATTGAGAGTGGCTGCCTAACTGTGTGGGAAGAAAAAGAAACAGAACTGCATTCCTCATAAAAGCTTGGAATCAGTCACTAACCATGCCACTGTGTTTGTGGTCTAGGTTTTGCTTGGGTTTTCTGAACCCCAAAACTATGTTTGATTCCACTCCACTCTGTCACCTGTTTCTCCTTCCTGGAGTTTTCTTTCTTCCTGCCTCCAATTTATTTCCACAGCAGTTTTTGTCATTTCCTGTTAGAGGAGGTCTACACTGCCTATTCCTCATGCCCAGCAGCATTCTGGGTGGATTCTTCCCGTGTTCCTATCTCTACCTGCCTGCTCCCAGAGTCTGCTCCATCAAGGGAGGGCTTTCTCTCTGTGGCTTAGAACCTTCCCCTTGTTCTCTCTGAGTTTTAGCACAGGGAAGGGATTCTCAGTCTACCAACAATGGATGATAAAAAAATGGGCTGCTGGCTTCTCCCTCCTGGAAGACAGCCCATCCCACCCAGGGAGCAAAGCAAATTCTCTCTCTCTCTCTCTCACTCTCTCTCTCATAAACTTATTAATTATACTGATGTCTTTAAGCATCAGTTTTATTTTACTTTATTGGTTTACTTATTTTCCATTTCATTGATTTTTTTTCGCTGATCTTTATTATTTCCTTTCTTCTGCTTACTTTGGGTTCCATTTGCTTTTTTCAATTTTCCCTTGTTTCTGAAGGTAAAAGCTGAGGTCATTGATTTGAGACCATTCTTCAGAAATTTCTGTTATAAACTTTGACATGTTGGGTTTTCATTTTCATTAGTCCTAAGTACTCAAATTTTCCTTTTGATTTGTTCTTTGATCAATGGATTATTTTAACTTGTATTATTTAAGTTCCAGATTTTTGGAGACTTTCTTTCTTTTTTTTTTTGTGGGTACCGGGGGTCGACCTCAGGACCTCGCGCGCCAACAGGCGCCCGTGCCGCTGAGCGATATCACCGGCCCTTTTTTCGTATGTGGGATCCGGGAGTCGAACTCGGGCCCTTGCGCTTGCAAGGCAGGCGCTTACGCCGCTGAGCCATCTCACCGGCCCTGGTCTTGCTTTCTTATCCACTCTGATTATATCTGCCTTTCAATTGAAGTGTTTATATTTACATGTCAATAAATATGATTATTGATATATGGTTAGATTTAAATCTGTTGTGCTACTATTATTTTCTATTTGTCCCATCTTTTCTTTGTTCTTTATTTTCTTCTTTCTTTGATTTCCTTTGAATTAATTAGTATTTTTATGACTAATTTTTAACCTCTGTTATTTGTAATTAGCTGTAGCTTTTTCCTTTTGCTGCTTTAGTGGTTGTCTTAGGGTTTGTACTATACATATCTATTTCTGTCTACCTTCTCTACCTTCAAGTGCTATTACTCTACTTCCTCTGTCCCTTGCACTGATTGGTATTCCTTTTATTTATGCATATGTTTTAACTCTTGCAGATGGTAGTCACTATTTTTGCGTAAATAACCAGGTATCTTTGAAAGAGACATGAATAATGAGAAAAAAAAGTCATTTATTTATACATGTAGTTACCAGTTTATGTGTTCCTTTCATTTATAGTTCCATCTTACATCATTTTCCTCTTCTCAAAAGAATTACTTTAACACTTCTTTTAATGTGTGTCTACTGTTGATGAATTCTTTTAGCCTGAAAATTCTTTATTTCACTTTAAATGTATTAGTTATGGAAATAGAATAATAGGTTTGCAGTTTTATTTTTTAATGCCATCAACATTATTCCACTGACTTCTTTGTTACATTGCCCCTGACAAGAAATTTGCTAATATACTTAATTTATTTGAAAGTAAGATTTTTTTTCCTCTTCCTCTGACTACTCCTACTGTTTTCTCTTTATCAGTGGTTTTTCAGAAATTTGATTATGATATGTCTGGGTATAGTTTTCTTCATGGTTTTTGTGGTTGTAGTTCATTGATCTTTATGTATCTGTAAGTTTATAGTTTTCATCAAATTTGGAAAATTTTTCAACTATTACTTCTTTAAATATTTTTTTAATCCCACATCCTGTCTTTTAGACTCCAAGTGTACATACACTGGGTCTTGAAATTGTCCAAATACTCACTGGCAGTCTTTTTATTTTTTAAAATTCTATTTCCTTTCTGTGTTTCATTTTGAGTTATTTCTGCTGCTATATTTTCTAGTTCAGTAGTTGTTTCTTCTGTAATATCTAGTCTTCCAAGAATCTCATCCAGGATATTCTTTAT
The DNA here is from genome assembly GCA_028451465.1 of Erethizon dorsatum. NCBI lineage: Eukaryota > Metazoa > Chordata > Mammalia > Rodentia > Erethizontidae > Erethizon > Erethizon dorsatum. Next base: position 119,251,978 of record CM051826.1, on the reverse strand, counting down.
TTCAGACATTATAGTTTTATTCTTTAGAAGTTCAATTTGAGTATTTTAAAATACATCTTTCAAATCATTTAACATTTGAACATAACAGATATAGTTCAACTTTTTATATTGATGTCTTTGTCTGTCGATTGTAAAATCTACGTCAGTTCTGAGTTGGTTTTCATCGATTGAATTTTCTCCTTATTAGGGATTTATTTTCTTTCTTTTTTGCAAGTCTGAAAATTTTGGATTGGATACCAGACAGTGTGAACTTTATATTTCTGGGTGTTGAATATTTTTGGGTTCCTATTAATATTTTTGAGTTTTTTTTTTTCATTACCAGGAATCGAACTCAGGACCTTGCGCTTGCCAGGCAGGTGCTGTACCACTGAGCTATATCCCCAGCCCTATTTTTGAGTTTTGTTTCATGACAGTCAAATTACTTGGAAATAATTTGTTGTTGTCCTGTCTTGCTTTTGAGATTTTTTTTTTTTTAAACGGGACTAGAGTGTCAAGGTGAAAGCAAAGCCGAGCTATGCTAAATATTTGTGGGAGACTTGCAGATCTCTGTATAACTTTCTGCTCCCTGATACCTTGTCCTGCAAGCTCTAGCTGCTGTATTCTCCCTGGGATCTCAGCTCCAAATCCCCAACTCAAGGAGTCTGCCTTGAATCTCCTCTTCCCTTTACCACTGCCTGGGAACTATCTCAAAGCAGTAAGTTGGGGCAATCTCAAGGCTCACTTCATTTGTGTTCCTTATCTCAGAAAATACTATCTTTTATTGCCGGACATCCAGGTTTTGAAAAGCAATATTTTATGTGTTATGCTGTAGGTTTTTTTTTTTGTTGTTGTTGTTATTTCAAGTGGCAAAGTATATTTGGTAGTTATTATTCCATTTGTGGCATAAGCAATAGTCTCAAATTTATGGAATTTAATTGAAAAATAGAAAATAAAGTACTATATATTTGAACTGCCTATTAGTAATATAGTTCATTCACCAACTTATTTTTTATTAGCATTTTTTGATTGTTTGTAAAGATGCTTACTAAATACTCTGAGAAATAACAGAGATTGGTAAGCTATGGCCTGTAAATCAAATCCATCTCAGCCTATCATTATACAATGTGTTGCTAAGACTAGTTTTTACAATTATAATGGCTAGTGAAACAGAACAAGGAGGAATATGTGATAAAACTATATATGGTCCCCAGGGTCTAAAATACTTATTATTTAATACTGTAAGAAAAAGTATGCTGATTCTTATAAATATGATTAAAAACTAACCATGTGTGACTTCTGTAGCATTAAGAACATAATTTACTTATTGAAATGTGCTAAGATATAATGGGATCTTGTGGGAGCTGAGGCTCCAACACATTTAATACGTGTTACGCGTGCCTTCTCCATTGGTAGTTTGCCACAATCCTTTAATTACACAGAGCTCAAAGTTTCATGGACTAGAACTTTAGTCTGCCAAACCTTGGGCTGAGATGCATTGGAGACTAGAAGTTTAGAGAACATGGCACTGTGAAACAACAGATGCCAGATTACATGGCTCCTAAGTAGATCATCTCCTTAAGTGTGATGTGGTGGTCAGCTTTAGAGCCATGGCCTCTTATGAAAGGTGTGAAAGTGTGAAATTATGCCAGAAGCCCTTTGGAAGGTTGATTTGAAACCATGGGAGTGAAAAGATTGTGCCGTAAGGTTGAAAAAATACTGTGAATAAGGGCCCATAAATCAACTGGAAAGATCTTGTTTCCATATAAAAGTAAACAATGTGGGGCAGGTCTCTCTCTATCCAACTTAAAAAGATGGAAACTTGTAAGACCTGGAGGTTGAGAAGATGGTGAGAAATTCCAGACATCAGTATTAGTGAAACAGGTACTCAATGGGGCAAGGACAGTGGTATGTAAGGGTCAACTTGCATCTGTCTGGCAGAAATGGCCCGAGACAGGGCCGGTGAGATGGCTCAGCGGCGTAAGCGCCTGCCTTGCAAGCGCGAGGGCCCGAGTTCGACTCCCGGAACCCACATACGAAAAAGGGGCCGGTGATATCGCTCAGCCGCACGGGTGCCTATTGGCATGCGAGGTCCTGAGGTCGACCCCCCGGTACCCACAAAAAAAAGAAAAAAAAGAAAAGAAATGGCCCGAGACAGACATTAGCTAATACAGCAAATGGCACTGGTCCATGTGAGTCCGGTGCCTGCCCGCTGCACAGGGAAGGCAGAGTACAGGCAAGTTATAGAAATTATCAGAAGCAATCACCTTTAGTGGAAAATTTTGAGTTCTTGCATTTGTTGGGTAATCAGTTTACTGATCTAGTGAACTCTGAGGTTCCGTATAATGATATACAAACTGGTGGTGTGTTGCCAGATTTAGAGGGAAAAAAGAAACAAAAGCAATAAACAGGATTACCAGTTAGATTTCATTTCAACCAGTACTTTTTTTTAAGTACATAGTATATCCAGTGCAATCTTTGGTGCATGGTTATATTTTCTTTTTCTGTTTCTCTGAAATTCACATTTAACTAGGTATCCTGTATTTTATCTGGCTGTGCAGAAATTTTGAATAATAGATATACACGTTGTTATCTTTTCCACCCAAATTGCTCCCAAATCAGTAGTATCCTCATCTACTTTTATTCAAGTTCCCATTCTCTCTCTTTATTTGCATACAATTGATTATTAAAGATCGTGGGCTTGAGCTCTGAAACATTTTCAAATTCATTTCATTGTCTTCATCTCTAAATTTAAAGTCAAATTTTCATCTTCTCTGGTGTAGAGATTTGCTAATTTCCTAAATTAAATTTTTGGTTTTCTAACCCCTCCTCTATGTTGTTCATAAGTTGTATTTTTGGGTTGAAGTTCCCCTGCTTATTAGTCCTCAACCTATTACTTCTAATAGAATGTGACTCAAAATCTTTGGCATGGCCCTTTACAAACTGACCATGTTCTACTTCTCTGGTTATAATTGCCACCATTCTCACAGATACATATAATAAAGTTATTCACAACTCTGAGTTTTTACACACATTGTTGTGTCTGTAATGCTTTCCCCTTCTCTCCCAACTCCTGCTTCAAGAGCTTATTTAAATGTTACCTCCGCTCTAATTGTAGCCATTCAATCTTTCTTGTCTTGTGCTTCTAGTTCTACATTGTTATTAAAACACTTACCAAATTGTACTGTTGATAATTATACCATATCTGTCTTGCTTACTTGATTGTGAGCTTCTCAAGGACAAGAATTATGTTTTACTCATTGTGTTAAATATCCAGTACCTACCGTAGTATGTGACACATAGTATGCATATAATGTTGGAATTAATAGATAGCTAAAATTCATTCACCAGTGAAAACAATTGTCATAGGACACCTGAAGGCAATATTGTAGTAACTAGAGATATGGAGAAGCTAACCAATTAAAGATGGGATGCATAACTTGTTCATCAGGTTACATACAAATGACCATGCTCACACATATTTTAGCATGAGCAAATGCATGTGTATTGAGCACTAAGCATGTAGTTACAATGTGTAGTACAGGATGAAGACAGCAGGGAACGAACACTACTGGAACTAGGAGTGATTACATAAGCTTTCATCGTGGCCTAAGGACACTCCAGGTCTAGGAAGTGGGGAGCTAGGGAAGGAGCCTGCTTTGCTGTCCTTACAGCTTTTCCAACTGCACAGATGAAACTTATCATAACGAGGTATGTTTGATCACCTCAACTTAACAGTATACTTTTCAACTCTTACAAAGTACTGTACATCCAACTTTCTTACTTGTGAACAGCTTTACTTTTAGGGTCATTGTCTGGCCATGTCCTACATATGAACTCCCCACAGTAACATCTGAGTAAACAAGGAGAAACTTACAAGCATTAAGTATTAAGGGATTTTGCTTATTTTATTTCTTCCATTGGGATTGCAAGTCATTACTTTTTCATAGAATTGAAAATTGTGTATCAGGATGTTATAGCAAAAGAAAAGCTTATGTAATTTTTTTTTTTTTTTGTGGGTACCGGGGGGTCGACCTCAGGACCTCGTGCGCCAGCAGGCGCCCGTGCTGCTGAGCGATATCACCGGCCCCTTTTCTGTATGTGGGATCCAGGAGTCAAACTCAGGCCCTCGTGCTTGCAAGGCAGGCGCTTACGCCGCCGAGCCATCTCACCGGCCCTATGTAATTGTTTTTAAAAATGTAGTTCAAGAATCACCTTCATCAGAATCCTTTGGTGTATCCATTAAGAGAGCAAATTCTTAAACCTATCCTTCATTTATGAAGTCATGATTTTGGAGGGTGGGATTCATAAATCTGTATTAAAAAAAAGCCCATATTAGATTATTAAATACAGTAAGAATTAAAAAATAAAACAGAAATGTGCCACAGGACAGACGCCTATGTATGGGCAACTGAGGTATTCACTACACTGTGAGATGGATGACAAAAACTCACCTTCAGAAAGCCAACCTCTTCATTCAGTCATGGCAGCCACATTCTGGGTAATTGCTGTCATGGCCCCTGATTGTGCAACTGTTGAAACCACCCCCAGGCACCCTCTACACAGCCTGTATCGAGACTCCAGACTTCCTGATGAAACAGGTAACAGCACAAATCATGTAATTTGTCAGTAGTGTAGGGATAGCGAGACAGTTGAAGAGTAGAAAGCCTCCAGACATCCTAGTTCTCAGATGTCAGCTAAGAGGTGTTCTAAGGATATTAACTCTTTTTTGCTCAGTAACCTTCAATCTTCTGCCTACCCACCCTGAGGTACCTGGTAAAATTATTTGTATACAAAAACAACTCAAGGAAGTTTAGGAGGGTTGTTGTCATGTGGATAATAGCATACGCAAGATGAAAATTCTCATTCGAATCCTGAACTCAGATAATTTACTCTGCTTTGTTATAAAGCTTGTAGTTGTATGATTAAATGAATGAAAATAAAAAAGTAAAACAAAAATCTAAAATAACTTGGTTAACTTTTAGAAGTTTTATAGAAAAACATTTTATGTTTTTGCACACAAATAAGTTTCATAAACTATTCAACTCCAAGTCTATCCACAAAGCCCAATATTTTTGTATATAAGATAATGAAAATAACCCTGAAACCTTATGTATTAATTGGGTAAATTCCCTTTGGAAATTTTTATGTCATTTTCCAAAATGCTAAAGTACTGTAACAAGAGAGTCAACACTAAGGTAGCTTCAAAAACAAAGAGGTTTACTTCTCTCATACATAACAGTTCCATAGTGTAGGTGGGGAACTGATGGCTGTCCTGCCACCTGTGTTTAGGGGTCCTCTGTGCATTGCTTTCCAAATTCTAGCCATTGGAACATGGAGGAAGGGGCTAGCAGGGGAAGTCCAGGGCCAGGAATTCCCACCCGAGTGAATGGAGTGAAAACTGCCCACATCAGTTCTGCTCTTGATGAGAGACTAGTTCCATGGCCACACCTAGCTGCAAGGGAAGCTGAGGTATGTAATAGAGGTACCTGCTTAGGAAGAAGAAAACTTTTGGTGAAATGCTAGCAATCTCCCTTGCTGTCCAAAAGAGTTTTCCCTTACAGGTATAAGCGTGGATATTTAGCCCTTTGTCTAGAGATTCATAACTTTCCAATTGAAGAAGAAATCAAGAAGTGTTCTAGAATGATGCCCAAGTTATCACTTTAAAAATTGCTTGAAAATATTTCAAGGTGGAAAATTCATGATGCTAATTTACTTTGGCTTCAGTGTATTTCATTATTCTTAATATTTTTGCACTATCTCTAGTTGATATTTCTCATTAGTTTGCCCTTATGAGTAATATGTAATGTTTCCTCCCCTAAATCTATTCTTAGCTAAAAGACCAAATACTTTTTAACTTCTATATTACACCTATAATTTCAAGCTTCCTTATAAATGTAGGAAAATTGAAAAATAAACCATCTCATTTCCAGTTTCTACATTCATACCACATCTGTTATCTTACTAACAGATATAACATAATATCCAACTTCGTAAGATTATTACATTTATAATTGACTTGCTTCTGTTTTCATTCCAGATGCGCAAATAGTAGCATTTGATTAGTTACATTTAAAATTGCCTTTTAAAACAGTTCAGAAGATTTTTGAGTTTTATTGTATAATCTGTGGTTTCTATAGCTTTAAGATTGATATGAGTGAAAAAGGGCAGATGCTATAACTAGTAATAACATTTTATATGTTTCATTGTCTGGGAATGCATAGCATCAGAGGAACTGGTTTGGGTATTTGTTTTCATTTCCATACCCTGAGTATTTTTTCCTGTGACACGCGCACACACACATGTGTGTGCATGCATATCTGTATATTTTCGATTTTAATGTCCTTTATTTAAATGCAAAATCTCTCCACTTTTAGAAAAGCTTCCCATTACTGAAAGGGTGGTCCTTCACATACTGAGATAGGCCTCTGTGCACAACGATGAAGAACCTCATTTTGACTTGTTTCTTATTGGTGTGTTGAGCTTTGTAGTGAGCTCTTATCATTCTTGTCCACAGTCAATGGCACAATCAAAAATAGCCATTCACCAGGTGCCAGGTTTGAATGGCACAGAACATGTGGTCAGAAGACAAGATGCAATCAACCCATTCAAGTGGCTCACACTTATGACGTAGGATTCACACAGGGCACTGAGCCAAACTAAAGTGCCACGGGTGAAAAATTCTTGACAATTTGGGATTTGCACAGTACTGTAAATACGTATTTCTCTTCCCCTAAACTTTTGCTAATCTCTGATCCCATAGCAATGTCACAGAAGTCTTGAAAGGTATAAAGAAAGAAGCATGAGCAGATTTATTTTTCTTACTTTTGCTATTTTTTGCCCCTCCTTCCCTCCCTCCTTCCCTCCCTCCTTCCCTCTCTTCTTCTGTATTTTTACTTCTTTCTTATTCATAGAAAGAGAAACTGGGGGGTGGGCAGAGATGCCTATTACTATGTTAGTGAAAATTCAGATCTACTAGCTGTACACAGAATAATTACTACCATATAAGGACACAGAGAAAGAAGGAAAGAGCACATGTGTGTGCACTGGGTAGAGGGTAGTTCCCAAAGACAATCTTTTCACCTCACACCCTGCACTTATTACCTTAATCTTTGTATCTTGGAAGGCATCCGAGGACCACTTGGGCTGACCCCCCCACCACCACCGTGGCATGGCATGGTACCGCGCTCTGATTCAGCTTCCTCTCGGTCCGCACACAAATGATATGTTCATTCTCTCACAATGACCTCATTTGGACCATTTGTATGGTGAGATCATATGTTGGGTTGGAATTTGCCTCTTTGTGACTTCCTTGACCAATGGGAATACATGAACAAGTATAATCTTTCTTCGGTAAGTTCTAGTCTAGACATCCGAGAACAACTCTGGTGACTTTCCCGAGTTTTCTCCACTCCGGGCAAGTATCTCTGTTTCCTGCAGCTTTGCCTCTTGATGTTTACATTGGGTTTGTAGCTGTCCACCTTAAAAGGTGCAGACAGCTGAGAAGCAGATCCCAGCCCAGAGAACAATGGGGCAGCTCCCTTCCCAGAGATGAACACAAGTGGAGATTACTTATTCTTTCTCTGCTTCTGAATTTTAATCTATAAAATGATAACAGAAATAAGTGAAATAAATCTTGTGAGAATTTAGAACAATGCCTGGTATATGACTTTATGTGTTAGCTGTCATTAAATTTTTATTTTTGGCAGTCATGTGATACTCTTAGTTCATTCTGAACTTCTAATCAAATAAGATCATGGCTATTTATTATACAAACCACTAAAAATTAATCTTTTTTCTCATGTATGTGCATGCAGTGTGTGTGTATGTGTGTGTGTGTCTATGTGCATCTGCATGTGTGTGTGTATTTAAACCTAAGCGAAGGACCCTGTCTCTGTTAAAGGTCATTTGATGCATCTTAATGTATATTCCCACCTATTAATTTTTAAAAATCTTGATGGTGTCATCTAACATAACAAGTCCCCCCATCATACTTTATTTTCTGAGTGTTTGCTAGACACACCTTGTATAACTTTAACCTAATTATTGAGAAAATAAAAAGCCAAGTAAAACTAGAACCCTTACAGAACACTTTCGGTTCACATCGTTATCCAGACTACAGTTATTTATCTAATCCATAATGGTACAAACTATTTATATTTGTCTGAAATTAAGATAACAATTTTGTAAGGATTCTATAACAGAAAAAAGAGAGATTAATTTGGCACATTTTGGGCTTAGTCCTTCAGTTCTCTTAGCTCCTAATGAATTGTGTCGAGTATGTATGGCATTGGCTATGCCACCCACCCTGACCACTGTAAGTGTACACCAGAACCGATTTCACTTTCTGAGAATCAAACCAAAGTATGCGTTTCTGGCTTAGCAGAAACTCATTACTGGTAATCCAACCATAGATATTACCTTACCCATACCAACTATAAAATTACTTTTGTCTCAAGAGTCTTCCAGCTTGTCATAAGAAATTATTTCTCATCATAAACAAACAAACAAACAAACAAACAAACAAATAAAAAGAAACAGAAAAGCATGTCCACAGACTCTTAGTTATTTCTTTGGGATAATTCAGGAAGTGGATAACAAACTGAGAAAAATCAGGTTTACTTTCTCCTTGCCCACTATGTTCTCTGCTGTGGAAGCTTGCATTATATTTGGCCTTTGCCCTCTCGTGGGAGCACCTTACCAGGAAGGGTTTTGACTAGAGCATCACACAGGTTCATAGGAGGCTTCCTACATTTGAACTAACCAACCTGTGAGTCTTCTGACTTCTGTCCCTTACTAACTTCCGGTAATTGTTTTGACATTGTCAATCTCTCAAAATACAGAATGTATTCCCTAAGAATAAAGGGGCTGTGATTTCATTAAGGATTTGTTACATTTCAAGAGGGAATACAATATTTTATGAAAAACAAAAGGAACCTTGTCATATTCTATTAAAGCAATCTCTTAAGCCCCACCAAAATTGCCTGAGGACTTACAAGGCTCCTAATTATACACAGTCTACCTAGGATTTTCATGTAATTTAAATGAATGAGTCTTGTACTGAGTGTCTCAGTCTTAAATTCCTTGATGTCTCTTGCTTAAATTGCCCAAACTTAATATTTTGACCTCCTTCCTGAAAGAGTCACCTCAGAGAACAGAAGATTCTGGAAAAAGGAAGCCTGTGTCTCAGGAAGTTATCAAATGACTCATTATTCTTTTAGACATGCACTAGTTCATACTTCTTTTACTAAAAATACTGTAGAGTTTGCCAGGAGAGGAAAGAAATGAATGGATAGGTTGAGGGGGAAAAGGTTTTATTTCCCTAAATATTTCTCAGCAAAATGAGAAGATGCTTATTACTGCAACCTGAAAATCTGATCTGCAGAGCTTGCCCACCACTAGCTGTATATGAAGGAAGTAAATTGCCAGATTGTAAACACAGCTTGAGTCACCTCCTTTCTGACATTTGAACTAAACTTAGGTTCCCTTGAGATCTGACTAGAGTTTTGACAAAATACAGTTCTCTGTTTCAAAGGAGGATAAAAAGAAATCACCTTATAATGCCTCCTTCTCAACTAATTGTCCAGAAGTGGCCATTTTAGTGACTTCTGGCATAGATTTGAGGAAAAAAATAAAAATTAATGAGAATTTTTGAGTCTTTGGTTGGAGATGAGCTTTCAGTGTTTGGAAAGTGTTTTCACTTCACAGGCTCAGTTAGATGGGATGTGAGGAAGCACATGGGGAAGGAATAGAAGAGGTAGGGGGTATTAATTATTACCTGTTCATTCTTGAAGGTTGATCAAAAAAAAAAAAAAAAAGAAAAAGTAAACCAAACTTATAATCAATTTGAAACATACCCCTTTTTATGTCATACTTCATTTTTGATGGGCTGCTGGTTATTGTGCAAACCTTGACTTAGATTACTGAATCCATTTACTGAAACAAGTCACACTGAAATGGTATTTCGTGAGGACTAACCATGTGACTAAGCCTAAGTTTTTTACATGTACCATTTAATTTTATAATAACCTTATAAAATAGCCACCATTACTATACGTCTTCACCTTTAAGATGAGGACACAGAGGCATGTGCAAGTCAGTAAATTGATTAAGTAAATTGGTCGAGTTGATTCAACTTTTAGGTCAATGCTACTTAAATAGTTTGCTCTTTCTATACCATGAATTTAGATTTTTAGTAATAATTGTGGCCAATATTTCACAGAAACAGAGGCATCATCTACATTCCAAATTGACTCTACTGGAGTCACAGCCTGCTGTGTTGTTTTGGTCAGTCTCCAGTGACAGTAATTAACCGTAATGTTTGTGGGGAGGACAGTGGCGGGGAGTGATACTGCAGCTTTATCCTTCTCTGAGATAAACTGAGACAGCAGCAAACACTTTAGGATTCACATCTGAGAAGTGAGTAGGACTTGGATCCTGACCACTCTGATTCATTCAGCAAACTCCCTGAAGATTTCCTGTGTGCTGGGCACTCTGTCTCAACCATGGGGACTCGGGAGAACCCAACGCTTGGGATCTTCCTCTCATGAAGATGGCGTGGTCTCCTATGCAAAGCCGCTCACTCTAGTAATTTTCACTCACCCTTCTAGGTTGTCCGGTGTCTCCAATTCTCTGCCTTTAAGGAGGTTCCTCCTGAGTTTCAGCTGCTTCTCTAAGACTTTCTCCCTGAAAAACCAGTGTATCTTCTGAAGCACAAGAAGGGACTCTATGTATTTTGTCTGTAGCATCAGGGGAGGAAAATATTCCTGCAGCTTATTTAAAGCCTGCAAAAAACACACAAGCATGGTTTACACAGCCTTGGGCTCCAGCCCAAGAATGTGCTGATCATGTCCACCACTACCAAACTGCATAAAGATCCACATTAAAAGTGTAATAATGGAGAAATGGCCGGGGGTGGTTGCCAAGACAGAGCAGGAAGAGTTCTTGAATTAAATCACTTTTATCTGAGCTCATTCGCTTAAGGATGCAATCAACTCACTATTTCAGCAGCTTGGGACCTTAGAAATGTATTTCAAGATTAATTATAAAATGAATTCTTTAAAATGAAAAAACACACTCCTTTCCTATTACTCTTTTAACAACAGATTCTGGTTAATGAATCCCTGAAGCAGTTTAGTGGTTTGACTGCCACCTACTGTTCACTTTTTGCCACAACTCACACGTAGCTTGGGCAGGAGGTAAGAAAAATGCCTCTGGCAAACCATTTTTTGAAAAAGTATTCTAACATTTGTGCCGAAATGAAAGTAACTTAAAATTTTAAAGGATTTCTAGAGTGCGAATGATTTAAATTCAATTTCCTGTATTTGTGGTTTATGTCATGGCACTGGTTAAAAATGTAAATTCTATGATGTTTTAAAAATGGGTATGTGTGCAGGACATTTTATTCAGTCCTGACATAGTGCTATCCTGGAAATTTATAAAAACGTGTCACAAACAAAAATGCATTAATCTGAAAGTATCATCTCATGAAGCTGGCGCCTGGTCTTTAAAGCCAAAAAGAGATCTCTGTTATCACAATTTTGTGCTTATGCAGCTTGTGCAGACTTCAAAAATACACACGCTTCTATAAAAGGAGATCAAATATTAAACATCTCCTATGATTTCAGAATGACCGATGTTGATAGAAATCTTTTCTGTTAACATTGTAGTCATGATATTCTGTTAAAATGCTTAGAGTTCAGAAGGCAGGACAATTCTGCATGTTTCTCTCTAATCTCCAAATTCCCCATTGTAGAGAAACAACTCATTTTCTGGACATGACAATGCTATTTACTGTTTAAATATAGAAACCTTGTGGAAAGTTTATGAACATGTTATCCCAAGGCACATGTATTTTTATGTCTATCTGAGTTGTTTTATTTTTTAAATGGTGCCTCTTTAAGCCTTTGTACCAAATTATGCACGTAAAATTTCCAAATTGTTTATGTTACTACTGATATAGTACATATATTTGTATGCTTTTGTATTTTCAATTGTGTCTGTAGATTGTTTCATTCATACTAAAATCTGACTATATGTATTATATTTTTAAACCATAAAGGAAAAATTAACCTAGAATATTTTGTCCATATTAAAATGTGCTTCCTGCTAAAGCTATGGTGCAACTTTCAGTTTATAACGATACCAATATAACTTCTCACATTCCAGGATATTTTCAGCTAACCTTTCTTTTCTCTAGGAGGGACAGGTATAATGGTACCTTCGTTTGTTAAGACAGTCTTGTTGAAAAACAACACAAATATCCTATTTTATTTTTGTTATATTATTATTTTTCCTGAAATATGAAAAGGCCATCTTAGATTTTAAAATCACTGTGATTAGGACCATCTTTTTGTATTTTCACATAAAGGCACATTGTCTGAAAATATGTCCTTAATGGTACCAATAATACAAAACAAAGGCTTTTCGTGTGGCTTTTGTTTTATAGTGGCACTGATAGAATTTATAAAAATGATATAAGATGATATTAAGCAACATAAGCAAATTTGATCAAATACTCATTTTATAGGTCTTCCCCAAGTGAGTCATCCAACAATGACACTAATCCAAAGCCAAAGGAAAATAGTTTAACCTAAACTATTGGTGAAGAAATGGAAACAAATAAAATTAAGCTGACCTTTTAAATGTCTGTTTATTGATTTAAATTCACTTTTTTCTTTTTCTGTGCCATGCTGATGAGGCCTGTTAAAATACAAGCATGTATAATAACTTGGACATGACCATTTTTATTTCTTTTGTGTGTCATTACTGAAAGATTGAAGCGAGCATCACCTAAGTGTAGTGATGCAAAAATAATAGTATCCCAGTCTGGCTGCGCAAGAGCGGAGGCAAACAAGAGCCTCATATTCGAGTGCCTTCTAGGTAACTGACATGACGCATCTAGTCAGACGTAAATAATGACAGACGGAAACTATCATGAGGTCTGTGAAGCATCAACATACTGCTATCATTTTCTCTCTAACCTTGCCTTGCTAGCAGCTCTCAGTCTTACAGGCTGAAAGATCATTTAAAAAGCAAATCCTAATGACTCTGCCCACTGTAACAACAGTCAGCGAGATTGGCATCAATTTAACTCAGTTTAGAAACTCAGAATAACAGCTACTGTAGACTTGCGGCACCGTAAACTCCAGTTATTCTCCACAAATCAACCCCTGCACCCAGCAGTACCCCTTTCCCATGGCTATTCCCGTGCTTTGGAGAAAGATTCTCCTCTCTGGTAGGAAAATGGTTCATCTCCGTTATTCACTTGGCACTCCATGTGTAATCTCTTAGGCGGCACCTATTTTTCAGGATGAGGTCATCTGGAACAAAACGCTTTAAGTCTCCCCTCACCCCTTTTCATGCGATGCACATTATTTTGTGTATATTATGTATGCATGGGGTAACAGTGGGTAAATAACATCCCAGTGTCCCTGTAGCTTAAGCCTAACATGGTTATGGTTCAGATAAACACGTCTGTACACGGCTGCCATAATCAATGTGGAATGGCAGAACAATTTTGCAGATGCAGTCCCAGGAAGGAAAAAATTAAAATTAAAAGCTGTCTTGTCCAGATTCAGTAGAATCTATTCACCAAGAAAACCCGCGATAAAGCAGTCGCACATTTTATTTGTTAAGACAGTGATGACTTTGCAAGCCTGAGGGAACTAAAGCTGATGTGCAATAGGATAATAGCATTATCACTTTGCAAACCAGCACGTGGCTTTGCTTGGGTGCAGGTAGGAAGGCATCAGGCTCTGAGAACTGTAGCTGGTACCCTGAAAGGCAAGGAGATCAAACTGCCTGGTTGTGTCAGTGTATGAGGGACAATTGCTATGCATCTCTTTTAGCTTGGTTAAAAACAGATTGTGTGTGTACACTCTGTGTTATGAGGGGCTAGGAGATGAGTGAATGGGCTTGCGTGTGTGTGTGTGTTTGTGTGTGTGTCTGGGCCGGGAAGCAGAAAAGAATGGGGGAAGCTCACATTTGCCCATCCTAATGCAGAGCTATTGATCTCATTACGTAACACTTTAATCTCCAGCTAAACATCTTACTTACCTCGTGTAAGAGAGATGCCAAGTTGAAATAAATAATAAACACACAATATTTTAAGGACTTTTGAATTTTGCATGGTAATAAATATTAATGCAGTTTGTGACTCCCAAAGAAAATAGAAGGCACTTAATTCTGTTGTTGATATCAGGTACGGTGCAGGTTGATTTCCCGGGGCGAAAGTGAAAAATGCACTATTTGGACTTAAATTTAGATTTAATAAATAACTAATTTAGGATCTTGTTCTATATGCAAGGATATAATCACAAGGCATTCGTTTTTAAAAGGTTTCATTTATTCTTGTGAGCTTAATTATTGCAAGGAAACTGTGAGCAATTTGTTTTTTACCAGTGTCTGATTTCTGAGAATGGTTATTAAATATTAAATGGATGCATAATTCAGGCAATTAAGAAAGTAATCACACAAAGTAATGTAATGGAAGTTAATTATTACTGCATAAGCAAATAGTTCATTAATGATAGTAGTTGCTATGGCTGCATTCTTAATACATGCAGAACCGAAGCATGAATCCTCTGTGTATTCACGGGGCTGGTAGGAAGTGTGAAGCTACACACAGAGAGCACCACTAATGAAAAACAGAAGCAAATAAGGCCATATTGACCCCTGACTTATCTAAATAAGGTAGGATCATCATTCCTTAGGGGAGTTTTATCAAAACCACCCCTGCACTAGCTGCTTATCATTTTTTTGGGTTGTAACATAAACCATAACTTAAAGAGAAACCAAAAGGAGTTCAGCTTGTTAAAACAAAAAATCACCAATCACACTTTTCCTATTTTGTTTTCTTTTTCTTTTAAAATCAACCCTTTTGTTAAACAGTTAAAGTCATCATTTGGAACTGTAAAAGACTCCTTAGATTTGTTTGTTGCATAAAGGCATTAGAGTTAATAATAGATCTTACTTGGTCCTGCCGCTTGACTCCAAGCGAAAGCTCTGGTATTTCTTTTCTGGCACTACCTCTCCAAAGCATTATGCTTTATTAAGGCTATTTTATATTAATTCAACACACACGGGTTCCGATGCTCTCCAGACCTTGTGCTGCTGTGAGGTATCAAGGTGGCTGGAGAGGGTCAGGCAAGTCAGGAAGGAAGGAGACGGAACAACAGTGAGGATTCAGCCCGGAGCCTCCAGAACCAAGTCTCGCCCTCCTGCAGTGGAGATCAGCCCTTGGTGGGTTTGTTTTATTACCGCCCCGCCCAGGACACACTACCTCCACATTGCCTGCCTCACCTCAGCATCAACTGTCACACAAAAAAAGGTAATTCTACTAGGCCAGTGCTCTTCCACCGTTCCTGTTTAGGCATTAATTCACCACACTCCTGGAATTATTTGCTTGCCTACTTCCAGTGCCATTATCACGTTTTTCCTTCTGTGTCTCAGGCTAATGATTGCGTTGGTAGGGACCCAGGAAGTCTCAAGGGGATGCTGCCAGTCATTCAAAGACTGCCTAACCACTGAAGGAAATGGAGAGGACACCCAAGACTACTTACTCCATCTCTGTTCCAGGAAAAAGGCTGAGGGTCCCTCTAGAAGAGTGGTTCTTTCAACCTTTTTGGGGGGTCATGGAGCTTTGAACACTCTATCATACTTGGGAATTTATATAAAAATTTGCATTTAATTTGCATAAATATAAAGGTTCGTGGGTTCCTTAAGCCAAACCACGGAGGTCCAATTTGAGAAGTTTCCAATTGGAGAAGTTTCCAATTAGAGAAGTTTCCAATTGGAGAAGTTTCCAATTTGAGAAGTTTCTTCAAACAGATAGCGAACACTTAGGAGATTACTTGCTTGACTTTTGGTGTACAGACTGCAGAGGCACAGGGTTGGAGGCTGAGGTAGTTTGAAGACGGTTTTACGGAGCAAGTGAGCCTGGAGCTTAACTTTTACAGTATGATTGGTGTTTTGAAGGCAAAGACAGAGCATTTCAGGTAGAACAAAGGGAGGAATGTATGATTTAACTAATTTATTTATTTATTCATTAAAGCATTTGTCCACATAACACTGAACACCTACTGAATTAGCTGGGGTGAGGCATGGTTCCCAGACCTCAAAGAACTTACAGTCTAGAAGGTGGACTACAGCAAGCAAATAAATAAGTATGTTACAAAGGCAAAATGCAGTTGTTCTGAGCAAGTCCAAAGAGCTTTGAGAGGGGTGAGGGAAGACTCATTTAGGGGGCTTCAAAGTATTTAAGGTAGGAGGTGCATTTCACCAGGTCATTATTGCAGGAAGACTATGCAATAATATGGGCAAGTGTGAGGCACTGTAAAGATCCCTCCTTCGGTTTGGATGTCATACCTCAAAAAGAGGAGGCAAGCAGCATAGGCAAAGTCAGTGAGGTGGAAAAATACGTAGTATGTTTGGAAATCACATTGAACTTGAATCAAGCATGGGTTATGGGGGCTGGTGAGATAGCTCAGCGGCATAAGCACCTGCCTGAGCTCGACTCCCGGAACCCACATACGAAGAAAGGGGCCGGTGATATCGCTCAGCGTCATGGGCACCTGCTGGAGCATGAGGTCCTGAATTCGACCCCCAGTACCCACACACACACACAAAAAGCATAGGTTATGATAGGGAAAGCTTTGAAAGGTGAATGGGGCAAGATCATGGATGCCCTTAACAGATAGGTAAAGGAGTTTGAGTAAATCACGGAGAGTCATGGATTTTCCTCCATATGGTGCTTTAGGAATATACATCTGGCCATGATACTCAGGGAACTTTGGAGCGGGGTGGTTCTAACAGTAGGGAGACCTTGCAGGCTGTTGCAAGAGTGTGCCACCCTTGTAGGTGTATATCTGAGGACATCAGCATAGTCAGCAGGAGAGGGAGTAGGGGGAAGGGGGAACTGTGGGAATTCCCAACTCACATCCCCCTGATGGATGCAGAGACAGGGCGTAGTAAACCCGGGACCGCTTTCCAATGGAGACACCACCTTTAGTCACCAGGAAGGAAGTGGCCAGCCCAGGATGGCGATGGTTCCTGTGCTGCCTCTGCCACTTTTCCTCTGAAAATTCTTCTGCAGGTGCTCCTTGTTCAGGACAGGCTGTGTGAACCAGTGGTCCCTTTTATTTTCCCAGGACAAAATTTAGTGTCTCCTCACCCACAGCAGTGCCTGCCACACAATAAAGGTGTAGAAGGCCTGATCATTCCTATAAATCTTTGACCTTTAAAATAAACTCTTACTCTGCCAAATGTCCAGGCAAGTTCATTGAACAGGGCTTGAAGTTTTTGGGTATGGGTAGAGTCCTCTGACCCAGGAGCAAGCTGTTCTTGGAGCATGTAAGTGGGATCTCCTCCATTACCTTATGCAATTTCCATACTCTAAAAAAAAATCGGTAAGATATTATTATCATTTCTGTTTTACAGTTGAGCCTCAGAAGAGATAAATGCCTACCTTAAGATAACATGTCTCCTGAGAGATGACCCCAAGATTAAAACTAGCCTTTCTACTTCATGAAGAAATTGATGTCCAAGAAGGCTCTGAAGGGTAGCAGCCACCTTATGTCTCCATAGAATTTCTTCCAGCCTCCTCAGTTCAAGTCTAAAATTTAGAGGTCAAACCTAAGTCAGGATCAGGTAGAACACTGAAAACATAGAATTTTATCTTCATTTTAGGGAACACTACAAGGTCCCATTCAGTATTAGATCTGTTCTTTACTTTTACAGGGATACTAACGTGGCAAGACTGCATTCTAACTCATTCTCTGCTGAGATAATTTTCTCCCTGGGAAAGTCATACATTTCTGCCTAGCTCTTCTAACTTGGGTGAAATTCTTTCATGCCTTTCCAAGTCATCAAAGACTGTAAATGTCAGACCCGATCCTAGCAATAAAAAGTGGGCACTTTTCTTGCTCATCAGTGTGTCCAACTTCTACTTAAAGTCTCAAGGTCATTGGTTTACTAAGCCAATCTTAGAAGTTTTCGAAGAATCCCGAAGCACTTCCAAAATTAACTGCTTCTTCTTCACTCAGAAAGTGCAATTGCTATCAGATTATAGAATTTTGTGAGAGTGTTTGACATTGCTACACCTGATGTCACAACAATCTGTTTTAACACTTGCCAAAGTAGCTGCTGATCAGTTTCTTTCATTTCACATTTTGCATCTCTTAAATCCTAGAAAAGAAAGCACACATGGGCAGGCTGAAGATGTGTGTGGGGGCACGGAGGTGTTTTAATGGGTACTCACACTGTCATGTTAGGACTGTGCTCCAGTTCTCTTTGGCAACCTTCCTGGCACTGGGGGATGCCAGGTGGGGGCATGGTCGAGAGGACAATCCCCATTTGCTGTGAACCTGGGGCGGCTGCTGAGTTCTCATTAGATAGCGTCTAAGCTGCCAGCAAATGGCTCAGCGCTCACACTGGAGCTCTCATGTTAAACCCTCCACATCACCACAGTGGGAAAAAAAACACACCTTATGGGGACTAATGACTAATTCCCCACATCATGTCTAATGTATCCCAGGGTGCTAACTTCAGCACACCTGCCTCCATTGCTGGTAAGGTAATGAGATCGCTTGTGAGTTACTGGTCACCGACAACATTTATAATATTCTTCAGCCTAACATTATTGCATAGGTCAGTGTGCAGTGTTTGCTAGGAGTGGGCGAATTCTGACACATTGGGAGCCCCAGTTTTATGGGTAGTTGGTCAGTGAAGTTGTTCAAAACCCTTTATAAATGAGGTGGATGCATTTGGAAAGGTTCTAGGTGTCCCATGATACCCTGTTAAATTTTGTTACTAATTACATCATCAAGAGGTAATTATAGCACTCTGAGGCTAGAGATTTGAAAATCATAACCATCCAGGAAATTTAGCCCATAAAAAAGGCATGCATTGGCCTGGATGACTAAAGATGGTTAAGAGAAAGTGTGAGGTGGTGTGAGGAGGGAGCTTGGAAGTCCAGATTGCTTGAGTTTAGTTAGCACTTAAATCCATTGTTGGTTGTCACCTCCAGGCCATGCTATAGGGAATTCTCAATTTTAGAGAATCAAAAATTACTTAAATCTCTCAGGAATGTATCATGAATAATTATTTTGTTTTTCTTTCTCAAATCCCCCCACCCCACCCCACCTGTGGGTTCTCAGAAAGCTGAGCTGAAAGAAATGTGAACTTCCTGTGAGCTGCATTTCAAGATAATGTAGTTTTTTTGTTGGTTTGTTTGCTTGTTTTTAATACCAAATGGCCACAGTTAACTATGATGCAGTAAGACACAAGTTAGCCAGGTCTGCTTTACTCTCCCTATCTCCCTTTGCATTTCTTCCATGAAGGAGCTGGAGGGAAGAGCTCCCTGACTCCTTTTCTGAGAGCCTCTGGCAGAGTGGTTAAGAACACAGACTCTGGAATTCCAAACTCTTCATGTGCTCTCTGGTTCTCCTGGGGTAATGTTGTGTATTTGTGAAGGTAACTCTGGTTGCTCCAACAAATATACCTTGAATTAATAGTTCTTTAACTCAACAGAATTTTATTTCTCTCTCATATAACAATTTATACTGTTGTCCCTGATGAGCAATCTTCCATATTGTGACTGAGAGATGAGGCTCCTTTGTCTTGTGACTCTTCAGTCTCTTAGAACCTCAAAATTTTCTGTATCCCACCAGCAGATGGGTAGGGAGTGTGGAGAAGGCATAGTTGGTAATTGACACATGACCTGCTGCTTTCTATTGGTAAGAACTAATCACATGGCTTCACCAAGATGCAAAGCAAGCTGGGAAGTGTAGTCCACTGCTGGATAGCCACTACTGTTACTGACTTGGCTCTTTGCAGGGAGGAACACTAATGTCAGGAAAAGGTTAGGTGTCCTTGCCATACTTGGGCAGCTCTATACTTCAATTTAGTTCCTCATCCATAATAGAGACAATAACAATACCTATTCTTATAATTGTTATATAGGTTAAATTAGATAATGACAAAATGTTTGGCATACAGAAAGCACTCAATAGAAGTTAGCCATTATTTCAACTATTTTTATTGTTCATTTCTTTGAGGTACTGGATCTACCCAACAGATATTCATAATTAATATCTCACTTTAGTCTAATTAAAATAACTAATCACATAATATTTGATTAGACCCATGTTCATTTTCTGAACAGAAAGAGAATCTATTTGATAGGATATGAAACTACACAGAGAGAAGACGGTCCCCAAAGGATGTGAAGCCTTCCCTCCCCCCGTATGGTCTGTACTCAAAGGAAGGATAATCTTGAATTTCTCAGAGGGGATGATAGAACAGTTCATCATTTCCTTGTCTACTTGCTCTTTTTCAGTATTTATTTCCATTAAGACTTACGAGCATTTGTCTCTGAATCTGTATCAATATATACTTAGAGGACTGGAAAGAGATTTTACTCCTTGATGTAATTCAGTTCTATTTCAATAAAACTGCTAAATGAATAGCAATCAATTCATTAAGGTCAGTTTTTCTTGCTGTTACTTTTCCTTTTTGGAGTGCAGAAAAATTCCATAGTCACCAATAAGAATCTTGGGAAAGTAAAAAGAAATTAAGGAAGATAATCAATGATTCTTCCATTTATACAGGGGGGCCACGCTACTGACTAGAGTGCTACACTTTCTACAGGGCCATTTACATTTGTACAGTTCCATAAACTAACCCTGCACCGTGCCTGACCCAACCCAGGGTCAGTGTCAAGGCCACGTAGCAGAGTTCTTTTGCAAATGGGCTGTTAACAAAATGAATGCCTGGGTTGGAATCTTGGCTTCACTCCTAACTACACCTGAACAACTTAGGGAAATTATTTTACCTTTCTAAGTCTTCACTTCCTTATATTCAAACTGAGATAAAAATATTTCCTGATTACAGATTTAAGGTAATGTATGTGAAATGCTGATCCTTGTGCTTGATACACAAACATAGGGAATGCTTGTAACGTGCTGTTTTAAGAGCTTTTCTTATATTTACTCATTTAATCCTCATATTAACCCTGTTGAGATAGATACTATGATTGCTCCCACTTCACAGGTGAGGAAATTAGGGCCCAGAGGGCTTGAGTAGTCTCCCTATGATCATATAGCTTAAGTGGTAATATCAAAATTCAAGCTTATGGTAGCAGAGTCTGAGCCCTTACCCTCTCACACCTCATTAATGTTATCCCCAACTTACATTTTCATTAAAAGGTAGAGTTTCTGAATTGAATTCTGAAATCTTTAATAATGTAGCTCTTAAACTGGGGATACTGAGGAATAAGGAACTAGAAAAACCCTGTAGTGAATGAATGAATGAATGAATGAACAAATGATGAAAAAAAATTTTGCATGATCTAAAGCCAGGGGTATGTCTCAAAACAGTACTCTGGAAATGAACATCATTAGGGCAGGGACATTACACCACCATAATGTCGCACTGAACATAAAGCGATAATTCTGAAGCGTGAATCTGCATTTGAGTTGTGGGAATCCTGCTGACTCTCAGAGCTCAGGTGGAGGAAGCTTGTGCCACCCAGTGTGATGGTCTCGGGGCAGCAGTGTGTGTGAAGGTGGTTTGCCAGAATCCATTGCTGGCCCCCACGAAACACATTTTTCTCTGACTTTCTTAAGCCACATTTGGTGTTCCATTAGCAGTGCGGAGGAGGCCCAAGTGTCCTCTGCATTATGCTAATTGTTTAACCATGGCAGGTTATTACTTCGGTCAGAGAGCTACTGCAGATTGGCAGGGGATAGGGAACAAACACAATTTTCTAGTTTTTGAGAAGCAATTGTAAATAGGTGAGAAGCCATAAAAATCTTACACGTGGGTGGCTCATCAGGCGAGTGGAGCCCAGAGAGCTGAGGGGAGGAGTGGCTGGAAGCTGACACATCTACAGCAGTGATTTAAAAATAGCCATGATAATTCTGCAGCAACATGGAACAATGAAACCAAGAGTCACGGTGCTCAAAAAAGACATTGGCCAAACACAATGCTCTTCCGTTGGATAAGCTATTTTCATAGCAACCCCAAATTTCAAAATGTCAGCCTGATAAATAGGGGAGATCTGAGAGGATACAGTCAAGGTGTTTTGTTTTAATCCTTAAAGAAATAAAGAAACTCTTGTTTCTAACAATCTTTTAGAGCTTTAAGGGAAGAAGATGATGTGCTTTGAAAACAGACCTACTTGTATTCTGTCTGGATGCTATTTTAATATACACAACTATTAAGTAGGTTTAGACCATATTATGATGCTCATTTTTTCTCTATAATATTCTCTAGAATATTGGTTAGAATTCAATAACCATGAAGAGCTATAAAGGCTTAGAATATAACACCTTACTTTAATTTCCATTTTCTTCTGAATAGAAATGCTGGCTTGGTAAGATGAGAGTCTACTAGCATCTGGTATAATACATAGTCTGGCAGGTAGCGATGTGCATAGACTTCAGAGCTGCCCTGTCCTAGGTTTGAAAATTGCCTCTGCTAGTTTTCAAAACTATCGGCTGGTAAATGTCATACAATATTTAATATCTTAAGGCTCTCCCTTCTGATTTTTAAAATGAGGGTAAATAGTAAAGGGTTTTTCTGAGACCTAAACTGGTGAATGCAAAGCCCATAGTACAAACTAAATAAATAGTAGCTGCTTGTTAGAGTTACTTTTCCTGCAGCTGCCTGCAGTTGTGGGCAAGCCATATGATATTTGGTAGGTCACGTGATCTCTCTGACTTCTGAATCTTTCCAGGCCAGATTCTGGGCTCAATAATGGTGAGGTTCCTCCAAGTCTTGGGATCTGATCTATGTGAGTATATGTTGTCATTCTTCATAGAAATCTCTGTGTAGTTTACATCAGTGGTCCATGTAAGGTTTTCCAAGAACACTGTATCTCTTAGGAATCAAGAATTTTGATTTCAGTTGTTTCTCCTGCTAGGCAAAGATCTCTTCAAACCCAGCTCCACAGTTGAGATTAGGAATGAGGTCATAACTGATTTCAAGGACTAGGGAAATCGACACAGCTGGCAAGAGCAGCCAGACTTCACATATGGGCTCTGTCTTGGCAGGACATCCTTATGTACTAATCATCTAAAAATAAAGGAAAGATGTTTCAGGCACTGTCTTGTTTTGCTCTAAATCCCCAGTTGAAAACACACTTAGAATTAAATAGTACCCAGAGAGGAGCAGAGTGCAGTCCTATCTCGACCTCCTCAGCATTGTTATTTGCTCTGTGATGGGAAAGAGAAAAGCCATCCATAAAGTTCCAAGCGAATTAGAAAGTGGCACAGCTGCAGGCATCCAGGGCTGATTTCAGACCATGTTTGACATTGATTATCTCTGCCTTTGCTATCGAGTGTCATTCTAGTCAATGAGATTACAGTGGGGAGTTTAAGGGAGCACAGAGAGAAAATGACACACAGAAGCACAAAGATGATAGTAAAAGAAAATAGTCAAGAAAGGCTAAACTAGTTTGGGCACTTGGGTTGCAGGGCCAGGGTGGGACACCTGTTAAGGAGGATAACAGAAGGTATAGATCATTTCCCTAGACAAATCTCAGTTGTCATAGAAAATCTCAGATCAATTTTCTATGTTCCAACTTCTCCACCTCTTTTTATATTGAGGTAATATTAATTATATTTAGACATTATTTTGTTTTAAAGTTCCTGCAGAAAATAAAATCATGAAGATATGCAAGACAGAGAATTGAGTACCCAGTGATTGTAGCTATGCATTTGTTTTAAAGGGTTTTTTTGGCACTACTGGGACCTGAACTTAGGATCTCATGCATGCTAGTCAAGTAGTCTACCCCTGAGCTACATCCCCTGCCCAGTGTATTAGCTTTGTGTACTGCTTAAAGTTTTACAGTGCATTTCTATGTGTTTATCTCCTTACGCCCTTACAAATATTCTTTGAAGGTACTATTATTTCTACTCTATCAGTTGGACGCATTAGGCTGCAAGTAACAGAAATTCAACTCAATGTGTCTTGAACAAGAAAATGCATTATTTTAGTTTAGAGCTGTGGACAGATTTTAGGGTTGGTTGACTCAGTGACTCATTATTATCATCAAGACCCCAATTATCTCTCATTGGTATTGCTTGCATTCTTAGGCTGGTAGGAAGATAGCTGCATCAGTTTAGATACCACAACAAAGCTGAGTATTTTCAGAGAAAAGTGAAAGATTATTTTCTACTCTATGGCTCTCTTTTAAGAGTGAGAAGCGTTTTTTGTTTTGTTTTGTTTTGTTTTTTCCCAAGAGCTGTCCTGCAAATTTCCCTTCAAGTCTCACTGGCCAGGGTTGCATTTTTTTCTTGGTGAGAGGAATAGGATTAGTTTTAGATCAATTAGGCCCATTTCTGGGGCTGGGACTGGGGTCAGGGTTCCCAGAGGCACATGGCTAGGGGAGAGGTAAAGGATATCAGAACAGAATAAGGTTTATGTTAAAAAGGGAGATATGGGGAATGAGCACAGGGTAGATAACTCATAATGTTCACTACCTCCAACACGTGTAAAAAGAAACTGAGTCTCAGAATGGCAAAGGGGTTGCTTAAAATGCAGAACCATAGTTGATAAAGCTGTGGTTTTTATTTATTTATTTATTTTTTATTTATTTTTTTTTTTTGTGGGCACCGGTGGTCAACCTCAGGACCTCGCGCGCCATCAGGCGCCCGTGCTGCTGAGCGATATCACCGGCCCTTTTTTTGTATGTGGGATCCGGGAGTCGAACTCGGGCCCTCGCGCTTGCCAGGCAGGCGCTTACGCCGCTGAGCCATCTCACCGGTCAAAGCTGTGGTTTTAAAAGTGTATAAAATATTCACAGAACAAGCACATTCTGGGTGCAAGAGACTTTAAAGCTTATCAGGCACAAGCCCTAGCACTTTGAAAGCATGGCCCTTGATGTCTTCAGCTCCTCTGCCAGAGGAGCTTACAGCTTCCCAACTGATGCTTCTGATGCGAATGTATCTCCAACTCTGCTAGTCTTCCTTTTGAAGGGTACTCATGCATACCACATGACAATACTGCATGTAGGAAAGCAGGCCAGAATATAAGTATCTGATGGACAGGTGGTCACAGAGGGAGGCAGGAAGGGAGGGAAGGAGAAAAAGAGTGTCTTAGTCACTTTCTCATCCCTGTAACACAACAACAACCAACACCTACAACTTGAAGGAGGACAGGTTTATTTTGGCTCATGGTGATAGTTCCTGCTTAGCTGGCTCTGAGGTAGAAACGGCATGGTAGAAGGGTCTGGCAGAGGAAAGCTGTTCGGGGCTGGAGTCTAGGAAGCAGAGAGCAAGGGAGGAGCCTGGGGGAGATCTATCCTCCCAGGTCACACCCCCACCCCATCTCTCTGACCAGGCCCTACCTCATAACATCCCATTCGGCTATAGTGGCCCCATGATACACTCATCTCTCAAAAGCCCTGCCTCTGAGCATATGAAAGTTTTGGGGGTCATTCTTGATCTAAAAAAGGTGGAGGGAGAATTGCAATCGTTGAAGGTCCTCTTACTCCCAAGGGAGATGAGTATGGGAGGGCCATGAAGAGTGTCTCCAGCTAAGTCTCTCCCAAGAAAATGGGGTGAGTGGTAGGACTGGACATTCCCTCTTTCCCACCCACATAGACCCCTGTGGCCTCCTTACCTCTCCTCTCCATTTCTGTAGCCCCCTCCCACCATCTTTCACCAGCCCTCTCTCCTCAGGTTTTGCTTTTCTGTCCATTATGGTTAGATCCAGACACTCAGTTCTATCTGGTTTAACCTGATAAACCCAGAGTAGGAGTTGGGAATCAGTTTCAAGTTCTTCAAGGAGAAGGAGATCAAAAGCAGTAATTGTTGCCCATTTTAGCCCAAGGCTGAAGCATCTTCAAGAGAAGCAAATCTTTCTCCTGCAAAAATGAACTGACCACAGAAGGCATCACCCTGGCCTGTTAGTATGCTAGCAGAGTCTTTGTCTCTCTGCTGAACCTTATCAAATATTCCTAAGATTGTCCACCTTTTAGAATAATTGGAGAACATCTTAATGCTAAAAAAGCCACTGTCTCCCACCTTATCAAAGACATTTTTATCCACACTTGGCAGGGGCAAGAGTGGGGATGCTCCCTATCACTGAGACTAAAGCACACTGTCAGGGCTGTTGGCTGCAGCATCAGGGGCTGGGCCACCACCACTCCCTGGGCCAAATGTTCATGCACGCTTGCGTGTGTGTATGTGTGTGTTCATGTGCACACGAGCTTGTATCTATGTGCATACCCACATACATAGATACATAATAGTTGAGTGGGAGTCTGAAGAAGGACATTCCTTCTTCCATCTGTGGATTGGGAGATTAATCCACTGAGATTAATCCAGATTAATGCAGAATTTAGATGCTGAGGTTCAGATGTCAGCCAACCAATGAAAAGTGCCCATGACACTGGAGTGTGAATTATCTGAATTTCTACAGTGGAAAAAAGACTTAATACTGGACTGAAAAGGAAAAAAAATCAAGTTAAAGAAAATCCACCCATTAAAGGTGCAGATCAATCAACAGAGCTTGGCAAAGATGTTTTTCAGACCCACCATGGCTGTGGCTCTCAAACATGTTGGTGCAGCAGAAAGAGGGAGCAGTTACAGAAAATACCACTTTCTGAAACTCATCCCAGACTTATTGAACAAAATTCCTCTGGGGATGGGGATCAGGAATCTACATGAGTTTTAAACTACCAGGATATTTCTGGTGCAGCTGGCTATAGACCTCCTCTGAGAAACACACTTCAGTGTAGGCACAGAGCAAGAGGATCAGAAAACAATAAAAATAGCTGCATTTAAGTAGAGCATTCTGCCTCAAGTTCTTTAAGCAGATTATCCAATTCCAACCTCACCTTAGCCTTAACAGGTAGTACCATCTTACTCATTTTATAGATAGGCTAAGTGCTGCACAGAAATGTTAAGTAACAAAGCTGGAGATTGGATGCAAGATTTGCACCCCACACCAACCCAAGCCCATGCTTTTGTGCCTTAACAGGGCTCCCTGAAAAGGGCAAATATTAAAGTTTGCAGCCAAAAATATTACCAAGGTTTGTGGAACTTAAGCGTTGGCCCCATGAAAAATAGAGAAAGCTGATAATCACAGTCAAAAATGAAAACACCAATGTAATCTTAATGACTAATATGTTGTATCTTATGTCTATTAATATTCAAAAATTTGGTCCAATGATCTTGAAACTAGAAAAGAGGCGGAGATGTTTATATAACATTAGCAAACTGTATGGTTTTGATTTCCTTAATTATAAGAGCAAAATTAGCTAAGACTCTAGAATCCAGCCTAGGTTCAACTAATAGCAACTCTCAGACAACCAAATACGTTCTTCCCACTTTTATCTGGGGAGAAATATAAATGATAATCAGAGAGTAAGACTTTTGTCTTTAAAAACTATCATCTTTTAGGGCATGTTCTCAGACCAGCCCACACTGAACCCAGTAGCCTGTACATCCATCAATTGTGTTCCAGATACTGCCCAGTGAGTATCATTTTTGGAGAGATGACCCTGTTCCCTGCAAATTGAAATCAAATGAAAAGTTCATGCTGAACTTGTTGAGGAATGGGAAGAGCTCCAAGCATAAAGGTTTATTTATTTATTTATTTTTTATGTGGGTACCGGGAGTCGACCTCAGGACCTCGCGCTTGCCAGGAAGCGCTTGTGCCGCTGAGCGATATCATCAGCCCTTTTTTTTTCCCTTTATGTGGGTACCGGGAGTCAAACTCAGGACCTCGCACTTGCCAGGCAGGCGCTTATGCCACTGAGCTATCTCACCGGCCCAAGGTTTATTTTTCATGACCAGAAAATTCAATTAACCAGAGAATCTTATTTGTTAAAAATACAAGACTTCCTTCTTCCCTAAATAGAATGGTTTATGTACGAGTGTGGGGTGTTGGGGAGTAGTTTTAGGGAGTAGGAATAGGGAGGTCAGTCTCTGTAATGGACACATTTGAAAGGAGAAGACTAACCTAAAGTTCTGTATATATTTTTAAAAATAAGTTGCTTGGATGATTTTGGATTCAACATAAGAATAAAAGGAGAGTTTCAGAAAAAGTCAAGTAGCTTCCTGCCATTCTGAGTGGTGGGTCCCATCAAGAGGCAGAGACAAGTACAAAAGTCTTTTTGTACCCATGATCCTTTGATCCTTTATTTTTATAGGAGATAAGATAGTAATTTTTCTACTGACCCACAGAAAGATTCCTAAGAGAGGCCCAGAAATGGCCCTGGATTATGGTGAATTTATAAAGTTGGCAGAAAGCATATATAAAAGTAATTTCCTTCACCTTGGTTTATATATCATTTTCCATTAAAAAAATCTTTTTTAAAATTATATTTTCTTTGTCATCCTATACATATGAGGTATGAAGAAGAGATACTGTGAAAATTGTTTAATAGAGGAGTTAGAGAAATATCTGACCCGATCAACCAGGATCATAAAGTGGTATTAGAGATACAATTTAAGGGCCCTTTCTGCCCCCACCTCGTATCTTTGCCATTAAATGTCTACCTGCTATTTGTTATCCATCATGAGGAATGTGGCCTCAAACTCTTGTCTGCTTGAAGTCTGCCCTATCCCTAACTCCACTGTAAATAGCATCCTGGTGAAGAAAAATGATTTTGAAAATGCCATCTCTTTAAGAAAATTGTAAAAACAAGCAATTTCACCCTTGACATGAAGTTCTTACTTGAAGGAGGAAAAAGATGGACAAGTATGGAATTTTCGTTGTCATTTTCCATGTGGCAAGTGCAGTATCATGCATGTCCTCCATTTACAAGGCAAGTGGCCTGCTCTGTGTCTCAGAGCCTCTGCTGGATTTTCCCATCTATCTCAATGGGAGTTTTTGAGATGTGGATAGAAAGAGACTTGCTGACCTTTAAAAAGCGCTGATCCATTTGTAGTATCTACTGTCGACTTTGCGGTGACTTCAATATTTCAGTGGAGGTTTTTAATAGAAAGGAGGTTCAGGAGCCACACATTTTATTTCTACTTGGCCACTGGGAATTACCATATTTGACCATTTGGGAGGTATGATAAATGTTCTTTAGTGTCACTTTCCTACATGCCAATCAAATAATAGAACTTGTTCTGAGTAGGGCAGAGAACTAGCTGATTTGGAACAAAGAGCTGGTAAAAACTTAAGTTTTCTATGAGTTAAAATAGACAAGTGAGCCTGTGGATTTATGGCCTTTTACAATGTAAGAATGGCTGGGTTTCATTTTGAGAAGGGACAGATGAAGGGCAGTGTCAGAATTCAGGGTGGTCATGTCCCTTTGTCTGGGATACAATCGTTCCATTCAGATACTGGAAAATTTGGAAGACAAAACCAAAAAGATTTTCCTTTAAAGTTTCCTTTTAGTGTTCTGATGCCAATGACACAACACAGGGGAATTTCAGTGGTCCAAGAACGGGGAGTGGGATGGTGAAAAGAAATTGTTCAGATGTGGTCTTCCATGCCCCTTGGCAAGGGTTCCTTGTGACTGTACCTGGGACATCCATAGCCTTTGAATAACTGCAAAGGTGCTGTCAGAAAAAACCTTGAAAAATAACTAGAGCCAGGGTGGAAAGATATTGCAATAATCCAAGGGAGACACAATCTAAACCTAGAGCTAAATGAAGGCCAGAGGCAGGTGGGGCCAGGGCAGGTATTGCTTGGAGGCAAAACTGGCAGTATTTGGAAAGAGACCAAAATGCTGAGGAAAGAGGTAGAAGACGTAACAAGTATTCTGGGATTTTTATTTTTATTTATTTACTTTTTTACTTAAAGAGTTTTCCTTTGGTTGACAAAGTGTCGCAAAGTGTGATGGGTAAACAAAAATGAATTTGATGTTTGTTAGCCATTATGGTTCCCTGTGAACCAGTCTTGGAAACAAAATGGTGCATACACAGGAACCAATGAGCACAGAAAAGAACCAGGCGGACATATGGCTCTTACAGAGTGGTTTATTCATGGGATGCCTGGAGCAGGATAAAAAGCCATGCCTAGCCACAGAGAAAATTAAATAGTTAAACACTGCCGTATATTTTGAAAATGTTTCCCAACTGATTTAGCAAAGCCACAAAAATGTAGTGAAAGAGGAATAAGCATCATATATTGATTGACCAAATATTTTTGATATATTGAGCCAGTGAATAATTATATTGAGACCTCAGTGCATAAATGTTTTCTGAAAATCTATTATTTTGAACACACAGTATTCAGAAACATTCCAGACAACTTTTACACCACTGCCAAGAGAGAAAATATTCTTCGACTTTGTTCACCCACTATAAAGGATACCAGCTTTACCTAACAAAGAATTAAGTATGTGAAAGGTCCAGCACATTTCTTTTTTTTTTTTTTTTTTTTTTTTTTTTGTGGGTACGGGGTGTCAACCTCAGGACCTCGCGCACCAGCAGGCGCCCGTGCCGCTGAGCGATATCACTGGCCCTTTTTTCGTATGTGGGTTCCGGGAGTCGAACTCAGGCCCTCGCGCTTGCCAGGCAGGCGCTTATGCCGCTGAGCCATCTCACTGGCCCCCAGCACATTTCTTAGCATAAATTTAGTACTTTATAAATGTGAATGTGTAGAATTTAAAATTAAGTGAGATTCCTACACAGTTTGAGTTTCATTACTAAGCTATGTTATTCTTTTGGTGAGAATTTGTATAATATATATCCCTCTGTACCTCTATTCCTCTTCTATCCTTCTTAAAAGAATTGTTTAGTTTCCTTGTCCCTGTTTCCTTATCTTCTTCAAATCCCCTTGCTTTGCCTCCCTTCCCTACCCCACACTCAGACTAAACTACAAAAAGTTACCAATTGCCAATTTCAATAGCCTTTTCAGCTCTCATTTTGCTATATCTCGCCAGAATATTTGACACCACAGGTTTTGTGTAGTAACTATGAACATCCCTCAGTCCTGAGGCATGGTCCCAGCTTCCTGTCATGCCATGTTGTTGGGGACCATGAATTGTAAATTGACATAGTATGTCCTAGGCTCTCCTTACCCTGCCTGCCTTGTGGGCCGGTTTTGGAATGCAGAAATCACCTTTCTCTGGGTTAATGAAATTAGCACCCAGGTATGGGGATGGATCTTGGCTTGTTCCTTTTATGATGTTAAACTTGCCCATTCTACCACTGCTTCTATGCCGTTCCAAGAAAAGAACCCTACCCCCTTCCCAACACTGGCTAATAAGCAGTGACTAGCTGGGAGGTCTTGTTCTCTGCCCATCCCGAAGCACTGACCTCCCAGCCCCCATCATGTATTACTAAATTTGTTTGCTTCTCATTTCATCCTTTCACCATACCCCTCATACAGGCAGTTGGGGATCTCGGCCAGGTCCCCGATACTATGTCATATTGTATAAGAACTTGGGGTTCTCACTTAGGCTCCAGAGAGTTATTGCTTGCCTGTAGAATAGCCTAACATCCCAGGAAATCCTCCACTTTCAGAAACAAAACCAGTCGATTTAGCAGCCTAGATGCTTTTGGTGGAGATGCCAGTGTTTACAGGTGTCTGAGACTTGAGACACTTAGGAACTCAGAGAGAAAAATATCCAGGAGGGAAGCTGAAGTAGAAATGTAAACTATTTTACACATTGGAATTCAAAATCTCTCATTTAACAGGAGTTATGTCTTATGTCATTTAAGGATCTAAAACAATCCCAGAATTAACATGAAAATTTTGAATCTATTTTCATCTTGAATGGTTATCATTATGTTTTGCTATTTCTTCCCTCTTCGTGCTCTCACTAAATTCCCTGTGCAAAAGTCACCACTTGGGTCCCTTGTGTCGATTTGGCTCAGTTATCTTCAGAGCTGCTCTGACCCACCTATTTATAGGAAGTGGCAGTAGCGTTCTTCCTTCTCCAGGGATTTCATTCCTCTTTTCACAGAGGAGCTTCTAACAGAAAGTAGTCCTTGTTTCTTTTCAAGACCAAGCTCTCTTGCCTACTTTAGAACTTGTGGCTGGCATCATCTTTCTGCACAAGGGGCTATGTTTTCTATCAGGGGAGCTTGAGATGGCCCAAAGGACCAGCGACAGACAGGGCTAGGGAATGCCCTAGGACTGAAGGCACCTCAACAGGAGGGAATCCTGGGGCTTATTGTCCCCACAAGTGACAGTTGCATCAGCTTTGCTTGCACACATTGATGGTATACCTTTGCTTCCTTTACTTCCTACTCCTCCAGCTGCTGCTTCTCTATCTGCTTTGCTGGCTTCTCTTTCTCCACTGGTGCTTCAACACTTAGGATCCTCAGGGCTCCATTCAAGGGCCTGGGCTCTAACTCTTCATTTTCCCTGGATAATTTCAGCCATCCCAGGGAGACTTTTTCCCAAGCTTTAGACAAGTACATCCAACTGCCTTCTGGATGATTCCTACATGGATTTCCCAAAGGTCACTAAAACTCAGTGTGACTAAACTCACCCTATAACAGTGATGGCGAACCTTTTAGAGACGAGTTTCCAAACTGCAACCCAAAGCTCACTTATTTATCACGAAGTGCCAACACTGCAATTACCTGAATACTGAGGTTTTAGTTTAGATAAAAACAAGTCATACATTAACATTTTGTGTCTTAAAAGAAAAACAAATGACATGCATGCCATAGGTTTACCACTACTGCCCTATAATCTTTCCTCCTCCCTCAAACTTTCTTCTCCCCCAGTATCCCATGGCTTGGACAATGGTACTACTCCTTAACCTGTTGCCCATGGAAAAGGACATCAGTCTTAACTTTTCCTGCCCATTTAATCAATCACTGTTTTCTGTCAACTCCACTCCCTACTTGGCAGTAATGATGCTCTCCTCCTGCTGCACTGGTTGATCCCAGAAGAGAGCTAGTGAGGAACTGGGACTTTCACCAACTTCCAATAGTAATGAAGCCATCCTCAGTTCGGTGTCTATATCTTTCTCTTATAAGGACATCTATCACTGGATTTAGGCTTACTCAGATAATCCAGAGTGACTTTCTCATCTCAAGATCTTTAATTACATCTGCAAATACCCTTTCCCAAATAAAGCAACATGCATAAATTTTATGGATTAGTGTTTGGAGAAATAGTTTATGAGAGGCTCAGGGACATCACCATTAAACCCACTATGGATTCCATATTTGAGATGACTGAAGTGTTAGAATTATCAGACAAGATTTGAAAGTAGCCATCACTAAGAATTTTCAATGGGCAATTATGTACATGCTTGAAACAAATAAAAAGTAGAAAACCTTAATAAAGAAATACAAAATATCACCAAAAAATGGAAGATATTGGGAAGAACTAAGTGGAAACTTTAGAATATATAATATGATAATTAAAAGCTCAGTGATGGACACAATAGCAAATAGAGGGGACAGAAGAAAGAATCTATGAACCAGAAAGTAGAATGATAGAAATTATCCAATCTGAGCAACAGAGAAAAAACAGATTTAAAGAAAAACAAAAAACAAAACAAAACCTAAATAAAGCTTCAGGGACCTGTGAGACTATTACAAAAGATTCATCATTCATAGAATCTAAGGAGAGGAGAAAGAGATTAGGCTGAAAATGTACAAGATGAAACAAAGACCAAAAACTTCTCAAATTTAACAAAAGACTCAAACCTACAGATTTAAGAAGTTGAGAGAATCCAAAACAAAATAAAGTCAAAGAAATTCATGCCAAAACAAATCATAGTGTCTGAAAACTAAAGAAAAGAAAAAAAAATACTAAAAGTAGCCAGGGAACAACAACATCAATCTATATGGGAAAAGTAATTAGAATGACATTGTGTTTTTCATCATAAACCACTTAGGATGAAGTGTCACATTGTTTTCCAAGGGTTCAAAGAAAACTGTCAATCCAGAATCCTGTACCCTGCAAAAATATCCTCAAGAATGAAGGGGAAGTTGAGGCATTGTCAGATGAAGGAAAAGTAAGAGAATTTGTCTTCAGCAGGCCTATCTTAATAGAGTGGCTGAGAGAAGTTCTTTAAGCAGACAGGAAAAATACAAGAAGAAACCTTGGAAAATCAGAAAGGAAGAAAGAAAACAGTAAGCACAAATGTGAGTAAATACAACAGTCTTTCCTTCTCTTGATTTCTAAGTTATGTTTGATAGTCGAAGCAAAAACTTAGTTATGATATTGTTCGAATATATGTTGAGAAATAAAAACAAGTATCTTGTAAATTAGGGATACTGAGGAGATGTAAAGGGAAGTCAGGTTTCTATACTTCACTCACTTTGGTGAAATCATGAAACCAGTAGACATTGATGTCATGTTTATTTGATGTACTGTCTAGAGCAACCACTGAAAAAGGTATATAAAAATATATACTCAAGAATAATATAGATAAATCAAAGTTGAATCCTTAAAATAAGTTCAAGTAATCCATAGAAAAATAAGAAAAAAGAAAACCAAAAAAAAAAAAAAAAAAAAAAAAACCCAACAGGGAAAATCAATGATAACAAAGAGAAAAAAATAAAAGGGCAGATTTAAGCCCTAGCACATGAATAATTATATTAAATATAAATGGTCTAAATATGCCAATTAAAAGACACAGTGGATTAAAGACATGAGCCAATTATATGCTGTCTATGGAAAACACTTCAAGTATAATACAGACAGAAAGTAAAAGGATAGAAAAAATATGTCATGCAAACACCAATCCAAGAAAAACATGAATATATTAACAGATAAAATAGATTTCAGGGCAAGTGAGATAGCTCAGCAGCATAAGTGCTTGCCCGGCAAGCACGAGGTCCTGAGTTTGACTCCTGGTACCCACATAAAAAAAAAAAATGGATTTCAGACCAAAGAGAATCACCAGAGACAGAATGAGACATAATGGTCAATCCACCAAGGACATTTAGCGATACTAAATGCTTTACCAAACAACAGAGCTGCAAAATATGTATAGCAAAAACTGATGAAACTGAATGGAGGAATACAGAAATCCATATAGTTAGGTAAATACCCCACTCAACAATTAGTAGAACAACTAGACAGAAAATCAGTAAAGATATAATAGAACTGAACAACACTATTAACCAGTAGGATCTAATAATCTTTGTAGAACATTCTACCCAACAATGGAATATTCCTTTCAAGAGCCCTTGGAATATACACCAAGATAAATCATTCCCTAAACTACAAAACAAACTTTTAAAGGACCTGAAATCATACAGAGTTAGACTCTTTGACTATAATAGAGTAAAACTAGAAATCAATAATGGGAAGATCCCAGGAAAATTTATAGCACTACATGCATATGGTAGAAAAGTAGGAAGTCTCACATCAAATAATCTTAATTCCTGCTACAAGAAAGAAGAATAAAATAAGAAAACAAGAGCAAAATAACCCTAAAGCAACTAGGAGGAAAGAAGGAGCAGAAATCAATGAAAATGAAAGAAAAACAATAGCAAAGCCAACAATGCTGGTTCTTTGAAAAGATCAACACTGACAAGACTTTAGCAAGACTGGCACAAACAAGAAGAAAAGGCACAAATTACCAACATCAGGAATGAAACAGGGGCTATCACTACAGACCCTGCAAACATCAAAAGAATCATAAGGTAATAATACAGACAACTACATACATATAATTGACACCTTAGATAAAATCAACCACCTCCTTGAATTATCCCAGTTGCTACAACTCACCCAATATGAAACGGATCGTCTGGATATCCTTATAACTATGAGGGCTCATTGTGTTCAATAGTACTATTCTCTGAACTTACTCTTTTCCTAACAATGAGCGTTTTACCTAATTCTTTAACACAGGTGTAATTTAGGGCAGACAGAAGTCAATTATAATTTGAATTATTAAAGAAACATGATTCTTTCACAAGTCCTGCATTGTATTGAAAATCTTACTGTAGATTTTTAAAGACATGGATTATTAAAAAAAATAAAAAATGAAAAATAAAAAACAAGATAGCAGAAAATTACCTCATGAAATAATTGATGAACTGGACATTATTAAAAGTAAGAGTCCTGCTTCATGAAATTTAACATCAAGAGAATGAGAAGACAGAACATAGAGTGGGAGAAAATGTTTGCACAAGACACATCTGTTAAAGGACTATTATCCAAAATGTACCAAGAACACTTAAAACTCAAGAATAAGAAAAGAATTACCTAATTTTTAAAAATGGGCCAAAGACTTTAGCAGACAACAAGCTGAAGAAGTACATGTAGCAAGTAAGCCATAAAAAGATGCTCCACATCGTAAGTCATCATAGAAATGCAAATTTAAATGAGATCCACCATACATCTATTAGGATGGCCCAGATCTGGAACCCTGACAGAACCAAGTGCTGATGAAGACTTAAGGCAACAGGACATTCATTTATTGCTGGTGGGAATGCAAAATGCTAAAGCCACATTGGAGGAGGGTTTGGCAGTTTCCGACAAATACACTTACTATATAATCCACCATTGTGCATTTTAGTGTTTACTCAAAGGAGTTGAAAACTTATGTCCACACAAAAGCCTGCACATGGATATTTATAGCAGCTTTATTCAAAATTCCCCAAAACTTGGAAGCAACAAAGAAATCCTTAAGTACCTGGATAAAAAAATGGAGGTACACATAGACAATGGGGTATGAATCAGTTCTAATAAGATATAAACTATGAAATATAAACTTTTCCTCCATGAAAAGACATGGAGGAAACTTAAATACATTTTACCAAGTGTAAAAAGCCAATTTTGAAAGGGCTGTGTGTTATTTGGTTCCAACTATCTGATAGTCTGGAAAGGGCAAACGGTACAGAGACATTAAAAAAATCAGTGTTTGCAGGGTTCGCGGATTGACTGGGTAAAGAAATGAACAGGCAGAGCACAGAGGACATTTAGGGAATTGAATACATTCATTTGTGTGATCCTGTAATGATGAATAATTCATGATACATTTATCCAAACCCATAGAATGTACGATACCAAGAATGAACCCTAATGTAAGCTATGGACTTTGGATAATTACGATGTATCAATATAGGGCCATCATATCTAATAAATGTCCCACTCTAGGGGAGATGCTGATAAGGAAGAGGAATGCATTCATGGGGGAAATCTTGGGATACATGGGAAATCTTGCTACCTATTTCTCAATTTTGCTGTGAACCTAAAACTGCTCTGAAAATAAATTCTTTTAAAAACCACTAAAACTACATTGTGAAATAACTGTTTAATACTTTCAAGATAATACATAGAAAAATTAATTTAGACTAAGCTAAGATTAACAGACCTTAAATAACTCAAGTTTTTATGGTACAAGATTTCTTTGACCCATTTTACTTATGATTTCTCTGAAGCAAATTTCTGACTATCTTGGGCTTTTGTTTTGTTTGGTTTTGTTTTTTATTTCTTGCTTTGTTTCATTTGGGAACCCATTCTTTATGAATCTAGAGTTAGTTTTTCTAAGGTATAATGTAAAACTTGAAAAAAAGTCATGCTTCTTTAATAATTTGAATTGCAACTGTCCTTTATCTGTCCCAAGTTACATCTGTGTTAAAGAATTAGGAAAAACTGAAGGCTTGGGATATAGCTCAGTGGGACATTGGTTGCCTAGCACGTACAAGGCCCTGGGTTCAATTCCAGCTTGAAAAATAGTAAACCATTCTGGACTAGAATGTATCTAACATTTTTACAAAATAACGTGTTCTTTAATATTGGAGACCAAAAAAAAAAAAATACAAAAACCAAAAAACCCCACTTTCTTATCCTTGCTGTCATGAATGGGATATGGGGTTACACTGTGAGTAAATCACATCCATCTCAGGGCAGAGGGTACCTTATTCACCGCCCCACAGCTTGGTGGCAGTGCTAATTTAAGTTTCGTGATCAACAAGAACAAGACTAAATCCCAACTTCGCTCCCCAAAAGTGCTGCCTAGGCCAGCATGGTGGGCTGGTGTAGGCCTGGGCCCTGGGACCACAGGGTCTGGGCTCTGCTTCATCTCTCTGGTTTAGACGCTGAGTGGTCCCAGGAAAATCATTCTAGCTTCCCAAGCTTCAAAGTTTATGTTTGTAACAAAATGAGAACTTCTATCCAGGATGATAAGAAATAGAGATAAAATATAATTTATAAACAGAATTGCTCATATTAGGAGCTTGA
This sequence comes from Erethizon dorsatum, assembly GCA_028451465.1. NCBI lineage: Eukaryota > Metazoa > Chordata > Mammalia > Rodentia > Erethizontidae > Erethizon > Erethizon dorsatum. The sequence continues at coordinate 119,213,920 of CM051826.1, read as the reverse complement.
AAGTGACACTCCTATTCTTATATCTGGACGTACACATGCTAGGCTGTGTTCCTATTTGTCTCTGCTCGATCCCTCCAACTGAGTTGTGAGCTCTCAAAAAACAGATCTGCTTCACCTTTGTCATCCTCACGGCCCTCAGAATTGTGTCTTGTACTTGATACTTGTTGGCAATAAGATGATAGTGTAAGTGGAACAAATAAAAATTAATAAATTGTGCTAAAGTCCCATTAAAACAGTTGTACAAAATTTTAGAGCATAGAAGACCTTAGCAGGTTTAGGAAAACCCAAATTTCTGACCCACACCTCCCACCTTGTGAGCCGGTAGTTCAGTTGGCCTACTAGAGATTTTAACAAGTTCTCTGGGTAATTATAACACAGGTGCTCTATGTCCTGATCACATTTAGAGAAACTGTGCTTTATGGAAACACCCACGTCATGCCGAGTGTTCAGCTGTAGAGAGATGAGCACCTAATACATGAAGTAAGAATTGATGATCATTTAAGAGAAAATTTGATCTGCAGGGTCATTCAAAAATCTACTTTATCACTGAGGTGCCAAGCAGTTATTATAAAACTAATCAAAACTTACTTTTCAGAAGTTAATTAACATGTTTTATATTCTAGTTATCATAGCCAAAACTATATATGTACATGCTGTCTTTTTGGCTCCGACTTGCCTTGTGAAGAGAAAATGGAAATGGAATAAAATGCCCATTGGGCATTAGACTGCAAATACATTTATCTGGCAGCAAAGCATTAATTTATAAAGACAACTGCACTGCATTATGCATACAGCCCATCCTCGGTTGCTAAACTGGTCTCTTAGCGAGACATTTCCTTTCTCTAACTGCTTCTATTTAGGACAAAGGCTTGAAACCAATGAAAAAGTAATTGCACTTTCTGGGAGTACTACCCTAAATTATTTCCTTTTAATATTAGAAAGAACTGACTCAAAATTAAGAAAATAAGAATTGGTGCAAGAGCACCAATTTAATATAGGAACAATGTAGAGACAGATTTTTTTTATTTCAAGAGAATAAGTGATATAGAAAACAGCTATTACTTATTTTTGGTTTTTACCTGAAGACTTCAAAGTATTGATAGAGTAAAGCACATTTTCAGGTGAATAATATTTTAAAGAGAGGGGAATATTTTCTGGTTAGGCCATAAAACTGAGACTAATGATTTTGATGTTTTCTGCATCCTTATTATATCTACAAACTACTTTTTACTGATATATAAATTATCAAGAATGAGATATTAAATCAGTTTACCAAGAAATCACACTTCTATGGAGGCCATTAGTACATCTTATATGTATTCTGGATCTCAATGAAAATCCACAAGTCCCTGACCCTATTGTGGGGTTACAGTGAAATTAATACCATCAGCCAGCCACTGTTGTTATATCTATTGTAAGCCATCTGAAACATTTCTGAACATGGGGGAAAAAAATGAACTTTGGGAAAATAACTGTACTCTTAGATCTTAATTCTACTCCAACTCTGCAATAATTACAATAATTACAAAGATAAAGGATAAAAGTCACAATGTGCTGGCTGGGACATTCCAGAGCAGGAGAAAGCTTGGCGCCATTTTTATGGTTATGCCTGTTAAGATTTAATAGATGGAAAGTTTCATTAGTGAGCTGTGCTGCAATTAACTTCAAGGAGGTTCCAGACTACTGTATGTTGCTGTTACTGACAGAAAACTGTTTAGATTTCCCTCTTGAAGGAGTGTATTGGACTTTCAATGCTTCAATTATGAACAATAGTAAAAGGCACAATTTTTAAAAATTTAATATAGAAGCCAGTTTCTTTCTTATCACACAACACAGAAATAATGGACTTTTATTCTTCAATGGATGTTCCAATTGTTGACTATCTGGGAGAGAGTGGCTTTGGTGTATATTATTATTAAATACAAAATTTAGACAGAATTATCCCTCTCTCCTACTGGTTCATAAAATCATATCCCCTAAAGGAATTGTAGCAATGTTGGAAACTATTTCTCTAAATCAAAGATTTTCCTAAATCGTGTATTTTATCTATAATATAAAATGATTTCTATCAACTCTGACAAGTTGGAAAATACCAGAGAGTAAGAGCTATGGAATGCAGTGACTTTCCTCCTGTGGCTGGTTAGATTCCAGTCTGCTTTTGGAGCTTTGTATCCAGACCGTAGAGAGAAGGGTAGGAGTCTGCCAACGCCACCACAATGGAGCTGTCACTCCCCTTTATCTGTGCAAAAGTCATCTGAAGTCACTCTCTGCTCAGTTACTGCCACCATTTAAGTTTTGTGTCCTTTGGCAGACTGTCTCTACCTAACACATTATTTCTCTTCTGTATCCTAGTATGTATGATATGGCTACACCATTATGGTCCTTGTTGTTATATTTTATTGTATTAAACAGCAGACTGGTGTGGGTTTTTTAATGACTTGAAGAACAAAACCCACCTTTTATGGCTTTTAAAATCTGTCTTGATACTCTTTCTTCCTGTTACAACCTACCCGCCCCCTGTTATTCTACATATGTTTCCTTAATAGGCTGCAGATTTTTTTAAGTATGGTGAGCATGTAACAGTGATAGGCACTTTCAGAGACATGTTCATTTTTTCAGATCAGAAGGATGCTTTTGGTGTCTGGGAACAGGAATTTAATTTGACAAACGGTTTTGGAGCACCTAAAAGACTGGAGTTGTCATCTACATGGAACTATCATAGACCAGAGTGTGCTGCTGTCTGCACACCACGGATGAACCCATTTTCTTCTACTCGAGTGTAAAGTCTGGAAGGCGTGGCCTATGATTTTACCTTGCATCATGTAGTAACATTCAATTGCTGAATTATGGAAGTTGAGAGACTAGACTAATCTTTTCCATGACCTTGGTTTGTCCCCAAAGTACTGCCTCCTCCTTGGAAGCCAATCCTTTGCAAAGTGTGAACCCTCTTTATTTTTCTCATCCTTTTAAAATGCATTAGAGCTGGCCACACCATGTCCCAAAATATGACAAATGTGGGAAAATGAAAACGGTGTCATGGCAGGAGCCCATGGTTAGGAATCGGACTGCCATCCTCCCACCCCAGGCTCCAAGAGGTTACAGGACTGGGTGTAGATGGTGGCAGAGGGACCACATCAGGACCAGACCCCACAACTCTTTCTATACAATACACTATAGCTTTCTGTACGTTGATGGACAAATACTGTGATGTGTTAGCAAGGGAGGTTCCGTGCCTTGGAAACTTCTTTTGGTTTAGTTCTGAGAAAATAATTAATACTTAGGTTAAAGTTGGGTCACAGTTTAAGAGATCAGTACACTTATTTAGGTTTCATGTATTTATTGTTGGTTTTAGTTTCTGCTCTTAAACACTAGCAGCAGATTCTGGGGGTTTGTGCAGCGTCACATCACATTTCTTTATGTCTCCTGGTGACATGATATTGGGAACGTGGAGGCAGGTATCAGGCTTGAGAATTATAGTCTCTTTGTTACAACTGAGTTCTGACCTCAGGCGCAGGGTTTTTTGCATGACGTTATGTATTTTTTAACTTCTCCGTTAATCAACATGTTTGTTTATCTGTTCTTTCACAGGAGGGTAGTTAGGGTTAATTAATCTTTAAAATTGAAGATAGGCGGTGTAACATTATCAGAACTGGTTTGTGGTGTGTCAAATGGATCACTAGATTTTTGCATATTTAGCTATCTTTATTGGTCTGCATTCTCATTTGAAGAAACATTTAACTTTTTATAAGCAAAGACAGTATAATATACAATACTACTAAGCCTAATATTCAAGAATGTTTTTATACATGTCTTAGTATTAATTAGGGTGCAATTCTTGTTTGACATGTTTACTTTTAATTCTTAATAGGTTTCCAAGTGGGGTAATGTAGTAAGTACCCAGAAAAACTAACAATTATCTAGTCTAAAGAGCTTTGTATTTCACTGTAAAATTAAATTTGTGGGGAAATTGTGTTTTCATTCTACTCATATTAACCTTTTCTTATCCATATGAGCTAAAGGTTAACTTGTTCTTGCCATTTTTATGAAGTGAGAAGCAGGAACTTTATCTTTTTATGAAAGGAAGCGCGGGAGTGCCAAGCATTCATTAGAGATTGAAATTAGAAGCGACTGTGAGATTAAGTTAGAATGTAGTTCATTGTATAAGCCCAATTTGGACTGTTGTAGTTACTGATATTAGGAAGAGTGAATATAATTGCTCATATGAAATGTACCTTCATCTTACTCTGTGTGAGGTGGGGGCATGCTGGGGACAGCGCTCTCTGTGACTTTGGGGGAGGTAAATGCATCTTCACAGGTGGGTATCACCACCCTGGGGCACTATAATGGGATCTGTTTTAAGTGTAGCTCAATGACTCAAGGAGAGAATTCCTGCTTTTTTATTTTTCTTATTTTCCTGGCTTCATCCCTGTGTTACTAAGTAGCTAACTCAATTTCTCTCTCTGCCTCACACAATTGCACAATACAGCCAAAGAAATAAGATTAGTATCTTCACAAAATGCCTGGGTTTCCCGCTCTCATTTTACAAGTGTTCAGGGGAGAAGAGTCTGAAGGGGAGGTGGGTGGGGGCCAGTGGCTGGTTTTCTGGGATTTGAACAGCAAGGTTTCCCATAATGGTAACTTCTCCCAGGAATCTGAGCAAACAAAAATGGGAAATAACTTGTATTTATTAGATTTTTAAGAAGTTGATTGGAAATATTTTTAGCCATCCCTGAAGATAAAAAGAGAATCTCAGTGTTTTCAAACCCTAGTCTCCAGCCCATGAGGGTGGAGTTTTTGCTAGAATTTGTCCCGTAATTTCTAAATGAATGAACAGAAATAAGAAAGGTATTATATATACTATTTTATGCTGAATTAACCTCACTATATACTGCTAAAGATCTATCTCTGGAGACATGTCATAAAAACTGAACACTTTTACCACCATGGCAGTATTATAAAGTATTTCATATTTTACTATTTGGGTGTAAAATTGCTAATCAAGGGTGGGAAATGACCAGAAGAAAACAGGAGAAAAAGAGACTCATTGAAACATGCTGAAATATTACCAAGCTTTTATTGAGTGCTTTCACTGTGTATATTTTCCTCTCATCTTTCAGGGCCAGCACCTTTCAAATAAAAGACAATCTGCTTAGAATAATGGAAGAACTATAGTAAATAGCTGTTGCAAATGAATAAATTCTATTTTGCCTAATAGGCAGAAGAGCTTCTTTAAATGTGTCATTTATTTCAATGAAGGCCAAACTTCTTTTAGGTTGTAGATTAGTTCTTTATTAAAAAATTGCTTCCCCTCATGCCAACACAAAATTTACCACTCACAGCTAAGGGAGTGTTGTGTTAGCTCTGAAACGAGGGTGCTCAGTTGATGTGTGATATTTAATAAAGGGACAAGCATGACTAGCTAATTTATAAGTTCTCTCTTGGAGAACATTCCATGGGTCCCTGTCACCTCCCAGTGCCCCTCCCCTCCAATGGTGTACTGAGAAACACTGCTCTCAGGGAGAGAAGAAGAAGTCAGGACACTTGCTTTGCATTTTGAGTATTTACTCGCTGTGTCTTAGGCAGGCTTCTGAGACCCTCTAATCCTGACTTTGCCCCTTTCCTGCTGCTTCCTTTCCTTTACACGGGGATAGGAGAAACTGGGAGACTTAGGTGACAATGTTGGATTCTTTCTTTCCCATGAAAGCAGCCCAGGCTCTGGAGTCAGATCGCTTACATTCAGATCTCAATTCCACCCCTTAAAATGCCTGCACTCTCTCATCTGTGAAGTGTTAATAATTGCTTCTAGAAAGTAGGGTTTTTGTAAGGATTAAATAAATTAACACATGTAAAGGATTAAGAATGGTGCCTGGCACAAAGTAACCAATAAATGCTGTTACTGTGGTTGCATTTATTACTATCTTTCAAATATTAGCACAAAGGCAGTCTCTACTCTGAGCTACCCCTGGTCCTCCAGGTAGAGTATTGAACTTTCTGCATAATCCCAGTAAAGCAATTTGTAGCCGGACGTGGTGGCACATGCCTGTAATCCCAACAATCCCAACAATCCCAACATTTAGAATGCTGAGTGAGGATTGCAAGTTTGACACCAGCCTAGGCAACTTAATTAGACCCTGTCTCAAAAAATAGTTTTTTAAAAAGGGCTGGGAATGTAGCTCAGTGTTCCCTGGTTTCAATCTCCACTACTGCCCCCCACAGAAAGTGCTTTATTACCAGTTTGTCTCTATGTATGTTTCCTCAAAAAATGTAAACCACTTGAGGTAGAGGCAAGAGAATGGTGTCTTATTTGTGACTTCCTAATGCTAGCACAATGCCCAGCATGAAGTAGGCTTTCAGTGTTTATGAATAAATAAAAGAATACATGGATGGATGAGTGAATGCATGCTTGTTTCACTTGTCTCTCCATGCCTATTCCCTCCATTTTGCTTTAGTATTCCAGATTTCAGCAGAGCAAGCAACTACCCAGCTAATGCTCATAATTCAACTCCCTTCACACTGTGTGTGGCCATGTGGTGCTGTGGGCAATGAGGGGCACATGGAAATGTGCAGTTTTCCATTGTGGGTTATGCTTTTCAAGGGATGAAGCATAGGCTCCATTTTCTCTTTTCCTCTCACCAGTGGATGGAATTGTGCACCAGGGAAAGGTCTAGAGCAGCCATCTCCAACCCGAGATGGACAACAATGGCTAAGCACTGTGGTACTCATTGGGAATGACACAGCAACCAGAGCTAACACCCCCCAGGTTCCTAACGATGTGGTGCTCCTGTACACCATCCTGGACTGGTGGTTTTCAGACGAAGTTCTGTCTTGTTTGGAGCACTGTGTGCTGTTGTCCTTTGTTTTTGTGGTAAACCACACTTTGTTCTACTAGCTGAGCCTATTTGCTAATGTAATGTCCACAAGGCTACATTTACTTAATCTCTGGCCTTTGAGAGAGAATTTTTAAATGTAGGTACTGTGTAAAAATAGAAGTAAATTAGATCAGAAATGACTGTGTGATTTAAGTACGGTCACAAAGACTTTAACTAATTTAAAAAGTCATTTAACTTTATTTCCAGTTGCTTAATGGTTGCTCCCACTGGTGATAAGGGATGAAGGACAAGGGATAGAAAAGCCCTTTGGTGACAGGACTGAGGGCAGGAGGCGATCTTATGCTAGATTGCATTTCTCCTCACACCTCCTTTGGGTAGGCAGGAGGGATAGAGTTTTGCCCAGGAAGCTCCCCTCATCTTAGCAAAACAACCTTTCTCCCTGTCCCAGGACCTTGTTGCTAGCACTGTGTGTGTCCCGTGAAGCAAGACCAACAAAGAAAGAGCAGCAGCCCCTCTGACCTCCTCTTCAATTTGTAATGAACTCCTTTTTGACCTTGTAAACAAAAGCTACCGAACAGAGATCTGCCTGAGTCTCTGCAGGGACCCAGGCTTGATGTGCAGGTTATACGTTAACAAAAATTTGCCAACGAACATGCCGTTCTAGGGATTTTTATTACAAAGGAAAATGATTCTGGGGGAATTAAAAGATATAGGCAAACTATGGTCACTTCTGGGAAAGTAGAGAAAAACAGTATTGAAACATGACTATAGAGGTATACAGATGCAGCTTTAAAACTTTTTATTGACATACACGTGCAGGAAAGCATATACCATAGTATACAGCCTGGTAAATTTTCACAAGCCAAACATACTGAAGTGGAAGCTTGTGACAATTCAAGTGTTATTCCTCCTAAATATTTCTGTTAAAAATTGACCTGAAAATTTTAAGTATCTAAAAACATGAGTTCCTATTTCCAACTTACAAATGTAAAATTGGAGAAACTGCAGAAAATGCTTTTTATTCATGAGAAATGTTACTTTTTTTTTCAGAATTTTATCACATGGATCCAGGTATTAAAGATGTATGTTGCACCTTCTTGATGTGTGCCCAGCTACACACACAGAATGAGAATTCAGAGCAATTTATCTCAACCTCTTTAGCAATGGGCTCTCACAAGTTCCATGTATGTCCTGCTTGTGGCTTCTATGGTACATCAAGCAAATTACTTAACCTTTTGAGGCCTCTGTTTTCACACAGAGGTGGGGTGTAAGAACTGTACTGTGAATGGTTCAGATGAAAGGAGATGATGTATATAAAAAATTTAAATGGCTTTTGCAAGTAGGAAGACCTCAATACCTGTTGTTGTTGTTTTGATGCTATTATTAATGCCAATATCAACCTATACCCTAGCCATTGGGTTTAAGGAAGCTTTAGAAATAGTCACATGATTATAATGAACTGTGCAATGTCCTCCTTTTTCAGGAGAACAGACAAGTCCTGAAATGAGATTACCAAACTTACATCCTTTACAGATGAAATGTGTTCTTCTAGTGAGAAGTGGTTTACTACATGCGGGCTTCCAGTTATGACTGTTTGTAACTGATGAATTATCATGTTGAAATTGTGATTGCTGGAAAGAATATTTCCAAATGGTCTTAAAGGAATGTCATGTAACATTTATAAGAGTCGTTGCAAACAAGGTCACCTCCCACTCACTTTGATTCAGTGACATTACTTCTGGTTAAAAGCCTTAGGTAAGGCCACACACAGTGGCTGGTGATTTGGATAATTAGAAGGAATGGCAGAGGCCTGTCTCTTTACAAGGAAGCTAGCAGTGACATGCAATTAAAGCAAACCACGGGGGGAACTCGGGCAGTTAAAGGATTACAGTAGATTGGGTCAAATCAAACAATATTTGTAAAATTCCTACCCTCCACAGAAGATTTCTGCTTCCCTGTTTTTAATAAATTATTCCAGAATTAACAGTTATTTTACACCATCAGAACAAGAAGAACTTAACTCCATTGTCATTTTTCTCATAATTTTCTGGACTACACAAGCCAGTGGCTAAAGCTGTTTATTCAATGAGGCATCTGAACCTGACATTATCGTATATTTATTGGTATGTTGGTTTCTGCTTTAAAAGGTGCTTTCACCTCCATAACCCATTATGATCCTGATGACTGTATGCAAGGAGTCATTGTGAGGTCCTTTCCAAAGAAATGGAAGCTCAGCTCCGATGAGGCATTTGCCATGGTTCATTTATGCTAGAGGCACGATTAAAAGTCAAGTAATGTGACTCATGGTGCAATACTCTTCCCAACCCATGGAACTGTCCTTTTAGCATAAATGTGCATTCTTGTTTTCTGAGCCTTTCAAGAGTACAGTTTTCTTTCTGAGACACTGCAGTGTTTATGAGTGCCTTGGAAAATAAGCTGAAATCCTTTAATTTTAGAAAAATTGACATATGCACACTCACCCATGTAAAGGTTTGCATTTACCTTCAGGTTGCCTCCTAAAATCTGCCTGGGCAATAGATCAAGGTGTGTGGCAAAGTACTAGCCTCAGTTTGACTCCAGCAGGGCAGAGGCACTTGGATTCTCAGGGAGGAAGAAGGAAGCAGAAGCCATGATGCCATTAACATTATTTAGCCCTATTCAGTACCAGGTGCTGCACTGCATGCGTTGTGTTGATGGAAACGCTGCAACACCTTTGAAGGTAAGAATTAGTGTTGGATCCATATTATAGGTGGGAATACTAAGAATGCCTTCCTAGTATTCGTAGCCAGACATACACTATGATTCATGGCCTCCCCAAATGATAACTATGTGTGGATGAAGAGCTGTTTCCCTGGTAATTGGTCATGCTATGTGTGATGGTGCTGCTGGGAAGGGGGAAAAAGGGTTTCTAGAAGCTCTTTCAGCACCCAGGGTTCCTTGGGGAAATTGTTTACTTGGGAGCAATGGGTTGGAATTGTTACTGACAGTAGAAACGTAAAGTGTGAAAGAAATGGAAAAGACCAGGGCAGCATCCATTGGGTGGTCCATTTCTCTTGGGATGTATGTTGGTATTCAGCAGTTGTATTAATTTTTTATGTATTCTATGCTACATTTTCCTGCTGACTGGGCAAATGACTAAGTTACTGAAATGGGTTGAGTAAACTCACGGATAGAGCCATGGCTAGGGGAAAGGAAAAGGGAAGTCCCTGCATTTGGAGTTTCCTGAACCGTAAATAATGTCTGTGTTCCCATTCCCAGCAATATGCTTCTGTCATTAATTAACTTTTATGGAAAGCTATGGTGTTCATGACTTTGGCCTCTCCCTGCTCTTGATCTATGTGGTGTTATGTGGTGTGGACAGCAATGCTCACAGGTGGGATTTGTCTGACAGGGTAAACTGTATTAGCTTGATATAAAATGCCTGCTGATATATGGCATTCCCCTGCAGTGGGTGGGTGGGTAGGTACACAGCAATGATGAAGCCTTCCTCATTCCTGCTGATTATTTTTCCAGCATGGGATAGCAATATCCTGTTCTTTGTTAAGCTAAATTTTAAGTGTCATATTTTTCAGGTGTTGCTGAGAATGTGGGGCTGTCACTCTAAGGCTTGTTGGTGTGGTGCTATATAGCCAAGAGAGGGCATCATGAAGTTGGAAGGACACAGATACACAAGGCCCTTCTCTGTCCATTGGTGCAAAACACGTTCATGACTCCAGCAAAGGAGATCTGAGTCCACCTTTTTGAGGTGGCCCACACCAGTGCTAATAATCCTGCCAGAAAACTATCCCTCTTCTGCTTGGTTCCAGGCGGGAATTTATTTTTAACATCGCTGCACATCAGATTCACCTGGAAGACTTGTTAAGGCAGAGGCCACTGGGTCCTCCTCTCAGCATTTCAGATTTGGTAGGTCTGGGTGGTGCCCGAGAATCTGCACTTGAAACAAGTCCTAAGGCGCTGCTAGTGCTGCTATTTCAGGGACCAAAGTTGGAAAAACACTGCTCTCCAGACTCCGACCACAAAAATAGTAGCTAATGATGTGCGTTTCTGGAGTTGGGCAATTTGGAATTTGAATCCTCTCCTATGGTTGTGAAATTTTAGAAAATCTGGCCAGCCTAGTGGGCAAGGGCACCATGGAATCTGGGAACTGCATTTGACTTTGCTCTTTTAAGCTTGAACACAGGCAGATGATCACATATGTAAAGGCTACGTTTAGGAAGCAACTCAGGGTTTTCTTGAGAAAGGAGATGTTCTCCCAAGATCAGCTCCCATATGGGCACACACCATGTCATTTGTAAATCTTGACTTCATTCCTGGAAAGTGTTTAGAATGTTTCAGTTGGGCATGGCGTGATCTATGGTTTACATCCTTCATGAGGGGAAGCATTTGGTATCTCTAGTATTTTGAGGATAATTAGGGTCCCAACACTATCAAGTGAAACGCTTTTGAAAAGAAAAGGAAATCTGTTAAAATTGGCTTAGAAAAAATACACGTTTGACATTCTAGAAAGCAATCTTAGGCAGTCCAGTCCAATAGTATGGGATGGTTTTTCCTCTTGGCAATGGAGAGGCTCAACAGTGCTTGGCTTTCTTTGGTGGAAGTGAAATAGATTAATAATTGGATTAGTGTGACCTAGACAAGCAAAGTCAATTGAACTCTCTCATGGTCCTGGAGTTCATGATCATACTTGGAGCTCCCAGAGGGTTGCCACCCCCAGGTGACAACAAGCCTTGTGAGTTTTCCTGAGCAGGGGTCTTCAGGCTGAACAAGGTCAAACTGAAGGGAAGTCGAGCATAGAGGTACTGGGCTGACCTGGCCAGAGCTGTGATGAGTTATGACAAGAATTGGTAAATGTAATTTTGGCAAAATGTAATCTCTTACTGGAAAAAATATTGACTTTTTTCTTAAGCAATTTGAGAACTGAATTTAAAATTCAATATTCTCCATTTTTAAGCAGTCAGCTCTTTAGTATAACTTTCGAGTAACTCCAGACGAACAAGGAGATGAATGGGAAATGCATGCTGGACAAAGGAACATACTGTGAAGAATTGTACATTGGGCTGACCTGGTGCTCAGCTGTCACATGCTGACTGTCCTGCATTGTCCAATTCTTCCTGTCACTCCTCCCAGCAAATTGTCCTGGTGAGAGAATCCTCCAGTGCTCATGGACAAGGCATTTCTAGTAATAAGACATTATCACTTGTCACAGGACATTACAAGACATGATAGTCATAACAATACTCACATTTACATTATATGTCTGGTCTTTTTTCCATCTGTCTCTCAAAAAGAAAACTCATATACTGGGCTGTCTCATTCAAACCCAGATATATGGCAGCTCTATTTACTAAAACTTTGCTGGTTGACAGCACTGTGCTATTTGCTTTCAAACATATCGTGTCTTATTCAGTCCTTGTAATTGCTCCGTGACTATGATTCCTATTTTACTCTTGGAGGACATAAAGCTCAGAGAGATTAAGTAACTTACTGCAGTCACCCAGCTAACTAGATAACTCCTAGAATAGCCGACATCACATTTTTAAATTTTCCTTTGATATTTGACTCATTGTACACAGGCAGATGATCACATATATAAAGGCTTCTCCTTGGTTGATCTCTGAATACACTTCAAACTGTGGCATCCTTAGGATCTCAGAAATTACCATATCTACAAAGTATTAGAAAAAGATCTGAAGAGCGTCATCAGTAATCAACTGTTGATAGACTTGAATGAAGGCAGATTTCACAGAAACAAACTAATTTCCACCAACAAGACCATGAAAGACTAGATTTAAAGGCTTTGATAATGGATGATGTCCCTATGGCTTGGTTGGAAGCCAACTCAGGCTCTCAAGACTCATAACCTGCTTCACTGGGGTCACCCACTGGCTACTGGATGCCTAGTTTGATTAGATTTTCAGACTCTCTTATTTTTCTCTTAAAACTTTCAGATGATTTTGTGCCATGGGTGGAAGTAGATGGAGAAACACAATGCCTCTTTCCTCTTCCTAAGCAGATTCCCAGGGAAATTGCAGAAGTTGTCCAATTGGAGGTTCTGCTAATGGTGTGAATGCTTTAGGCCACGATCCTGGGTGTGATACAATTTATCCCCAAGACAGCTTTCACTGACCAGATGGAGCTTCCCGTGATGGCAGCATTTCACAACACCACTGCAAGAACCATCAGTTGGATTACTGACACACAATCGATGAATATATCTTGATTTCAATTCTCAGCAAAAAAGGATTTCTGAAATAATATTGTTTAAAAAGTATCTTTATCCCTTTTAGAGTCGACTTCTGGTTGTACTTATGACCATTTCCATTTTCAAATTAGCCAGAGGCATTTTTCCTTGACCTTCTGAAAATGATTCAACTTTTAGACTTTACTATCATGATGCCAGGTGGTGAGAACGCTTCCTTAACTTCATTTTAATAGGCATAAAGAGTGCATGATCTGTCCTCCTTTAGAATTTGCTCTCTGGCTTATTGAATTTGTAAGCAGAGTACCAGTGAAATCCTTGGCAGCATGAACAGAGGTTAGTTTATTTGCTATGATCTTCAGGATTTCTGGGGATGAGTATTTCCTTTTAGTAAGAAGCAGTCAGGCCATCATTACAAGCTTTCCCCTAGTTTCTGAGGCACACAGAGCTAGACTCAGATATTTTATTGGACTATTAGAAATGCCACATTTGGATGGGTCAGCAGGATCAAACATTCTTCAAATTGTTGGTTTGCAAAAGAGTACAGTTTTAGGTGTGTAATGCCCCATCCATCTGTGGATTCTTTCTTTTCATGAAACAAGTTCCTTAACAATAACTAATAGAGCAGATAATAAGCAATTTTCCAAGCAATCTGATGTGTTATCTCTTTACGTGAAGCAAGGATAGTGAGAAACTTTAGAAGAACATATGTCAACCTTCAAAGCTGTTCAGACATACAGCTGGAATGTGGCTAGGGTGACTTTTTCTTAGGAGCTTCAAAAAATTAGCTCTCAGTATACGTATATAGTGAGGACTCTCATTCACAAGAAATAGAAACCGACCTCCAGCAGGCAAGAGCAGCTTACTCCCTTTCTTTCTGAGTATTAGCATTATTGCTTTTCTTCTTCAGCCCGAGGACTTCCTTCCTTCACGAAAACAGCTTGAAGATAATGTCATCTAGTTTGGCAATCCCACGAGGGACAAAAAAAATCTTTCTCTATTTCCTAGGGTTTCCTATGAAATCCACAAGGACTCCAGTTGGTCCAGGAGTGTCATATGCTTATCAGAAAACCACAGTTTCAACAAACATTTAAGGCACTGGTCCAGACAGTGTGCAGAAATTTAAAAATGGATTCTTAAAGATCTGTGATCTCTTATAAAATTATGGAAAGTGTAGCACATTAATATATATTATATCATTTGAGACAGCATGAGGTACTGGAACAAGAGACATCTAAAATAATGATGGAAATTGGACAGCAGCTGAACGTGACTAGAGCTCTTTCATAAAAAGAAGTAGCTCGTCTGAGTTTTCAAGAATGGACTTATGCTCAATGATAGGGAATCAGGGGCAGGAAGAAAGTCATTTCAGGAAGAAAATATGGTATACAAATGTCAAAGAAGCAGGAAAAAGAAAAGAACTCGATTTGAATAAAATATAGGTTTTGTAAAGGAACAATTCTTAGCCGAAGTTAGTAAAAAATGTTGGTATCAGATCATAGATGGCTTTGAGGTCTTTGATGTCAATGAAATTTGCCTCTTTTTTTTCAGAAGACTTTGTAGAACTAGTGAGATTTGAGAACAAAGAGAAATAATAAAATAATGATAAAAATTCAAATGACAGTCAAAGGGAGCAAAGACTGGATGAGAATCTACTTAACACAGTTTCGAAAAGTGCAACCTAACTGCGCATAGGAGAGAAACAGTAGGGCACCCAACATGTGTGCATAGAAAGAATGACATTGTTCTTTTTAAAACAAAGCTCTACCAGGTACGGTGGTGCACACCTGTAATCCCAGTTACTCAGAAGGTTGAGGCAGGAGGGTCATGAGTTCAAGGCTATCTTGAGCAACTTAGTGAGACTCAGTCACAAAATAAAAAATAAAAATGGCTGAGGCTGTAGCTCAGTGGTAGAGTGCCCCTGGGTTCAATTTCCAGTACTGAAAAATAAATTTAAAAAAAAATTTAAAGTTAAAGCTCTAAGTCTCTTACACAGGGATTTGTATAGTGGCCATAAATTCAGGCATGGCCATTCCTCACTCAGAATAGGTAGCAACATAGGTGAATATCACAATGATCTTCTCAAACACTATCATTTTATATGGGTAAAAGTTATGTTAAAATGAGCATGAAGGACAAACTGATGGCATAGGGAGCAAGCAAAAGTCAGTCTGCAACCTTAGGGCCTGCATGCAAAGGCATGCGGTCAGCTGGCCCTCTGTGTAGAGTTAGCTAGGCCAAGTGTGATAATTCTACTTGACGACAAACTTAAAGATTAGACAGTAGGAGCCCCAGATCCTTGGAGCAATGGTTGGGTGGATATTCTTCCTTCACCTCTACTAGCCGAGTCTTAGACACACGTCCAAACATAAGCCCCCATGTAGTAACTGAGAAAACCTTAAGACACTTCCTGTGGGACCATGTGTATTGATTTAAATACAGAACCCAAAATGATAGTTACTTAAATCAGAACTTTTTTTTTCTCTTGTAGTAATAGAAACATAGGCAGCCAAGACAGGTATGGCCACTCAAGGAATCAACAACTAAAACTTGGGAACATATAGGAGTGTACATCACAGGGTCTCATTATGCCCACAATCCCACCAGCAGGGAGAAGAAGGGCCAAGTACAGACACAATCCGAGGGTGGTGCAGATCACTGCCACTCACATTACAGTGGTCATAACTTAGGCAAATGGTACATGTAGCTAGAAATGCTACAGCCATGTGTTCAGCTAATAAAAGTAGGTGACATTTACATACTGTTTCCTGGGGACCAAGAACTGTTCTGAGAGCATTACACACTTAGGTTTACAACAACACTGTGAGGTAAGTGCTGTTACAGTATTCTTACCTTTCAAATGAAGTAACTGAGGTACAGAGAGGTTAGCAACTTACACAAGGTCATCAGACAGTAATTGAAGCAGGTGAAGTTCAAACTCTTCCAATACTGATTCCAAAATTTGTGGATCTGCAGTGCTGCCTCTAAAACTTGGGGTTCTATTACTAGAGAAAGGGAGATTAAAAACTGAAGGAAATCACCTAGCATTTACTATAGCACTCAGCATTCGTATTTGTCATGCACAGTGATGGCTTCCAGCTTTGGGGTTCCCTCCCTCATAACTGCATTTTTTTCTAGTTTTGTAGCACCTTTCCATTCATAGCACCCTGTGGCTACTCCCACAACCCTGCGGAAACAGCCAGTATGGTAGCTGATCTAACCTCTTGGCTTGTAGTTTCCGCACACTCTAGCCTTCCCTATAGTTCCCAGCCAAACATAAATGCAACTTTTACTGTGTCATGCCCCTCTTTAGAAACCAAGAGAATCGCTACTATGTCACTAGGTCAACTTCCTCCTTCTAAGCCTGGCCTTCACAATTTGGTTCCAAACATACACTGCAAATTTACAAATCCCTCCTCAGAGCCCACCCAAATCGTCTCCACCTGTCAAATTGGTCCAGTGACACTATATGTATTTCTGTAAATCAGCTGTTTGGATAGAACAGCAAAGGTCACCTATATGTAGACACAGGAATTTTACTCATGTCTTTTTTTTTTTTTTTTTTTTTTTGTGGGTACCGGGGGTCGACCTCAGGACATCGTGCGCAAGCAGGTGCCCGAGCCGCTGAGCGATATCACCGGCCCTTTTTTCGTATGTGGGTTCCGGGAGTCGAACTCGGGCCCTCGCGCTTGCCAGGCAGGCGCTTACACCACTGAGCCATCTCACCGGCCCCCTACTCATGTCTTTTGACCATTGAGAATGGCCGTGTCTTGCTCCTATTTGCTTGTCTGAAGCCTCCACACTCCCATCTGTCCCATCTGTCCAAATGGATTACTCAGAGCTCTGCACCATATATATCAACCGGATAGATGCTCAGTGGCTCACTCTTATAACTCATGGTACTCACTCCTCCTCCATCCCCACTTCTCTCCCTCTACCTGGCCAATGGCCTTTGCCCTCTTTCTCTCCGTGTTGTTTTGTATCTCATGGAGACAGAAGCCACATTTTGTCCTATGTGATCCCCTACTGCGTGAAAGTACTCAACATACTATTGATTAGATGATGATTGATCCTATGTGGCTTATTTAGTCACCATTGAAAGTCCCTATAATTAACAAAAGTTGAAACAATTTTCCAGCCTAGTGTTCTCTGATAAGCAAAAATGTCACTTAGACTGCAGGATTGCCTGTTAACTATAAAGACAATACGAAAATTGCAATTTTTTCTTCTGCCATGGATATATATTGTCCATCTTAGATCAGTCATAAAGGCAGATACAGACTTGCAAGACTATTTCATGTTCAAGTGGACACATTCTTGTATTTTGCATAGCAAGAATGATTGAAGAGCTCCCAGCTATTTGCAGAGAACTTTGAGCTGAAGCCGAACACACATCATCTTTTGAACATCAGCTTTAGGACACAGGGAAGAAAGCCAGTGGATAGTAACAAAAACTTTATTTCAGAAAGGATGGGATCACGTGCATCTGGAAGGAAGGAGGAGGAGGAGGGATGTCCTTTGTAGAGAGCTACCTTTTCAAGGGCTACCTTTGTGATCTTGGCTCCAGAGTAAGCGGGGAGAGTGGTGACAAGAATATATTTTAAAGCCAGGGTGTTGTAAGCTTGTCTTAGACTTCTGAGCTTTCAGAGTGTTTGTTCAGGAGGTAGTTTCCAAGGTTTTACAACTTTGCTAAAAACATTTGGTCTCCTCTTTAGATCTATTCTGCTGATATCATTTTTAGTGACTTCCGAGCCAGCGTTGTTGCTGAGAATTGATACAGCAATGAATCTTTACTAGCACCCATCAAAAGTGGACTTTTATATCTCATATTTTACTTTGATTATTTTTTGTCTCTTTTTGAAATTCCCTGGAAAACAGCTTTGTCTTGTCAATTGAATAACAAGCATGGAATTTATACAATCACTGGCTTGTCACAGTACAATGGATTTGCATCTTCTGGTTAAATGCAAATTGTCCACCCTTAAGTTCAACGACATTTGCCTTTCTTTAAGTGAACAGCACTGAAATGACTTGTAGACATGACTGTTTGTTTAGCTTGGCTTCTCTCTTTGATCTCATGTTAACATACCTTAATGGCAGGTAATGATTGATAATAGAGTATTGTAAAGTTCAGGTAATAAACACTGCTTAACTCATAATAATGCTGAATAATGTACTTTTTATGACTTGGTTTGATGGAAAATTTCCTTGTCAGCTTGGTCTAATTGTCCAAACAAAACCACCCATTACTTGAAGAAATACATGTCCTCCCTAGACACATTAATTAGGGTCATGGCTGGGCTGCACAAAGGAATATAGTAACACTTCAGTTATCTTTAAATGTAATCTTTAGACAATCTTACTAATGCTAAACTCAGGTTTAATGAGAAGCTTTTGTTTACACTTGCCCTTTGAGGCTCATGGGCCTAGACTGAAATCTGTAGTGATGGCTGTGGCCACATGTACACACACCAGGGTTTTCCCTTCAAGGCTTCTAGAGGTCAGCAATTCTAGCAATTTGAACATCCAAAGTCACAACAGAAGTCATCTTTATCTTAGTACAGGGGGTGGAGAAATATGTTTGAATAGAAAAAGAACACTTTTAGACTCTGTCCGACTGGATATCTGAAATCAGCACATTTCATAGGGCACTGGGATTAAAAAGGAGATTTGGTGTCTTGGTGCTGACAAGCTTGGGTGCTGTACATTATTCAGTAAAGTCCTACTTGCCAAAGTGTGGTATTTCTATAATGCTTTGCTACCTTTGAAGTCCCAGGAATATTCTAGAGAATATACCACAAAAGAAATGCAGGAATCCATTTACAATAGCATCAAGCAAGTAAAATACTTATGAATAAATTTAACCAAGAAAATGGTAGTTCTATACACTGAAAACTCTAAAATATTGATAAAAGAAATTGAAGATACAACTTAGAATGACATCCCATGTTCCCTGATTGGAAGAATTAATATTGTTAAAATGTCCATACTACCTGTGTCTTGGTTACTTTTCTCTCGTTGCTGGGACAAAATACCCGACACCCAAAGTTAAGGAAGGAAAGGTTTATTTAGCTCACAGTTTGTGGAGGTTTCAGTCCATAATCAGCTGGCTCCAAGGCACAGTGGCACATGGCAGAGGGCAACAGTTCACGGCGGCAGAAGGCAGCAAAAACAGCAAGAGCAAAAGGGAGAAGCGTGCGCAAGCAAGAGAGAGAGCAACCTCTTTCCCTCCCTTATATTACATGCAGGCCGACCGCCCCAGGGTGGGCGTAGCACTCACGCCCATAATCCCAGCATTAGACCATGAATCAGTCATAAACTCCAGAAGCCGCCTCCATGACTGCATGAGGCTTTGGGGGGACATCGAGACACAAACCATAACAACCTGTTAGGCAGAAAGTTAGACATTGGCACTCTGGGAGCCAGGTGGCTAAGGGTTACTTAAATAGTAAAGACAGAATTACTTTTTCCTACTTCTTTTGCTTTCTTAATCATTAGGTATAGGTAAAATCTTCATAGACTTGTGGTTTCAAACTTTAAGACAACATAACATCCCCTGAGTGTTTCGATAAGGTCCTGGGGCCATACAAACTCAGAGCATGGGTGAAGGTTGGCAAAACCTCAAGGCCTCAAAACAAACTAAATGGAAAGCATCCACCTAGGGAGTAACAAAGGACCTAGTAGATCAACACAGCCCATTTTTTTCGTGAAAGAACAACGACCTTGGAGGAAAGAAGGACATTCCTTGAAAGACCCAGTTACATCATACTCATGTAATTTCATTCAGTGCAACTGCCATCTTGTTTCTCACCCACCTTTTTTGCTTAAAGGTATATTCTCTCTCCTGAAACGAAAATCTATCATTTTGCAATAAACTCTACCTATACTTTACATGAAGGCCTTTGTGTCTTGTCTGAAATCTTTTGTCAAAAACACAACGAATCGAGATGTTTCACTGGTTCCTTGAGGTGTTTGGATCCAGGGGTGCTACAACTCGGCTTCCTGGTGACACTACCCAAAGTGGTCTACAGGTTCAAAGCAATCTATACCAAAATTCCAATGACATTTTCTGCAGAAATAGAAAATTAATTCTAAAATTTGTGTGGAACCACAAAACACCCTAAATAGCCGAAGAACTCTTGAGCAAGAAGAGCAAACTCAAAGGTCATAGTACTTAATCTCAAAACCTTCTGTAAAGCTGTAATAAACCAGAACAGCATGGTCCTGCCACAAACACAGACATAGAGAGCAATGGAACAGAATAGAAAGACCAGAAATAAATACACGTGACTATAGTCAACTGATATTTGACCAAGGTGTCAAGAACACACAATGGGGAAATAACAGTGCCCGTAATAAATGATGTTGAAAAAACTGGGTATGAATTAAATTGGACCCTTATCTCACCCAGCATACAAAAATCAACACAAAATGGATTAAAGACTTAAACATAAGACCTAAAACTATAAAACTACTAGAAGAAAACATAGGGGAAATTTTCCATGGTACTGATCTGAGCAAGGATGTTTTGTGTATGACACAGGCAATAAAAGCAACGATAGACAAATGGGATTGCATCAAACTAAAAAATCTTCTGCACTGTGAAGGAATCAACAGAGTAAATTTACAACCTACAGAATGGGAGAAAATATTTGCAAAAAAACAAAATGAAATATCACTTCGTACTGGTTAGAATGGCTTCAATCAAAAAGATGAAAGATAAGTGTTGATAAGGATGTGGAGAAAAGGGAATCCTTGTACACTGTTGCTGTTATGGGAATGTCAATTATGGAAAACAGTATGGAGGTTTCCAAAAAAAAATTACCATATGATCCAACAATTCCACTTCTAAGTGGATGTCCAAAGGAAACAAAGTGAGCATGTTGAAGACACACTGGCACATCCACATTCACCGCAGCACTGTTCACAACAGCCAAGGCTAGAAACAGCCTAAGGGATGGTGGAAAGAAAGTGGGGCACATGTACACAGTGGAGTGCTATTTGACCATTAACAAGGAGATCCTGTCATTTCCAACAGTAGGCTGAGTGAAATAAGTCAGACACAGAAAGAACAACACTGTGTGATCACATTTATATGTGGAATCTAAATAAAAACAATTCATAGAAATAGAAAGGATGGTGGTTATCAGGGGGGCTAGGGCTGGAGGAGACATTAGTCAAGAGTACAAGTCTCGCGAGAGAAATAAGTCTCAAGGATCTGTTGCACAGCATGGTGACTAAAGTTAATAATAACAACCCATTACCTGAACATTGCTTAGAGAGTAGAGTTTTAGATGTTCTCACCTCAAAAAAGTAAGCATGTGAGGTAATGGACATGTTAACTAGCTTAATCATTCTACAGTATATTTATGTAATAATCAAATATATGTTTACAATAAAAACTATAAACAATTTGAAAAGGAAAAATAAATAACTACTTGTCACAACTTTAAAAGAAGAAAAATAATGTAAAGAGAAGAAATGTAGAAGATGACCATATAGGGCTTTTAACAAAATGACCAATGCAACATCCAAGTTTTGATTTCAGGTCATAACTATAATGAATTAAAAAATAGGTCTTTGAAAAAGTGTACTTGGTTTTAAGTTTAGAAATGACTCTATTCATGATTTCAAAATGTGATTGTTAATTGTACTCAAGTCAAGGGCTATTTCCCTGAATATTGTGCGGGAAAAGGTATGTTTTTCAAATTTGAGCCAGGTTGCCAACTCATTGAAGATAGTTTCATATCTTACTTAATTCTTAAATTTCTAAGAAAACTTACAAGAAACTCACAATGGGGAAAAAAATGTATTCCCACGTTGTTGCAATCATATCATTTTCTTTCCTGACAAATCTCTGTAAATGACTTGTTCCTTAGCAATTATACATTTACAATTTTTACTGTCATTTTGAGAATACTGTAGCTCATTTTGATGAATAATACATACTCTCCACTTCTCACACATTACTTCCTGTCTACCTTGAATCTTTTTTTTTTTTTTTTTAATTTTCTCCACAATAAGATACTTACTGGTTTTAAAACAAAATCTGTTTGTCTTTAAAATTTTTTCTCTTTGGTCCTGGTCACTTCATGTTTTACTTCAGTCTAGTTTGGTTGAAATTCTTGGAATATTACAAATAAAAAATGACATTCTTTAGAAATTTGCTTACAGATTTATGCAAAGATTGATGTCTTGATGGGATTGTTACCCTTTTTTTCTGTTAAGAATATAAGAACTCTTTTTAATTGTTAAATATGCAAATACAAGGCCGGTGGGCGAGCTCAGAGGCATAAGCACCTGCCTGGCAAGTGCGAGGTCCTGAGTTTGACTCCCGGAACCCACATAAAGGAAAAAAAGGGCCGCTGATATTGCTCAGCAGCACAAGCGCTTGCTGGCAAGCACAAGGTCCTGAGGTCAACTCCCGGTACCCACATAAAAAAACAAAATACATATATATATGCAAATATATGCCACAACTCTCATAGCACCTAATGTGCCATGGACTTCAAAAATAACTCAAGAACTGCATGCACAAACAATAGGAGCACTGCAAATGTCACTTTCTATCAACTGCTTTACCTTCCTGCTAGATGTGTGGTGATGTTTGGTGAGGTTCACCAATCGATGTTTGTCTAGTAAGATTTAAGTCAAACTAATGCAACAGGAATGGTCACTTGACTACTGTAAACTTGGGTTAAATTTATCTTTTTTAATTTTTTTATTCATTTAGAATTCAAATATTTGGAATCCTTATTTTAGTATATAATTTTTCAAGAAGAATCCATTTCACTGTATATTAATGTCCCTGATACATTTATGAAGCCGAAGGACAGTGCAGGTGTTCTCAATCCTGACTGCATGGGACAGTCACCAGGGAGGTGTAAAAATATTGATATCCTAGGCTCACCTGAGGCAAATTAAATTAGAATCTTGGGGTTGAGGGTCTGTCTTTATACAGATGTCTTTAAAGACCTCCCCAGGCATGCTGACATCTCGACCAGGGGCTGGAAACTCTTAATCGGAGCAATGTTTCCAGAATCGTGGTCCAAGAAAAACCCTGTGCAGAGCTGCCTAGGGTACTTGCTAACTGCACAGTGGCCAGCCCCACTCAGACCACTGGAACAGGGGTGCTTAAGAAGAGCCTGGAATCTGCATTTCAGCGTGAGCTTCATGTCCTCATGAAAACTGGAAAGTTACTACTCTGCTCCATCTGTTTCATTTTCATTAAAGTGAAATTTACATAGGTAAAATTAGCTCTTTTGATCCTCACTACAACCCTTCTAACATACTAAGATGACCATTGTGCAGGTGAGAAAACCTGGCGAAGTTTTCCAAGGTCCGGTTGCACCACTGTAGAAGCGGGCTTTGAAACTGTGAAGTCAGCTTGCTCCTTGCCAGCTCCAGAGCTTGGGTGTGTCTCACAGCGCTCTGTGGTCACTACACATGGCCAGCACCATGGCAAGTTGGGCATTAATGCAGGACTGTAAGTAAGGTGCCGTGCATTGTGAGGCACAGATGCGGATGTGTTGGTTCTGATCTTAGTGAGGGTTTCAAAAAAGGCTTCAGAAAGGACTAGGCACCCCAGCTGGCCCTCTTAGGTGGGGAGGGCTTCTACTGGCAGAGATGGTGCAAATATTCTGGGGTGTGTGAGATGCTCAGAGAACAGTCAGTTTTCTGTGGCCAAGGTGAAGAGTTGCGCTGGGTGAGACCCAGGCTGGAGGAGTAGACCTGAGGCATTCTGTGCAGGGATTGGATGAGGCTGGCTTCTTACCTGTCCCAGCAATAGATAATTCAGCAATAAATATTTATATCTCATAATAGATGGTGATCCATGAGCAGAGAGAAACACTTCAAAGTTGAATCTTGTCTCTGGCATTGAGAAACTCTTACTTTAGTGATCACCCATAAATACTTTAAAATTCTATTTATTAATTTTGATTAGTAAATACATTAGCATGAGATAAAACCCTGATGAACAAAAGGCTGTAAGTGGGAAACAAATCTTCCACCCACACCTGACCACCAGCAACCCACCAACCCTGCTTCCAGAGGTAACCTTTATTTTTCAACTAGCAAATCCTTTACTGTCTTTTCCCTTTATCTCCTGCCACAGTTACATGGCCACCTTATCTGTGTAATTGTAAACCTCTCAGTCCTCGACTGGCTGAGGTTTGGCCAAGGTTATAGTTTAATATTTATCTGGAATTCCCACGGATATTCATTTAACAAACACTACTGATTACCTACTATATGCCTACTATTGAGTGCTTAGAATCGAGATACAAATATCAGTAAAATAGAACATTTGCCCTTAGGAATCTCACGGTATGATAAGTTGAACCACCACCAAAAATAAAATTATTACAGTGCACCATGGGAAATGTAATAGTAATAAACAGAGTGCTTTATGAAGATAAGTGGAGGCTAAAGCTGAAGCTCTTTCTAGTTCCCACTGCCTCTGGGCAGAGAGGGATTCTGAGCTACGAAAGCCCTAGGCTCATGTAATACTTAAGGCAAATTGTATTCTTCTGAACTCACTTTTTCGTGCTTTTGCATAATTTGACCCCAGTTGTCGCTCCTTGTCATAGTCTTTTCTATATCTACATTTTTTTTTTTTTTTGTGGGTACCGGGGGTCGACCTCAGGACCTCGCGCGCCAGCAGGCGCCCGTGCCGCTGAGCGATATCACCGGCCCCTTTTTCGTATGTGGGTTCCGGGAGTCGAACTCGGGCCCTCGTGCTTGCCAGGCAGGTGCTTATGCCGCTGAGCCATCTCACTGGCCCCTATATCTACATATTTTTAGGTGGGTATTCCCTTGTTGTTTTGTCATTGATCACTAGTCGTGGTAATTCTCCATTTTAGTTGATTTATTTCTGAAGTAAAGACTAGCAGTATACGTAGTTCTGGGTTTCGAACATCTGGTATAAATCAAAAATTGTGAGTCTTGTGCTACTGATGTGAGATTCTTTTTTTTTTTAAAGAAAAAACAAAAATGATACAAAATTTCAAAACAGGATAATAGGAGATTAACAATGGTTAATATATTGCAAGTGCTATCTTCAAAACAGTTGCTCAGATTACAAGATATAGGCATGAAAAATTGATCAAACAATGTAAGCACAAACTGTTCTTTTCAATGAATTCATAGAGATTAGTAGTATAATTATCTATCATATATATATATATATATATATATATATATATATTCTTTTCCCTTCTTTCTTTTTTCCTTTCCCCCATCCCAGTTGTTCTTACCTTTTGAGCAGCTTCTTCCCCTTTCACTGTCACAATATCTATTGTACATTTTGGATCTTATTTATTCTTTCATTTTTTTACACTAGGGAGACAATACGATGTTTACACATGTGAGTCTGGTTTCTTTCACTTATGAATATGGTCTCAAGTTGGCATGTGATTCTGAGCTATGTTGTTTTAGTTTTTGTGTGGTTCCACTGAAATGTCAATAGGGTATGAATATTTACAAGGGTACAGATCATATTAACGCCTCTTACAAAAAATAATGTAACAATGCTCAGTGAAACAGGCCAGACATAGACACATACTGCCTGATCTCACTTACGTGTAGAATCTAAAAACATTCACATTCATAGAAACAGTGACATAGTGGTTTCCAGGGGCTGGGAAGTCGAGGAAATGGGGAGATATTGATCAAAGGGTACAAACTTTCAATTATAAGATGAACAAATTCTAGGGATCTAATGTACAGTATGAGTGGTAATAGATCTATTACTAATTTCAATGTGACAGTATTGTACAATGCAGGTATATATCAAACAATCACATTGTATACCTTGAAAAAAAATATATATATAGTCAATTTAGTGTATTTAAAAAATTTAAGTGTAAAACTGATGATGTAGCATGTAGTACACAATAGTTTTTTATTCTTTTAAGAGTTTCCCAAACTGTGTTCCCAGAACAATTTTCATAAGATATTACTTTATATTAGACTCCCAAAAAAATGATTCTATGGGTCAATAAGCTTAGATATGAAGAAATAATAAGGCTTCTTTACTCAAGAAATTCCCAGAGGCTTTAAATATGCCAGCATACATGGTGAATTGCTATATCACTGGATGCAGTGGTTCTCAATCTTATTTGACTAGGAAAACTAGTTTTTCTGTTTGTGTTTTTTAAAAATGTAGCCATTGTCATCATGGGACATTGTGTTTTGCTTGATTACTGATGATGCTTACTGCAATAGATTGTGCATGAGAAATTCTCCAACAAATGGCTGTCCATCAGAAGAGAAAAGCCCCCGAGAGAGTAAATATATATATTTATAGTTTAAAAACTACATTTGTGTAAGTAAAATAGTAACTTATTCCTGTGCATCCATGGGACATCCAGAATTACCCTGGCGTCCTGTGACCTGGTGAGTCCTTGAATATGCGTGGTCCAAGTCTGCCTAAGGAGGAGGCCCTGCAGCTCAAGGGCTGGTGCCCAGCTTCATTCTGCTCCCCCTTCTTAGTCTTTTGACTCTTGTTAACATTCTTCTCTTTTCTTGCTTCTTCAATCTGTGGAGAGACGAGGACAGCAGACATTTCACTGTGAAGCCAGTTAAAGGAGGTGGAGTGGGAAGCTGCTGGCAAAGGGAGTGCAGAGATGGAGATGGAAAGTGAAGAGTGAAGATAGAGGAGAGAAACTTAAGGACCATAGGCTCCAACAGTTATCTTTAACTGTTTACGCTTTGACGTTTATCCTCATGGTCCAATGAGACATGCTGTGGCGTGCAAATCACTCAGTCCTCATCGGAAATGCTCCCATGTTGCAGGGGAGGGCTTGGCAATGAAGAGGAGCGTTGTCAACATTGTTGTGATGAGAAGACTATTTTGAAAGCTCCTTAAAAAATTCTAATCAGACAAGATTTTCCTTTTCTTTGTCATATTCTCTATCATCAGACTATGCAACTAAGGTCTCAGCTTCTGCTCCTGGAAAGAACAAAGCCATATTTGACCTCTTTCTGCAGACCTTCTCTCTGCATTGTTAAGCAGGAGAAAAAGGGCTGTGGAGGAAAGAAATAGCTCAGAAGCTCAGAAAATAACTGACGGATGAGAGGAATGCAAGGAGCTGTAGATAGAGGTGAGTGGACTTCAAAAGAATGCCTTTCTCTGGGTGCCTTGTTTAGGGTTACATTCAGATGTGAGTGACAGAAAGCCCAAGATAACATGGTTTAGATGAGATTGAATTTTATTTCTCTCTCATGTGGAAGTGTGGGTAGGTGGTCTGGGACTGATGCAGTGTTCCCCACCCTTTCTATCTTTTCCATTACAGGCATAGCCTATGCTGCCCCATGCTTCAAAATGCTAGTGCCTGCATTCTAAGGAACAGGATGGGAAAAGGAAGTTTTAACGGTGAGAGACAAAGTGCACATGTATGCTGAGCTTTCAGGAAGATTTCTGGAGCAACTATGCAACATTTTGCTGACAACCCATTGACTAGAACTTACTCCCATAGCCATACCTACCTGCAGGACAGTCTGAAAAATGCAGTCCTTATTCGGGTCAGCCATGTTTTTAGTCAAAAGTTGAGCTCATTTACTATGGAACAAAGGGATAACTGATAATAGGGGTCAGAGAGGTAAAAGACTGTGTAATTACTCATAAAAATATCTTGACTCCTCACTGGCCAATAATAGCAAATTTGGCCATGTGATTTGCTTTAGCCAATGAAATATAAGCCAAAGTTCTGAGACGTTTAACTGTGAAGAAGGCAAAACTGGGTGGAGTGGGAAGAGACAAGCAAGAAAGCAGAGTTGGGGATGGGGAATTAGAATGAAGACAGAGGAGAGAAATATAACCAAGCAGTAGCTGATGATGACCTCTCTCCCCTCTGCCACATGGCTGGCAACATTTCGGTTAGAGGCTTTCCAGTCATACAGGGGCCTGTAGGGAAGATGACATGGAACAGAGCTGCAGCTGACCTGTCACAGACACGAGACACCTATGCAAAAGAAACTGTTGAGATTGTAAGCCCCTGAGATGTGAATTCATTCATTACAGCAGCGTGACTTACCTCAGTGGTTTTCAGATGCAATCCCTAAGCCAGCAGCACCAGCATTGTCTAGAAACTTGTTAGAAATGCAGATGCTGAGCACCCCCCAGGTACTGAATTAGAAGCTCAGCAGAGTCCAGCACCCCAGGTATAAGATCATCCAGAGGATTGTAATGGGGGCGAAAGTGTGAGAGCCACTGCCCTGCCACGGGGTGGACTCACTATCCTACTACACATGGGCTTGGCCATCTATGACATGGGGCATCAGAAATGGGGCAGGGGCTGACGTCTGTTCTGTTCCTCACGTGAGGAAAGACAAAAGCGGCACATTCAAAAAATACAAGGGGAAAGTGGCATCTTTCTAGGTATTTTGTGATATTTTCTGTAGTTATTGTTAGTAAGATTGCTTTTTTAAATTTCTTTTTCAGGTAATTTGCTGTTTGCATTAAAAAATTACTGACTTTTGTATCTTGATTTTGTATGCTGCAACCTTTACTAAATTTGCTTTTTAATTCTAACAGTTTTTTGGTGGAGTCTAGGAATATATATGAATATACATATATATTTAGGAATATACATAAAAATTTAGGAATATATATATATATATATATATATGTGTGTGTGTGTGTGTGTGTGTGTGTGTGTGTGTGTATATGATTTTGTCTGCAAACAGGAACAATTTGATTTCCTCCTTTCCAATGTGGATGCTCTTTGTTTTATTTTCTTGCCTAATTGCTCTGGCTAGGACTTCTAGGACTGTGTTAAATAGAAGTGGGCATCTTTGATTCAGATATTAGGGAAAAAGCTTTCAACCTTTCCCCATTCAGTCTGATGTAGCTGCGAGTTTGTTGTATATTGTCTTCATAGTGTTGAGGCACTTTCCTTGTGTACCTAATTCACTGAGTTTTTATCATGAAAGCATGTTGAATTTTACCAAATGTTTTTTCTACATCCATTGCAATGATCATATGGTTTTTGTCATTCATTCTGTTTGTGTGATATATCACATTTTAACATTTTAATTTGTGTATGTCGGACCGTTTCTGGATGCCTAGGAGAAGTGGCATGTTCCATCATGTGACTTTATCTCTAAGGGAAGAGACAGTGGCTACAGAAGTTGTGGGTCACAGCTCTCACTTCAGTGAGGAAATCAGCTATTTCAAGAGGTGAAACACATGCTCCCATATCCTTGAAGCCACAAGAGAGACTGACACCTTAAAATCTATTTCTCTCTTCTTTGATGTGACCATGCCCCATTACTAGAATTAGAGTAGACACAGTCCACTAAAGCAACATATCTAAAACATTAAATTAGATTGCCTCATTAAATGGTTCATATCTGACTTTCCCCGGATAAATACTACCTGAGGACAGTTGAGACCCTAGATAATTCCAAAACACTGCTGGAAAATTACACTTTGCATTCTCCAGTGTGGTTCAATATAAGGAGTTCACATCCTACAGAGAGCAAGGCCTGAGGCTGCTTTCAGAAGTTGCTAAGATGCAGCTCAGCAGGGCTGGAAATAAGCCATAGACAGCTACATCCTCATGTAGGTCTCTGGTGCTTCTTTTTGGCTCCCTGTCAGAACTTTCTGCCTTATCTGGATTATTGTGGTCAACTGGACAGGCTTTTACACTCTAGATGTTTCCTAACAATGCAGCTTCTTCCCAGGTCTCATTCTCTCATGACTCAGGCTGAGATGGCTACATAGGTTGGAAGTAAGATATATTGGGCATGTCGGTCGTCTAGATGTAGACTTTTATCTCAACAGTGTCAACCTAAAAGTGTGAACAACCATGGCACAAGTGTTAGGAGATGTTTGTAGAAATAAGCCTTCCATGAGGGGAAATGCAGCCAAAATGGGGCATGTGGTGAGAAGGTAGCATTGATGTCCCACCTTACTCCAGGCAACTGACTATATTTCCCTCTCTGCTATGCCTTGTGAGAAATTCAGGTTTCAAATAAAATTCCAAATAACTCTAATGAGGCAGCAATTCAGCTTGAGTCGGCAATATTCTACATACATTCACCTCACAGTGTGAACCGAGCAGACCTTCCCATTGTGTGAAGGAACAGCCACCCCATTTGCTGTCTTGGACTGCATAGTTGTCATACTTAAAAGAACAAACATGATTTCTCTAGGACATAACTTTTAATGTGCTTTGGTCAGTTCTCAGGCTAAGCTTTTATATTAGTCATTTGGTGTTTTCCTCAGAGCTCACATGGAAACC
The DNA here is from genome assembly GCA_028451465.1 of Erethizon dorsatum. Classification (NCBI taxonomy): domain Eukaryota; kingdom Metazoa; phylum Chordata; class Mammalia; order Rodentia; family Erethizontidae; genus Erethizon; species Erethizon dorsatum. The sequence continues at coordinate 119,183,642 of CM051826.1, read as the reverse complement.
CCACTGTCTCCATCCTACTAAATGCTCTGTGCAAAATATCACCTCATCAAAGAACCCAGATGTCTTGAACATCATGGGAGAAAACCACAGAGGACACAGTTCCAGCCCTGACACCCCTGGACAGACAGCAAAAACCACTGAGACCAGGGCCATCCCAGGGCATTTGCAAGACACACAGCAAGTCACACACACTATCCACTAATATTTTTCTGTAAGAGAAAGCAGCTTTAAATGAACATCAAGGGCAGTAATGAGTGGAAGCAGAAAACCAGGAGACATCACAACACTGACAGTAGGAGCAGACGGAATGCAGTAGAATATAGGCAGGGAACAAACCCAAGTCCAAGCATCTCTCTCTCTACTTGTGGGTGTGTGAATTCCCTGGGTCTTTTATTAGTTATTTGGACTGGTTGCTTTTCTCTCATTGCTGAGACAAAATACCTGACGCCCAAAATTAAGGAAGGAAAGGCTTATTTAGCTCACAGTTTGTTGAGGTTTCAGTCCATAATCAGCTGGCTCCAAGGCAGGGTGGCGTGGCACAGAGGCAACACTTCAAGGCGGCAGAAGACAACAAAAGCAACAAGAGCAAAAAAAGGGGGAGAACAAGCCTCTTTTCCTCCCTTATGTTGTACGCAGGCTACCAGCCCTCGGGTGGGTGTAGCATTCACACCATCTCTGTGTCCTCCTCTTGTACAAGCTCAAGATGTTTACAAAGTGAGGACCCTGGCCCCTGCTGAGCGACTTAGTTAAACTTCTAAACTTCTCAAGTTGACACAATGAACAACATCCTAGGGCTGTACCGGCCTGTCCTCTACTTACTAGGATGCAGAACTGCTGAGTTACTTAGTTAAGTTTCTAGACTTCTCAAGTTGACACAGTGTATCAACCATTACAGACAGTAAATTTAAGGCATCCCGATTTGAGATGCTTTCTTTGCTTACAACAAATGGTATTGTCCTAAACTAGTAACTGTGGGAGACTAAGACAAGACAAAGGCCAACAGCTTTTCTAAACTTCTTCCTGCCTCAGTTTATTTTGAGACAAGGAAAAAAAAAAAAGACATTGGCTCCCTTGGCTTTTGGGTTCAGTTCATGAAATTTCTGGGCTATCGGCTGATAAGCCAGTGGCGGAGGGCTGTCTCACAGAATTCCGAGGTGAGAGATCTCTGAAGCTGCTCCTCCTCTGCGTGGCTTGCTGCAGGGACCCACCCAGGGCCCATGATGTGGAGTGGAGTGGGCCTGTGGCTCCCACGACACTGACCTCTTACCAGTGTGCTCCTCATACGTCCCTGCCCTTCACGCCACCCCACCCCAGTTTCTATAGCGGCGCCCCTTCCTGGACAGATACCCCTCGCTAGACCATCTTAGCTGGTAGCCAAGGCTGCACAGCTGTAGTGGCCTCTTTTGGCATCGGCATCAGGGATGCAGTTCACATGGATGAACCACAGACCACACCCATATTCTAAGGAAGGCAACTTATTTGTTATTTTATAATTTTTATATTCATAGTCAAAGTTTTTATAATACCCCAAACCTACATAGGTAGAATCCTATCAAAAGGCTAAGCTCCCTCCCCAGTCACCTGCCTCCTAATGGGTCAGGCTGGGAGGGGGGATGGGTAGCTTCCCTGCACAGCCCTGTGCTCAGCCCTGTGGCCCAACCCTCAGTCTGGCCTCCCGGTTCCCTTACGGCTGAGTTCTGGTCTCTACTGCATGCTGCCCTTAGCCCTTGGCAGGAAAGAGCTCTGCCCTGCCCACCCCACCCTCCCCGCTGCTCCTAACGCTGTTCTGGCCCAGAACTGTGCCGAGATGCACATTCTCCTCCCCTCATTATTTTCTCCTCTCCTCTTCTGTCTCACTGCTCTTGTTTTCTTTGTCTCTCTGGCCTTGTTCCTGTCCCTTCCTATGGTATTTTCCCTCCATATGGTATTTCTTACCTTCTGTCTTTCTCTACTTCCAGGTCATCCTCCCTTATTCAAAATGTTAAGCAAAGAACAGTAAAAAGAGAAAGCTTCCAACTGGTGAATTTTATTTTCTCAAATTCCCTATTACTGTTTATGAGTCTATTTTATTTCCATGTTTCTATTTTTAAAAAATTTCAAATCCACCAAAATGGGAGGAGGAGACAAGGAACGAACACACATATAGCCTTTACCGACGTTCATTAATTGAGAACATTTTGCTACATTTGTTTTCTGTTTAATATATATTCATTATTTTTTTTTCTTGCTGGGCTACTTGCAAGTTGCAAATATCATAACCCTAAATACTTCAACATGAATATCTAATGAACAAAAACATTCTTTCAGATAACCACAATACTGTATAATTATCAAATGAAGAAAACCTATTAGTGGTACAATGCTATTATCTAGTGATCTGGCCCTATGAGTCTATCTAAATATTTGAAGGAAGGAGCTGCATTTGGCTTGGTTTACATAATCTAAAAATAGGATTTTATTGCAGTTTCACCAAAATTCACACCAAAAGGAATGAGTGGTGACCTCACCACACACCTTTTTTCCCCCGTATTCTTTATTTCACTTATAAAGCACAAAGAACACCAAAAATATCTATCAACTCAAAGAATCCAGCTGATAAGCTGTATTTTTAGGAATGTTAAACTCATTGAAAAAGTATTGAGGTACACTGCCATACCCCCAGAAACTGATGCCTCATTTGAAAAGCTTCCATAATATTTTGATATAAATTAATTTCATGAAGATTCATATTTAGGGACATAATCAGTCTAGCTTCTTCTGGGGACATGTCTATATTATGTAGCCCTTTCAGAACCAGGATGATGCTGAAATGGAACTGAAAGCTCTTTGTCGTGTCTTAAAGGGAGAGATGTTAGCTTATACATATGTCAACAAGCAAGCATACAATGTGCAAGATTGTTGCCTTAACAGCATCTGTATTCCTGTATCCCAGACAAACAGTTCTGCCTGACAACAGCTGAAGTCCGAGATTTGACTTGAGATTGATTTCACCAGCATGATTGGAATAAACCAAAAATGAAATGCTTTTCTGGTAACGCACCAAACCCACATCAACGCCTCTGGAGTTTGTACCTTTCCTAGTTTTGTTGTTTTTCTGTGTTATTAAGAGGACATCTAGCCTCTTGCCAAAAGGGATTTGTCCTTTTTATCTAGTCAGAAGAGTGCTTCAGCTATTTGCATTTCTGAATTGCTTAGCTGCCCAAGCATGCTCGGTGTGTGCGGTTTGAAATGTGTCACTGAGGCACGTGACTGCTGTTCTCAAGCTGATGTTGGACTTTCTCCAACAAATATGGATTATGTTAAAGTCGGTTCTGAATTGACGAGGATATGTTAATAACTCCCAGATGGGCATCTCTGTGCTCTCCAGCAGGGAAATGCAAGCAGTCTATGGCAGGAGCAAGTGTTTGGCAGGTCCATCATTCCGTCATTAAAGGCCACATTATTACTTACAACTGTACTTGCATGACAATGGCTGCGATGAGCTCAGCCTCACAGTAATGAGCACTAGGAATTTGCTTTTAGGTAGATTGTTTTCCAGGTGCTGAAAAAGATTTTGTTTGAAATTTCTTTCTTTCTATTGCCAAATAAGGTATTAAGAATTAATCAAAGGGACAGCATTGGAGGTGGCGGTCTATACCATTCCTCAGAGACAAAGACAGGCACAGATATACGCCCAGGGATGTGGAGCAGCCTTTGCTCAACAGAACACTTTTCTCTGTGCATGCCTGTCCTGAGTTTGTATACTTCTGTGCCTAATTCCTGCCCTAAAAGTTCCAGTTGGAGCAATAATTTTCATTAGCATGCTTTGTGTTGTGGTTACAGTTTCCATTAGATGGCGTATCTTCTTATCATCAGTCTGTAAGCTCTAGGGTATGATTGTCTGTAATTTTTAAAAGAAATTGAAAATATTCATCTTCTGTAATTGTACTTGTAGCCCAGAAGGCACCTGATATTAAATTCCAATGTGGCAATCGTTACCTAGGAGTATACAGGCCATAGGTTCTGTGGTTAATATGGATAGTTAAAGTAAACTTGAATACTGAGATGAAAGGAATAATTTGACAGGAAAATAGTCACTTTGGTGATTATGAATAGACTTACTTGCTTTTAGTAGAGACATGAGAGGCAATGGGGTCTCACTTTGCAAAGTAAACGCATGTGCATTACTTTCATTTAGAATGTAAAATAATCTCATGTCTCAATATATAATGTTGCAGTAAGAAAGCCCAAAAATGATGAAAAAGTAATTGAAAACATTCAATTGTAGCTGATATATTTTCTCCTTTGCTTTAGGTCTCTTTTTCTGTAACAAAATTATTCAGCCACAGAGAGTTCCCTCACTTTACCATCAGGTAACTAGATTTTATGATGTCATTTCATCTGCATAGGCATATCTATATGTTCTCTTTTTTGACTCCCCACTTTCCAGCAACTCCAAGGAATTTAAAAATATAAAACCACATCTGCCAATAACATTATGATGAACCATTTAGGATTTGGATATTTTACAAGGCAGCAGCACTAAATGCCCTTGATTCCCAGCATGCACTGGTATATTTTTAATGCTAACAGTCAGGATTTTAAATTATATCATTTTAAGTCATTTAAAAATACCAAAAGATCAGCAAAAGATTTCACAGACCTTTTGTACTGAGGCCTGCCTGAAGAGGACTTGTAAGGGTGTGGAACTATGAAAGTTAACAATTTGGATATTCTAGGAGAGTGGAAGAAAGAAAATCCAGTTTGTGAGGTTTGCTGAAGGGATGGCCACAAGAGCACCCCATAGACTGCAGCTGTCTTTCAGCCTCTGCCAGAGGGAGGACTTTTACCAAAACCTGGATACTACTCTTGTCCTTTATAAAAATGTGTTATAACGTGTTATGCTTCCTTATGTGTGAATATCACGAAGCATCTGCAGTCTGCTGGTTCACACAACCTAAAAAGTTGCATATTTATTGAAAATACCTTTAGCTCACCCTCACACTAAGCAATGCCAAGGATTCAGAGCCATTAACCCCAGTTGGGGATTGCCACGCTCCCTTGCCTAAGTGTGCCCAAGTAACAAAAATGAGAGAGGATTTATGCTTATAAGGCACTATTATTTTTATCAACCCTGGGTATTTGTTAAGTCTTCAAAGTAGATTTTTGTACCATTAATATTTCATCAGAGGCCTTCAGTTAATGAATTTCTGTTTGCAAAAGCTTGGGGAGTTGGCAGGTGCAACAGAAATAGACGATACTGTATTTTAATGGCCATTAAGTTGAAACTTTCTGAGATACTATAAGACCCCAATTAGTCAGCTGAATATCACCAGTGGTTCATCATTGTCATTAGGTATTAATTAGCCAGCTACCAAGTACTAGACACTCTGCAAAACTCACAAAAGCAACTGTCCCTGCTTGGCGGGAACTTAGACTTCTGGGGGTGGTGATCCCTGTTGTTGCTATATTACCATTTGTAAAGAGAATTCACAGAATTAAGTCCTCTGTATTTGGGTAGAGCGTTACAGCCTCTTATTATAGACTCAGCAGCTCATAACACACAATACTACATTTACAGGAAAGGAAACCTACCTTAAAAGATGTTGGTTATAAGGCTGATCTGGCATTACAGTCCAGGCTTTTGACACCCTTTTAAGTATGCGTCGCCATCGACAAGAACATACCCCGACAGTACAGAAGGTATAAAATAGGAGAGTTTGCGGGGAAAGTCTCATGTAAAAGCACCAATGATATTAAGCCCAGAGAGGAACACAGGTAAAGAGATGGGGGTTTTATTTCACCTTCCTTGTCCTTTACTACACAGGACAGTATTCTTCTCATAATAGCACTCAACTTTCTGGATTGTTAAAAAGAGGCTTATAAGAGCAATTGAAAGTAATATGGGCATTTTAATATTGTGACACTTAATGCTGCATAAAACCTTTGTTTCCTACAGGTTTATTGAGCTGGTGCATTAGATTTCCTGCTGTATGAGCAGGAAGATTATGGTGGCTTAGGTCTAAGTATACTTTGGGGAGGCATTTTGTGTTTTCTCTATAAATAGTCTTTCTAAAACAACACAGTTGTGTAACTATTAATGTTTATATTGCATTATGCATCCCCCAAAGTTTACTATGCTTAGTGTAGAGTGTGGTAACCAAAGGAAATGTTTTTGTCTATGAAATATGCCGGGAATTGTCATTATTAAAGTAAATCTATTTTACTTACTATTTCATCAGTAGGATTTTCATGCTTTGGTCTTAGGTAATGAATAGTATTATGTTATTATGTCCATAAGCTTCTAGAAGATAAGCATTCATACATATATATGCACACATCCACATGAATACATGTGTATGTCATGTTTTGAAATTACAATTATAGCAGAACTGAAAGGCTAAATTTTAAATGGAAATAATGACACTTTGGTGAATCCAAAATGGGAAGAAAGCTTGAAAAATATTGATTTCAAGTGCACAGTTTTTACAAATGAAAAATTTGATTAAGAGGACTATTGTTCAGAGCGTGTATCAAAGCTTATTTTTCATACTGCGATAATTTTTCATGCTTAATGAAACTAGCTAAATCATTAATCCCCTTATTAAATGTGCATTTTTTGATTGGGATTGTAGAATCATCCTCTCAAGTGCAAAGTAACATGCAACCCTGCAAAGCGTAGCATAGATTTCAACCTGGGTTACAATTGTGTTCTGATTCCTGGGGAAACATAACCTATGGTGAAATCGCATTTCTTTGTGTGAGTAATTTAATGAGCAATTTCTTCAGAATTTATAAGAAAAAAAGCTCCAGACCTAACACTACAGGTCCCCCCAGAGCCACTTTTCCTTCCATATATGAATAGCCAGTTTCATTATGTTCAAAAACGTAGCATGAGAGAAACAAATGGTGAGGGCTGTTACATCCAAAGAAATGAAAGATTATCTTCTCCAAGCAGGAGAAATTAGATGTATCAGGCCTACTTTGGAATCACACTTAGCTTCAGATAGAACATGACGCATGGGTAATCTGCAATTTGCTAGGGGCATTGTTAGCATGCTTTGCCTCCAGGGTAGGATTTTAACCAGGCCTCCAGCAGCTGTGTGTTTGGCGGCTCAGCCACATTAGGTATACAGAAACCCCCTGCTATTACCCTGGTGAAATCCGTGCCAAGGACCCTGGTGACACGATGGAGGTATTAGGTCAGATGAGTTACATTAAGTGGCAAGTGATAAATTCAAGATGACAATTCAAAACAGCAGTGTTTCTTCTAAGTAATTAATTCCAGTGGTGCCTGAGGCAGTGCTTGGTCGCTGCCACTGGTGTGGCAATGCTGCGTAGCTAATGAGAAAACATTACAACAAGGATTAGAGGCCTGTGCATTCTGGCAGGCTGAGGTCACTATGATTAGGAAATATTAACACATACTTACTGTGATAAACCATATACGCCCAGGAAGCCTAATTTTTATTTTATTAATGTAAAGACTGTTGAACGCTTTACAATGTGGTGATTCACTAAGTGGGCTGGGGACAGTGGTGACACATTCCACCCTGGGTCCGGGACACCCCTCAAGGCCTGCTGAAATGGTGACAAAAAGTTTCCCTGTCAGGGCCCTTTTCTCCTGGTCTGTGGACACAATGTCTTGGGCACATGGAGAAGCTATAAAATGATGGGCCTGTTTTATTTTCCCAAATGTGATTTATTCAAGAACTTTTTGTTATATGACTCATCCTCCTTGCTGAAGAAACTACTTGTGAATCTGCTATGTGGTGATCTTCTCCAACAATGGTCAGGGAGTTTACTTTCTCTTGTTGAGTGTGTTCTTGCAAGTTATTGATGAGGCCACCTTAGACTTCATTGTGCTGTTGAGGTTTTAGAGGACTTGCTCACACTTATTCCCACTGCCAAACAATCCCATGAGCTATGTGGAGGAAGTGTTGTATTTTGGCTTGAAACATGAGGAACTTGGGACCCCATAGGCACAGAGAATGGATCGAGTTCATAGTCAAGAGGTGCATATTTGGGCCTGGAACTCAACACTCGAAACACCTTATATGTTGCTCACCTGAATGTTTCATACTCAGAGCCAGTGACCAAAACTGTTTTGTATAAAATTCTTACTGAAGATTCTGCAGGGAACTCTTGTCCATAAGTGCACACACATACATGCACAACTCAGAGTGTTGGCTCACATCTAGGGAAGGACTTTTAGCTTGAGCAACTACAGATGTCTTGTGGTGTATTAGATATATGACCAATAAAATACCTACTAAACACTTGGCCTTTGAACTGCTTCTAGACGTAAGACTGTTTCCTTATCGCTTGCTATAAATTGGCTCTGGTGCTTGATACTCAGGTTCAATATGTGCTCTGCCTGCAGGTGTGTGTGTGAGTGACGGGAGATGAGGAGAAAGGCCGTTAGTGACACGTGTGCCCTGACGTGTTGAAGTGCTACTAAACACTTACATCTTTGTGTTCTGAACATCTTCGTTTATTAAGAAGCACATTGCATTGTACAGAAAACGAGAAACACTCTAAGTAGATAGTATATTTTTTTCTTCTGTAGAATACGTGAGATTGGTCTTGCATTAGGAACAATGAAGTTTAGCTAGTTCCATTTCCTAGGATACAAAAATAATGAAGAGAGCTGTTTCTGCATGATAGTAGAAGAGGGAAGCTTAGTTTCCACAAAGTAATAATTAAAAACTGCTGTAACCTGAGCTAGATAGATGATAGATAGATAGACGATAGATAGATAAATAGATAGATAGATATAGATATGGATAGGTAGATGATAGAGTGTGTGTACATGTAAAATTCTTGGCATCTTTGTGTATGACAGAAATTTAGGGAAAGTCGGTATTTAGCAAATAAGCCTCTTTTCTTTTTGAGTAGATGATTTGAGAAAGCCCTAAAACAGCTGGGCATGTGGTACATGACTGTCATTCCAGCATTCTGGGAGGCTGAGGCAGGAGGATCAAGTTTGAGCCCAGGCTGTGCAAAATTAGTGACTTAGTGAGACCCTGTCTCAAGATAAAAAATAAATAAATAAAGGCTGGGGTAACGGCTCAGTGTGAAGGCCTTGTGTTCAGTCCTACTACCATGCCAAGAGAGAAAGAGAAGGAGAGAGAGAGACACAAGAAATTTCTACAAAACCTTTTTCCAGCTCTATGAAATGGGCAGGAGATGTGAACATGAGAGGTGGCTGCGTTAGTGGAGGAGGAGCGTAGAGTTCAAATATGACCATTGCATCGTTCACAATAGACCGCAGTGACTTGACTAACGTGATCAAAGGCAATGAGTTTGAGTGAACCCAAGTTATTTTTAACTTAATTTTTATATTTTAACCTTTAGAATGCCCTGTCTTTTTCTTACTTAAGCTTCTATTGTTGAAAAAAAGGGCATGAAGATGATTGTTTTTAAAAGCAAAAATCTACTGAGAACAAAACAGAATTTCAGAAGTGTGTAAGAAGTCATGCATTAAAAATATGACCCTACCCGATGCCCACTTTAGGTAAAGGAAGAGACTGTTTTAAGTACTTGAAGCAACATCATGTTAAATTTATAGCATGTTGTTTAGGTGCATGTTCACATTTTAAAATTTTAAATATTCTTTTAGTATAAAGGAAAGAAAGTCCCTGTTTCAAGACTTAGTTGAAAAATTCTTTCTTTTCAGTGACAGGTAAGTCCAAAAATAGAAGATTTCTAACACTTTGAAACTTGTCACATATCTAAATCACTAGTTAGGCTTTAGTGACTTAAAACAATGTTAATCTTACAGAGGGAAAGCTCTAAAAACTGTTAATTCATCCATTTCAAACCTGCTTCTCAACTTTTCTTGAAAAAGTCACTTGAATATCACATGCACATCTGAAATCCATCAGAAAGCAGGCTATTTCTACTTTGTTTCTGCTAAACTTCAGGCTTCTCAGGCTCTCACACTTTAGAATCTCTTCTGTTGAGGGAGGGGAGGAAAAGGGGATGAAGAAGGAATTAAGATGTGTCATGTGCGTGTACCAACTACCCACAGGAATGTAAACATGTATTGCAAATGTACAAAAGAGAGAGGGAGAAGGGACCAAGAGTGGGATGGAGGAGGGAGAGAAGGAAAAGGGGGGTAAAAAAGGAATTAAGATGTATTATGTATATGTACCAACTCCACAATGTAAACATGATACAGTACAAATACATATAAATAAAAATATCTCCTGTTATGATATGAATGAAAGAGCACTGGACCGAGAGTCCAAAGCCTTGGTGTGCAGTCCTCACCCCATCCTGCTCACTCAGGAGACCTAGGCTTCAGTTTTCTCATCTGTGAAATGAGAGAGAAGGATCCAAACCCGGTATCAGTGACAACCTATGTGTGCACTTGGAAGCCCTCCCTGCTTTAGTAACTTTTTAGACAGCCTTTATAGAGGTAATCTGTGCTTATTTTAAGAAATTAAACAAAACTTAGGAAATTTATAGAAAAAATTTGACAACTCTCCATCCTTTTCTACCACACTTGCTTCCAATCTTACCCTGCTGAGATAAACAATGTTGAATTTGACATTTATATCAGTTAGGATTAGGCTTGATTGTTTATAATTGAAATATACCGGAGAAAAATGACTTAAGCAAAACAAAAGTTTACTTTTCTCACATCTAAAAGATATCCAGGATGGGCATATTGGCTCCATGGATCCTAAGGGCCTCAGGCTTCTATCTTTCTGTTCCGCTATTCTTGCTCATGGCTGCCATCCTTAAAGTCACCTTGATGCAAAAATGGCTGTTGGAGTTCCAACCAAGACACATTGCAGGCCAGGAAGGGGAAAGGCAGAGGAATGGAAAGGGATGAGATATCGCTCCCATCTGAGTCATCTCCCTTTCAAGCACACAATTTCTTCTACATCTTATTGACTGAAACTAGATCACACGGTCCCACCCAGGGCCTAGGAGCCTAGGAAATGTAACCTTTTATTCTGAGGATCAATATGCCTCGATTAAAACCTAATTTTAATTCCAAAAGGAAAGGAGAGAATACTGTTGTTGAAGGGGAAGACAATTGGCAACCACTTCCCTGGTACGTATCCCTCCACACTTTTTTTCATGCTCATACAAACATATACAAATATGTGGAGATTAATTTTGTGCTTCTATTGTGGTTGTTTATCAAGACGAGATAATATAACACTTCTTGTAACTTGCTTTTTTCTCAACATATAATGGACATCCCTCCAGAGCATTGTGTACGAGTATACTTATTCTTTTAAACATCTATGTAACATCACATAGCATGGGTTTATCGTAATGTAGTTAAGCAGACCCCATTATTAATAATTTCAGATTGCCCATGTTTTGTTACCAAAATAATCTTTAAGTAAATATTCTTTTATCTTGAGCCATGTTTTCTTACATTTTAAAAATTATGAATGTCATTATAAATATATATATATATATATAAAATGTATGTGCCCAGTCTATAAAATAATAAAACTAATGCATGTGTATTCACCACAAAGCTAAAACAAAAAACAACAAAAAAACATTATAATTGTCTCTAAAGCCCAATACACCATTAGTACATAACATACTTTTTCTTCAAAGGTAAACATTATCCTGAGTTTTATGATGTATTGCTTTTCTTTATACTTTTACTACATATAAATATATTTTTCAAAATGTTCTGCCTTGCATGTTTGTGAACAAATTTTCATCAGTGAAGCCGTATCATGTGTATGTATCATGTGACCTGCTCTTTGTGCTGTACATTATTTTGTGAGACTTATCCATGCTGAAGTTATATAAGTATAGTTTGTTAATTTTCATTATCTATAGTAGTGACTCACTCTATGAATACACTACAATTATTTATCTTTTCTGCTGTTGGTGGACATTTGTTTCCATTTTCATTGCTAACATAAAAAAATGTTCTTTTATGCATTCCTGTTGGATTGTTCTTACTTTCTTGTGCATATGTGCAAGAGATTCTTTTGGTTATATACCCCAGAATGCAGTCACTAAGTCATAGGATATGTGCCAATTTTTTCTAAGTCTTTATCTCAAATTAAACTGCCACCAGAAGTGTGTAAGAATTCCTGTTGTTACACATCTTCATCAAAACTGTGTAAGAATACCTGTCATTGCACCAAAAGTGCTGGGTTTTAACTTGTTAGACTAAGGTATAAAGTTGTGTGGAAGGCTTTGGAAAGCGCTTAGCCATGGAGATATTGACTGAGTAGTTCTGATCTCATCATCTTGTGGAGGATTCCAGGGATCTGTGTGTTTAATAAATCCCTGGTTGATTTGATGCTCAGCCAGTTCCAGAACCACAAGATTAGCCTGACCTCTAACACCATTCACAGTGAGCCTTTCCAGATTCTTTCGGTCCCCTACAGAGTTCTTTGCAATTTCATTCCTCCTCCTTTCCCACTTCTCCAGCTGACATAAAGCTCTGAATCAGGTCCTTATGACATTATGCCAAGATTAGAAGCGACATCAAAAGAGGTTAGTTACACAGACTCTGGAGTAATTGTGGGCTCAAAAACTAGCCCTGTAACCTTCTGAGTTACGGTTTCTTCCGCTATAAAATGAGACTGGTGATAAGAGTACATATCACACAGCGAACATGCAGATTAAAAGAGTTGATAGAGAGCAAGACCTTCATACAGTGCCAGGTACAAGTGCCAGGAAATGTTGTCTATTATTATAGTCATTACTGCTGATACCTTTGCTAATCCATCAGCCTCCCAGAAGGGGTACCTAAAAGGAAGAGGGGTTCATGGACAAGCTGTCTTCTGTGTCAGTTCTTCTTGCACCAGAGTACTAATGCCATCATTTACTAGCACCATGTCATCATACTCTCCACCGTTTCAGAATGTGCAGTGGTCCCTCTTGCCTGTTTTGAGGAAAATAACCCATAAGTGTTCATGGAAACATCATGAGGCATTCATTTCATTTGGAAGAAGCAGATTTGCCTTTTCTTCTCATGCAAATAAAGCGGGTCTCTGACGATCACTGTTTTATGGTAACTGTATTAGTCAAGATTCTGGTTCAGCTTCCTCATCAGAGGCAAAATAACAGTGTTTTAAAGAAGGTAAAAGTTCATTTCCATCTCAGAAGTAAGCTGCTAGGCAGCCTGGAAGGGCAAGTGGCTGTGTTTCATGAAATCAGGATCCTGGTATTGCCCATCTTGCTGCTACATCATCCTCTAGAGCTGAGTCAGTGATTTATTTTTTCCCTAAATGGCCAAATCATAAATATCTTAGGCTTCTATGGTGATGTGATTTCTGTGCAACTACTCAGCTCTGCTGTCAGAGCACAGAAGTGGTCAGAAGCAAAATAAAACCTTATTATGGACATTGAAGTTTCAATTCTATATAATTTTCATGAGGCACAAAATATTCTTCTTTTCATTTTTTGAACCATTTAAATATATAGCAACCATTCTTAATCCTGCAGGCATAAAAAACCAGGTGGTGTACTGCATTTGGTGGGCAGAGTGGTGGAAAACAATCTTTGTAGATCAGAACACGACCCATGGATCCATAGTTAACTGACCCCTGTTGCAGGGTTGTGTTCTGATTTGCAGGATCAAAGATTGTTTACCAGCGCTCTGCCCACAAACCATCTCCAAAGAAATGGAGAAAGACCAGCAAAAGGCAATCATTTTCCTTTAAGTCAAAAGACTCAGCATTCAGCTGCATTACCTCTGTTCACATTCTATTGGCCAACACAAGGTCACATGACCATATCAAGTTGTAAGAGAGTATGGGAAATATAGATTCTAGGTAGTTTCATGCTCGGCTAAAACTCCAGAGGTTCTTCTGCTAAGGAGGGCAAAGGGAGCTTAGGATATTAAGGGGCAGTTAGCAATCTCTATTGCACTAGGGAATCATTACCTGAAATTACTTTCTAGACTTGGGGATCCTTTGAGATTTGTCTTTTATTAGTACCAAAAATGGTATCTATACGTTGCCCAGTTATGAAATAAATCTCCTTTTTTCTCTCTGAGACATACATGATGGTTGCAGGACAGGAAAGATTTCCTGTCACCCAATGGACAAATACCACTACAGAATATAGTCACTGGTGTCAAGACATTCGGTGGAGAAATGCCATTTAATACTAAAAGGGGATGTCAAAATTAACTTCAGTTGCAAAGTTATTTTTTATCTTTGGTTTTTATCTTCCACTTAGAATTTCTTATTTAAAAATGTTGATATCTGTAAACCTTAATATCACCCAACATCCTTTATCTAGATCTTAATATTGAGACTCATTACCCCATTCCCAGTTCCAGATTTTCAGTTCATGCTGGAAGAAGCAAGTGTGAAGGACAGAGATGGGTGCTCACTGAATCTGTTCTTCTGATGAGATAAATAAGTGCTTTATAGGTAGATCCCACCTGTAAACTATTAATATGAGAAATGATGAAGTCCTATTTTTAGATAGGCACATCACCGCCTTGGAAAAACTGAGGTCCTACAGGTAAGGGGAAAGATCGATTAGATATTGGATGGACAAGTAGCTCTATCTACCATGTCAAATTCAATTGTTCAGCTCAAAACAGATTTCTTATATACCTACTAAGTACAAGACACTGAACTGAGCCTTAGATAGACAAAAGAAGAATGATATAAATGACTTGCTCATAAGAAATCCATAGTCTAGGAGAGGAGACCACTTAGCATATCCATGATTACCATTACCATGATAATAGAAGTGTGTATAGAGGATAGAAAGAGTTCAGAACAAGGAGTGATGGACCCTGCCTTCCAGAGGTGAGAAAGGAGCTCAGAGAAGCATCAGCACAAACACTGGAAGGAGAATGGTCATCTTTGTCCCCAACGATAGAATCTGTATGCATGAATGAGATATGAAGATGTGAGAATCGTTATGTTAAATTTGTGGGGTTATAAGCACTTTATATATGTGTGTACGCATTGTGTATATTTGTGTGTGTGTGCTCTCATCAGCACTCAGGGCCTACTACATTATTTCCCTTCAAGACTCTGTATTTTACTGCCTGCATCTGTGTTACCAACACTTATGTATCTTGGAGCAAGCACTTTTCCCCTCAACAAGGACCATTTTTACAAGCCCTACCTTACCAAAAAATACCATTTGTATATATAAAAATATTCATGAAATATTTATGCTCATTCTCTCATTTGGTGCTCACCTGATAAGAGGTAAAATTAAATGTGTTTGGGGAGTATGGGGAAATATATACAAGAAAGTCACCTTTTAATTTCTTGAATTAACATGGGGTGATTATTGCTACATAGCACTACTGTATTTCTTTTTTTGTTTAATGTGAAAGTTGCCTGTGTTTACGTATTATGTATCACAGACCCCCCCCCCACAAAAGCCTTAAAAGCAAGAAATGGAAGGCTTAGAGAACATATAAACGCTGAAAGATGGCAGGTTTTTGTGGCAGTTGGAAGCTGGGGAATAGATAATTACATCATTGTCTCTTATTCTGTCCCCACATGGACTTGCTTAAATGTCATCTCAAACTGCAAGTTCTCATTCGTCCCTTCCTGGGAAGCCTTATTCTACCTGTTCTCAGCCATCATGATAGCGGCACCTCGGCCCAGAGTGCGGGGCCTCTGGGGAATTCGTATTCAGACATCACAGATGGTTGACCTGCCTATTGTTTGTGATAGTTACTGGTAAAGTTTCTCAATCGATACAACATCAGCCCAAGGAGCTCCTGGGAATGGAAGGCGGCGGCAGCGTACTTAATCTTGGAGCCAGCCCGTGCTCTCTGCTCTGCTGCTAAACTGGGAAGTTGGCCTACTTGATGTGGCATCATTGCTGCCGGGGTCAGAGGTGAGCAGTCCGGCAAGTGCTGATGAATGGCTGTTGGTGGTGAAACGCCTCGCACGCCCACCCAGAAACATTTAATGATGATAGACCATAACTACGCTCGCACAAAAATCTGTGGCGCTTGTTTGTGTGTCTTCTGGGCCGGAGGCGGAGAAGGACTGGCATTATGGAAGGAAGCTTGAGAGTGGTGGGGTTTTTGGTTTAAACATAGAAAAGACAAGGGAAAAGTTAGGGGCATGCAGCAGTAAATAAAGTTTGCTCTTTCTCCTGAGAAGGCAGCTGCCGTGTGCAGGTCCCAGGATTTCATGTTGTCCTTTCTCTTTCTTTCTATCCTTTGCTTTAGCAAGAATTCCAGACAGTATGGAAAAGATAAATGGGAAATTATTTTAATTTTATTGAGATGAACTATTAATAATGTCTTCATCATTGAGGGGACTAATTATTCAGAAAGCTAAGCATGGACTTAGTGTAACATCCACTAATACGGAGGAGAGATTAATGTTTAAATAATTATTGAGTGTAGCACTGAGACCTCACCCACTATTGTTTAGAATATAATACTATGAAGCCTGAATAATTCTAAAAATGGCACTCTGCAAGAGGTGTCAGGGCATTATTTATCCAGCCATTTCTTCTTCAGTACAATCCTTTATTGAGTAATCAGACAAAGAAAAATAAACATTCTTGGCATGACCTAAATATTCTGTCTGTTACAAATGAAAGCAGGTCTCTCTGTAAATAAATAGACCATGGGACAGTGTCAAGAATGTAATCAAAAGTGTAAATGCTGGGTCCAGATAGATTGTACATAGCATCAGAGGGCTTTATTAAATGTTTGATTACATAAAAATTATCTAACAAGTAGGAGAGAGTGATGACTGGATTTTCAGAGGCGTGGTTAGCTTCGCAAAGCTTCGGATTCTGCATGTGAGGAAAGACTATGCATAATTGCTTTTTTAAGCAGAGCCCCTAATCAATTCATCTCTGTATCCCACGTCCTAGCCAGGGACTCATCCAAGCAGGTCCTCTGTAACATGTATGAAACGCAGGTCCTCTGTAACATGTATGAAATGCATGAAATAAACTAGACGATAAAATAAAGTGGAAGATGTATGGGGACACACCTTCTGGAAGTGAGAGAATTAATGCTCTTCCACTTCTGCAGGATTATATTGCTCCTTCTCCCCACCATTACGGATTATGCTATACTAATGATCTTAGACTAACGATGTCTGGTCTAAATGCTGCAAGATAACTTTTTTCAAACATTTAAAGTATAAATCAACTCACTTTTTGATTGTACATTTCACAAATAAATAAAATTAAGCTTTTTTGTTTTTCATGACCAATGCAATTTATGCTCTCCAAACCACTGGGTAGCCAGCGCAATGTGGGTGTGGAAGACACCTAATTAAGCCCAAACTGTTAAATTTGGTTCCACTCAACTGACAATTTCAATCCACAATTTAGAGATAGTGGACTTCTCGGGTTTTCTCCTCTCTTTCTGTGCCTCTCCAGTACAGCTGTGTGTCAGGAAAGGAGGGTCACTATGATCTTCTTGTGGTGGGAACAAGAGGCCCTTGGAAGAATGACAGGCTGCTGTCATTGTGCTGTCCTCTAGCTCCTGACAAATGGACATTCTGTGTCCTCTAATCCTCTGGCATCCAATGCTGGCTTCCGTGGTTGATGAACTCGTGGTCTTTCTCGCGGCTCCCTCTGTGTCTGGTAAGTTGACCTCCACCTTGGTTCTTGCTGTGTGCGCATGCTGTTCCCATGTATTCCCAGCCAGGGAGCCTGCTCTAGAGATTGTGCCTTTAGGGCTCCTGCCTCCACTGTGGGGATCTTTTAGACAGGATCCTGGCTACTGCCACAGGCTCTCTTGTGGCTCAGAAGAGCTCTGTGGGGCTCTTCCACTACCCCTACCCCTGACATGTGCTTTCTTTGCTTGGTTTTGCAGCAACTGGTTTCTCTGAAGGTATCCTGTGAGGGGTCTATTCCCAGGCCTCACACAAGAAACCAAGGAAACGCCTCTGCTTTTGACATCCATAGGCCTACCTAGCACACTTCTTCCCTCTAGGACTTTAGTGCAGGGTGAGGGACACAGAATATCCATTCTCACCCTCTCACTTCCATCCTCTCTCCCATTAAGCCCTCAAGGCCTGGAGGATGAGGACTATTTGTTCCTCTTCTGGGCATAGCACTTCTCCTTTGTTACACTTCCTCCTTCTGCCCAGGTTGCCTTTTCCACTTCATCCTTGGGTCTGCAATTATGAAAGTGGTTCAGAGCACAATTTAAAGAAGGAAAGAATGAGTGATAAACGTAGCAGTTTTAGAAATATTATACCCCTCACGCTCGCCTCTTTGTTTCTCTCCTCCATCCAACTCAATACGTTTTCACTATACCTTGGTAATCCCCAGCCAAATCAGTGTAGGAACCTGAGTCTCAGGCTCCTTTTAAGGTTCAGCATCATATGAGGTGTAGCGACTTAAATCATGATCCCCACTCCCAGAAGATATGACCACCTCCCGGAAGCTGTGTATGTGACTTTACATAGGAAAAGAATCTTTGCAGATACGATGAAGTTAAGGATCTCAAGCTGAGATGTTCTGGATTATCCAGGTAGACAGGAAAGAAAAGACGTGAATCAGAAGAGAAGGACATAAGAAGATAAAGGCAAAGATTATAGTCAAGAAATGCCAATACCCACAAGAAGCTAGAACAGGCAAGGAACCCATCTCCTGTACAGCCTCTGGAGGGAATGGGGTGCTGCTCTAGGCTTGGTTTCCAACTGCCAGCATCCAAAACTGTGTGAGAATAAATTTCGTTGTCTTAAGTCACTCAGTTTGTGGTAATTCAGCACAGCAGCCTAGGGAAATAATACAGGAAGTGATGTGAGATTGATTTCCCCAGCCATAATCCTTTGATTATAACTTCATGGGTGTAATTTTTTTCCTTCTGACTGGCTTTTGTGCATTATCAGTTACCTCCCTAAGCTACTGTATTTATCTTTTCTCAGAAATATCTCATTTAATTTTATAAACATTAACTGAGCACTTACTAGGTGTGCTAGGAGGCAGTCTTTTCCCTCCAAGAAATTTTGTACCTGTGCCTATTAGTGTAAATAGATAGTGGTGTGTCTTGGTTTACTCTGGAACTGGGATTCCAAAAGGCCTCTTTCCTGATCCAGCAGAATAATTTCTGTACAAATTTGGACTGAGAAATTTCAGTGGTTTTTATGCCAGCTCAGTGTTCAATCTTTCTTTCCAGGATTGTCAAATTATTCCCCGTTTTCTGACACCAACGCCCCAGAATAACAATAATAAGGACAAATATCTCCGGATAATAAGATAACCTGGGAATTAAAGCATGTAGTAGCATTCATTTTGCAGTGATTAGGCTGTGTTTGCTGGGCCAGCGTGGATAACAAGTACTAATCAATGTACACAAATGCAGATTAGAGCGATTCCCGGACCATCCATGGGAACCTTTCGAGATCGCTGCGATCATTAACTTCAAACACAGGTTCGGCCTCCTCAGCCATAACTTTAATTTATCCAGGGCACTGTAAAGCTAGGTTTAAAAGGTGAGCTATATCCTGTTGGAGCTTTAGGGTGGCCTTAGGATCATAGGACATTATGGGGATGGGTGCTGGATACTGTGTATCAACAACAAGAAGAAAGACAAAAAAACAAGAACCAGAAGTGTGCGAGTGTTGTTAAAGCCGGCAAGAAGTCGAGCATCTAAAGCTGTGTCCTTGGTCCAGCCTGCCTATTCTGGCCTCTGAGAGAGCAAGTGTTACACAGAAGCGTGGGCTTGGCACACAGCTTGTCTGGTTTTACACCAGGGCCCTGACATTGACTACCACGCAACTTGGGTCAGTGACCTCTGTGCTTCCGTTTCTTCCCTGGGAAAATTGAGACACAACTGTTACTTTTCAAGCCTTTTAAGGAGTTAGAATTAACATTTATAAAAAGCTTTGCATGGTGCCTAGCACTGACTGGTCAGTTAATGAATGAGAACTGTTATTCCCCTTCATATTCCTATCTCTCCTTTAAACCGAAGCAAGAGAGGATGGCAAGTGTCAGAAGGTCACTTGCATTAACACAGAGCTTAGGGGCCAGTGGAGGAGTTGTCACCATCAAGAAAGGGGGGAGTGAAAATGGGAGAGAATGGCCTGTCAGCGGGGGCCTGTTGGAGTGGAGGGACAGTGGCCAGGGTGTTTAGCCCAGAAAAAGGTTTAGTCCAGGTTCTGCTGCTGACCTGCTGAGTGATCAGCAGGAAGTCCTATAAACCTCAGTTTCTCCACCAGCAAAATGTGGGAATTGAAATGAATTAATGTTCTGAACCATTTGTCTGGAAACTAATGCTAGTCCGGGACCAAGTTTTCACCGGTGTACATTGAAGTAAGACAGAAAAAGATCACTATAAGCAGATTTCATAACACTAAACTGATTCCATTCAAATGATTTCCCTTTAATCTGACTTATATGTGTTCTGACTTTTTGGTGTTATATAGTGGTTCCCCCTTATCTGCAAGAGATGTGTTCCAAACTCCCTAGTAGATGCCTAAAACAATAGATAATACTGAACCCTACATGTACGGTGTTTATATCCATGGTAACACTTAATTTATAAACTAGGCACTGTAAGATGTTGATAACAATAGCAAATAATAAAATAGAACTATCATAACCATATACTATATTAGACACTATTTAAAACGTATACGTTATTAATAGAATTTTCCATTAGATGTTTTCAGGTGAGATAGTCTACCAGAAATGAAATTGCATAAAGTGAAACCATGAATAACGGGGGAGGGCTATAATGCTCTCTCTTGCAAGAAATGATGGAATTTGAAGAAGGGAGTGAGAGAACGTGTGTGTCACAAAAAGGCCACAGACCTGAGACAGCAGAGAGACCCTGAGATCTAGAAATAAGGTCTGTCTGTCATAGATGAGCTGCCATTTGTAAGTGGAGATAACCTGAGATCATTCCACTCACTGGTTACCAAATCTGGGGATTTTTTTGGTGAATAAGTAAAAAAAAAATCAAAAAACCCTGAGCAGTCCTGAGGTTGCCCATTTTTAAAAGTTGTGCTAAGGGGCAGTTGCCATCAAGTGTGGCTTTAAAAAAAGGGACATTATAATACCAGCAAGTGAGGAAGGACACAATCTCAGGACAAAAGTCAGTCCTTTGCGAAAGATCAGGGTAGTGATGTGAGACCCCGCAGCTGATGGAAGGAACCCCATTGTGTGCAGACAGGCACAGCACGGTGTCCAGACTCATGGTAGGCAGGTGACCCCAGGGGTCCAGGCAAGCATCTGCAATGTGGTATTCCAAGCGGACAGAGGGACTCTGGCTGCTGAGTCAACAGAGGAGGGCTGCCAGCAGGAAGGCCTCAGATCAGGAACTCAGAGGCCGGGTAGCTGGACGTGACCTTCTCCATACCTTCTCCATAAGTAAGCTGGGGTTCAAGGACTCACCTGTGGGCCTGGAGAAGAGGAGATGGGCAGATGTTAAGAACAAGCAGCTCATCCTCCAGGACTTGAGCAGAAACCTGATTATCAAGTTGATAAATCAAGCACAGAGGTGTAAGACCAAACCCCAGTCACTGAAGCTGGGAGATAAGGTGAGAATCTAGAACAGGACTGGAACACATGATCAGAGTGGAGCTGCTCTTCTGCACTGGGGCTACTCCGGGGGTTTGCAAACCCACTCGGCATATTCAAATCATCACTGTCCACATTCAGCCACCAGATTCTGTTCTAATTGACATGAGGTTGGTCCTAGGCATCAGCATTTAAAAAAAACTCAGATGATGTTAATGCACAGCCAGGGTTGGGAGTCCCTGGGTTACTGAAAGCCTTTGTAGGGAAAAACAGGATCTGTAGCAGAGCTGAGGAGGTCTGGTTATGTCTACTGGTGAATGCCGGGAAGCCCTGACTTGGGGAAAGAAAATCTAAGGGAGAAGAGAGCTTGGCGGGAGAGCGGAGTGCATATGCAGAAGTTGTTCCATGGCTGTGTGGACAGGAGCTCAGGGAGAAGCTAGCTTGCTAAAAAATTCAGAAAGGTCTTTGCTATTCAGTGGTATAAGCTAACACCCCCATTGGGGAGCACTGGCTTAGCAAATATAGCTTTGTGTGTGTTAATTGCTACAGTAGATGTAAGAAGCATGACAGGTATTCACTCAAGCAGAAAGAGCAGAATTTCTCAGTTATCTTCCACTCATTTTATTCAAAATTGAAAGGATAGTCGGCTGTCAGCGGGGGCATTTTGCTCTGCACAGGAAACCCTAAACCTTCATCACCCCCTGATGGTCTCAAGCAGGAAACTTCAAAAAATGGGCATGATGCTGGCTTCTTCACTTGCGGCCATGGCTACTGTTAAAAGTCCCAAAGGTAAATTTTGCTTTGAAACCATAGCAGTAAAAAGGTTGGGTAGACCTTTTTCACTTTGGTAATTATCCAAGCAAAAGCAAACCTCTCAGAGACCATTAGAATAGTATGAGACAGTTTTGGTGTAAATACAGGATATCAAATAATAAAAGTAATAATCGGAGTAGCCAAATTTTCTCAGAGCTTATCAGTCTGCTCACGCTGCTGTAACAAAACACTACCATAAACCGGGTGGCTTAAATAACAGAAATGTATTTCTCACAGTTCTGGAGGCTGAGAAGTCCAGCATCAAAGCGCCAGCTGATTTAGTTTCTCCTGAGGCTCTTTCTTTGGCTTATACAGCTTATTGCTGTCTCCTCACACAGAAGAAAAAAAGAGAGAAGGGAAGTGAGGGAGGGAGAGAGAAAGGGAGAGAAAGCTGTCTGGTATCTCTTCTTGTATAGATACCGATCACATCATATCA
Source organism: Erethizon dorsatum (assembly GCA_028451465.1). Classification (NCBI taxonomy): domain Eukaryota; kingdom Metazoa; phylum Chordata; class Mammalia; order Rodentia; family Erethizontidae; genus Erethizon; species Erethizon dorsatum. The sequence goes on along the minus strand of CM051826.1, from coordinate 119,160,982 downwards.
GGGCTACACCCTTTTGTCCTCCACACTCTCGTTTGTCTGTAATAGCATTAGGTCCGTTTGCTTCATTTATGTATTAAACCAGTGTGTTTGAGATCTTACACTTCTTATTAGGTGCGCAGACTTCTTCCTGTTCTCAAAGAGTTTATTTAGTGAGGGCGTCATGTAATAACCTTAACCTTAATTGCTTCCTGATAGGCCCTATCTCTAAATTCAATCAACACTGGACTGGGGCTTCAATATATATATTCACACATACACACACACACACACACACACACATATATATATATATATATATATATATATATATATATACACATACATATGATAAACTTCAGAAACTTCAGTCTATAGCATTTACGATATGCCAGCATTGTTTTAAGACCATTGTAGATAATAAGGTAGTTTAGGTAGTTTAATCCTTACAAAACAATGAGGAAGACACTGTAATTATTCCCACTTTACAAAAGATGAAAATGAAGGCTTAAAAGTTAAGCAATCTGTCCAGGGCCACATAGCTCTAAGGAATCTCTCTGAAATACCAAGTATACGAAGAGATGGCCAGACTGGACGCGCTGCTGCTACTTTCCTTGATCCTTGTAGAAAAAAACCTCTTGGTGTGTCAAGTTCCCCAAGGGCTCTACACAGCTAATGAGCTCTGACACCCACGATTAGGAGAGCTGTACAGGAAATATTTGGTACTTACACCCTCTGTCCTCAGAGCAAACTGAAAGCTCGATTCAAATGCACTTTCATGTGTTTGTAATACCATTAGGTCAATTTTGCTTCATTTATGTATTAAACCAATATGTTTGAGAACCTACACTTCCTATCAGGTGTTCAGACCTTTTTCTGTTCTCAAAGAGTTTATTAAGTGAGGAAGTCATGTGTGTTTATAAATAATCACAATGCAAAGTAATAAGTGCTATAGGACTTTATATTTGGGAGCCTGAAAAGTGATGGGGGACCACAGGTCATAGAAAACATCAGAGAAGAGGGTGCTCAGCTTGCATCTTGAGCGATGGAAGCCAATTGATCAGGAAGTCCCGTAGGAAACACCTCGCCGCCATGTGCAGGGAGGACAGGGTGGAATACGAAGCTATCTTGCATAGGGGTATCGCAAGGCACCCAGAGTGGCTAGGCTGAAGGGGGACAGTTTGGGAAGCTGCAGCAAGGTAGGGTCTAAACTCTTACTTGGGAAAGAAGACAAATCTCAGATCAAGCAGAATTTTCTTGCTATTCTGAGAAATATGACTGCTGTAGCTCCTGGCAAGCTGTGCAGGACATTATGTCCAGGAAACAAGAAGATGAGATTTGTGTTTCTGAAAGATAAGAGTAGGGAGGCCAGAGATGTGAACCAGGAGGTTGGAGACAGGGGACCTTTGCTGTAGATCTCACCATAGATGCCAAGAGCCTGAATTCAAGAGCCAAGTACACAGCTGGAGAAGACAGTCTTGGTATTTATGATCACTATCTCGGGAATAAATCCAGTGGTACTCAGTGCCAGAAAATAAAAACTGAAAATTCTCCCTATTGTCTGATTACATGTACATATCCTTGGAAAATATTAAGCAACTCTTTTTCCCCTTTTTTTTATGCTAGATATTCTTTAGTTATTTTTCATTATCAAAACTTACACTGTTAGACTGCTGTCCACATGTACGGCCGTCCAGTTCCCAGTATGAATAAACCCTAATTGCTATCTGCACAGGTAGTTTATAGTCTATTATATTTGAGACTTACCTATATATTTCTTCAGACTTTTCTCAGTTCCATTGCTATTGTAAAGAACAGGTAAGGAGGGAAGAGATCAACAACCAAAGTTCTCTGCATCTCTACCAACACCCTCAATCTATCTTCACCAGCTCTCCACTCATATTTTCTTTAGCTACTTCTAGGGCCATTCTCTTCATGACTTTTCTGGATGTGGGTTAATGATATCTTTGGGTTGAGATAAGGTTGGAAATTTTCAAAATAGAGAGCATATTTCTTGTTATATGTCAATGAGAAGTGTAACCCTACAGATTTCCTTATGTGAGGCATAATTTCCAAAATCTAATGTCAAGATACTTTGGCTTCTTGCAAGAGTTGCTATGCTATCTCCTTTCTTAAAATGTGAGTGGCTTCATTTTTTTTTTTTTTTTTGCTTTGATTAACAAGATGCTCAGAGCCAAATGTTGCATTCAGTTGTAATAACATTGAATTTACTCTGGTTTTCTCTATTCCAATTCTCCATTTCCTATAGTGTCTTTTTTAAAATTTGCTTTCTTAAACCTCATGGCATGTCATCTCAAATCTGTTCAGAGAAGTGGCCCATAAGTACGTGCTCATTAATGAATTCTCACCAGCTGAGGTAGAGGTGCACACTGACTTGCCTGGGATAAGTTTTCAGGTTCAGCTCTTTGTCTTCCTGCATGAAGCAGTCCATTTATGGCACATTCAGTGGAAAAGTTGGAAGCTCTGACTACTCAGGAGCAGCACTTTGGCCATCAGCAGAGCTTGTGAGTCCATGGGGTTGGCATCCCCTCCATGCTGACCTAGCCTTAGTGGCCAGTAGACATCGTCTCTGCTCCCTGTTCCAAGCCCACTGCACTGTTAGTCTCCTATTCTTCACTTCTGTCCTAAGCGATTTCTCTAGTTCTTTTGCTTATTTTAGAGCTGAGGTGATTGGCTTGTTCTGAGCCCAATGAATCCTCAAAACTCTGCAGACCAGGTTAACCAGATTTTTACTCCCCCCAGTAGGTGTTCACAATAACAATTGTTAACATTAATAACTAATGGGTACTGTGAACTTATCATGTGCCTAGAACTGTGTGTAAGGGCTTCTGATACTTTATGTTATCTCACTGCATATGTAGCACTTTGGGAATGTTATTGCTCCCGTTTTGCCAAGAGAAGAGTAAGACTCAGAAAGATTAAATAGCTTATTCAAGGACACAGAGTAAAATTCAAATCCAAGTCAGAAATAGAGCCAAGGCTTAAGCCAAGACTCTCCTTCTTGTGTGCCACTCTGAATCTCACAGCACCCTGCCCTCAGGTGCATGCCAAGTCAAGGAAGGGGCACTGCAAAATCTGGTCTCCATAGTTCAGTAATGTTGCGGTATCCTCAGCTTCCTCAAACAGTAACAAGAAAGGTGTGGGTTGTCCTTTCACCTATGTATAAATTACTTTCAGTCATTTTGCCATCATCTTGAACGCAGACAGAATTTTCTGTGGGTAAAAAGTGTCTAGTGCAATTTCCGATAGTTCTCATGCTTATCCTACGGTTCCATCTTGAATGCTATATATTTTTGGGTTACAAAAAATATAAAACGAGAATTCAAGCCTTCAAAGAATTGTGGCTTGATTTTTGCCTGAAAGGAGATGTTCCCATTGGAAACTACATGTGTTAAATGCTAAGAAATAATAAGAAAAGACAGTTTGTTATGTAAAAAAAATACCTCAGTGATAATGACTATTATATTTAGAATATTTTAAATTTCACTATTGTCCATCTAATCTGTCCTCCCCTGACTGAGACCTCAGGTACTCTAGAAGAAATCTTTTATGTTAGTATAAAGGAGAGCATCTCACTCAGAAGCAAGACAACAGATTTCTAGTGCAGAATCTATCAGGTTATGTTTTTCTGTGTACATATTCTATTGTTTTAACCAACTGAAACTGTGCAGCCCCAGTTATTTTACATCTTATTCTCTCATTCTCATTCTCTCCCTCCCTCTGTCTCTTCCCAAGACACACACAGAGAGAGAGAGAGAGAGAGAGAGACAGAGAGAGAGAGAGAAAGAGAGAGGAGGAATCTTTAGCTTACAATGGACAGTCACCTCTGAATGGGTTAAAAATAAACACAAGGCCTGGAAAGAAAGGCAGAAACAGTAATGACAGTTTTGAAGTTTCCAGTACCTGTTGTGACAGGAATAACAAATTAATTGGGACTATAACGGATTCTTTGTAAAGGTGAAGTAAACACACTTGACTGTATATTTTTCACCATCAGTTAAGTCTCAATTGGTTCTAAAAATAAACAGAAGACATTGAACAGTTTTAATGGATTCTGACACCTAGGTATTATGCTGTCACTCCAGTATAAATGAATCATAACTTTGGACTGCACCTAGGAATTACTACACATTTGAAGAAAATTTATGGTGCACCAAGCTTTGAATCATGATGTGATATCAAAACTAAAGTCAAAAGAGGAAAAAAACTGGGCATAAATTATTATCTTCCAGCCCTTGTGTATCTACCATTGCAACAGGTAAAGGTTAGAGGATTTAGGAATAGTGCCAATAATTATCATGAGTGCTGAATCAAATTTATCCTTCTGAAAGTGTTTTGTGGTTAAAAAAAAAAAAAGAATCCACTCTTATACACATGAAAGAGATGTTTAACTTTTAGAGTAGAATCCTCCTGAGGGTATGAACATTCCTGTGATCCAAGATGCCACACTTTGATTTTCCCTTTTTTTTATTAATGTGGGCACCGGGAGTCAAGCTCAGGACCTCACGCTTGCTAGGCAGGCGCTTATGCTGCTGAGCCATCTCACCAGCCCCACACTTTGATTTTCAGTGACAACACCAGTCATAGGACCTCTGTGTTTACTGAATTGACTACATTAGTTACAACAATCCACCAGGCTCATTGTTTCAAGTCATAGAAAAAAGAAATCTGAGCCTCTTGCTTTTTGAATGAATAGTTGGCCTGGTCTAGATATGGCCTTGAAGTCAATGACCAATCATAGAAGGAAGATGGCCAGAGGATATGCCATTTTGAAAAGAGAAATTTGTGAATGAATAACAATGTTTTGAGATAACTGCATATGCACCACAGGAAAATATGAATATTCATGTATTTCTTCGATTGAAATACTGGTTTTTAAGAAGGAAAAAGGATACCAGTTTCAGACATCAGGAGCACATTTTTTAGAAGCACTTTTAGTGCCTCACAGAAATAATAATATTATATATTTGCTTGGCATTTGATTTTTTCAAAGCATTTTAGCAACCAGTACTTTATTTTGTCTTCTGCAAAGCAATAGGGCTGGCATATTTTTCCATTTTACAGATAAAGAAATAGAGACAGATTAATTTAATTAATGAAGAAATTGATAGTAGAATGCTAGTCTTTTGCTTGTTGAACCAGTATTCTTCATAGGAGTTTACTTATTTTACTGGTGGATGAATGAGGTAGAAATCTAACATTTGTCTAGCACTGTGTATTACAGCTGGGCAACAGGATGGGCTAGCTTATCCCAGTGTTATATAGAGAAATATAAGGATCCGAGAGGCAAAGTGCATTGTCCATGGTTGCACATCCAGTAAATGGTGGAATCCAAAAATATAGCCGCCTGCTTATCCCAAGAGCCTTCTTCATGTGCACTGGCTACAGAAATCTGGCATATTAAACAGGGCTGCTCTCCTCTCTCTTATTTAGCTTACTATCTTCTCATGGTTCCAAACCACACTGCCAGTTAACTCACTGGGTTTATTTATTTTTTTCCGAGAGACTTAGCTTGCAACAACTGAGCTCCTACATTCTGCAAAATAGGATAGAAAGCTAACTAGAGAGAATCTTTTGCAGCTGACTTGTAAATTGATTAACTGTGATGTTTGAAGTAAACAATGAAATGAGTGTCCTCGTCTTTTAATGATAAACCTACTAATTACCAAATACTTACCAGATTACAGGAGATTCAGGGTCTCTTTCTTTAAGTAAAATTCCATGTGTCTTCAAGATAAGTAGCTAGCTTGGGTTTGAGGCAGGACACAGAGGACAAGGCTGCCAGTAGGCAACCTGTGAGGAATGGAGAGGTGATGAGATAATGGTAGAAATGGGCTAGAAAGAGGCCAAATGCAGGTCCTCATAGGTTATCAGACCAGGCCCTGAGAACTTCTTTTCCCCACCCTAGTCTCAGGCACAGTTGATCAGGCACATTCTTCCCATTCGTCAGCTCTTCTCTTCTGGGCTACCATTGTGGTATAAACATCTGAAATGGCAACTACACATTTGCAGCATTCACTTCCCCTTCTTCTAGGTTTAATCCATCCCTTGTGGCTACTTGTACCATTTCAGTTTGGATGCAAAGCTTTCTGCATTGACCTTGTACAGTTATAAATGTTTTAACATCCATAAAAAAATAAAAATGTGAGCTCTCATAAAAAGCAGCAAACAGAAAACACAGTAAGGAGTGGGAAGATTTGAGGCCTCGCAACACTGGTCTCCTTCAGGCCTGGCGTTGCTGCGAGCTCCCAACGCATCCTGAATTTAATGGCTGAGAATACGGTTCTCACAGGCTTTTTAGAGAGCATTATATTAGTGTGACTGTCGGTAAGTACCAATCTCCCATTTTATTTCCACCGTGAAGGAGCTCATTTCCTATGCTCCTTTAGAAAAGGAAACGGGGGCTTTGCAGCTTTTTGAATCCCCTAGAAAACAAACTCCCACCTCCAGGACTCACAGTGGCCCCCTTCCTTGGCTTTGCAAGCTTTACTTCAGTTAGGAAAATGTGCTGTTTATACTCAGCCCAAAGTTTCCCCATGCTTTTGTTAAGATTAAAAAACACTGGAGAGTGAAAACAAAGCTTTTAAAGCTTCATAAAAGGTTGTGAGTCCATTCCTTTCTGTTTCTCGGGGTTATAAACATGGTTCTAGAAACAGCTCCTTCTCGGAGCCCAGAGGCCTACCAGACGTTTAAAGGGGTAGCACCTTCGCTTGTCAATTTCGAGAACACCAAATGATCCTGGAGGGTTTTTTATTCCTTTAATCAGCTGTAATTTTCAGCTCTGATGCTGTCTGACAGGCTTCATCTCAAGCCCTGTGCAACACTGCTCCTCAGGCTTCATAGCTGTGAGATACAAATAAGGAGGAGGGGACCTGGGACAGGGACTGACAGCATAAATTGGATGGGGGACGCCATATCTGGAGAGTATGCGGGGGAAGGGTGAAAGAATGAACGCACTCGGAGTACTTGGAGGAGGTCAGGTACTAAGACTTCCTACATTTTTTTTCCCTTTCTCTTTCTTACCTTCTTCCTTCCTCCAGTTTTTAAATGAGTTCTCTTCTTTTTATCCTTCTTTGATTAATAGGTGTGGGGAGTTTGGAACTAGGAGAGAATGGGATAGGTACCTACACTTACACACACATATATACTGACGGGCACACACATACACACATGCACTTAAAGCTCGTGCATGGAATGACAACATCAGGAACTATCACATATTGAGGGCTTCCTGTGTGCCCACCCTTGTGGTCTGTACATTTTCTCAACAAATCCTCACATCATCTCTGTGAGGCCCATTTTATATGTCCTGGAGCTAACATAAGCCATAAGTGTGCATAAGAAAAAGGGCAACTCCAGAGATCCTCCAGGTCAAAACGACCCTGCTTTAAATCATTCTGTCTCCCAGTTTTATCTGCAATAGGTAAGCCCCATAAACATGGACTTCAGCAGCTGACATCTGGGACGAGTCACATAGGGACTGGTGACCCCTAACAGTTTCATACCAGATGTGAGGATTAGAGTTGCTCACACTCAGGTGGAAAAGGTGCTTCCCTATTGCTGTGCCTTCAGCCTGGTGGGGATCGGTGGGCAGGGGTTGTGGACTGTGGCTTTGGCTTGAGAACGGGGCCTACAGACTTCCTTCCTGCCTAGGATGGCAGCCTACGGGAGAAGTGATTCTGGCATTCTTTCTAACCTTGCAGTCTGGATGGATCACCTGGTATTCTCCGGGCCCCTTGTCAGAAGGTAGGAAGGCCTGCTGCCATAAGTCTGAGCCCTGGTACCAGTGTGCCCCACTTTGCATACACACAGCACAAGGCAACCTTTATTTCCTGCCTCTTCCCTCCGATAGGGCATGAGACCTTTCCTGGGCAAGATATCCTAGCCATAAATAGATAAACACGCATGCCCTTCATGACTTTAAGATCAATTTTATGAATTCTCCTATGTTTGAATAATTCATTTTAGAAGTGTTCATTGCATTTCTACCTTAGCTTTCTTGTGAGCAAAATGGAAACAATGCATTTCCTGTTTGGAATAGATGATGCAAGGAGATACTAAGATAAAATCAATTTTAATGATGAAATGGTGTATGTATATATGGATGCATATGTATATATGCATATTACTATTTGATGTGTTCTTGTTGTCATGTACTTCTAGCCCACATTGTATTTCATGGTTAGGTCCACAGATGTCCCAGGCAGAATGGAATGAGGATGTGAAAAGCATACTTCGTCATTAATGTCTAATCATGGGGCGTGTCCAGTGATCTTTCTCTCTATCCAACTAACCAACAGAAAACAAGCAGTTCATTACAGTTCCTGTAAAATCTTTTCTTGGTTACATTTAACTTGAACAACTTGAGTTCAAAGTTCATACAGTTCTAAAATGCATAGATTCACGTAGGTCACATATCCAGATTTTCTACTTTTTAAAAATATATATACATACATGAAAAATCCCACAGTGTTATACAATTTGCTATCCTTCCTCCAGGGATAATTTCTTACTGGGGAGAGCTTTCCCATAAATTATAGTTCAAGGTCATTGCTGACTTTCTTGTTCAATCAAATCTAATATGATAGTCACATAGGAAACGCAAATCCTTTTGCACATAGCTTAACATTTTTAGTTTGCATCTTTTAGCTGCCAAACAATATCACAGATGCAAAATATTACCTTGAAGAAAGAAAATAATTAGGTGACTTTTCAGAGTCTTAAACTTATAAAGTGCCTGTGAAATCATGTGTGGGTGAAACCATCCCACACCATGAAGAGAATTATGCTCGGGTGCGATGGTAATTAACCACCTCCCCAATAGCCAGTCATACTTGTAACCCTCACATCAGGATTAGAATCTTTTAAATAACGGCTATATTTATGGTTCTAATTTGGTTTGCAATTGATTCTCCTAAAAACCATAAGCCAGAAAAGTGCTTATTTTACAGACCACAATATAGCCTTCATGGAGACTATTTTAAAATTACTCCAGTGTCCTACAAACTTCAAGATCTTTTGTTTTCATAAATTATGAAAGGGAAATGTCACCAGCACTCATTGCTATGGTGCCCTGACTCTGCTGACAGCTGTATGATGCACACTCAGTGCGGCAGGGTGGGAGCTGAGAGTTTCATCAATAAATATGACTCTGATCGCTTCATGTTGACGGTCAAGGTAATGGCGTTTTAGTATCTCGGAAACATGCACCACTGGCAGCCACAGGCCGACTTGAGAGTTGGAATGCACAGTGTAGAGCTCCTCTCATTCTTCCCTCCTGACAGAAATTCCACTCTTTATCTACCTCACACTTCTTGATGATAATCTATTTTTGATACTGTCATATTTCTTACTTGTATTTTACCACCACGTAAGGCTGCACATATACCATATAAAGCATGTGGAAATAAGTGTTGGAATAATCCTGTATATTACAGTAGAGGGCATATTTCTCCTCCCAACCAGTTTTAATGTGGGCATGACCACTGCTTCTCTGGATCCCTAAAGACAATTAGATCAATGTTTCAAAATATAAGAAAAGAAAACAACAGAAGCCCAGAGAAACTAATCCTGCGTATAGAAAGAATCATGTGGAAAAATCTCTAGGGCATTTTCTTTAGAAATCAATATTAAAACATTTTGTGTATGAATTAATTTAAAAATAAATTAGTAGCCACGATGCCTCACTTTATCCCCTTTTTCATTTGCCTTTTATCCTTCATCTGCAGATATTGCTTCTACCAGGAAGAATTTTTTTTATATGGATATTAGAGCCAAACACTGTACTTAACTGGCCTTTACATTTATTAGTTTTATTTATTTTAAAAATTCATATGTTTGTTTTGCTGCTTGTGATTAGGTAGTATAGCACAATATATAAAATTACTAGCTAATAAGGTATTTTAGCAAGTTTTTTTGAAAACAGATAAAAGATATTATAATTGATATTGATATCTACATACACATGGTAATGCTGGGTATTTTATTTTTTGTGTTCCCTTAGTATGGAGCAGTTCTTTTTAGTCAATTCTTTGTCTATAAATTCTCTGCTGAGAAAAATTCTAAAGATAATATGAAATATCTAGTTTTAAAATATCACTAAAAATTTTAAGTTTATACATGTATACCACTGAATTTTTGCTTCTGATTATATCTATAAAACATAGTACTGTATATTAATCTTTGAATGTTTCCTTAAACCACAAAACACAGAAAGGCAAGAAATCACAAAACCCTTGCGTCTGGGAAATCTCAGGGTGGTGAGGAGGTTAACCTGTTACTGCAACTACAGAGAGACAGTTTTTGACATATGAATGTTAAGAACAAGGTCTTGCAGACATTTAAGCTATGTTTTTTACCCTTCTGAATCTACTTTTACACCAACCATAATTGAGATAATGTTAGTGTAACCAAATAATGTTTAGCAAAAACGTTGAAAGGGACCAATTTATGTGTAAAAAGATCAAGAAAGACAAGCTCATTTTTTAAAAGTCCTGTGTCCCCAGCATTAATTCCCAATCTCTGCAAAATTCATTTCATACTTATAATGATCTCTTTTCATAAAGAAAATACTTTTTTCTCTTTTATTGACTAAACTGTGATGAGAAAATAAGAAATTTGATATCAGTGAATTATTCTTACTTCTGTTTTTGTTTTTTGTTTTTTTTTTTCCCTGAAGATCTGGGAAAGAACTGGCTCCAATTAATTCTGAGACCAGTTTATTTGAGTAAAAATATAATATGGTTAACAAAATGTTAGCTATGAATAAAAATGTAACTACAGTGAAATGCAAATGTAGGTACTACTAATGTGCAATACTGTATACCCATGTTGATTTCTTTAGTGGAGAGAAATATCTATGATGCTCTCAGTAAATTAAATTATATCAAAATGTGTTCTTTAGGAGGTTTTAGAAGCTCAAGATTTCAGACTTTAATACCTGCACACGAACCGACTTTAAAAAGCAAAGATTTGAAACAGATAAAGCAACATTTTGCCTAAAGTTCATTCATCAAAGGGCTGCATATTTTGAAAAGGGTAAAAGTACTACTGAACCCATCAGGGATAAGTAAAGGCTATATACTATAGATTATTTTAATCCCCCAGCTAGATATAAAAGGGATAATTACATATTTGTGGTTGAAGCCATGTGGTGGAAAAATCAATACAACTTTTTTGTATGACACTTCATTAGTGTGAAAAATTTTAAAAGCTGAGAAGAACTGCCTCACAATTAAATGCCTCTGCTACTTCAGCTCCGGTAATGGGTTTGTATTATTATCTAGTTTATTTGAAATAGTGGTTGCACTATAGAAGTAATTGGAAAACATTGATTATGCACTTGTATCTGGAAAAGCCTGGCAAATCATTACAGAGCCCGGCAACAGTTAGTTAGCCTTACTAATGAAGCACTAATTGCTCTAAGTAGGTTAACATGTTAGTGAAACTATAGGGAGATAATAGTTTAGAAAATCCTGAGGTATTTTGCCAAACATGTATTTCCATTTAATATTCCAGAGATAGAAGTCATGAGGAGATTTTTTTTCCCCCTTTTTAAAAAATTTTGTTTTGTTTCGTTTATGATGCTTTGTTGAGGAAGAAAGTAGCCTAAATGAAGTTCCCACAATCGTTTGGCTTGAAACGACTCCATTTCCTTTCACACTCTCTTCCTATTAACCCAACTTGTTCTAGCAGATGGATCTGAGCCTCAGTGTTCATGGTTGCCTGGGGCAGGTTTCTGGATCCTTCCATTCAGAATCTTTTGCTGTTTCTCCCAGGGTTGCCTCTCCCAGTTCAAGGGTGTCATGATATATTTGTGCAGAATCTTCCTGCTGTTGAGTCATGGCCTATGTACATAAAAGTTAAAAACTATTGTTTTGTTTTTACTTGAAATTAATTTATTTATTGGAATTTATATTATTGGAACTGAGTAGGGCTTTATTAATAGGAAAAGGTAAATAGGAAATTCCCCACTGCTATTTGTAGAATTCTTAAGAAGAAAAGAAAACCAGCATTAAATTTTTGCATATGAAACAAGGATGTTCACAGCCCTGTGTCTGTGAACAGTAACAAAGAAATAAGCAGAAACTCTAAAACCACTCAGTGCCCATTGACTAGGTAACAGAAAAGTCATCGTATTATCTTCACACAGTGGAGTACTATGCAGTTGAGAAAATGAGTAACATAAAAAAGGCACATGTTGTCATTATGAATGAATATTAGAGACATAATGTTGAACGTGAAAAGCAACTTTCAAAAGACCACTTACATGATTACATTTCATAAAATCTCCAAACGAAATTAAACAATTGTAGTACTATGCACATGCATAGCAAAATTACTTTAAAAACAGTTATGAAATGGTATAGGATAGAAGTTAATTCAGAAGATGAGTTGGGGCACATTGGAGTTACTGTAGTTTTAAGCTGGGGGAAAATTCATGCTCAAATTTTAATATTATGCTTTGTAATTCAAGTTCGTGTCACAGATATTCTATTATACATACTAAAAATGTTTTTAAAAATTGCTATTCCATCCCCTTAAAAAAAATTAAGTCATTATATCAGATCAAATCATCCAATCTACCCCTTTAGTTATCTAAAGAAGTCAGGGAGAAAATGTTGCCATTTTACGATTGTGGTATTTATGAGTAATGTAAGACATTAAAGGAGAAAAACAATTTTTTTATTAAAAAAGAAATCTATGTAAATTTTTAAAAATATAATAATTCATTTTTGTATGTTTATAATTAATAAGGATGAGGGCTATTTCTTTTGCAGTGCTTAGATGGTGCTCTCTACTAGTAAATCAGTGAGTACATCATGGTTTATAGCTGAGTAGTAGGTTTATCTTTTGGGGCAAGTAAGGAAACAACAGTGGCATAGGGTTGAAAAGAGGAAAGTTCTTGCCACTCTTACAAATTTTATATAGAAGATACATATATATATATACGATATGTAGAGAATATATATATAATATATATATATTTGGCAACATTTACCAAAGTAAAAGGCAATTGAAAGTATTAATCTCTGTAATATACCCAACAAAGTCTGGGCCCAGTGGGAGAATGGGAGATTTCTTTTTCTTGTTTGGTCATTTCTGTCTTCCTTTAACTAATAGAGCAGGGTACATAGTAAGCGCCCAACACAGACTTTTAAGTCAAGCTAAGAATATAGATAATTAAAATACATCATTTATTTGAATGCCAAAAGTAAAATTTACAAATAATAGGAGAGTGGCTCACAGAAGAAAAGTTCAGTTTTCTAAAACCTTGGTCATAACTAGAAAAAATGCTCCTCTAAAGCAAACCAGGGACTAATGATGCTCTTAAATTTCCTTTATACGTCTGATATGTGGGTTGATGCTATTATTTTGAGAAATGCCATTTGTGGGGGACAATGCCAACAAAAATGTTAAAGGGTGTGAGATTCAAGATATTGCCTTGACCTCCTTTAAAAGAATGCCAAAGAATTCTTATCCTTTAGAGATACTTGTGAACATGTTAAAAGCTGTGATAAGTTCAAAGATGCCTTCCAAAGAGTCCCAGATGGGCGGCAGGGTACAAATGCAATCAGTTGACCAGGAGCGAGTGTGAGATTTTAATGTTGGAGTTGGATGATGAGTATGTGTGGGATTATTTGTCTCCTTTTGTCTACTTGATTTTATCTGTAATGAAATTTAAATCTGTCAGGTCAGATTTATTGAAATCTTCGAAACTAGTTGGTTAAATGGTTAGTGCCTAGCCAACTACTCATTCTTTCTCTTTGGATTAGAAGAAAATGTCAGGTTGTCATTCTGGCCACTGATTCCTCTGAATAGAGTCACTTGTTTATTTTCAAGTGACATTGGGTGGTGGCAAACAGGTGCCATGTGATGCCAGTTGAAAAGAAACTATCAGCCTTCAATGGGAGCTTGTGTTTCCCTCAATGTTGACCCCCCACCGCCCCAACTCTGGGAGTTATTGGAAAGATCTGGCTGGGGTAGGGGGTTGCAAAGAGAAGGGATTATTGTTTAAATGGGACCCTGTTTCTAGCCTTAAGTCAGAGGAGAGCCATTCTGGTTGCATTCAATATTTCAAAGAAAAGTAACAGTGCTCTCAGAGAGCCGCTTTCTACAAAGCACTCATTATTGTAAATGTGGGCATGTTTAGACTGCTAAGGAGCATCATAAAAGTACAGCCTCTGCTGCAAGCTCCTTTTGCAGTAAACACTGTCCTCAGGCCAGATATGCTCCTGGGCAGTCCCGGCACCCACAGCCTGAATGGCAAGCTCACCGGTTGATGCCAAAACAAGGGAAGTGGAGTTATGATGTATAAATGTGCGCGGTGAACATTATCTGCAAGGTCTTTTATGTTAAGGAAATCATGACACCTGCCAATCTTTCAAATTCCAAAGGGTAAAGCGTGAGGCCTAATAGGCTGTCATTGAACATGACAAGCTTAATGCCAAGTTTATAGCAGAAAAAGGGCAATCTTATTGTGGTTTATTCAGTTTTATGTTGCTAGTTCAGTAGGAAGGCTCTGTCTTTTTCTCCCTCTCCCTCTTTTTTAAAAAATCTAATTTACGATATTTGAAATACCAAATGGATTCTTTACATATCTCCTGAGCCCCCACTTCCCTTCACTACCCCCAGTCTCTCCTTTAGGGAGCAACCCCTAAATCCTTCCAATTTAGCATCTTGGTGAGGCCAGACAATTGTTTTAGTTGAGCGTTTCCTTCCGTTGTTATAGAGCTCTTTCTGACTCCAAACATTTCTGTTTAATTACTGCTGTATTTTCAGACTGTTGCTATATTTTCATCTAACCTGCCCCTCGCTTGAGCCCATTGGGCTGAAGAAAGAATTACTCCCCGTGCTGTTCCTTAGCCCTTCTTGTTCAGATCTGTAATTGGCCCTGTGTTTTTGACTTTTTGCTAATAAGCAGCTTACTTTCTCTCCCCCTAGACTCAACCCACCACTTTTGTTTCATGAATTTTACAAAGGATTTTAATAGATGCTTTAGGCTATGCAAAATGTTATATGAAGGGAAGCATTAATGCAACAGCCTTGACACAAAGGACGTGTGAATGGCTGCTTATCATTACAGTCAGGTCTCAAAATTTTCATTAGGAGTTCTGGAGGACAAAAGAAAAAAGTGCAGCTATATGAAGGAATATTAACCTATACTGTGTAACCAACTATAATTGCTTAGCATTTTACATTAACTCTCTTCAGACACAGCCTCTCATTATTTTTACACATACATAATAACTGCTTATTACAGCGGTATAGTTCATGCCGATACACAGTGGATAAGGCTGTGTCAGCATTTCCAACATAAGACCCACTTTCATGGGTTTAAAACAGCTGTAAAATTTACCTCCAGACCAAAGATCGGTAATCAACTTTCCACCTGGAGGGAATTTTGTTTAAAGATTTTTTTTTTGAAAAGCACGTTCATTAAGAAAATTTTGTTTGTTTTAAATTACGAACGTAAACAAAATGAATGAACATGCTTAAGACACTTGCAAATTTCTAAATATGAAGATTTATTGAAACCCTCACTGAAGTGTGCTTTTGATGATAGATATAAATAAATGAATTTTAAACAGCAGCAAAATTAAAAACCACATCCACATAGACTTTTTTGAAAGTAGTTGTATTTCCGATACATCTCATTTTAGGCAGTGGTACTAGGAACACTGCACGCAATTTCAAGATGTATAATTTGTTTTCATTGGAAAACAAATTAAAATACTTATCAAATTTAAGTGGTAGAGTCTGTGTAAAGTCATCCACTTACATAACAATACACAGGCTTCGATAATTGTTTTGAAATTTGGTTTTCTGAAAATCTCTGAACAAACTGGTATTGACTAAGAGAAGAAGACTAGAAATTCAGCAAAATAATTGTCCTTAACTGAGGCCTGTTAAGAGTAGCTGTTTGATTTGCCCTTTGGAAAAATGGGTCCATTTGTGGAGATTTGGGCTTCTGGGAGAAGTAATCCTGAGGATGATATTGCTAATCTTCACTGACTTCTCCAAAGTTTCACTCCAAAGTGAAATTCTCCAAAGTTTTTTCAAATGCCAAGATATAAAAGTGTTTTTGCAATCATACTGATATAATAATAATGAGACATATCAGCATTATACCTCCCAAGGTTCCCCATTCATGTGTCATAAGTTAGTTTCATTCATTTTTAAACACGGAAGCTACAAAATAAGCACATTATTTCTCAAAGTTATCAGAGAAACTCTTCTAATGTTTGAATAAGAACTTAAATGAAAATTTTTCTCTTATTTTTTTCCTCTGAAAAAAAAATTCTAGAAACATACTTTGAAAATGATTTCAACCAGGGTGATTCTATAGCAAAAATTGAAAATATAGTATATCCTTAAGTACGTTATGTTTATGAACAATAGATCTTACCTATCAAACATTAATGGGACAAAATAGAGCTTTGTTCTTAATTCCTATTAAGCTCCTAGTCTTTTCATCTGCTTCTCTTACCCTTTAGCTCAAATGATAAGGCCAATCTCAGCTATATTTCTCAGGTTTAGTTGATTCCCTGACACAGCCCAAGAAGTGCTAAAAAGAAAAAGTACAAGATATTCATTTAAAAGTGCAAGCCCACTTAGAATAATATCAGATTCTGTAAAGCAACTTATTCTAGTACTGTCTTGAAGTGACAGCTGCAGAAGTATGGACTAAAAGTGGATCTCAGCTAAGGCACTAATATTTCCTGGTGTTAGCGCAGTCGGGAAATAGCAGCCCCAACTCTAAACTAGTGGAGTGAAGAGTTCCTGGCTGGCATTTGTACGCCGACTCTTCTGCGATGGAAAAAGCTGCAACTTGTTAGTACAGTTCCAGTAAACAGAGTGCTGGCCTCACATAGCTAATTAGCTGTGGCCTCTGCTCGCCTGTGCTATGGAGTGACACTCTAACCAGAGATGATTGTCATCAGATATCACAGATGTCTCTCTCACGGCTCAGCCCAGGCAGGCCCCAGTGCTGCTTAGGGAAGGAGGCGCTTGGAGCTGCTCGGAGACCCCAGGTCTCTGGGTGCCTCAGCTGCCGGCTGCAGGCAGCTCGTCACTCCTGCCTGCTGAGAGGGAGGAAGCAGGGTGAGGCAAGGGGGTACCCTACCTGTCGGGTGTTCCTGGAGGCAGTGATGCAATCAGTTTGAAAGGAGAGGTTTCAGAACAAAAACCTGCGACTGGAGCTACTCAGGACTCCTTTGAGCCACCTGGGATTCGTGGCAATGACAAATGCTAATTCCTTCAACTCATTACATAGTTTTGAATGGGGTATCTGAGAAGGCTAAAGGAACAGTCTTGAAGATTTACAAGCCGCAATCAAGGATGCGGTAAGGAAAATAAAGCAGCATGCCAAGAAGTGTGACTTGAGTCCTAAAGTGGGAACCTGATAACCCTATAATCCTCAACCTCTCACTCCACCCTGTAAGTTTAGAAATTCTCTCCTCCATTCTCTGGCCCCTCCGCCTACCATCCTTTCATTCCTCAGGAGCAACCGAATTCCTCTTGCTGAGGTTGCTGGCCACTTTCCTCTCAGAGGGACTCTCAGCTTACTTGACTCCTTTCAGAAATGAAAATCACCACCCTCCCACCCTGTTCAGATACCCACCCGCACCTCCCCGTACCTTCTCTCCTTCCCCAACTGCTCCTTCATGGGCTCTGCCTGGGTTCTTCATTCAGTCCTTGTCGCATGTCCCTCTCAGCTGTCTCCCCCTGTGCAGCCACATCCTCGTACTGCTCCGCTCACCGAGCACACTTGAGACGCTCAAATCTGCCCCAGAGCACGCGCCTGAGCGCCTTGTGTTTAACTCCAAGTGTTTACTGAACTAAACGTCCCACAGACACCTCCCATTTAACTTGCCCCAAACTCTAAACTCATCTATCCTGTGTGTCCAGGCCTTTCTTGCCCTTAAGTGCATCTTCTCAACCAGGTCCTCGGGCAAACTTGCCAACTCAGGGACAACTCCTCTCCCAACTTGGGTCACCTGAGTCAGAAACTGGAAACCACCTGGAGCCCTGCTTCCCTTCATTCCTAAAGCCAGTCTCTCAGGAAGCCTTTTGTGTCTTCCATCTTCACATCTCTGAACTCATTTCTTCCACTCCATTTTCTCTGTCTCTGCCTTACTGAGGGCTTCTGCTGTTTCCCTGCTAGGCTAATTCTTGGTTCAAAAGCATTTCTCCTCCTGCAATTGGAGTGATTGTCCTAGAATGCAAATCTGATCCTCTTTTCCCCTTTCTTAAAGACCTCAACAGATCTGTAGACTTTGAAGGAGGCGTGGGGTACAAGGCTCTTTCAACTGGACCCCAGCCTCCCTCTCAGAACCTGCTTGGAGCTCTCCCTCACGGAGCAGTGGGCAGCAGTTTCCCAATGCCCTGCTCTGTCAAAACCTAAGTCTCTGCATGTGGATAAAATATGCTTCTCTGTTCTGCCAGACCCAGCTCAAAGCTCTTCTTGCCTAGGATGCTTTTGACATTTCTCACCAAGGGAAGCGCTCCTTTTTAAGTGCTCCCAGTAACATATTTTTATATTTTTATTGTAGATCTAATTAGATCCCTGTGAATGTTTAACATATCTGTCTATTCTACTTGACTGGGAATCCTGGAGGGCAGGTAATATTTGTCTTTGCAACTCTTCACCTGGCCTAGTGCTCCTGCACAGTGGACCCTTAAATATTTATTATATGAATGAACAAATGAATGCAAGGATGGATGGATGAATGGGAATGTACCATTGCACAAGGTCAGATAGGACAAAGTCTAACATCTGGAAGGTTTCTTTAGATTTTCACAAACTCAGAGCCTAGGTCGAGACAAGAGTACAAATAGCAACTTTAACAATAGTAATAGCTGGGCGTGGTGGCACACGCCTGTAATCCCAGCACTCTGGAGCCTGAGGCAGGAGGATGGCCATGAGTTTGAGGCCAGCCTGAACTACATAGCAAGACCCTGTCTCAAAAAAAAAAGTAGTAACAATAACCACCACTGATTAGCCACTTACTTTGTGCCAAACAGCATGTCAAATTTACACAGATTATCCCACTTAATCCATACAAATCTTATAATGTTATCTGTTTTACAGATGAGGAAAAATGAGCCAGATGGAAAAAGATATGAACCCAAGAATACCTGTCATACTGCAAAGTCACAAAGCTGCATTGCCACAGGTGTGTATTGGGGGTTCAGCAGTTGGCAAGTTAGGCCAAGGTAGGCTTAAAAAACAGCAATGAAAAACATCTTTATAATTAAAAAAAAAAAAAAGATGGAAATTGGGCACAGTAGTGCATGCCCATAGTACCAGCTACTGAGAAGGATGAGAATCACTCGAGCCTAGGAGATCAAGTCCACCCTGGGCTACAGAGTGAGACCCCACCTCAGCCCTGGGCCCACAGATGGATCCCTTACGGCAGTGATGATGAACATTTTAGAGACAAGTGCCCAAACTGCAGCCCAAAGCCCACTTATTTATCACAAAGTGCCAACACTGCAATTAAACCTGCACACTGAGGTTTTAGTTTAGGAAAAAAAAAAAAAAAAAACACTCATACATTAACATCTTTTGTCTTAAAAGAAAAACAAATAACACACATGCCATAGGTTTGCTACCACTGCCTTATGCCCTTGAAAAATGCAAACCTTCATTTATAAGCGGGGCCTAGGAAGCAGTCAAATTTGAAAAAGCATTTAGATTGCTGATGAAGAATGGAATCCTTGCCCAGAAAGTTCAGCAAAAACATGGCCAGAACACTTGGTTTGCAAATAAACATTTTCACAACCCACTTATTATTTGTTAGATGTGATGCTTTTTACCAAATTAGTTGAATAATTGCACCTCTGGTCATTGTGGTGCTGAGAGGACAGAATAAAGAATATGTGTTAGAGCAAGTGGGAATGTGGGAGAATTGGTTGAATTTAAAACTTCTGAATGCTTGTAAATAATATTGAAAGGCTGTTTTCCAACATTTAATTGGGTGAAATATAAGGGTCTTTTCATTAATTTTTTTTTTTTTTTGTTATGGGGAGGAAGTGCAGGAAAAAATGTCTTTGGCTTTAGCACTGAAAACATAAAGTTCTTATATCTCCCCTCCTACCCCTACCCTACACCCACCCCAATCCCTTTTCCAGTAGGTTTACTACAATTTTTTAGACTCTGTTTTGGACTTTATTTTGTCAAGTTTCTGTAATTACAAGGAATACAAAATTACCTAGCAGTTGAGATAGCTACTGACTCATTTTAATTTGAACCATTTTGCTGGGTTCATCAAAAAACAACAATGGTCTTAAAAAGCCACACATTCTTCCAAGAATAATGAGGACCATGGAAGACCACTAAAGGCTCCGGATTTGAGTGTGAGTTTGTAAGTTTAATAAAAACATAATCTGTTATTTTTACTGGGGAGCATTTTTTTTAGCTCTGTGGCTACATGCTAGAAAAACAAAAGCAAAGTATGTACAGACAAGAAAATAAGTAAAAAATCTAAATAATCAGGCACTGGTTTCCATTTATATATAGTCATATAGAGTACTATTTACCACCATAATCTGCATTTGTGATGTTTTGTAGTTTGGAAAGTGCTTTCATTCATATTTATCTAAGCCAAAGACCAAACACATCAGGTGGGCAGATTAAGTATGGTTATCCCAGTCGAGAGAAAAGATAACTGAAATTCAGCAAGACTCAGTGACTTTCCCATGACGCAAGTAGATTTTCTGAAGCCTAGCACTTTCTCTCTCCCCTGTAGCCACACAGCCCTAAACATGCATGTACCTGAGTGGGTTGAAAGCTGTGCTTGGAAAGCAGACTCAAGTTTAATTCCATAGCCGGTTAAATAGTAAGCAAATTTAAGATTGTGCAAAAGTTGCATTTCTGGTCCCAAAGCCTGATTTAAGCAAATCAGCCTTATTAGCTAAGTAAATGAAAGTGTTAATTAAGCTCAGCTCCCTGGTCAGAAATAAAACCTGTAAATCTCAAACATACCTGAGGAATGTGAGCAGGCAACTGTGAATTCATATAGAAGGGTATAGTCACATTCATTTTTGTTTCCCTGGTGTCCAGCCTGGGGACTGCAAGATTGCAAGCCTTTAATAAAAGTGAAAAGGAGAAAAGGAGTGAATGAAAACTGAGAAGAGGGAATACAAGAAAGAGAGAATAAATTTCATTCACTAATTGGCTGTATTGAAGGTAAATGTTAACTAAGGCACAGTTTGGAGAGTTGCCAACTCATTCTTCCTGCCGTGGCTGTTAGCTGCCTGCCTTTCATTAGGTATGAATACACATACCACAGACATTCATAGATAAGTCAACGGTGCTGTATGTACCCACACTCCCTGGCGCACACACGTGCATACAAGCATGCACACATGCTCAAACTGAGCTTTCCACATAACACACAGGGCCAGAGCAAAGATAAGATTAAACAAGAGGGAGAAAATACTGCAAATGTGGAAGAGGAAAGCAGAAAATATTTCTGGTGAGAGTTATATATCCTTAGATTATTAGGATGCTGGAAGTGAAATATACATACACATACATGGAGTTGTCAAACACATACAAAGTGTAAGGAAGAAGCTGTATTGCTGAAATGAGGTTAAAAATATTCACTGAAATGTAAAACTTGCTCAGAGTAAAGGGCTTTCTAAAAATCAGAACAGGGAAGAAGAAAGCCCAACTTCTGAGGATGCTGGCCAAATTATCTGTTTCCAACAGAGAAATCCACCTTAAGAAAGGTCCGGAGAGCTCAATAGAAACCAAATACAGGAAGAGGAAGTTGGGCATGTGGGTGTCAGGCTGTCAGTAATCTGACAGCTATGGTAACTACCCTCTAATCCAGCCAGCTCCAGCCACGCTCTCAGCTGACACCACCAGGACTGACTGACAGCTGAGGAGCGGGCACTTTTTACAGGCTCAAGTGACATCCAGTCTATTAAGGCTGACAAGCACAAAGCAGAGATTTGCCCTGAATGGTTCGGTACTGAAGCCTAGTAAAGGGGTTATTTGAAAGGTCTTAGAGAAAGTGTCAGACTCCAGCTCAGATGATAACAATATTGTAATGATGGTGCTGGACAATGAAGTGTGATGATTGACCATCCCGGTCTGGAAGACTGTAGGCGAATGGGGAATGCAGAGAAGGAGCGCACAGACATAGGATCTCTGAGGCCTGTGTGCAGTTGTTCAAGGGATTTCCTTTGGCGGTGTGTTGGCTTGGGTGGAGCTGCCCAAAGTTGCATGTTAGCTGTGTTACCTGCATGGGGGCTGGAGGTGGCAGTAAGCAAGGATGGAGGACTGGGTACAAGGAGGAGACACCTGAAGAGAATTCTTGCTTTCCTTTGGTTCACTCTTCCATTCATCAACAAATATTAAAAGTACTTTCCAGAAGAAAACAAATGGCAGTTTTCAGACTACTGCTTTGCTTATTAACTGGCTGGAAGGTAAATTACTGATTTCAATGATATGACCATGCTTATCATCATTGTTGTTCTTACTGCAGACTGTGCCAAGAGCAACACAGTTTATTCTGCAGGATTTCAGCCCTAACAACAATAAAATTATTTTTCTTAAGTGTCTTCTCGTAGTTCTCTTGATGAAATAGAAAAAGGGCATGCATAGTTGTCTTGTTTTCTTTTGAATAGGAAAATGTCTCACACGGTCGCTGTGCACTCCCATTTGGGTTAGGCATATCCTATGTGTATATTTATTTTGTGTCCATTTGTTCATTTATTCCATACAGTTTGTGTTTAAGACAGAAACTTGAGTAGGTCCTGGGAATACCACTGTGAGTAAGAGAGTGTGGTCCCTCTCCACAGAGTGAATGGCATCAAGGCCTGGAGGTTGGCACTCAGCTGACAGCATGGCAGTCATTAATACATTGTTATACTTTTATACTGGTGATTAGCTGCTGCTCACCCCATGACTCCTTTAAGTTCCCCATGATCTAGCAACAACAAGTGAGTGCCTGGCATTGCAGGGCCCTCTCTCAGCATTGTGTCCACTATCCATTCTGAACAGTCATGCTGATTTTCATGTCTACCAGTTGAGAAAGAGTTTAAATTCCAACACTAGTGAAGCTCAAAATTTTCAAATTTATGAAAATTTTTAAACTCTTTCCAGAGTTCTAAGTTTGCTCTTCCAAAGTTCTTCTAAAAAATACAACTTCTAAAATTTTCTCAGGTGGAACTTCCTTGAAAGAACTGTTTAACCCCTTGAAAGAGGGTTTAAAATTTGACTGTACATTGATTATAAGAATCTTAAAATTGGAAAATAAAACAAAAGCCAAGGGCTACCACAGAGAAATTAAAATTTGTTTTTAGAAATTTGGACTTGTTGACATGGGTGCCAATTAAAATGGCTTCAGATCTGATCCGGCTTCTCCCATTTTTTCTCCAAGATTAACCCTGAAAAGACCAAAACCACTAAAACCTATTATACCTTCAAAAATATTAGGAAATATAATGATTATTATTTCTATCATGTAGGAATAATAGCTTCATAATTGTAGTGCCCCAAAGGTTCTATAATGAAAAACAAAACTGAACAACTGGCAGTGCTATGCTGCTGAAAGCCAATGACACCTGTCATCAACAAAAAGATTTAGGGGAATAATATATTACTGTCCATTAGTCAGCTGCACAGTTGAAAAAAACAAAAATTAAACCGATCAAAATAACCAGTAGCCATCCCAGGGAGACCAGAGGAGGTGCTTTGCGTTTTCGAAGGCCCAGTACAAAAAATAAAGTTTACAGACTGAAGCAAGAACAAAAAGAATACCCATAGGTGTATCTGAAGAACTTTTTTAAAAAAATAGTTTTAATTTACTAAGTGTCTTAAAAGTACAAGACAATCAGGAAATGGAGAGAAATGACCCTCTATCTACCCAGCACTGCCAAATGATGTGAAAACCTACTTGATATTAGAAATTGGTCTAAGAATTGTGCATATTCAGCCTCAAGCGGACTAACAATGGAATCAAGGGTAATCCAAATAACCAAATTGTTGATAAACATCAAATATGGAAAATATGTTCTTGTTTAAGGTTGAATGAACAGAAAAAACAAACCATAGAGCTATTGAAAAGATTATCATAAAACAGGAGTAAAGAATATTATCTGGATGATCAAGGTAAAGAATAGATCTATGAAAATAATTTACCCTGAGAACAGAATCAAACTCCTGTCATCCTCAATTTTAAAAAGAAAGAATGATGAGGAAGAGAAAACTAAGAAAAAGGGGAAGGAGAGAAAATGAAGAAGAAATAGCTCCTATAAAACTATAACAAAGAACATCTTATAACCAAAAAGGAGGTGATAATGTAAGAATGAATTTCCTGAAAAAGTGCAATGCCAAAAATAAAATATTTTTTTGGAGATAGTAAGGAAAAACAACTTGCAGAACATTAAATTCCTGATACAAGAGACAAAACTGTGAAAGCCCTCTTTAAAAAACTTCTAGTCAGTAGGACATTAAAATATAATCTTTTGTCTCTCTTCTTCTTCTGCCGATATCCATAGCAATAACGGACAAAATATTTTTAAAACAAAGAAGACATACTATACTCACAAGCAAGATAACTATCTGCCAAACGAAATCAAACAGAAAGACAATGCAGTCAGCAGGGCTGGATGCACAAGTTTGCTTGGCATGAAATCAAGAAGGCAGAGGCAACCAGAAATTTATACACAGGACAGCAGAACGAGTCTTGCTAGGAAAAGTTGAGAGCTAAGGAGAAAGACGGTAGGAGGATAGAAACAGAGATGGGACCTGGGTCAACTCTCCTTAATGGATGTATCTGCTATGGCATTCATGTTACTGTGGGACAGAGACACTGAGCCTACAGTATCAGATCAGGTTCTGGAGAATCACATGGAGTTGACAGAGAGGAACACATACCTAGAGTGAGCAAGAGGCGTAGTAGGGGAAGATAAAGGCAAAAAAACAAAAGGACCTAAACTCATTACGAAACACATGAAGATCACTAAACTAGTTAAGAAAGTAAACATCAAAATTCAGCATTTCCAACTCAATGGCAGTCTTGAAAATCAATAGATGGCAATTGAGGTGAAAACCATTAGCCTGGCACCCATTGGAGTGAGTACAATGGAGCCACACCTTCAAAGTCCCGTTCCCATAGCATAGTCATTATCTGACTTCCTTAGTGGTTCCCTGGAAAGCCAGATTTATAAGGCTGTCTTTCTTTGACCTGAATCAGAGCTTGCCCAGTGCCAAGAGCCTTTTCCCTGGAAATTATTATTGAAAATAGTTACAGGCAATTTTTAGCTTCCTGACTGCTTGAGGAAGTGGATTATACTTGGAATTAGTGTAAACAATAAACTAACCAAAAAGTTTAAAAGGATAAACTGGGGAATGAAATGTCAGTAAGGGGTTTTAAATGTTCCACTACATTACTGGGAATCTAGAAGTCTATGTATGTGGGTGGGACTGTGCACATGCGCAGGAATGACCTGAGAAGACCCTAGCCTCTTATATCTGGCAGCCTGTAAGGGTCTGCAAAACCAGGGAGTGAAGATTAAGGCAGAGTCTGTCAGTTGCCTAGCTCAGTGTTGAAATTACGCTAACAAATGAACTTCCAGCCCCTTGGCAAACACTGGGAGGCTTATTCTACCAATTTAAGAAAATTTATCCAATAATTAGCTTGCTACTGAGCAAATCAAGCAGAGATTTCAATGACCACGTATGACAAATAATACAGACTAGAGAATTAGTTCAGATGTTACAGAATGTAACAACCACTATAATAAGCAATAATATCCACAGACCCTAGATAGAGGGGGAAATCTGATTCATAGAGTTATCACATTTTTGTATTTACAATGTCCAGTATCCAACTAAAAATCATAAGACACATGAAAAAACAAAAAAAAGTATGATCATATACAGGAAAAAAAAAAAAGAAAAGTAAACAAAAGACCCAATCAATAGAAACTGTCCCTGAGGAAATACAGGTGTGGGACTTAGCAGACAAAAATCTTTAAATTAGATGTTTTAAATATTTTAAGTAAACTAAGAAATCATGTCTAAAGGACTAAAGGAAAATATGATAATGATGTCCTACCAGATACAAAATATTGATAAAGAAATAGAAATTTTAAGAGCTACAAAAAAAAAATTCTGAGGTTCAAAAAACACTAACTGAAATGTAAAATTCACTAGAAGTGCTCAAGACCATATTTGAGCAAACAGAAAAAAGAATCAGCAAACTTAATAGGTCAGTAGAGATGGTTTGAGTTAAAGAATAGAAAGACAAATAAACACCATCTCAGAGTTCTGTGGAACATCACCAAGAACAGAAATTTACATATAATTAGAGTCCCAGAGGAGATAAAGAGAGAAAAGGGAACAGAAGGAATATATAAGCAAGTAATAGGAAAAAACTTCCTAAATTTGATGAAAAACATTAATCTATGCATCCAAGAAGTTCAATGAACTGCACATAGGATAAACTAAAAAAATTCATACCTGGACACATTGTAATCAAATTATTGAAAAACAGAAACAAAGACATAATCTAAAATCAGCAAGAGCGAAGGAACTCATGTCTAAGGGATCGTCAATAGGATTAACAAATAATTCTTCATCAGAAACCATAGAATCCAGAAAGAAGTGGCATTACATATGCAATGTGGAAGGAAAAAAGCTATCAATCAAGAATTTCATATCCTGTAAAACTGAAGGAGAAAGTAATACACACACACAAAATAAACAAAAGGTACGTAGCTGGGTGTGACAGTGAATGCCTGTCATCCCAGCGATCTAGAAGCCTAAGGCAGGAGTTAGCGCCTGGCTTAGACAACAGTGAGGCTTTATCTCAAAAAGAAAACAATAGACAAACCTAAACAGAGTTTCTATAAAAGCAAATAACTGAGAGCTTATCGCTACAAACAAAATTGGGAGAATCTGTGCTAGCAGATGTGACTTATGTGAAGTACTAAAGGGAATTCTTCAGGCTGAAATGAAAGGAGACTAGATAGTAACTCGACTCAATATGAAGAAATAAAGAGCATTCATAAAGGCAACTACAAAGGTAAATATAAAAAGCAGTTAAAATATATTTTGTGTTTCTAATTCATTTTCCCTTATTTATTTACAAGGCAACATCATAGAGCAATATTTATAAATCAAAATACTCAATATGAAGAAATAAAGAGCATTCATAAAGGTAACTACAAAGGTAAATATAAAAAGCAGTTAAAATATATTTTGTGTTTCTAATTCATTTTCCCTTATATTATTTACTTTTTTTTTTTTTTTGTGGGTACCGGGGGTCGACCTCAGGACCTCGCGCGCCAGCAGGCGCCCGTGCCGCTGAGCGATATCACCGGCCCTTTTTTCGTATGTGGGTTCCAGGAGTCGAACTCAGGCCCTCGCGCTTGCCAGGCAGGCGCTTACGCTGCTGAGCCATCTCACTGGCCCCATCCCTTATATTATTTACAAGGCAACATCATAGAGCAATATTTATAAATCAAAATACACGAAGATGCAATTTTTAACAAAAATAGCATGAAGGAGGATAATGAAACCTTATAGGAGCAGTGTTTGTATATGCAATTAAAATAAGATGATATTAATTGGAACTAGATCATTATAAATTAAGATGTTAATAGTAATTCCCAAGGCAACTACACACCAAAAAACCCCTCAAAAATATGTGTTAACAAACAACCATGTAGTTAAAATGGTACGGAAGAAAATATTTAACACAAAAGAAAGCAGTATTGATAGAATTGAGGAAGAAAAAAATAAGACATATAGAATACAAATAAGAAAATAACAAACCTAATCTTGATAATTACATTAATAGTGAATAAATTAAACTGTGCAATTAAAGAGCAGATATTGGCAGAATGGATGTAAAATAGCATTAGCCAACTACATGCTGTCTAAAAGAGAGAGACTTTAGTTTCAAAGTCACATATAGGTTGAAAATTGAAGGATGGAGGGCCGGTGAGATGGCTCAACGGCGTACACGCCTGCCTGGCAAGCGCGAGGGCCCGAGTTCGACTCCCGGAACCCACATACGAAAAAAGGGCCGGTGATATCGCTCAGCGGCACGGGCGCCTGCTGGCGCGCGAGGTCCTGAGGTCGACCCCCTGGACCCACAAAAACAAAAAAAAAAGAAAAAGAAAATTGAAGGACGGAAATTGATATGCCATTCAAATAGTAACAACGGGGGAACTGGAGGCATTATACTAATAGCATACAAAATAGACCTTAAGGCAGACATAGTTACTGGAGATAAATAAGGACATTTTATATTGTCAAAGGATCAACTTATCAAAACTATATAATAATTATAAACATAAAGGCACTGAACAACAGAGCACCAAAATAAATGAAGCAAAAAATTATAGAAATGAAGGGAGAAATAGACAATTCAACAATAACATGGAAAACTTCAAAATCCCACATTCTCTAAAGGAACAACTACACAGAAAATCAGCAAGGATATAAAAGATTTGTTCAACATTATAAACCAAGTATACCAGATATTGACAGAACATTCCACCCGAGAACAGCAGAATATATATTTATCATTCTTCACAAGTGCAAATTTCAGTCACCAAGATAGATCATATATTAAGTTAAAAAGTCTCAGTATATTTAAAAGTATTTAAATCATACAAAATGTGTTCTTTGATGGCAATAGAAGGCAATTAGAAATCAATAACAGAAGTAAATCTAGATAATTCACAAATACAGAACCCTCCACGGAAAGTATACATCAGGAAAAGAAAAATTTGTATAAATATTTTATACTAAATGTATTGAGACATCATGAGAATAATACAAGTTATATTTGGCCTCTACAATGACAAGAAGAGCTCAAAGTGGTGACCATTAGCTTCCAGACATTTATTAGTAGGGTGAACTGTTGAAGCATGTGTACATTTTTTGGCAGACTCGGTATGTGAAAATTAACAACACAGTTTCAAATAATCAACGTGTTAAACAAGAAATCATCTTAGAAATTAGTACATACTTCGAGGAGAATGCAAATGAGAACACAACATACCAAAACTTATTATTCAGAGAGGGAAATTTGTAACCAGATATACCTATATTTTAAAAAAGAAATATCTCGAATCAGTAGCCTAAATTCCACCTTAAGAAATTGAAGAAAAGAGCAAATTAAAAGCCAGAGCAAATGAAATAAAGGAAATATGAAAATTAAAAGAATGAATTAAGAACAGACAACAATAGAAAAAGTCAACAAAATAAAAACTTAGCTTTTGAAAAGATTGACAAAATTGGCAAACCATTAAATAAACTGACCAAAAAGAAAAAAAAAGAGAGATCTCAAATTAATAAAATCAGAAATGAAAATAAATGGAAAGAGGAAACATTGCTCCTGACATTGGAGAAATGACATTGTAAGGGAATACTATGAACAATTATATACTAACAAACTAGGTAACCCAGATTAAGTGGAAAGATTCCTGAAAAGACAAAAGAATAACCAAACTGATTCAAGAATGGTTAGAAAACCTGAACAGATTGATACCAAATAAGGATATTTAATTAGCAATCCAAAAGCTCCCCATAAAGAAAATCTCAGAGTTAGATGGCTTTCCTGAAGAATTGTATGAAATATTAAAGAATTAGCACTCTTTCAAAAAATGGAAGAAAACACTTTCCAATTAATTATATGAGGTCAAACACATTACAAGAAAGTGAAACTATAGACTAATACCCATTATAAATATAAACACAAAACTCCTCAAGTGATTAATAGCAAACTGATTCAGGAACATGTAAAGAAGATTGTACACCACGACCAAGTGGGATTTATACAAAAGGAATGCAAGATTGTTGCTATATATAAAAGTAAATCTATGTAATAGATCATATTAATATGATAAATATTTAAAACTGTATGATAAGAGCTGGGAATGCAGCTCAGTGGTAGAGCACTTGCCAGCACACATGAGGCCTTGGGTTCAATCCCCAGTACTGGAAAAAATTATGATCAATTCAGTAGAAAAAGCATTTAACCAAATCTAATACCAATTCCTGACTTAAAAAAGCACTCAACAAAATAGGAATAAGAAGAAAATTCTCAATCAGAGCATTCAGATTAGAAACAAAGAAGTACCGCTGAGCATGGTGGCGCACACCTGTAATCCCAGCACTTGGGAGGCTGAGGCAGGAGGATTGCTGCAAGTTTGAGGCCAGCCTGAACTGCATAGGTGAAATTCTGTCTCAGAAAAAAAAAAAAGAGAGAGAAAGGAAGAAGTACCATCTCTATTTGTAGATGACACGACCTTGCGTATAGAAAAGGAATCAACAAAACCATTATAGTTATTTAACAAGTTCAGCATAGTCACCGAGTACAAAATAACTATGTAAAAGTTAGTTGTGTTTATATGCACCAATACTGAACAACATACAGATGAAATTCAGCAAACATTTACTTTAATCATGCCATCAAACAGAATAAAAAACATTTTGGAAATTATTTTTAAGAATAATTCAAGAGTTGAACACTTAAAACTAGAACATCATTAAAAGAAATTAAATAAGACCTAAATAAATGGAAAGACATCCATATTCATGGGTCAGAAAACATATTAATAAAGTTAAGAGGGTAATACTTTTCAATTTGAACTACAAATGCAATGAAATCTTTACTAAAATTCTAGTTGCTTTTTTTTTTCAGAAAATTAAAAGCCGATTCTAAAATTCATATGGAAATACAAAAAGAGACCTAGTATAAAATAATAAATAAAACAGTAAAACAGTATTGAAAAAAAAACAAAATTAAGGCATCACAATTCCTGATCTCAAAACTTACTCATGAGCTACAGTAATCAAGACTGTACTATACTGGTGTAAGGACAGATGTGTAGCTCAAGTTTCTTAAAAAATGACACCTAAAGCAGCAGTCACAAAGAAAAGACTTAAGCATTTTTCAGCTTCAAAGGCAGTAGTACTTGAAAAGATGTTTAATATCATTCGTGATTTGGGAAAGGCAAATCACAACCACAATATCACTTAACATTTACTAGAGTAACCATAATTAAAAACCTAGACAATAGCAAGTATTGATGAGGATATGGAGAAATTGTAACCCTCATACATTGCTAACGAAGATAAAATCATGTAGTTGCTGTGGAAAACAGTTGGAAATTACTCAAAAAACGTAAACATGTTAGAGTTCCTATGTGACCCATCAATTCCATTGCTAAGCATACACCTAAGAAAATTACGACGTATGTTTATGTAAAAATATGTACATAATAGTCATAGCAGCATCCTTTATAACAATCAAAAAGTAGAAACTTACTCAAATATTTCACCTAGTGAATGGACAAAATGTGGTATATCCATACAATAGAATAATACTGATGAATATTGAAATTATTATGTTAAATAAATAAATCAGTCAGGAAATGCAACATTGTATAATTCTATTTATATAAAATGAATTTGTTATGGCAGGAATAGAAAACTAACACAACTGCTTAAGCCAGAGTGTTATTTTATGCAATCAATTAAAACTCAGTATGTTATCATGATTGAGAAGATTAATTTTGTAGTAGTATGCACTCTCTTTAGAGTTTCACATTCATACTTAAAGAATGGTAAGCTTCCATCATGAGAAGAAAGCCGTAGCTATTGCCATGACCCCCTGCTGCTAAGGCCCCCAGAGTTTGCTCTGACCCCTACCCTGAGAAGAGCTCTGGCCAACATCAAATGAGGCTTCATTTCCTGCTTTGCCAATCCCATATATCAATCATTCAATTCAACATATGTATCAAGGGTCTACTAGTAAGGCCCAGATTTTGTCAGATTCCAGGGAGTTTCGAAATTAGTAAGTTTCCTACCTTCATGGAACCAACAATAGTGGTAGAGATGGATATAGATTTTTCCGTCACATGAGAAAGGCCAACCGTTAAAATTTCAGAAGATACTTCCTTTGAGACACTATAATGGGAACATCAAGAAAATCACATATGACTGGAAATTATTCAGCCTTAAAATTTATTGAGCCTTGGGCCGGTGAGATGGCTCAGCAGCTTAAGCGCCTGCCCGGCAAGTGCGAGGGCCCGAGTTCGACTCCCGGAACCCACATACGAAAAAGGGGCCGGTGATATCGCTCAGCGGCACTGGCGCCTGGTGGCGCGCGAGGTCCTGAGGTCGACCCCCCAGTACCCACAAAAAAAAAAAAAAAGTTATTGAGCCTTAAAAGTTGGATTATGAATGATTCCTTGACCCCCTAGTTGAAAAGTTTCTGAAGGTAGAAGAGGTGGTAAAGTGAAGGTGACAGGTGGTAGTAGGCACAACTTACCAAGACACTTTTACAAAGACAATAAGAATTTAACCCTGGGCCGGTGAGATGGCTCAGCAACATAAGCTCCTGCCTGGCAAGCGCAAGGTCCTGAATTTGACTCCCGGTACCCACATACGAAAAAAAGGGCCGGTGATATCGCTCAATGGCACGGGCGCCTGCTGGCACATGAGGTCCTGAGTTCGACCCCGGGTACCCACAAAAAAAAAAAAAAAAAAGAAAAGAATTTAACCCTGATTCTTATAGACTATGTACTTTGGGAAGAAATCCATGAATCCTTTCATGCCTCAGCTTATTCATTTATAAAATGGGGATAAGTATAGCCATTACAGAAAACAGTGTGAAGGTTCCAGAAAACTAAAAATAGAATTATCCTGTGATCCGGAAATCCCACTACTGGATATTATCCAAAGGAACTGAAATCAGTCTACTGAAGTAATGTTCGCACTCCTGTATTCATTGCAGTATTATTCATGATAGCCATGCAATCAACCTAAGTGTCTACCAATGGATGAACAGATAAAGAAAATGTGGTGTACATACACAACAGAATGGTATTTATCCACAAAAAGGGAGGAATCCTGGTATGTGTGGACAAATGGACAAATCTGGAGGACATTATGCTAAGTGAACTAAGACAGAGACAGAAAGAAGAATACCATATAAGCTCATATATGGAATCTAATAAAGTTGAACTCATAGAAGTAGAATGATGGTATTACAGAATGGGGAAGTGGGGGGCTACTGATTAAAGGTCCAAAGTTTCAAATAGGAGGGGTAGGTTTTGAGATCTATAGTAGAGTGACTATAGTCAATAATAAACATCTATTGTACTTCATAAATATCTCAATTAAGATTCATTAATTTATAATAATATTTTAATGTGCATATTATGTGCTTTATGTCATTATAGCGGGTATTATAAATTGTTTAGCAGTGTATGTGGAACAACTCTGTAACTATTCAAATCACTAGATCCCTTCTTACCAAGTTAATTCTGGGAAAATTCTGATGGACGAAAGTTTTTTATGAGGTCTCTTCCTTGGACTTAAAAACTTAAATCCTTTAGAGAATTTTAAGGTAGTTACAGTTCAGAGTTTTGGGGGGGGGATTTTTAGTGTTTTGTTTTTGTTTTTGTTTTTTTTGCAAATCTGGAATGGATGTCTGTCTTAGTTACTTTTCTTGTTGCTGAGACAAAATACCAGACATCCAAAGTTCAAGGAGGAAAGGTTCACTTCAGGTCACAATTGTAGAGGTTTCAGTCCATAGTCAGCTGGCTCCAACACAGGATGGCATAGCAGAGAGGCATCACAGAGGAGAAATAGTCCATGGCAGAGCAAGTAGAAGGCAGTGAAGCAGCAGGCAACAGCAGCCAGCCTGCATTTCTCTTTTATCCCATCCAGGCTACCAGCCTTTTGGGTGGTGCCACCCAGAACCAAGCTAATTCCAATCAGTGGACTAATTTAGTACAAATTTAGTACATCCTTAATCCTAGTATCATGCACCCTATATCTAGCCAGCTCCAGGAATGCCCCAACTACAAGCACATGAGGCTTTGAGGGGGCGTCTAGATACAAGCCATAACATTGTCTAAAATTCTAACTCCAAATATTGTTAGAGTATTACTAGTCACTAAAATCCTAAACATTTAATATTATCGATATTGCCAATTAAGCCAAACACCAGTTAAACCAAACACCAATTAAGTTTACCATCAAGTCTAACATTGCTGGGTGCATCTTTAATTAACTTCTACAGTATATATAATTTATACTTTTAATATACTGATGTTGGTTCTTTAATACTATGTTCAGCATATTCCAAGGTTTACAGATCCTGATAAAATAATGCAAAAACCATTAGCATTAAGGCCAAAGTTTCCCTCCCATACAATGCCAAAGGTTAATGCTACTTTGCTTCCAGCCAGTATGAATTTTTATTGGCATTTAAAGTCAGGTTCAGTAACGTGGAACTGAAAATAATATAATACAGACTTTCCCAGTGACCCACCCTCTCTCCTGTGTAATTTTTTATTCCAGAGACTCTCTACCATTGGGGAAAAATTTGACATAAAAGAAGCCTTTGAAATATGAGTTAGTTGATACAGTACACTCTAAACCCAAATAGATGATTACAATTCAAGAATGATCCCCAGATTTTGATCATTTCAATTATAACATTGTCCTATGGTTTTTGTCTTTTTGTGCTATTATTTCTGTAGCTGTTATGACCTAGTGCACCAGAGCAGGAGACAAATTGGATCACATTTCATGTTCCTCAATATGAGATTCAATGTGATTGAAGTCTCCCCATTCATCAAAATAACAAGAATCCAGAATCTTTTTAAGGTATCCTTCTACATTATGTAAGAACCCCTATGTTCCCTCTTTCTAGACAGGTCCAACATGCTTCCAGATCCCTCTCAGAAAGCAAACAGGAGGATCAGACCAGTCCACAAGATGTCCTAGTTCACAGGGACTTGCTATTGTTAGCCCTGAACACTTCGAATCGTTCTTTACTGTGAAGTGGTCCTCTTACTGGTTCAGCCTTGTGGACCAATTTTATCAGTGCTTATAAATAATAATGAAAGCTGGTCCACACTCACAGTTTCACCTGTTATCCCCAAAGCAGGCCTTTGTTGAGCCAATGCTTTTCCAAGTTGGTCTAGGTCAGTGCTGGCAAACCTGTGGCATGCGTGCTGCAGTGGGCTGTTTGGATTGTTAAAAGCTCTAAAATGTTCACCATCACTGGTCTAGGTATCGCTGTTGAACCAGAGGACACTCTATGCTGTTTTCCTTCATGGGGAACTCCCTCTGGGGTGGTCTCTACTTCCTTTTGCTGCCAGTAGACCTCAGTTGAAACTAAGGCATCTAGAGAGGCTGAATCACAAAGAGGGGTGGGAGAAGTGGCAGAATTGGCATTGCCATTGTTTCTCTCTAGAAGACTTCTTCCTGTCCATGAGAATTTCCTCATTTTTTCCCCACAATGATCGGATCTACACACCAAGTTGTTATTTGAAGAAGCTGTTTTTGTCAAGCCACAAAAGAGCTTACTGCTATTTCTCCAGGTCAGCCAAGGCCTCATTGCCTGATAGATATGCAATGGAAAGACCTCTGTCCAGTGACTTTCCCAGAATAAGCTATGTTGCAAAGCAACTATCCACATTCATTAAGGCAGATCCGCAGTATGATCAAAATATATGGTGAATATTTGTGCTTTTTTTTTTTCTTTATAAAAGATAACTTGCTGTTATTCTCTGTCCAAATACCCTCCTTGCTTAGAACATATTTATCTCATTGTCCTTACCTCTTTCTGGAGCAGTTCTGGAAGTTTCTTTCCTGAATATCTTTAGTTGTTGATGTGGCTGTCTCAATGTCCTGAATCAACTCAAAGTGTTCACCTTTCATGATCATTTTTACTTTGGCGAAGAGCCAGAAGTCTCATAGTGTCAGATCCAGTGTGTAAGGTAGATAATGACACTCTAATGTTTGTATGTGCCTGCCTTCCCATTGGATAGCATGCAGCAACAGAATTCACTGTATTTTTGATCACACCATATGAAGACACTTACGAAAAAAGATTTTTCAGCACTGCTTCACAAAGCACCAAGAACGATGTGATAAGTTTGTTTGAAGTGAGGAGTATTTTAACAGGGATTAATGGTGGTATGTCTTTTATTGTAATGAAAGTTTTTAAACACACACCATGTTTTTTGTAAATCAGTCCTTGAATGCTACAGCAGATTTTAGAAGGTATCTTGTTTTTTTGTTTGTTTGGGGGTTTTGTTTTTTGTTTTTTGAGATAGGGTCTCACTATGTAGTTCAGGCTTCCTTGAGCTCACTATGTATCCCAGGTTGATCTTAAACTAATAGCTGTCTTCCTGCCTCGGGCTCTTGAGTGCTGGGATTATAGGTGTGTAGCACCAGTTGGTATCTTCTTCTGAAATAAAGAAAAAGTGTGAATGCTCCAACTAGATGCCACAGCGTGCAAGAGATTCACAGCAGAAAGTCAGTGGAGACATGTTTTAGAGTTAACCTGATCTCTCTCTGATTTCATCCTGGTTTTGTCATGTAGCAGTTAGGTGCACTCAAGCAAGAAACATCATCACTCTGGGCCACGCAATAGCTCAGTTTAGAAAGCATCTATGGCTCAAGTAATAAAGAGCCGACAAACAGTAGCTTAAACAAATTAGAGTTTTATTTCATAAGGAGAAGTCCAGAAGTTGACAGTTACAGACATTGGTTCAACAGCTCAAAATGGCAGAGCCAAGGACTCTCAACTATCTTGGCATTTCTCTCATAGTCACAAGATGGCAGTTGTGGATCTTGTCACATTGCAGGCAGCTGAAAGGTAGACAGTAGGAAGAAGAAAGTGACAGTGCTCGTTTTAAGAAAGCAAGAATACCCCAGAAATCCCATGCCAATGTTGGTTTTCATTCTATGGGCCAGTCTATGCAACATGCTCACTCCTAATTTCAAGATTCTGAGTTTCTAAAACATCTAAAAAAAATTTAGAGGGCCGGTGCTATAGCTCAGTGGCATAAGCGCCTGCCTGGCAAGCGCAAGGTCCTGAGTTTGATTCCTAGTACCCACATATAAAAAAAAAAAAAAAAAAATTTTAGATTCTCAAGTACAGGAAGACACCGAAAACAAGTGAGAAAATGGGTGTTGGATAAATCAAGCTAGAGTACTTGACACATGGGTAAACCTCTGTGTGAAGGCAACAGCCACAAAGATGGAGAAAACTGGACAAGATTGAAACTGGAATCAATAATACTTTTTGAATAACAGACAGAGTAATGGGAAGGACATTGGTCAGGGACCACATTTTATCTTTTTAGTAGCTTCTTAAGAGTCTAATAAACTCCTCAGGACAAAATAGTCAATAAAGATTGGTCCCCATGTGATCTTCAGAGCTGTGATTCTGAGGAAGGATAGTACGACTGTAGACCTTCTTCAGGGAGCTGGAATTGTAGAAAAATAGGAACTACCTATTATTAGCCCTTGCTTGATATTTATCCAAAGTTTCTGCTGAAATATTTTACTAGATTTTTTCCTGTTTTAGTTTCATGCATTTTGCTAGTGGTTAAGTCAAACAAAAATTCCATCGCCTTGTATTAAAAGTTCCTCTCATGACATAAACGGGAAAGCTACAGGGCATGCTCGCCTCTGAAATCCTATCAGAGGAGCTGGTGAGTGAGCCTGATTTCCATGAGAGCTTTTCAATCAGGCCTTCAGAGCCCCTTTTACATGGTGTCCTATTATTTAACAGGCACTTTAAATTGAGACCAGCATCCTGATTCTCAGGCAGCATGGCTTTTATTGGAAGTCTCTGCCACATTTAAACATCTTTAATACATTTTAAAAATAGAATTGTAAAAGGCAGTGACCAGACTTCAAAGCATAGACAAGTTGGCCAGAATTGTGAAGCTGGCGACAATTTTCACTGGTTGTAAAGCATGTGGAGCCTCTTTCAATCCCCAGAACAATTGCTGAGGAAGGGGTTTGACACACATTCCTCCTGAGTGTCTCCTGGATGGGCCTGAACAGACCAGGTGTAGGGGAGCTAGCGGCTGGGGATGGGGTCAGCACCCTCAGAGCAGATGTTAAAACACCAAGCAGAGCAATCAGCAGAGCCAAAGAAACCAGGCCAAACCAAAAACCAGCGAGGGCTCGGAGAAGGGTTGGCTGCCCTTTCTGAGCTTTGGTCCCTTGTCTCTCATATCCTGCCCAAGTTTTCCTTCCTCTCTGGAGACTTCAGAGTCTTCTGCCCTTAGGGAAACCTGCTCACTCTCTCTTTTGCCCCCACTGAACTCTGTGTAGACACTTATTACACTTGAAAGAAATTATTTATTTGCACATCGGATTCTGCTTCCCACTCCCACGCCCTGTGCCCACTCTGAAAGAAAGCTACCTTTCACTCCGCGCTTGCACACAGCAATTCAGTGTGTGCATAAGAAAGTTGAGTCTTTAAGAGAGACCTGGGCAGCAGGATCTGGGGTAGGGGCATTATCAAGGCAGAATGTTTGAGTTTCCTTAGCCTAAGGCAGCTTCATGAAGTGTGGTCCCTGACCCTGGAGTAGTAACACCACTTCAGAACGTGTTAGAAATGCACATTCTCAGGCCTGGCTGCTGGCCTGCGGGGTGAGTGGGCAAGCCAGAGGATCAGGAGAGGGATGGTGCCACTTGGGTGCAAAGCCCAGCCATCTGGGGACTCAGGAAGAACTGATGTTTCAGCTCAAGCCAGAATGCACCGTGTCCCTGTTGGAAGAGAGTTGGGCTGGGAGGAATTTCAACAATCTGTCTTAACAAGATATTGAAGTTGTTCTGATGTACACTAAAGTTCAAGAATAAAAACTTAACCTTTTCAAACCTCAGTTTTCTCATCTGTAAAAGAAAGCTAATAGTAGCAACTTTAAAGGGCTGGTCCAAATATGAAAATAGATAATATATGCATCATTTAGTCCAGAGCCTCATATACATTCATCATTCAGTAAAATTATGGAAGGGTGAGTATAGTTTGGTTTGCTTTGTTTTGCTGGACTGGTGACTTTGGGAAAGCATTCCCAGTACTGGTCTCATTGCATGGCACATTTGGGTTCCTCTCACAGTGGATTCCTTAGGTGCATCTAAATCCCCAACTTCTCCCAGCTAAACTCTACCCTTACAGAGTCCTCAAAATTCAACCAGAGCCAAGCATGAATCCTGGGATCCTGCTTACCCCATTAGACCCTCTCCTTGACCCTCATGTTAAAGACCCTGGATTTTAGGTGGCAGTCAGTTTGTGCTGTAGAGGAAACAATCACCTGGCCCTGACAGGCTTAACTAGGGAAGGAAAAGGCCTCAGGAATTGCTGCTCAAGAAGAAAGCCAAGGGAAGGCCCTTCTGCATCCTCTGACAGGACATGGAGGAAACCAAATGGTTCTGGAACTGAGTTTTCAAACAACCAATTAAGTCATTTAAAGTTTTCCAATTGATTTCCCCTTAACAGAGTCACAATAGTTTAAAATTCGTCAACAAACCACATCCCTGCTTAAGGGAAACAGGTAGCCCCCCTACTGCTTTACTTAATTCTACCAGACTACTAAACATCTCCCCTGCCCCACTCCAGCAAAATCCAATTTAAGTACTCTGTTTACAGCAGCAGACCAACCTCTTTCCCAAGAGAGAAAAATCAAGGACCCTCACTAAATAGACTCTTCACCAAAGAGCACACATGCTTTCCACACACATGTGCACATGCACCTACACACACACACACACGCACAAATGTACACAAAGTCAGCTACTTTCAGCACATTTCTCCCTTTGGCTGTAAGCAGTGGAGAGGGCAGAATTACAGTTTTCAAAGGCCATGTCCACTCAACACAGGGCTGGGCAAAGCATACCAAGGTTCTAAAGCACTCCCTCCCCTCTATCCCAAAGCTGCTACCAATAACACACCGGGCGGGTTCGTCCAATCACCCCAGGGGTGGTTGAAAGCAACCAAGCTCTGGCATTTCAGGCGAATGAAAACTCTGTCCTTTCACTCTCAAACAAATAGCGCTTTGAAAATTATTGTTATTATTGTTCTTTTAATAAGTCTGCCTTGCCTCAGTGCCCTACCTCCCACTGGTTTCCATTTGTTTTCCTGTGGGAGCCGGATATTTGAAGCTAGTGTCTCCCCAAGCAGAGTGAAGATGTAGCACCCTTCTCTGCCTGGCTGACCCTCCCTGGAGAGGCACTGTGGGGCTGAGTCACCCCTGGTGGGACTTTTCTCATTAGTCCTACAGGCAGCATATATTCCAGTCTGGCCAGCCTTAGGCTCTAAGCAGAGAACCCCAAATACATTGCGAGAAATATTAAAGATGGCCGGAAAGTGACAACTTGTTTATTATCACCTAAATCAATTTGGTCTAACACTGGCAGATGTGAGCAAGAACAGACCACTCCCCTCAGGTGACTGGGTAGAAGGAAATAGTCAGGGAGAACCCACTAACTGAATCCTTGCCCTCACAATGACTGACAGTAAAACTAATACTGAGAGTAAGTTTGAAATGGCACCAGCCAAACAAAGGGTGTAGGGGAAACAAATGCCTGTGATAGTTAACCAATTGTGTCATCTTGAGTAAGAAACACCCAGAGAAACTGGATCAGCATAGTTCTGAGTATGGCTGAGGGCATTTACTGAAGACAGAAGACCCACCCTAGGGCTACTTGTCACCTGAATGATATAAAAGGGAAATGAAGAAGGAAGTCTGGCTTCTCTTTTTTCGGAGGAGCTCCAGTCTTCATCTTCACCTTGAATGTCAACTCCTGGCTTCCAGCAGAGTCTTCAGACTGCAGCACAGATCCTTCGGCCTCCTGATATGAAGTCACACAGGACCCTACTCTGAGCTCCAGGCCTTTGACTGGATCCCTCCATCTCCAGTGTGCAGGCAGACCTTTTTCACTCTTCCACACCTGGCTTAGTGGGCGGACATTGTAAGCCAGTCTTGTCATTTATTATATATTTGTATATCTTGCATTTAGTCTGTTTTCTCTAGTAAGCACTGACTGCTAAAATGCCAGAATATCATTCTTATGACAAAATATTTTTAGGTCAACTTAGTACTATAGGATATACAAAGATGACTGGGACATTGTCCCCTGTCCTCAAGGAGCTTATAATTCAAAATGGGAAATAAGACATGTACACAACATAACAAAATCAGAAGCACACAGTGAACAATGAGAAATATAAACAAAGACACCACAGGAATGCAAAGAGAGAGGAGAAGACTTCTGCCCAGGGTAGACTGGGCAAGCGTTCCCTGCAGAAAGCATGTGAATAGAATTTGGGAGGAAAGTACTATATTTCAAGAGACAAAGCATGGGAAGCCCTACTGTGGGAGGCTGGTGTTGTGGGAAGTAGCTTAGCATCTGCTGGTGCCAGCTCTTTACCTTTCCCGACTTCCTTGAAGCAAGAGTGGGGTCTCCTGATGCAATGCTGGCTAATGGCCCTGAAGGGAGATCAGCTAGGTGATCTTTGGGAAGAAGTTTTCTTCCTGGCTCAAACAAGAAAAAGAACAGAAAATTTGCTTTTTCCTGGCTTGCACATGGTCACCCAAGGATGTGCTACTTGGAATTGTAGCTACCAGCTTGGTATCTAGGAGAAGGCACAAAAATCATAGAGAAACAGATTTCATCCCATTATCGAATAGCCATTCAAGGAGCTTCATCCTTCTGTCACCTGCAGCTGAATGCATCCTGAGTGACACACAAAGATTAGAACAATCAAGCCATACAAGGAGAGCAGAATGAGCAAAGAA
Organism: Erethizon dorsatum; assembly: GCA_028451465.1. Taxonomy (NCBI): domain Eukaryota; kingdom Metazoa; phylum Chordata; class Mammalia; order Rodentia; family Erethizontidae; genus Erethizon; species Erethizon dorsatum. The sequence continues at coordinate 119,119,384 of CM051826.1, read as the reverse complement.
ATGAAATAAGACCAAGGAAGGTGTGCTTGTGCTGGCAGATGTGTGTAGCATATGGAGAGGACCAACATGAAATAAGGCAGGAAAGTTGGGGCCAAGTTCTGGGAGAATTCATGACTCGATAGGAATGGTGAGTTGATCCTGAAGGCAGTGGTGGAGAGACAGTGAAGGCAATGGAGCATGCACTGCCCTTGTCAGAGCAGGGGAACAGGAACGTCAGTAATAGGGCTGAGATGTAGAGGAAGGACTAGACAAGGAGGTGAGGAGAACACATAGGACTTCCATTGCAAAGAATCTAACTCAAACATTATCAAGCACTACATTCCCCTGGGGTTATCTTAAATATTCCAAAGTCTACATTTCAGTTGGTCTGAAACCAAGATCTGGAATGTTGTTGGTTCTTTCGTTTTTCCTTTTTTTTCTTTTTTAAGCTCACCATATGACCTAATACACAACCAATGTCAAGACCAAGGGCTGTGTGCCAGAGGAAAGGAAGGACAGACATGGGAGAGACAATGGGAACAGAACAGGCTGCATGCGGAGACCAGTGAGGTGCAGAGAGCAAAGGAGAGGAAAGAGTCAGTGATCATCTCTTCCAAGATGGGTGACAAGGAGTGGCAAATTTAAGGACAAAAAGTTCAGCTGGGGAAATATGGAGTTGAATATGGGCAAACTCTGTGCTCTAGCTAAGCATCTAAAATTACAGTTTTTTGAATAACCTACGTTGGGAGATCACTTACCTGTGAGTGACGCTGATACAATGGGGAAGGAATACAGCAAGAAAAACAAAGGCAGACCACCTCTAAAGCCTTGAGGAACACTAGGGAGAAAGGAAGATTTTGCCCAAGGAGGAGTCAGTTTGGGGAATTAAGATCTAATTCCCGACCCATTTATCTATAGATAAAACAGTTATTTGGTGGAGGTTGGACATCGGAGTATGAGGCTGAGACTGGAGAGTAATCTAGCCAGCCGGCCACCAATAAGGCTGAACTTTAACACAAAGTCGCACGTACCACTTCATCTCACAGCAGAAAATATAAAAATATGACCTCCAGGAGTGAGCTTTACATTAAACTGTTAAAAAACCAATGAGCAATGTTTTCAAGTGATACTCTCTTGAACAAACTTTCCTACTTTTGAAACAAATTAAAACTGTACATATGCCCCGCCAGTGAGGTACCATGGTCCAGATAGCAGCCAGTTGAGATTGGGAAAGTGCTACTTCTTCTTTACAAAAGCTGAAATAAATGTACCTAAAAATCTTTCCTTTGTTTTTGTCTCAGCTTTCTTCATGAAGAATTGGACATGTAGACAAAGCAAATTCCAGACCTCTCCAGTTGGTTCTATGTGAGAATATTTAAAACTGTTGAGAAATATTATTATAGAGATGATTATCTAATAATAACAGATATTATTGCTAAAATAATTAAAGTACTTAGTATTATTGCAATTAGCACTATTAATGATAATGTTATATCTCTATCACGTAGTGTCGAGATTTTCTTTTCTAAAATCCTCCTTGGCCCCATGGACCTCTATATTGGACTTATTTAAAGTAGCTAGAATGAACCTACTTCTGAAGATTGCATTAAAATTGTTTCTATTATTTTTCTTTCTCTCAGCAAACTGTATATAGGTATAAAGGGTGATGACTGAGTTTGTGAGATAGAATCATGAGCCTATTTGTGAAAATAGAATTTCATTTAGTCCCGATTAGGATAAAAGAAGAAACTATTAGAGTTATCTTATACTTCTGTATTTAAATTTTAGTAGGAAATCAAATGTCCCTAACTTTGAAGGAAAAGCCCAATGAGAAATAATCCACGGCCTCTCCTTTGCTATTTTTTAGTAATTGCTTCTATGTGAAATTTTCTCAAACATGCAATTCTTAAGGGAAGATTTTGAATTAAATTTCTATCTCAGATAAATGTACATTTGCTAAAAATCAGCCATGCATCCTCAAAAATACAAAGACTTATGGCTATAGCTAGGGTTAATTACCTTTAGTTCTTAAATGAAGTTGGTTGCTATAACAGGTATACCACTGAGAAAAAAGAAAACTAAATGCACACTATCTGCGGGGGCCGTCTCATGTTCATGCGTGACCTTGGAGGTCCTTTCCAACTCCATGAGTCTAGCATTCCACAGTGAATTGTACCTGGTGTACTTACACTGCTATCTTAAGGAAATAAAAGTTTGGCTGATTTCCAGCTTCTTTTTAATTTTAAATAGACTCTGTTTCATACAGTAGAATCTTTTCAGCCATTAAAAATTATGTTTTTTTAGAAAAAAAATTAAGAACAAGGAAAAGCACTATACTTTCACAAATATATACATATTAAATATACCGTATTATTGTAATTTTATTAAAATTCTATTAAATTTTAACAACATTTTTGAATTATTTATAATGGTTAGTTCTGGGAGATAGGCTAGAGACAATTTTTTATTTTTTTATTCTCTATCAGTAATTACATGCAGCATGTGAAACATATTATGATAAAAACATTACCAGAAAGTTTGTTAAAACACTGGTGTAGTTTACCCAAGTCTTATTTATAATCAATAACCATAGATACTACCATGTGCTATCGCCACATAAAATACATATGTATCAGATATATGCGCAAAAGTTACAACAAGGATAAAATCCTTAAAGAAACATTAATAGTGTTTTGAAAGGGGACTTATGGAAATGCTGAAGCCACAAGTTACCTTAAACTTGACCTTCATGGACAAAGCATTGCTAACACTTTGCTGGGGCTTATATAGATAATACAATTCTGTTTGGGTCACTTAGAAGACAGAGATTGGTAATGGACACATTTCTGCTTGGAAGAGACATCATTCACTTAATTCAAATGAGATTGTTCAGTCTAATTTCTGGAGTTGATTTGAAACATTCGGGATAATTCTTTCACATAGAGACGCTTCAGAGCCTAAAGAAGGAGTGAGTTACACGTATGCAACATTTGCCGCGTTTTGATCACAGCTGAATTCCACTCACCAATCAATGACCTGCTTAATTTGGGCTCTGTGCTGAAGTGGGAGCTTCACAAGGACAGGAGCAAGGCGTTGGTTTATGTCCAGCACAGTGTGCTAGGCATGTTGCAGGCACTAAAAAGCTATTCACTGAATGGGTAATTCTGGCTTTTGATGTGGTCAGAATGGGACCAGTAAGAATGGCTATGTAGTTATTAAAATTGCCAAAAACATCACACAAAAATTCCTGTACTTGTGAAGTACACTTTTGATGAATAGAATAGTAACAGCAACCTTACATATTTTCTCTGAAATTTGATATGTAAATTTGACTTATATACTAATCAGTAATAGTGTTTTGGCATTTCTGTGACCCAAGCATTATGCTCAGCACTTTACCTACATCAGCCCATTGAATCCTCATAATGAACACCTGTGTTGACCTCAGTTTACAGATAAGACCATTATGACTCCTAGAGATTAGGTAATTCGCCTCCTGCAGTTCCAATACCTACCTAGGTTTGTCTGACCTCAAAAGTCCATGTGCTTAGCCACAGTCCTTTGGTCCCTGCCAAGTGAATTTATATTAAATATTACACACTATTAAGGATTCTACATTTATTCATTTATTCAACAAACTTTTGTTGAGTGTCTACTATGTGTCAGGAATCAGAGATTTTAAAAATCAAGATAAGTGTCCCTAGATAGATCACCAGTCATGATAGAAATAAAGCCTATAATTTTAAAGAAATAATTGCAATATGCTAGATATGTAAACCACAAAGAAGGCACAGTATGTTACAACTGGAGATCAGAAGTTTCTCAGAGGATATGACTCTTCAAATAAGCTGGGTAGAACAAGCAGGAATTGGGCATCCAGATAAAGACTGGGGAGTATAATTGTTATGTTTTGAATCTTAAATGTCCCCTAAAGACTCATATGCTAAAGGCTTGGTTACAGGCCTATGGCAGTAATGGGACATGGCAGAACATTTAGGCAATAGGACCCAGTGGAAGGAAGTTAGGTCATTTGGTACATGCCCTTGAAGGGACTACTGGGACTCTGTCTTCTTTCTTTCCCCTTTGCTTCCCTGTCACTTTGATATGAGCAGCTCTCTCTATCACACATTTTCCCCTTGACATACCATGCTGCCACAGGTCCAAAGGCAACAGAGCCAAGTGTCCATGGACTGAAACCTCTGAAAACATGAGCCCAAATAAAACCTTTTCTCCTTTAAGTTGATTTTCTCAGATATTTTGTCACAGTAATGGAAAATTGACTAGCACAGTAATCAAAGAAAGCCAGAAGCATGGATTGCTTAGGAGTACCAAACATATGTCATGGTTGCATGAGATGATACAAGGAAATGAGAAGGGAGGAAGAAGGAAGAACCTAGAAATAGTAGCCTCTAAGTCAGTGGTTTTCAAAACCATGGCCCCTGGACCAGTGGCATCACTATCACCTGGGAACTGCATCAAAATGCAAACATTTGATCCTTGGCAGACATAATGATTTAGGGTAGAACAAGCAGGAATTGGGCATCCGGGTGCTGATTGAGAACTGCTATGCTAGGTCATAATAGTCCATTAGAAGGAGTGAGCTTTTCTTCCCACACAGTTGCCTCATTAGAACAAATTATCTGAAATTGTCAAAGGAGTGGGATTTTCTTAAAGAAATTTTCAAAAGCCTTTAACTAGATTGTCAGTCTTCTGGGTTTGTTTTTAAAAGTAGCAATTCAATAACCATTTATAAATCACAACAGAATAAATGGTTCCCAAACTTCTATTTGTGACATGCATGGAACCCGAAAACACCCTCTCATTGTCAGACATTATGGGAAGGGAATGAATTTGCAAGATGCATAAATGGTCGAATGGTTTTATTGCTCTTTATATGACAAGTTTGTGGAAAATGGCAAATAATACTTTTCGTTTATATTCAGCTATAACAACAACTGATTATTTCTAAAGATTAAATTACAGTCTAGCAAAATGAAATGGGCTACATGGTCACTTCCTCATGGAATCATTCTCTCGTAGCAATTTTTAAATGTGCAAGCTCAGCTAATTGAAAACAGAAAAAAACAGAGCTATTTCTATAAGCTCTTTGAAGTAGCATCCAATGGTTTGTAATAGTGGTACGCATACAGAGCCATCAGTGCCAATGTGTCTTCACTTGGGCGTTGAGTTCTTATGGATACCCCAATGTGTAAGGAACCTAGAGCAGTGCACACTGTCTTGGTAGACTGCCAAACAAAGATAACCAAATGGCAGGTGAAAAAAGAGGGAACAAAATGCTGATTAAGCCTTAGACTTTTAAGAAGAAGGCTGACTCTAGACTAATTATGTCTAACATCCATCACCAAAATAAGTCAAAAATGGAAATCTACTCAAATGGTTGTTTATTGTCATGCAAATCAACACTAGGCTAAGCAAATATCTTTTTCTGTTACACTCATTGTTTTTCCTCTCACCTCTCTCTCTCTCTCTCTCATACACAAACACACACACACACACACACACACACACACACACATGCCTCTTACCAGACCGTATCCATCTACCTCCACCAAATTGTTCCTGCTTTCTGGCTTATCTCAATCTGTTCACTTTAAGACTCACCTCAAGCACCAGCCTCTGCAAAACCACTCTTGCTAGTCAGTCTGATCCAATATTTCCATCTTAAGAATTTATATTGCATTTTTATTTATGCTAATAAACACAATGAGTGTTTCCCAAACTTCAGCCAATTTTATATTACTACATTTACAGATTTTGTTATGTTATACCACCTGTTCTATTATCTAGTTGAACACGTAGAAATTTTCTTTAAATTGATCTCCTTCTTTGATTAAGTATTAACTTGATATTAATGCTATAAATGAAAAACTAGCACTTGCTAAAAAATAGAGGGAACATATTTACTACCTATAAAATACATAACTAAAGAAAACATACTTCCTCCATGAAACACTTTAAATTATTTATCACCAGCTGTGTTGCAATAGGGTTCAGAGTGAATTCCATAATTATGTAATATGGTATGATTTCTCAAAGTACGGGCCTTGGGCCAGGAGCTTTGGCATGACATGGAAACTTGTTAAAAAGGTGAATTCACAGGCCCACTCCAGGTATACTGAATCAGAAACTCTAGGAAAGGGCCCAGCAATCTATGTTTTAGCAAGTCCTCTAGATGATTCTGATGCATACAAAAGTTTAAGATCTGCTGGGTCAAAGAATGGATTTTATTGGAGAAGTTCACACCCTAAAGGTCAGCAAGAGGAAACATTGGTCCCCCCTTCCTCCCATCATGTCACAGAGACATGCAGGGCTAGGTGCTGTGGATGCACCTGGGTCTATGGCTAGTGGAAGGGCCTGCCCATTTCGCACGTCCTTCATACGAGGCAAGCATGAGTACATACCTGTCAGTGGGCAGACAAGGCAGTTTGGGTTAGAAAGCTAGCTATTTCCACAAGTCATCTGGGAAATCCAGCTGCCAAGTACATGTAGGAAGTTGTGCCCACTCTTATCAGGGAGGAGCACCAATGTCATAGAAAACTAAGGAGTTTGGGTGCAGCCTCTTTCATGGAAGAAGAGGTTCCCACAGTCCCAGCCAATTTTGGACCTTCTAAGACAGCTCTCAGAGCCACTTTTAGGTATTTCTACCCAGGATTCTATCCCAGAGGTACACACTGCACGCTTTGGGAATCACTAGCCTCTACAGTCACACAGATTTCTCTGTGGGATTATGTTCAGATTAAGTAGCTTCTCTATCGGTACTTAATTTTCAAAATTTCCTTGTGTTTTGTCCCCAAGTGCCTTTGTGTTTTCCTTTGTCTTCTCCATGGCACTGAAGTGGGTATTAGGGAGATCCCTAATGAGTAGTATTTAGAACCACAATATTTTAGAAATAGGAGGGAATAAGAGTTCATTTCCTCTGACCACTCACCTTCAAAAGAAAATTGAGGTGCACGAAAGTGAAGGGGCTTTCTCAACTCCATACATTCAATTAGTGACAGGCAGAATGAAAATTCATGTCTTGATTCTCAGTGTGGCATTCTCTCAACATTAAATAGTAATCAATGTAGTTACTTTATCAAATGTATATGACCCATTCCCTGCCCGCACACGGGAGCATAATGTACTGGAGGTTTCTTTAAACTAAATTTACTATAATGTTCCCTGCTCTAGAAGTATTTACTAAGTGTTTATACCACCTATGAAGGAAAGCTATTTATAAGTAACTTATAAAGAAGACTTACTTGACCTGCCAGGATGATTTTTCTTCTGAATTACATCCTAGTATGTATAGCTTTCTAGCTCTCAGCTGATTCCACTTGGAGCTTTGCCCGGCACAATTTACGTCTATGAACTGCTGAACATTTAAGCAAATTAGGTGTCTAAAAAATCAAACACAAATTGTATCTTGGTGATTTATGCCTTCATAAAGCAAAACACATACAGTGTGCTGAGTGCAGGCCAGATTTATAGGCCCACTGGTTAGGAAAAATGGATAGTCCCTCGAGTGCATGTCAACAACAGTGTGTGTGTGTGTGTGTGTGTGTGTGTGTGTGTGTTTAATCTTTGACCATGGGGGGTGATATTTATCTTACAAATTATCTTCAATGCTAATATATAATGTGAGCCACAGATGAGAAAGATGTACAAGAATTCTGGATGGAGATTTAGGAGCCAGTTAACTTGCAATGGAAGCCGAAAAAGGCAGGAATTGGAACAGACTTTATCTCCTGTCTCTAATTTACCACCTCCAGGCTATCCAGCTACTCTTAGTGCCATGAAGCAATTTCCCTTAAACACCAGGAGATGTGAGGGAGGAAGTGTGATGTAGATCAGTAGTGCCAAAGTAAACCAGAGTCCAAGAGTCAACTCAGATGTCTTCTTTTAATATGAGCCATACCCCGTAGACTTTCCAGGTACAATGTCCTACTGAAAGCACAAGACAGTGAGCAATCATCTGCAGTGATGTCAGAGGGAAAAGATTTGAATCCCAACTTTTCTACTTAATGACTATGTGCACCTGTTTCCTTATCTGTAAATGGGGGTCAATGATATCTACTTCCAAAGGGTGTTGTTTAGACTAATGAGATAATGGTTGTGTGGTGGGCAGCCATTAAGGTAGCTCCCATTGACCCCCAGCTCCTGGTACCAATGCCACCATCTTGACTATGGGCTGAACCTAGTGATTTACCTCTTACTACATTAAAAATGGCAAAGGTGATGGATGTTACTTCAAGAGTGGTTCACAAAAAAAGACTCACTTTGGCCTTGCTTACCCTTTCTTGCCTTCCGTCGCTTGCTTGCTTTGGTGAAAGTCAGTTTCCATGTTGTGAACTCCCCCGAGGAGAGACCGAGGGGCAAGGAACTGACGGAGGCCTCCAGCCAACAGCCAGCAAAGCACTGAGGAATTAAATCTTGCCGACACTATCTGAGTGAGCTTGAATAGGGATCTTCCCAGCTGGGCCTTCAGGTAATAGTAGTGGATACCTTGATCTTAGCCTCATGAAAGATACTGAGTCAGAAGATTCAGCTAAACTGTACCAGGATTCCTGACCACAGAAACTGTGAGGTAAAAAATGTTTGTTAATTTTAAGCTGCTAAATTTGAGGGTATTTGTTCCACAGCAATAAATAAAGTGCTGGCACATGGTACAGTCTATATAATAAATGATGGCTGTTATTGTAATTATCAATGGCTTTGTGCACATTATGATTACTCAGTGATAATTTAATCACTGTACTTCTATTTAGGCTTTCAAATAAAGATTTTAGAACATGTAAAGTCTGTGGTTATTTTAATTTGTGAACAATGTCCTAGCCTAAAATAACGAACATTATACCTTCCATGGAGAGCAAAGTTTATGAACGTGCCACAAGATAGAATGTTACCTCTTGAATAGTGAGTTACCATCTTACATTATGCAACAATACTGAGATAGTTTGAGATAAATTTGTCGTACCTGACTGTAGAGTAAAGACATTGCTAACAAAATTAACTATGGCTAGAACTTTAGGTAGCTACAAAAGAGTCAATCTTGTGGAACCTGCTTAATTAAAAATCCAACCTTCAAACCCTACAGTGTGTTTTCTTTTTGGAGAAAAGCCACAATATAATTGAGTACTAGACAAAGATATTTCAGTTCAAGGTCAGTTTTCTTATTGTTATCAAAGTGAAGTGAAACTTATGCTGAAAGAATAACAAGAGGTAGGAAAATGGATTTACATAAAAGGATGTTCATTGTGGCACTATTTATGAACATGAAAAAAATATAAGACAACCTAAGTGTCCAACAGTAAGAGAGGCTGAACAATTCCTGGTGTGTTCATACATTAGAATACTATGAGACTATTACACATGCTTTAGAGAAACGCTTACTGACCTGGGGAAATTATCACAAAATAGTAAGTAAAAAAGATGGATATAAGACAATTTGAGTGATAAGATCTAAGTTTTGAAGGAAAAGAGTACAGTTGAGTACATTTATACTCAACCATAATAAATAGCTTAAATAATGCAATCCATAGAGGACAAGGTCTGATGCGTGTGTGTGTGTGTGTGTGTGTGTGTGTGTGTGTGTGTGTGTGTGTGTGTGTGAAAGAGTGAATGAGGAAAAGAGTTTTCCTAGATTTTCTTCTTTCTGTTCTTCCTGTCTCTTCACACACAACTTCTTTTCATTTCCTCCCAGTTTAGTCTTATTGCAATAGTTGTTATAGTGGGGGTAAGGGGAGTACAGGAGAGAAAAAAGGAAGAGGGGAAGGAATTAGCTAAGAGAGTAATTTAATCTACATCATAGGGGAGGAGGGCAGGGAAAAGTGAACAGGGCTGAAGGCAAACATGGAGCTGTCCAAACTAAGCTTCTCAATTATAGAATCCCTGATAGACCAAGCGATTGACTCACAGTTCCATAAGTATGGCATATAAATAGAAAAAACTGAATCTACATACTCCGTTGTTCATGTCTGGGGGATGCTCGAGAGTCCCTACACACCCTAACACCGTCTCTCCCTCTGCAAAGTTAGTCTGCATTAAAGACGGGAGGATATACATTGGGCCATGGTGCCAAGAGGTTGTTCTACAATATAGGAAAGAAGAAGTTTTGAAGCAATTACTGGGACCATGGTTTAACCTTGAATTAATTTCTCCATTTTCTGACCTATAGATGGTACAGTAAAGTTGGAGTGGAGATGCCTCCCACGTGAAAAATCCCCCACACAGGGAAGGCCCAGTCTAAAGGCACTGGAATGGCTCAGCTCTAGGCCCTGCAAAGACTTTCTCTTTTCTTTGTTTTTTCTTCCCTGTGCACTCCTTTGCTTGCTGCTTACCTTCCCTCACCAGTCAATGGACAAACTGGTGTGCATTTCAATTGAACAGCAATACCAATGAGCCAGAATCTGGTTAAAACTGAGGATCTCGATAAAAAAACAGATTCTGGTTTGGTAGTTGGGGATTGATTGTTTGCGGTTCTAGTCTGTGGACAACTCCTAGAGGAATGACGAGGTGCAAGGGCCCCAATTAGGTGTGTCACTGAGAGAGGAGGCTGCCCCACTTGCGTTCAGTGTAGACCTTGAAATAAAGGTACAAATGGCATCTTTGTGGCTTCTATGTGATACTACTTAGGTCATTGGTCTAAGGATTCTACATGAAGTTGTAGCTTTGCAGCATTAATACTGAATAGTGTGTTTTCCCAGAGTGCTGTTCTACAAAGCTCATCCAATATCTGAGGACTGATGTGGAAGTCTGGGTGACTCAGGTATCCAGTGATTACCTCTGGCATTAGAATCAAAGGTGCTTTTAATTTTCTCCTTCATACTTTCTGTCATACCTCTATAATGAACGTGTATTATTTCTTAATTGGAAAAAAGGGTTAAAATGTTTAACTGGCCCATTGTTGTTGGATCTTTTTAGTTTTTATGGGTAAAATGTATATTGTTTTGTATCTTAGAAAATGTCGTATTCTTCATGCTTCTTTATGATCTTTGATTTCTGGGAGCAGCTAATGAATGGGCAGGAAATAAGGACAAGAAATACAGTGGCACTGATTTTGTTGGAAAAAAAGTCAAGAGGAGTTTTCAACATTATCAGCGCTAAGTCCATAGAGGACAGGATCTGATTATTTGTTTTTTTTCCCCATTCAGAAAAGAAGAGCAGAGCGGTTTGAATTTCAGCAGAAGGATTAAAATTAGCATTGGAAAATCATTTCCCAGTAGCGAATGTTCTTAAATAAAGAAGTGAGCTATCAAGGGATATTTGTAATCTCTATCCTTGAAGACCTTTTAAAAAAATCTATACATTTGAATTATCAAATTTATCCATGATATGTAGAATATATAAAACCACAAAATGATATATCCTTCGCACTTAGCAAATTTGGGCCACTTCTCTTTGCCAAAAATTAGTGTGAATTCAGAGGGTACAAATTAATGCCAGTAATCACAAAAGAAAAATATACTTAGAAACCCAACAGTAATAAATAGCTTAAACAATGCAATACAAAAGTAAATATAAGTGATTTTGGTTAACCACAGTTTGGGATTACCCATACCACTGCTCTATTAGTACAGGTAATTGAAAATTGACTCTGTAATCAATCCCCATTTCTTTGATTTAATTCAGGTGCATTCCTCACTGGGGCTGGGGAATGAATTCCATGGCCTCATGAAAGCCTTTGTGGTCTGAAGGACCTTTTGTTATGTCTTTAAAACGCCACTTATTGTGGCTTAGTAAAATTATTCAAGGCAAAGCAGTTAAATTTTCTCCTTTGATACCAATATTCTTCCATTAAAATTTAAATAAACTTTTAATTTTATTGCACCGTTCTGAAATCTGTATACATGTTGCTGTGGTCTTTCTGGGATCTTACAGAAGACTGGAAAAATAATACAGTCTTCCCTTTTCCTAAGCATTTGCGTCACCATGATTATGACGTGCTGATGCCAGCCGCAATATAGACAGTCATTTGTCATCGTAACACTGATCTTCACCTTCTCTACTTCCTCACAGACCTGATTGCCCTGTGGCGGATACCACCGCAGTGTGATCCCACCTTCTATCCACTGCCAACTAATGCTTGAGAGCCATCTTTCTCTATTCACTTCTCATATACCACATCTGTGAATCACCACCCTGCCAAGGCTGCCTCTTCAGCATCCTCTTCTCTCCCACCTATAACCATCACCCTGGTCCATTCTAGCATATTCTCTCATTTGATTGCTCTACAACTCCCTGATCAGTTTCTCCACTTCTAATCTCACTACCTTCTCCCCCATTCCATTCAGGATACACGTCAGCCAGATTGATCATTCTATAAAGCAAAGCTAATGATGGCTTACAACTCTTTAACAAAAGACAACATATTACATGATTCCACTTATATAGAGATAGAACATCATAGTTTCATGGCTGCCTACAGATGGGAGCATTGGGAGAAAATGGGGAATGACTGTTAATGGATATGGGATTTCTTTGGCAGGATCATTGGTTATACAACTCTGATTACCCTAAAAACAATTGAATTATGCATGTATAAATATATTAATCAAAGAATATGTGAGGTATGTCTTCATAAAATTGTTACTTAAAAACCCTTCAGTGGATCATTACTTTTTCCTGTGGAATGCAAGATTTTTTACGTAGTCTCTGATTCACTTAATAATCTATCCTAGGCCCCAGACTTACATGTGGCAGGTGTTACTATCGCCTTATACTTTAACCATAGTGAATTTCTTTGGGCCCCTTACTCTTGGAACGCTCCACTTTGCTTTGGGTTATTGTATTTGCTGTTCCCTCTGTAATCCTTCCCATACCTCTCTCTCCAACTTTCACCTGAATAATCTCACATATCCTCAATGCTCAGTTTAATTCACACTCGAGGAAGATTCCCTGAATCTGGATATTTGGATGTCACTTCAATGATCACCATATTTATCATACATACATAAATTTTCTTGTTTTCTTTTCTAAATCCCCTATAGATTCAATGAGATATCAGGGACAGTGTCTTTGATGATCATTCAGAATCTAACACAGTGCCTGGAATGAATGACATGTTCAAGTGTTGGTCAAAGAATAACATTTCTTATTTTCCACTAGGATTATGTAACCCAATGTGAAACCAACTTGTTGAACAATGATATATACATGTTGCTTCTATTCCTTCACCAGCAACATATTCAAAGCCCTTTGTAATTCTCAAAACTCTACTAAAAGCTGTCTCAAAAGTTACAAAAAGGCAATTACTAAAGCTAATAAGTAACTCTTAATCTTCATTCTCCCTTATTTCTTTGCCCACATAGATGTTGCAAACTCTTTGTTCTCAGTGTGACCCAGAAACCAGCAGCAGCCATACCTAGGAACTTGTGCCTCATTCCAGACCTACTGAGTGGCTGGGGTCCTGCAGCAATCTGTATTTAACAAGCTCCCTGGGTGATGATTCTAATGCACACTAAAGCTTGAGGACCACTATGCTAAGTTACTTTGTATTAATAAGCTTGACCTCCCTGTCCTGGTGAAGAGGAGGGAGAACACTCCGGATAGCAAGCTCCCAAGCTAAGCCATTCACTAAAGCACTTTCACTCCAGCTCAGGGCTCCCCCTACTCATGAAGCTCTGACTCCCAGGTGGGACTGGTTAGGCAATATAGATTCTCGAATGTATATGCACAAAGGTGGTTTGCCCTGGCCACACCCACAATAGTGGCAAAAATACTAGGTATGTATTAAGAAATTCTCAAGTTCACACTCAATAAAATACAATTTATTTATCACCCAGGGCCATCTTTCTTTGACCTTGTCTTTTATGATCTGCACAATATCTCTCAAGCTTCTCTCCCGAAAGCTTAATGCTCAGTAAATCACAAAAGTTCACACTACTCCATCCCTATTTAAGCATTTCTTTACTTGTACTTGCTTTTTCTCATTGGCGTAACATTAGCAAGAGGATGCTCTGCAGCTTGTATCTCCAGGCAGGGGACCCTGTACAGGGAACTCAGCTGGACTCTTCCATTTGACCAAAATAACAGAGCTCCTGATTGTGCTAGTGAAAAGGAAAACACCCTATGGGCTCCTTCTTTTCTTTCTACAATTACTTGTGAACTTAAAACATCAATATCGGGCCGGTGAGATAGCTCAGTGGCATAAGTGCCTGCCTGGCAAGCACGAGGTCCTGAGTTCGACCCCCAGTACCCACAAAAAAAAAAATCAATATCAACAATTTCTAAAATAAAAAATATTATTCTCCTACCCTAGTTCATCATAATAATGTCCCTTTGAGTTAACCAAAGTTGAAAACCTTAGTGTTAGCCTTGAACGACTTATAAATTTCCACTTTAACCGCTTTTGTCAATTGCAATTATAATTTTAATGATTCCTTAATAGGCTTCTTTGCTTTTGTTCTTTCTGCACACTTCTAATCCCGATCCACTCTGTTCAGTGTTGCCATATTACTTCTCTGTTAAAAAGCCTCAGCAGTGGGCTGGTGAGATAGCTCAGCAGCATAAGCACCTGCCTGGCAAGTGTGAGGTCCTGAGTTCGACTTCTGGTATCCACACACGAAAAAAAGGGTCGGTGATACCACTCAGCAGCATGGGTGCCTACTGGCACACGAGGTCCTGAGTTCAACCCCCGGTACCCACACACAAAAAAAAAAAAAAAAGCCTCAGCAGCTTGTCCCTTTCCTAAAGATAGCAGGCAGTCTTTGGCATGACATTGAAAAGGCCTCACAAGTATGGCCAAAACATAATTTCCAACTTCAGTCCTCACAATTGTCAATACAATCTCTCTGCTCTTGCCCAAATGGTCTACTACAAAGATCCCCAACCTTTTTGGCACCAGGGACCAATTCAGTGGGAGATAACTTTTTCTATGAGGGGCAGGGGGTGTTTGCAGGGAGAGATGGTTTCAGGGTGATTCAAGTGCATAACATTTATTTTGTACTTTATTTCTATTATTATTACATTAGATTGTCATAAGGAGTGTTCAACTAGATCCGCAGTTTGCAGTAGGGTTCGAGCTGCTATGAGAATCCTATGCCATGGCTGATCTGACAGGAGGCACAGCTCAGGTCATAATGTAAACAATGGAGAGCAGTTGTAAATGTGGACGAAGCTTTGCTCACTAGCCAGCCGCCCACCTGCTGGTGCGTGGCCTGGTTCCTAACAGGCCAAGGACCAGTATCGGTCTGTAGGCTGGTGATCGGGAATCTCTGGTCCACTAATAGAGTCACTACCACTGCAACCACCACTCCTCTTTCTACTATACCACCGCCACTACTGTCACGCCTAACTACCGCAGCTAACCTCCCTTGAGAGCTTTCTATGTATGAGACATGAGACGCATTGTTAAATGCTTCAGATTCATCACTTCAATCCTCACGATAACCTTAAAGGGTTATTATCTTCATTGTGCAGGCAGGGAAACCAAGAGAGAGAAAAAGTTAAGGTATTTGCCCCTATGGAGATACAAGCTGACTCTACATCTGTCTATGTCAGTAAACAGTAAATTCTTTGGAAGTAAGGGAAATGTTTACTTTCTAGGGCTCAGCTCAGTTCTGGACCCCTGTGATCAATAAATATATTTAAAATGAATACTGAATGGATTTCAAATTCCATCCTCTTACCTGCTGCAATCTCTTATCCTTATAGACCTCTAAATATATTTTTGTTCGTTCTTACTTTATGCATTTTTCACTCTGATCACTTTATTTTGACTATCCTTATTGTCATTTCTGTCTTTCTAAATCATCTCCAGTCAAAGTTATCAGTAAAATCCCAGCATTGTTCACAGATCTTTTTTTCCAGTAAGACAAGTTCATCATTGGCTTCATCTAGGAATTATTTTCCTTTCTGCCCATTTGATTTTCATCATATCTTGCTTTTCATGATTCCCTAACTTTTTATATTTTTCTCACCCAAGTGAAATTATGCCTTCTTCTAAAATAGAATTTTTGTGCTAACTTTCAATAATTGGCACAAGATTAAATGAATGGAACTTTGAATGTCAAAGAAGGTTAACCAAAAGTTTCTAAAAGGAGAAAAAAATTGCTCACAACTGTCAGTGACTCTCTGACATTTCAGTCATTTTTTGACTATTAGTTAGGGCAATGCTAATGGTGTAAAAGAAAACCTAGAATTTCAGTGGCTTAACAAATGGAAATTAATTTTTCAGTCATTTAATTGTCCAATGCAGCTGCGTAGCTTTCCTCTGCTTACTGATTCTATCTTATGGCTCTCTATCCTGACAACAGGGGTGCAGGTGAGAGTTATGCAGCCAGAAGTTGGGGAAAAGAGGGCAAATGAGTTCTATCTACTTCCTATCTGGTTTGCTCTGAAACGATGTATTACTTGGGCTCATATTGCAATGGAGAAGCAGTCACATGTCCTCCCCTGGCTACAAAAAGCAAAGAAATGCAATCCCTGGCTGGGCAGCTTCATAGCAAAAGATAAAAGAGGGTGGATGTTGGTAGACTTAGCCATCTATACCATGAGTAATTAATGAATCACTCTTATTTTCAGGGATAATAATGTACATTTGAATTAATTATTTAAAAATTCAACATATACTTGCTTCTGAATCTCGGTCTACGGTATTCTAAAATTCCTAATTTAATCCACAAACAGTGCTTTGGAAAGCACCACACAAATAGAAAGGCAATTACAAATTTATTTCAGTGACAATTACTCTATAGCCAATATATGCTCATTCACTACCTCTAAGTCATACCCTAAAGGTAGCTTCAGAAAAGTCAATGATGCATTGACTATGCCTCTCTGATTTTAAGATATTTTATTTTCTTCTTCTAGATGCCAAAAGTAAGCTGAAAACTTAAAATATAGAACTTTGGAGCTTGAAAATAACCTTAGAGACCCCCAAGTATCAGTAGATCCCAAACTGTTGATCTCCAAAGGCCTCTTTTATTGTTCTTTGACTACCTCCTCCACAATCCACATTGTGAAAGATGTGTGCGTTTCAGATTTCACTTGATAAATAAAGGGATTCTATTTATTGAGTGCTGTTTGCAAGAAATGTTCAAAGTGTCTTACATTAATAAGTTTAATTCCAAAAGGAACCCAGGGAAATGAGTATCATTTTTCACATTTTTAGAGAGGAAGAGGTTAAAATTCAAAAAGGTGAGGTCAACTTAGCCAAGGTAAGACTGAGAACCTAGTAAGAAAGGTGGGGATTACTAGCAAAAGGGATAGGTGAGATTTGAATTCAGGTCTATCACTAGAATTTGAACTGTTCATCATTATGCTATACTTTCTACTTAGGCAATGACTATCTTTTCTCAGGTTTTGATTATCATCATTTAATACATTCTCAACAACTGAAAGAAATTGATTGGAAACAAAATCAAATATCCACCACCAGATGAGTGGATAAACCAAATATAATATACACATACAACAGAAGATTATTTAGCCAAAAAAAATGAATGAGGTTCTGATAGATGCTACATGATTGAACTTTGAAAACATTGTGCTGAGAGAAATAAGACAAAAATAAAGGGACTAATACTATATATAATTTCAATTCTGTTAAATATATACAATAGCTAGCTCCATAAAGACGGGAGATTAGAAGCTACCAGAAGATGAGAGAATGGGAAGTTATCATGTAACAGGTACCAAGTTTCTGTTTGGGGTGGTGAAAAGTTCTAAAAATTGATAGTGGTAATGATTGTACAACACTATGAATGTCATTCATGCCACTGAATTGTACTTTTAAAATAGTTAAAGTGACATATTTTATAATATATATAATATATATATATATATTATATATATATATATCACAGTTTAAAAAGAAAAGAAATTAGATATTTGGTTTACTTAGATAATCTTATCACATGTGCCTATGATTTTAGTTTACCTGTTTATGAAAGGTTTTTGAAATCAAATATAGGTCCCGTATTCATGTTTTATTGAATGTTCTCCAAGCACCAGAAGGTCCACTGTAAGAAACAATGGTCAGTCTCTCATAGTCACACACTTAGATGATGCCAGAACAAAACCTGCCTCCTAACTCCCAGGTACGTATCATCCTGCATATCAGCAATAGCAAACAGATAGTGTATTCTAGTTATCATTTTTATAACCCTTGCAATCTCTTCAGAATCTTGGAATCACAGAAGTGAACCTTGGAATCACAGAAATGAATGGCTCCCTTGCCTCCAGCTGGAAGAACAGAGCCATGGACAAAACTACCAAGGGTCCCGTCACCTGTCCCTGTATCCGAAAACCATGTGGGAAAACACAAAGGTACCATGAGAACAAGACACAACAAAAACAAATGAAGATAACTATAGATATTAAATGAGCCTAGGGAAAGGTGAAGTGTGCAAACCATTAGACAGAGGAGGGAGTGGATGGCTTCCTGTGTCAGGACTTCTTCATGTCCTGGCGGGCACAGTGTAAGACTGGTCAGTTGAGCTCTTGGTGGGAAAAGCCATGGATCACTGTATGAATCAGGGACTTGCAAGCATCAGATTTAGAGGCTTTGGAGAATGGAGGCCTAGGGACTTCCCCAAGTCTTTCTCCCTCCCTCTCTCTGTCTGCCTCTGTTGTTGTTATTGCTTTTCTTCTTCTTTCTCCTCCTCCTCCTCCTCATCCTCCTTCTTTCTTCTCTCTCTCTCTCTCTCTCTTTCTCTGTCCACTCCATACTAAGCTACTTTTATGCTTTGGAGGTGTGTTTCCCCATACTAGTACTGTGAAAAGTACATATAAACTAGGCAGAGAGAGAACATAGGAAATGGTTGAGTAGGATACGGTAGATTTTTTTATGTTAGAGAAAGATAAAGGTACGACAATACACAGGTGCCCTACTTATTTCTCTGTATTTCTATATTACCTCCAACTTTTCTATTTTTCATTGTTTTGTATAACCAAGCCTTTATATTCCCAACTTTTCTTTTGCCAAATCCCTCATTTGTTGATTTTTATTCTTCTGCCTCCAAATCCCACATTTTGTAAAAAATTTTAAGTTCCTTAGGGAGCAATATCTTAATCATCTTTATATGCCTTGTGTCTAGAACATTACTGGATGCTCAGCTTAATATTTTTCAACTGAATGGGTGAGCAAATAAATATAAATTCTCTCAAGAAACTGTTAAGGAATGCAGTTCGTTTCCTCCGGGCTGATTAAAGGCATGACAGGAAAAAATATTTTAAATGAGGAGTATCCTAGAAATCAGGAATATCAAGTCTCAAAGAAACAAGGGATTTTTCTAGTTTCCCTTCAGCTTCACAGTGTAGAAAAGAGACAAGGATTTGATTGGTCCTGTGGAAAGATAAAGGTTGAATGATATTTGTGCTGAAACTTTCATGCACCTAAAAATGGCAAATGAGTGATTCCAAAAGGACAAGGACATTAGTGACCACATGGAAGACTTTTTCTTTACTGTCAAAAAATTTTTTTGTAAAGCTGTTTCTGAGGTAGTGGGAAACATTAGTTCTTTTCAAGCCAGCATTAAAGCAAAGCACTGCTCTTTTTGAAAATGTCTGACACCAATAAATCAGCAAACCAGAGTGGAGTGTGTCTCGGGGAAGATACCTTTGTGAACTTCACCTCCAGCTCACCTAGATGGAAGCACTGGTTGTAGTTTCATCCCACTGGTAGCAAAACGGAGCACAGAGGTGCTGTTTGGGGCTCAACTCTGCATCCTTTGGCATTGACTTACATACAGGCCTCACCAGAACAACGGCACTGCATTGGGCTCCCCACACTGACAAGGGAATCAGCCAGCTAGAAACACATTCTTGTGCCTCTGCCACCTTTTATGCCGAACTGAAAAGCCTTGCCTCTGCCATCTACAGTACCCCACCACCTCTTTGTTTGATTTCCATGGGATTCTGGACGTGGAATCCTCAGAAAAGCACATGTGTCCTCTTAGCCTGCTGATTGGGAGATGGAGGTGGGGAACTGGGCCTTGGAGAACCATAGGGAAAGTCAGTGGGAAAATGATATTCCTAGCCTACAGTATGCCAGCGTGCAGTTTTTAGAAACTTTTTATATGTACTTTATTAAAAGAATGAAAAGAGACAAATGGAGTAGAGCTTTTTAAAAGAACAATGTCCATTTTCATAATGTCTATAAACTGGAACCTTCTAAAACCAGTTAATGACCTTCAGTTATGATATTTTAATTCCACTTAAGGACCAAGATTTCAACAGCACAGAATGTGACAGATTGCTGCCTTTCCCCGCTTTTTATTCCCCTCCAGTTTTTAGTATTTTAATTCTGTTTATGCCAATATGACTACTTGCAGAGTTTTGGCCTCTCTTTCCTAATGGTTGTAAATGGAAACAGAGACTCCCAAAATTTCACTTTTGTTCTCCTGATAATGTCAAATGCCCCAATCTTGAATAATCTCAAATTTTTATAACATACCAGTATAATGAGGAGGAAAAAACATATGTAGCTGAAAAAGAAGAGAGAATAAAAGAGGGTTAAAATAACAAACGGTAAAGAGTCCTCTGAGAACCGCATAGAGATGCTTTTTGGATCCAGGTTGTGTTTTTTTCCTACACATTTAAATGTAAACAGGCACCATGTCCCCAGGAAGACTTTCCCTTTTAAAGCACTCTTTACTATTTAAACAGATACAGGATAGGTATTTCAATACAAAGCCCACATAAAATCCCATATTAGGGATGATACCAAACTTAAAGAATGTTGTAAAATGAGAATGGAAAAAAATGTACAAAATGAATTCCTGCCCATTTACATGCTTTCAGTCAGGCTACTAGATAACCAAGCCTCTGTCTTTGTGTTAACACTGTAGATTAGGTCAAGTTTTTACCCCTCTGAGCTCTTTTCCTGTAAATGACGGGTTTTGATGTGAAACAAGCAACATGTCAAAGCGAGTTGAAAGATGTAGGCATTTTATGCCATGTCACAATGACAGGCCGGTGAATATTTGGGCCATTAGGGGCTTATTAGTGAATAAATGACCAGATGGTTCAGTGATGCACGGAGTTGGACAGAGCTGGATGCTCCTAATCAGCACTGTCTGTACTTGATGTCAAATCACATGACACAGTAACCCATGGATACCAAGTAAGAGTTACCATTAGCAAGTCAATTTGATATCCGGGTGGTGTAAACAGACTCATAACTGCACTTCAGAGCTGCCTCTGTTTTGAGAAAGGAAAATACAGTAGAGTTGTAAAAGACATACACACAATAAACCCTAATTTGATAATTATATGAAGAATTTCTGTCTCGGTTCTTCCTTTTCATTCTTGAGAAAGGAATGATGCCCAGATGCACAAGCAAAGAAATAACCAAAAATAAAAGGGTGAAATGGAAAATGCATCTCAAATCTAAGTAAGAGACATAAAAGAATGTTTGAAAGAGTGAGCCATTACTGAAATATTCAGCGCCATTTCTTACAGCACTTTGTAGGAGTAGGGGAAAGACAGAGTTGAGGCAGCGGCCAGTGACTAGAAACACAGGCCATTTACCTTTGCACACTGCACGTTTATATTTTCCCTCCTTGTCTCTAAAAATGTTGATAGTGCTAACAGCCACCTTAGGTTTTTCCCAAAGGAACACAGAAAAGTGTTTTTGAAGAAGAGAGCCTGTTTCGTTTTTCCTCATCATTTTCAGTATTTCAGACTGACGAGGATTCCTTGCACTGGGAGCACCCCCAGCTACTACCACAGAAAACAACCACTCTCAAACCCTAAAGAAGAAACGTGTCGGGAACTACTCTGACTTTGGGAACCACTCTGAAGCCAGCAGAGCTGAGGGCGTAGATGCAGTGTCAGTCATCTACAACAGAAAGGGTGGCCGCACTTCCTTACAACACCATCATTTAAAGCCATTCAGCCCTGAGAGGGTGAGAATCAGATCATTTTATGGACACTTTTCTCTTTTAACATAATAGCCATTGTTCATATAGCGTTTTTCATTTGCAAAGTACTTCATGCATATGGCATCTTCTTATTTTTTTAGCCAACTATTGTTAATTTATTTGATAAATCTTTCCTGGGCCTCTACTCTCTATGTCTGCTTCTGGACAAGATGCTGGGACAGGCTAAACAGGGGTGGAATTCCTCAGAAATATAGTTACACTAAATAGGGCAGTTTAATGAGTACTATGAAACACTGGATACCTACAAAAAGATTATATGTAACATGATTTTCTTAAAATGTGATATCTATGACCTAATATAAGAACTAGATCATTAATAAGGTTAAAGGTCCCTCCCACACACAAACACACCTATCTATACACTAGTCCAGGGAGAAATAACTACATTCTGAATTTTGAATTTGTCCTTTCCTTGCTGTTCAAAAATAATTTAACCACACATTTTAATTTGCTTGTTTTATTCCTTTACAAAAATGGTGTCTTGCTGCTTGTATTCTCCTGAGACTTTTTTTTTTCACTCAACAATGGATTTAAAATTTAATGGCTTTGTTGCACATGGATGAAATTCGTTCACTTTCACCATTTTATATTCCATGTTTGAATATTCCTCAGTTGATGTATCTGTTTGGTTTGTTTTCAGTTGGGGCTATTATCCATAATGCTGCAACAAACATTCCTGTACATATATGCTGGTATACATATATATGTGTAAGTTTCTCTAAGTATAGGATTTCTGGGTTATAGGGTAAATGTGCATTCAGCATAGCAAGATAATACCCAGCTATTTTCCAAGGCTGTGCCAATTTACAATAGTGTATAGTGAGCATTTGTGTTGTTCTACATTCTTATCAACACTTATTATTTTTAGACTTACCATTTTGTCAATTTAGTGGATGTCTCTTCAGCCTTAACAGGCACTTGGAGAAGCAGTAATTATTATCCATATTTTACAAGTAAGACTCAAAATCATGTAATTAGTAAAATGAATTTGAACCTGGTTCTGCAGCCTACAAACTCAGAATTCTTTCAATTATGACACACTGTTGCCCCCATTTCAGTTCCCATTGACTGAGGCCTACATTTGTAAGCCCGGTTGGCATTCAGGGGCAGTATGGTGTTCAATCTAGGGCTCAGTCACTTATTATTGGAACTTGGACAAATCATGTGAACTCCCTTTGCCTCAATTATCTTGTCTGTATAATAACAACACCTATTTTTAGAATGGTCAGTTAAATCTCTCTCCCCCCCGTCTTTCATTGATATTTAAATAAACACCACACCAAATTCCAACCATGCTAGATGAAATTCAGTACGTTTTCTTTAACCTATATGCCTTTTCTCTTTCAAGCAAAGAGCTTTTCCATTAACCACCTCACACTTTCACTCTCTACGCTGCTGAACATGCCCTTGTTTCCTCTGTGGTTACGCAGAGACATCAAACAATTTTAGCTCCACCACCATGCTGACTTGATACCACTGCAAAGTGAAATAAATCAGACACACAAGCTTAAATATCACATAGTTTTTCTCATATGAGAGACCAAAGTACAAATAAACTAAAGAGCAAAATAAAAGATAGATAATAAGAAAGAGGGAGATGGATCTTTTGCAAGTAGGAAGGAGACCAAGAGATAGAGAGAGGGGGTAGAGGAAGGGAAGAATGTAAAAAGACTTAAGATGTGTTACGTGCATGTACCAACCCCCCAAGATGAATGTAATCATTATGTACTACATGTACTAATTAGTACATTAGTACAAACATGTACTAATAATTTCTTTTTAATTTTTAAAAAGAAAAAAATATGTATTTTGTAGCCTGGATGGTATCAAAAAACCTTTAGAATACTTAGTCTTCCTAGATATATTCATTTGGATGACAATTTAATATTTTATCTTCCCCATTAGACCATTTCTACTTTTAAGCACAATCATATCCCCAGCTTTAATACTGTTTTAATGCTGAATAAATACTTGTTGATTAAATGAATCAATGAACACATTTTTATTTATTTTTATTTTTTTATTTTTTTATGGGTACTGGGGGTGGACCTCAGGACCTTGCGCGCCAGCTGGCACCCATGCCGTTGAGCGATATCACCGGCCGTTTTTTTGTATGTGGGTTCCGGGAGTCGAACTCAGGCCCTTGTGCTTGCCAGGCAGGTGCTTATGCTGCTGAGCCATCTCACCGGCCCCACATTTTTAAAAGTAGGTTAAAGGATGTGTTTTGGTTGAAGTTATGTGTCAATCAAATGATCTTTTTTAAAAAATGTTTGCAATCCTATGTCTGAAATTCTTAGAAGCTAGTTTCAGGTTTTGGAATTTTTCAGAATTTATAAATTTTCTCATTTCTAAAAAGTTAATACTCCATATATACATACAAAATACTGAATTTTATATGACATCTGTAGCAAGACCTGTGTCTCCTCCAATAATCAAATACATTACAATTTCTACAGCAAAATGCATGAATAATCATACACTTACCCATGTAATAACATTTTGAAGGACCGTGTATGACATCATACTGAGTGAGGTCAAATTTACCACTGAAGGAGTTCTGGAAATTTTTATGGTTTTAGAGATTTGAGATTATATAATTGTGAATTAAAATCGTGGAACTATAATTTTTTTTTTTTTGTGGGTACCAGGGGTCGACCTCAGGACCTCGCGTGCCAGCAGGCGCCCGTGCCGCTGAGCGATATCACCGGCCCCTTTTTTCGTATGTGGGTTCCGGGAGTCGAACTCGGGCCCTCGTGCTGCCATGCAGATGCGTAGGCCGCTGAGCCATCTCACCGGCCCCGAACTATAATTTTTTTAAGTGTAGAAATTTGAATCCATGGCTCACTGGCCCCTAATTTATTTTATTCACAGGGTGGTGCATCTCACCCATTTTTCCTTGCTCTCCAGAAAAATTACACTAGTTTATGGGGTTTACTTTAATAAACCAGTGATTATCCTATTACCCTGAGGCTAGGGAGATAGGCAAGGTGTTCTTTGAAGAGGCATAGCTACACCCTCACAAATAATAAAAACTACTGCGCTCCAAAAATTAAGAACTGAATTTCATCATTCAAGAGACTTATAAAATATTTATTTGCAATTCCTTTAAGATAAATTGCTAATACTTCCAAAATATGATTTTCTTCATGTTAGAGTTCTGATCATCTTTCTAAAAAGGGGTATTCTTTTCAGAGGGGGAAGTAAGTTTAAAAGTTGATTTTGAAAATTCATAAGAGGCAAGGTTCACAGCATCTTATGAAGATGGAAATAGAAAAAAATCAGTTGTTTTCAAGACCATGAGAAGGTCTAGGGACTTCCCTAGCGTAGCCTTCAGACTCCAAGTAAGACCAGTGATGGAGAAATCACACAAGGACAGCATTCAAAATCCACTCCTTCAGGATCCTCAACTTTATTTTTGTATTAGTACATCTTTGCAGTATGTGCACATTACAATCATCCTCGGTAGTGGGTACATGTACATAATATGCCTTCGTTCCTTTTTTTAAATCCCCTTTCCTATCCCTCCTCTCTCCTTCCTCTAATTTTCCTTTCTCCACTTTCATTTTTATTGGTATTATTAATCTTAGCTCATATTTATGGCATATAATATTTACATTCATTGAGATTTTTGGGTTCCTGTGCATGGTACATCTCTATTCTACTTATTTCCCCTTCTACTCCCCCCACCCCTTGCCCTTGGTCTCTTGGACCGCTTGCCATTTTCAAGAGGTCTATCCCCTTTTCTCCTTCTATCCATCCTCTATTGATCTCTTTATTTGCACTTAGCCTTACTCAAAGGAGAGATACCATACAATATTTAAGTCTGTGTGCCTGGTTTATTTCACTCCACATTATATTTTCCTACATTTGTCTGCATCCATTTTCCCACAAATGTCTGAAATCTGTCTTTCTTTATATCCAAGTAGTATTCCATTATAGTATATAGATACCACATTTTCCTTAGGATGCTTAACTTTATTTTATTTATTTATTTATTTTTTTTTTTTTTTGTGGGTACCAGGGGTCGACCTCAGGACCTCGCGCACCAGCAGGCGCCCATGCTGCTGAGCGATATCATCGGCCCTTTTTTTGTATGTGGGTACTGGGAGTTGAACTCAGGACCTCACTCTTGCCAGGCAGGCGCTTATGCCGCTGAGCTATCTCACCAGCCCAGGATGCTTAACTTTAAAAGCACCAAATGTCCAAGTGCTCACACACACATGGGACTCTCCTCCCTTTGATAGTGTCATCATAAAGGATGTCAAGGCTGAGCCAGTGTCCTGTTTTTTCATCTTAGGGTGTAACACGTGACTTGACCTTTACCAATTCTTGTGGCCATCACATGGTTAAGTGCGCTGACTCACAAGTCACATTACCCAAGGAAAACCAGAGCTTAGACTTTTGTGAGCTTAATGCTATGCTGTAGAAAAATTATTTTATGGGTATCAGTTTACCCATCTGTAAAGTGTGAACAATAACAGTCTAATTCATGCAGTTGTCATAAGAATTATGCTTAGCATGTGTTTGACTCATAGTGAGAGTTCTATACTTGTAAACTATTATTATTCCAAACCCAAGCTAATTCCAAGAACCAAGCACCTCCTTAGACCTTGAAAATATCCAAATGATAAGTAATAGCTTGTGTTAGAACTCAATAACATCACAAATTCTTCTCACAGTAGACCTTTTGATACTTTCTAGCCCCTTCATTTTATAGATAATACCGTTTGTTACTTTAGGCCAAGATGATGGATTAATTTATAAGTTCTAGCCTTTGAACGATATTTACTATACTATGAGTATCAACTCTCTCCAGTTTACAAACAGGCTGAATTCCCAAAAAGTGTATTTGCATTTGAATTGTTTACAATTTTAAATATATTTTTCATAGAGGTAATGTTTTAATAGAGGTTTGATGCCCAGGGTGACACGAGAAATGTGAAGTGAGTAGCGAGGCCCTGAGGCGGAGGGCCTCAGACCAACTGGCTCAGTTTGAACAAGGGTCCACTTCTCTGTTGTTCTGCCTGGATAATTCTCAGCAGAGGAGAGAAAGTTGTGGTGGCTGAATCTTGGGATGATCTTTATCTTAAGAAGGAAAGAAATTGAAAGCCAAGGAAAAGGTTTAGTGGGCCCCAGCCTCCAGTCACCAGTCCAGAGGGGTGGGCCACGAGCTATAGAGCAGAGACCGTCACTAAGAATAAGTTAGAAACTCCAGGAACCTTGGTTCCCTGTACTGCATTATTTTATACCATTTTTCTCCACTGATTAGTAGGATAATCCTTAAGACCAAATGCTTTTCGGAGCCCTCAGGGAAGGAGAATGCCATTTGTGACCCCAAGACATAGTGATGAATCCACTATGAAAGAATATAAATGAATAAAATGAATCCACTCCATATTCCTCTCTTAATCTAGTGGAGGGATAAGGGTAAGGGCAGAAGGATAGAGGGAGCCCCAAAGTATAAAAAGAGAGATGTCTCTCATCAAAGGAAGAGGAAGATGGGCTGTGAATCCATGTCCCCAACCTGCAAATGTGGTGTTTATGAGAGCATCACACTGACTTTCATAAAGATGGGACATGTCTCCCTTTGTTGGTAATTTAAGAGCTGAAAATAATGTAAGATCTGGTCACTCGAGATTCATCATCAGTAACATAGAGTATGCACATCTGTGTAAGAGAAGAGTCTAACTTTGTTCTCAACCTTGGCTCCACACTGGAATCATCTGGGAAGATTAAACTGTTCTACTGCCTAAGCTGTACATCAGGCCAATTCCTTCAGGATTCCAGGACCAAAGAGCCAGGAATTTTCAAAGTTCTGCAAATGATTCCAGTGAACAATCACATTGAAAACTATTTTAATATCAACTACTCACAGGTATCCTAAATTGAAGAAAAAGCTGTGTGACTCTACAGAGCTCTGGACACTCCAAACTCCAAACTCTGGCCTCTTATCCAAATTTCTGTTTATAATTAAACTCTCCCTTCCCACATACACACAAAAAAACTGACAAAATTTTAGAATAGATTCAGTAAGGCTCCTTATTCATTTTATAACTCGTTTCCTAAGGAAAAAATGACTTCACCAGTGGCAAAATGCATCAAACATTTTATGTACAAATTCGAAGGCCATTTTAGAGATTAATTTTTCCCACCCTGTGCCAAGCACTGTACTGGATGCTGGGTATAAAACCATTACAACTACAGATTCAGCCCCTGCAAAAAATGTATGATAGCATGAATTAACAGGAGAACCTCCAAGGTATAGTACAGCCCGAGCTCCTGACCAGCCCTGGTGACTGATAAGCAAAGAGCTACACTTGTGAAGACTGGGTCGCCTGTTTTAAATCATTATGTTTTGAGGTCACAAATGTGGATCCCATGAGCGCAGTATTGCTCAGTGGGTATGGTGGCATCTTGACAGCTGAATTATATTTACTAACTAACATACTTTGAAGTGGTTTCATCTGCTATACCTTTGATATGCTTGCTATTTTAAGGAGTGTTAGCGTGATAGGTGACTTGCTGTGTGCCTGCCTGTGCACACAGCTACTTGTTTGTCCCCCCGTCCCTAGGATAATTGCCACTGTTACCTGTTGTTTCATGAAATTATTTGGAATTAGTTCTTTGCGGATCTGCATTTTTAGGAAAGAGGATTGGTAGATGCAGCCCTCAGAGAAATCTGCCTGTGTGATTGGTGTGTCCACATCACATCTCTCGTTCCTGAGTTGCTTTCGGGGCTTGGGAAATGAGTGTCTCGCTGTACTGTAAGTATGTCATCTTTTTCTGCTTTGACAAGGTTCGTGTCTCTAGTGTCTATTGGCAGAGTCCCCAAGCTGCCTAGAACTTATGTCATTAACCATGCAGTGGGGTCTGACTGCGGAAAATGCAGAGCACATTAAGCAGGAAAAAACAGCCCAGGTATTGAAAAAGTCTCTGCACAGAAAACCTGCCACTCTAAATGATTCTGTTAAAGTGCCTGACATCCCATTCCTCTCATCTGCTCACTGCTGCAAAGCATTCTAGCCACGTGAAACCTGAATTCCCCTTTTCCCTGTCCCCTCCCCACGAAGAGTTCCACATATACTCTAGGTCCAGAATCAATCCTGATGCTCCTGGAGGCCCAGATTTCTGCAGGCACAGTCCTCTGTCAAAAAACTGCAGATGGGGAGAGAAAATATGCAAAAGACAGGCAGCAAGTGAGTCAAGCAATTGTCGGGTAAGTCATATTTTTACAGTCTCAAAGCTCCTTACAAGCATTGGCTCATTTAGAGAACAATCTCATGGGCTAAGCACACCAAACAATGCTTTGAAGGAAACTAAGTTCATCCGTACAAAGTGTGTGTGTGTGTGTCTGTCTGTCTGTCTGTGTCTGTCTGTGTGTGATGTGCATAGGAGGGGTAGGTCCTGGCTTTACTTAAGCGCCCACATCTTGGCTTTAAAGCAGATGTTTTGAATTCAGATGTTTCTGTTCCACACAGTTCTTAAAGGGATTTAACTGGTGATGTTACAAGGCCCACAAAACCACTAGTCAAGACCCAGGTCCACAGTGAGACATAAACAGGCAGGTTGTGTGGGGCCATGGCTGTCAGCTCTCAGAGTCTCACTTGCCTTTCCCTGCTCTGTTCTCTGTTGAGGGCAGTAAGGGGCCACCTTTGTGAGGTGCTCGGGCCCTCCAGCTGGGGGAAGCTCAGCCTGAGGCAGCCATGCAGTGGGAGCGGAAGTGTTGCTCCTTTTCGGTTTCAGGTGGCATCCCCATCAGATGTCTTAGGTCTAGATGTCCCCATCAAAGCCCCACTCATAGGCGGCGCTTTTGAGAGGTAACTGGATCATGGGCATGTGATACTGGATTAGTCCGCCAATTAGTTTAGCATAGTTCTGCATGCGGATGATGGACTTACTGATGAGGGAAGACCCACCCTGGGTGGGTGGCACCAACAAATACACTTGTGGCCTAGATGGAATAAAATGGGAAAGAAGAAAGAAGACTCGCAGCTTCCTGCCTGCCATGACGTGAACGGTTTCTCCTCTGCCATGCCACCCTGCCTTGGAGCCAGCTGACTATGGACTGAAATCTCTACAAATTGTGAGCCAAAATAAACCTTTCCTCCTTTCTCTTGTTGGTGGGGGTATATTGTCTCAGTAATGAGAAAGTAACTAAGACACCATCTCTTGCCCAGCAGTCCTGTTCCTGGTAGCTGCAGCTCCTGCAGGGCAGGCCACAGCAGTTCTGAGCCACTGGGTGGCCCAGGTCCCAAGCTGCCCCAAGGGCAGCAAGGCCTCCTTCCTACCAGCCCCGGGCATGACTTCTTCCTGAATTTGTTCATCTCTAGGTTGTCTCTGTTGGGCTTCTCAAGTCTTCCATCACTTGTAGAACCATTTCCTGGTAACTAATTTCTTATTTTGAAGTACTTAGAGTGCTTTCTATTTCACTGGCCAATAGAACAGTTAACTATTATAACTCAATCATATTATCTATAGTAAACATGTGCATAAAAATGTTTGAAAATTGCTGTTATGGCCTGAACTGTGTTCCCCCACAAATTCCTGTGTTGAAGTCCTCACCCCAATTCTTCTGAATGGGACTGTATTTGGGTCTTTGAAATGATAAAGTAAAATGAGGTTACTAGGTTAGGCCCTAATTTTATTCTAAAGTATCTTTAAAAGAAGAGGTTAAGACACAGACACAGAAGGAAGACTACGTGAGGACCCAGGGAGATGACAGCCAGCTACACCCTAAGGAGACAGGCCTCAAAAGAAACCGGCCCTCCTGACACCTTGACCTTGGACTTCCAGCCTTTGCATTTAGGATGTAAACTGCTATTGTTTAAGCCACCAGGTCCAGGTCTAGTATTTTGTGGCTCAAAAATACTAGAAAACAAATACAATTGCTCATCTGTGTAATTGAGGGTAAACTACTTACTTATAAGCTACAGTGTAGTGTCTTCATATGTAAAATGAAGATACTTATAACACCCAGGTTATTATGAAAATTAAACAAAGAATCTCAATATAGTACTTGCTGCGGGGCTTGCTAAAGTTTGGATGTGAAAAGTTTTCCAAGGCTCATGTGATGAAGGCTTTGTCCTCAGCCTGGTACTCTTGGGAGGTGTTGGAACCTTCAGGAGTGGGGTCTAGTGGGCGGAAGTCAGGTCGTGGAGGTGCCTGGGAAGAGGATGTTGGGACCCTGGCCCCTTCCTGTTTCTCTCTGCTTCCTGGAAGCTGTGGGTGAAAAGATCCCTGGCACAGGCTGCTGCCATGATTTGCTGTGCTATAACAGCCAAGCAACCATGAACAGAAACTTCTAAAACTGTGAGCCGTGTTAAACTTCTCCTCCTTAAACACTGATTTATTTTGTGTATTTTGTCTTACGTATGCTAAGTTGTCTAACACAGTGTTCAATAAATGTTCGGCATCATTGTGAATATTCAAAGTGTATATTTTTGTATATATTCAAAATATGCTTATAATATAGCTAACTGTGGAGCCTGCCTCTCAAAGTATAATGAAGGTCTTTAGATTGGGCTGGCAGGGTGATGTCGCCATCCGCATTTTATCCTGAATTCACCTTATCACTTGTTTTCAGCTTTTATATTAATTGCAGATGGTCTTTAGGGCTATTGTCAAAGTTTCATTTTTAAAGCATAAACATTATGCTTGAACTACAGATTCAATAATTCTTTTGCTTTTGCTACTGTTTCCATTGTGTTCCCTGTTGCTTGTAATGAATCCATTTGAAGAAGAAATTGCATTGTGACTTTTCTGGAATGTCTGTGACTACGCACTGCGTCAGTTTTGGGCTAGCCAGGAAAAGCTTTCCCACTAATTGCTGCCTAAAAAGACTTCCTCAGGGCTCAAACGCAGATCCTCTAGTCTGCCTATAAGTAGTCTTAACGTGGAAATAAAAGTATTGCCTCTCCTAGAACCACCTGCAGCTGAGTTTAGGTAAACCACCTGGGTAGCAGTTGATCTGTGTTGGTAGCCACAGCCTCCCTATTTTGTCACTTTTAAAATCAGATATTTCTCCTTCTGTAGCAGTCAATTTGGACCCATTGCCAGTATGGTGCAAAAGACTAACTGCTAATCCCTTCTTAAGGGATTAATAAGCACTTAGTCTTTACCTAAAGGAACAACGCTCTAACAATGTAACTTGTAGCACTGTGTGACAGGAAGAATATCAGAGGTATGATTAAGTAGAAATATTACTTTTTATTCAAGTGATGGAAAAAATACTAAAGTTCAAACAAAGAGAATGCTTGATTTTCCTTAGCCGAAGCTTTGGGAGTATGAGAAAACAATGTGTGATCCTTTGTAAAGAAGAATTTTCCATGAAGACCCTTCTCTTTCAACTAGTAAACGCAAGATTGTATCTTGCATGTGCATATAATACTTATCATCACCAATTTATTATTAAGTGGTTTCTAGGTCTGAATGTAATAATTCTCAGAAAGAAAAGGAAAAAGGAGGAGGGAATAAAATAAAAACAAGGGGAACCCCAAAAGCATTTTGATCTACTTTGTATTTTAAAAGCAGAAATTTAACATTTTGTGATTTTTAACCTCTGAATGGCTTGTCACCATGTGGTACTAAGTCTGCCCATGGAATGTAAGAAGCAAATATCAACTCTTGATTCACAGTCACTAACTTTATAGTTACAGAATATAATGGTTTTCTCTGTACATCAGCCTAATTTTAAGGTCCAAGTGCTTTCTACTAAATCACTGATCTTCTGTTAAATAATTTGCCTATTGCTGGGAAAGAATGATCTCAGAATATTGTTTCTGCGTTTCCTTCTAACCTTCTCACCATCTTGGCATGACTCTTCAGAGTTCCCTATGGCATAGCACCCCTTATAAAGAGTCCCAGGCTGGTCAGGACACTCTCCTATTGGATTTTAGACTTTATTAATAATTCTAACAAGATTATTTTTAAGTAATATTCAAGAATAATAGAGTTCCTATTGTGTGATTTAACTAAGCAAACTTGGTAAAATAACAAGGAAAAATATAAATCTTGTCAGCTCTGGAGAAAATAACATTCCCAAAGATGATTTTATTTAGCATCTTAAGTATGCATATTGCTAATAAGATTTCAACTATCAATAGGTTAGTGTTTTGTGTTATTTTATTTTTGATTGATATAGTTCTCTGAGGTCCAAAGGAAAGTTTCCTTTTTTTTTTTTTTCGTGGGTACCGGGGGTCGACCTCAGGACCTCGCGCGCCAGCAGGTGCCTGTGCCACTGAGCGATATCACCGGCCCTTTTTTCGTATGTGGGTTCCGGGAGTCAAACTTGGGCCCTCACGCTTGCCAGGCAGGTGCTTACGCCGCTGAGCCATCGCACCAGCCCGAAAGTTTCATTTTGCATTGCATAATCCAACACAGTTGCTCTTCAATTGCAGACTAAGAAAAAGTGTCCAATGTTTTTTCCAACTGTCATGAAAGCTAACATGGTCTCCAGTTCGCTGATAGGCATGGTCATTCATTGGTCTCACCATCATTCAGTGATTCAGTATCAGTTCAATAATCAATGTGTTATAACAAATCATATGTCAATAAAAATACAAACTAGACTCATAAAGGATCAGGAAATAATATTAATCTAACATGTGCCAGACACTGATCTGGCTCTTTTATTTCTAATATCCCATTTAAATCCTGCCCCCAAGATCTATGCTCTTGTCTTCATTTCAAAGATGAGAAAATTGAAGCTTAGAAGATCCAAATAAAGCAATGCCTAAGACTGGCCTCCTTGCCCTCAATCTGGTGGACCACCTCCACAATCTCTTTCCTGGTGAGAAACTTACTTTTAGTGCATTCTCTTAACCTCAGTCTGGTGGACCACCTCCACAATCTCTTTCCTGGTGAGAAACTTACTTTTAGTGCATTCTCTTAACCTCCAAGACAAAGTCTGCACTCATTACCAAGTTTCTCAAGGTCCTTCACGATCCAGCCCATGGATTCCTTACATGGCAAGCTTTCCACTTCTCACCTCAACTCCACTCTCTGTCATACTCAGCTTCTTTCAGCTCCATGAGCCTTCCATGGCTGCTCTTGGCCCTGGCTCTTGCTGCTCTGTCATGTACCTATGACGCCCTCCTCTCCTCCACCACCTGCACAGCTCTCACTAATTCCTACTGGTCCTTCTAATCTGAACCTGGGCATCCCTTCTCCAGGAAACCACCTCTGAACCCCCAGCACCTGTTAGTTGATCCCCATCAAATCCTCCAGCCCATCATGGAGTCTCATGTACTGCTTTCTACTTAACTGCCCATTTTCATGTCTGTCTCCCTCTGTGGACAGTAACTTCTGTGAAGGCAGGAACTGACTGTCAGGTTCTCTTGGTATCCCAATGGCTCATATACAGTTGAGAATAAATGTTTATTGAATGCCTGGATGATTAAGAGAATAACATTTGTACTTAAAGCACTTTGTTTTAATGACCACATAGCAACAATTTTGTGGCAACTATTTCTGAAACACATTGTTTAGGATAGCATCATGGCAGGTTGTGAGGGAATACTCAGGGCCAAGGGACAGTATGGCTTTCTGATCATCCCTGTTACTTGACAAGTTTTTTTTTTTTTTTTTTTTTTTTTTTTTTTTTTAGTGCTGGAAATTGAACCATGGCCCTTGGCACCTAGCAACTTCCCCAGCTCATTTATTTATTTTTTATGTTGAGACAACATGCAGACAGTTGCCCAGTCCACGCTCAAATTTGCAATCCCAGAGAACTGTGATTACAGGCATAGTAATTTAAAACATTCATTTTTAACACAAAACACAGACGGGCGAATACAAAATACATAATGAAGTTTTGTGGTAAAACACAGACTTGGAAAACATTTTCCAATTTTGAGTCAGGTCCACAAATAGAGAGTGACATCACCATTCTCTGTGATGGTCAAACGTTTGGATCATTTGGAGTGGGCTTTAAGATGAGCAACGTCAACTTTCTAAGTCTCCAAAGGAAACCCTGTCCTTAGAGATCACAGTTTGTTGAATTTAGAGAAGGCTGAGGAGAAATATAAAGCCCTCTTTTCCTGGCTCAGGGGCTACCACCCAGAACCCAGGGAGCAGACGCGTTCCTCCAAATACATTATTTTACTATTGGGGATCAAACCCAGGGTCTCGCACACACTAGGCGAGTGCTTATCACTGAGCTACGTCAGCCCACAAATGCATCTTTACCAAAAAAAAAAGAAGCCACTGGACCCAGATTCTGGTCAGTTTGAGAAAGAATCATTAGGTTATCTCTGAACTAAAGGAATTGGGAAGATTTTGGTTTTCTTTCTGGTCCTCTTCATGTCCTAAGTATTCTACCACAAATGGTACCAAGGCATCAGATGGAATAGTTCAAAAATGAATCCATATACCCATTTATCCAGAGAACTAAATAAAATTCCAATTAGAACCCTTATAATCTTATCTTCCCTTCTAGTGTCAAGATTACACAAATCTCAGCTGGCTGTAGTGGCACACACCTGTATTCCTATCTACTTAAGAGGCTGAGACATGAAGATTTCAAGTTTGAAGCCAAACTTAGCAAAATCCCGTCTCAAAATCTCAAAATAAAAATGAACAGGGCTGAGTATGTAGCTCAACACTCCCTGGGTTCAATCCCCAGAACTAGAAAAAAATTTTCAAGTAAAAAATTGAATAATCAGAATTTGTTTTTATCTGTCTGGGCTACAATCTGTGAAGTTTTTATCTTTTTTTAAAATAAGATTATTTCAGTCATTTTAGATTTGCAGTAACCCATATTTGGTGCAAAATTTAGTGCATTCCTGTGAAAAGTGAAATTTTCTCAGACTTAACTCCATCCAAAGCTTTTAAAATATTTTCTACAAATATACTAATGAGATCATATTATAGTATATCTTTTTCTCTCGAATACTACATCATGGACATCTTTGCGTGGCAATACAATAGATTTTATGTATTCTTTTAAACAGTTACATGGAATTCACTATAGCGTAATGAGGATTTTACCTGTTCCCTACTGATGGACACTTGCTTTGTTACTGTTGTTGCAACCACAGACATTTAATGATGAGTTTAGTTTGTTTTATCAAGACTTTCTATGAAACAGAAGAGGCCTCTATTCAAAAGTCTGGTACCAGAGAGATCACTGAGCATGGGTTAGGAAATGTTCAAAACTGTTTATCTTCCTGGACCTTCCACTTTACTCAATGATAAACAATTTAAAGTATTAAGGTGTTTCTGATCAAAGCAATTCACATGGGCTATACCGAGAAACACGAAGTATATATAAAACTTCATGGCAAAAGCAAAGACTTCAAAGACATTTCCTATTTTGAATTAAGTTTTCAGGTCCCCAAAAGTAAGTTGACTTTGTTTCTACCATTAAGGATATTTCAGTGGAAAATTTTGAGAAGTACTTGTTTAGGATCTTTGTAATCTTCTGAATGCCTGAGAGAATTCCAGAAATACTGGGGACTAATTATAATAGCTGAACTTAGCTCTTAAAATAGAAATCAGCCAAGAAAGAGCTCTCAGGATGAGTTCCTCGAAGTTAATCTGAGGACACTAAGGGGTGGGGGTAGAAGGCAGAAAGAACCTGCCTCAGCCTCATAGCTAGTTAGAGTCTAAGAACAAAAATTAGTTTATATGAGGACTCAGAGTACAGCAATTTCCTGTGCTCACAACCTGTGAAACAAAAGCTTGTGTTTACTGTGGGTTTTTGTGGTTCTTTTTTTTTTTTTTGTGGGTACCGGGGGGTCGACCTCAGGACCTCGCGCGCCAGCAGGCGCCCGTGCCGCTGAGCGATATCACCGGCCCCTTTTCCGTATGTGGGTTCCGGGAGTCGAACTTGGGCCCTCGCGCTTGCCAGGCAGGCGCTTACGCCGCTGAGCCATCTCACCGGCCCTTTTGTGGTTCTTTTTAAAGGAAGTTTCACTTTTGTGAGGTTAATCCGCTTTCACAGTAGTGACTTCTTAACTAGAAAGTCAAAGTTCAAACATAGCCTGTTCGTTGATCTTATTTCCCTTAAAGAGAAAACTTGAATGCTGCAATGATGGAACATTTGAAAAGACAGGTAAACTATTGTTAATAACTCCAGTGGGTGAGAGGAATTATCCAAGCCTTTTTTCTCTCACTCAGTTTCATCCAGTGCTTTAGACCAACTGCACATTGTTATAGGGCTTCCCAGCTTCTTGAACACCTTGCCTTCTGCTCATGCCTAAAATAGTTGCTTGTTACTTTGCATAGATGTTTTGTTCTCTACAGTAAGCCTGCCAAGCAGGGTGAATTTGTTTAAAAAGGAATTATTTTGCCTGTCAGAACACTTTACATAAAACAGCCCTTGACTTCTGAAGGAGCTCTAAAATCCTACAGAATGCATCTAAAATAATCTACTGGCTAAAAGCAAAAGAACCGGTCCACTGACCTCCAGCTCTTAGTACTTGGAAATATTCTCTAGTACTTAACAGTATTTGGCTTATATACCTTTATTTTGAACTGTATTCATTTTTGTATCATCACTCTAAGCCAGATAAATGGATTTGAGGGATATGAACACACCATCCATCATATTTTGTGGACCTACATAGCTGAATGCAATAATATTCAGTATAATTATGCTAATATGTACTTAAAATGTGTATCATATATTATTGTATGCTAATTGTGCATAATTAATGTTAACTATTCATGGACACAAGATCAATTCATAAGTTGTAAAACCTACGTGCTAAAGAAAAGAAGAAAAATACTCCCCATACAAACAAAACAAAAGTGCAGACCCTTTATTCTCTAAGGCATGTTAAAAAGATTATAAATGAATTGACCATTTTGGTATTAGAATGTATACAGTAAATAACACGTGTAAAAATGCAGTCATTTTAGATCTCCTGGGGAAAACGGCAATAACTCTTCCTCATGTGAGAAGCATGGAAAGAATGCCATGGAAAGAGGCTCAATCAATATATTATCTTCAAAACAAACAAGGGAGCTATAGATGAGGGCTGTGGATGGATATTATGGATGAGGGATTCTGTTGTCATAACCACTTGGAAACCCAGCAGAATGTGCATCCAATCCATAAAATAAATGGTCAACTTATTATTCAGGTTTAGCTCAAATTTTGGTGAGCTTGGCAAAATTTGTCACTGTGAAAATGTACTGTGGACTCAAAGAAAAAAAAAAAGGCTCATTTTGTTTAACAGGCAGCTCTCTCCAGAACTGAAGAGAAAACGGAGTTAAGTGCCTCACCCCCCAACTTCCATTAACCCTCAGACTAACAGGAAGGCGGGAGACATTACCATTGCTGTATCTCTTTTCCCCTTGGAGATACTGAAGCGAAACCAGAATAAGTATCTTACTTAATGTGAATACACAGTTCAAAGCAAGGACTGCTAAGAGAGCCCTAAACTTCATCTCTCTGTTAGTTCAATGTCTCCCAGCTTGCTTTCCCCAGGCACTCGATTTCAGATAATCTAGGCACGCCTTCACACTTTATCTGTATTCTCAGCCATATGTTTCTAGTTTTCTATTTTTAAGGGAACCTGGTATGATTCCGTGTTCTGCTGAAGCTGCCATTAGTGCTCTTGACCTGAGAATCCTGGCTCTTGATCTTCCTGAATAGGACCATCCTCTCCCACCCGCTTTGAAACTGAATGTGGCTGTGTGACCCGTTTCGGTCTATGCACATGAGTGGAAGTGACAAAGGGCAGAATCTTTAACTAGCAGTGTGTGATCATTAGAGACAAACATCAAGATGAAGCCTCCCTAGCCAGGATGCTTCAGTGATGACAATGGGCAGGGCCTTTCTATGGCCTTCACTGGACATGTGATGTGGGCAGGAAATAAGACACTGAAATTTGGGGATTGCTTGTTACTGCAGCATAATCCAGCCTAACGTGAATGATACAGGTACAAAATAAAACCTAAGTTTTATCCACTTGCTATTAAGACTTTCCATTTTCTGGCCTCAACTTTTGTACATTTGCTTCACTTAGAGCAGTAATGTGCCACTAACTATGACAATTCTTAGCTTTACAAAGATAAAATGATTATGTCCTAAGTGGGGGAGACATATATAGATTGGAACTCTTACAATACAGTGCATAATTATTACAGTTTAGGTAACACAGAGGTCTAGTAAAAACACAAGAGATCACTTATTTTCTAGCAGGACCAAAATGGAACACTTCATGCAAGGGGTGGTAGCATAGGAAAGAGCACGAAGTGGTGGAAGGTGAAGCCTGTTCCCAACACTGAGCGTGGCTTGGTACAATATGTGCCTCTTCTCCCAGGACGTATCCATATTGTCACACATGCCTCTGTCCATGCCAAGAAGGCAGCTTGTGACAGGTGTCAGAGGGCTCAGAATTTTTATTTCATACTGATATTGCTTTGGGCCCTTAAGGTTAGACATTTACCTCATTGCCAAGCTAATATGTACAATCAGAGTGGTAACTGATGGGATTCAAAGATTGTGTCTGTTACACCGCTTCAACCAGATCACTCTTCCTAAAGAAAACTAGACCTAAACTTCTTTTTTTAATCCAGTTCAGCAATTATCCTATGACTACAGTTTTATTCCTCTGCATTGTCTATGAAAAAATCAGAGTAAACATTAAAATATTTATCAATCTTTGTAAGCCTGCTTTGAAGTTTCTTCCTGGTTTTTCCTTTTTTATATACAGTATAATTTAAAAAAATAAATAATATTCAGGGCTTCTCTGACTAGTGGAAAGCTTTGGAATAGCAAAGCTTCTCTTCACATGTGGAAATTTCAAATATGTAAGCTCAAATATCAGCTCTTCTGTGAAGCCTGCCTTGATAGTGTATTACTTTCTCTTTGATCCTCCAGTATTTTGTTTGTAGCTCCGACCTTTATGATATGTAACTTTCCATTACAGCTGAGTATTGTTTATACGTCGACACTGCTGCCAGATTACTGTAAGTGGGTCATAGTATCTTGCTCATCTCTCTACTTTCCTAGGTACCTAGAAGTACCCAGTGCCTGGGCAGAATGAGCTAGCAATACACACTGAACTGAACTGAGGCTGTGAGTAAAACACCCAGTAGTTACAATGATGGGAGAAAACTGGTAAGAAAATATATATGTCCAAGGAGTAGACCCTATCCTCAATGTAACCAGGTACAAATTTTGTACAAATATGATGCATAAATGGACCCTCTCAATAAAAAAGAAAAATGTAATGGTGTTCATTACAGTATGGTTTTACAGACCCAAAATTCCTTGTCTGAAACCTTTGGCCAGATGTCAGAATCTAGACAACCTTAGAGTCTAGAAAGCTAATGTGGTGCATCAACTTACACCCCACGCCTATCAAGGTATGGAGCACCACTCTATAAAATCAGCATGAGTGAAACTTCTGGGAAACATGACTCATCACATAAAGTCAAAGAAATGAAGACACAAATAGCCTTGTGTAGATTTAGATCAAGTTTTGCTGCCAATAAGTTTCAAAAAGCTTAAGGTTTTGAAGCTTAAGAATTGTGGATAGGCCTCTATTACTAATAGCTATCTATTACAAATTAGTAGTAGCTATCTATTACTAATAGCTCTATTACTAATATCAAATAAACAAAGGGCTCTTGATTGTTGTGGAAGATAATCTTTCTCTAACCCATACAGTATTTATCAAAATCAAATATCAAATTTTTATTGTGAAAATAGTTAACAAATTAAGCAATATGAGATAAAATGTAAGAGGAGCCTTTGTTTTGCTAAACACTGAAAAAGATTTTTTTAATTAGAAGATTACCTTAAATACTTCTTTATAACAAGTTCATTAACAAAATATTGATAGAAAAACTAGATCCAAATAAGGATATCTGTTATACCTTGTATCTAAATGTTCCCCCAAGGCCTCATGCGCTCATAGGTGGGGCTTTTCAGAGGTGGCTAGATCGAAGGTGTATGAATATGGATTAAAAGTGTGATAACTAAATTAGTCCACTGTTTGGTTTAGCACAGTCCTGGGTGTGGATAATGAGAAGGCCAGTGTGGGTGGCACTGACCAATACACTTGTAGCCTGAATGGAATAAAAGGGAAAGGGAGGCTTGATGCTGCTCCTGCCACTGCTGCTGCTTTCTGTCTGCTCTGCTGTGGACTGTTTATCTTCTGCCATGCCTCTCTGCCATGCCACCCTGCCTCAGAGCCAGCCAACTGTGGACTGAAACCTTTACAAACTGTAAGCTAAAGCTAAAGCTTTCCTTCTTTAACTTGTGTGTGTCAGGTATTTGGTCCCACCAAGGAGAAAGTAACTAAGACACTATCCTGTGTGGAATGTGATACTCCTTTTTGAGGCAGACATGAATTGAGGTCTTATTGATTTAGGTCCTAAAACACAGATTCTTAGCATAACATAAAATAATTTCTCAGGGTGTCAGGCACCATATTCTCAGAAACTATACAGGTCTTCCCTAGGTCACTGAAGGAGTGCTCTGTGATAATTTTTCAGGCTGATTACACATACACACACATATTTGCGTATGCTTTGTCATAAACATACACTGAGCGAGAAAAGAATCAGAGTGTTACAAATGATGTACAAACCTATTTCAAAGACACACCATCCTGACCACATTCTCTTATTTATCCCAACATGACAGCCAACACAGGCATCAAGCATTTCTTTAGTAAAGCACACAAGTATCCTCAAGAAGAATTCTAGAAAGACTGAAATTTTTTTAAAAAATCTCGTGCACATTTTGATTTCTCCTATGCCATATTATTTTAGGGCCCACATTTGGAGAGCCAGGCTAATTAGTAGGACTTCTTTATAAAAGCCCTACTCTATGAAATGTGGCTTTTCAAAGCTCTCTGGGGAATGAGTATGTGTGGCCAGGGTTTTAGAATGAATGTAGCATTCGCAGTCATTTCTTTTTATGAAAATCTTCAGATGGCTAAATTAGCTCAGGATGAAGATTTGGAAAGCCTTTGGCAAGCAACACTTCTGAATATATAACTTGTAAAAAAAGATATAGTAGTCCCCATTTATGCACAGGGAATATGTTCCAACACCCCAAGTTGGTGCCTGAAACTGTGGATAGTGCTGAGCCCTATAACTTCATGCCTTTTCCATCTGTTCTTACTGTAGATCTTAGCAACATTAGTATATAATTCTTTTCCCTTATTAAATAGTCAAGATCTTCTACCTTTTCACTTAAAAGAAGCACTTTGTGGCTTTTCTTGGGCATATCTGAATTGCCAGCTTTGCTAATCTAGTACTTTGGGGCTATTATTATGCAAAATAAGGGTTACTTGAAGACAAGCACTGTGACAGTGGGTCTGACCAGTGAATGAGACAGGTAGCCTGTGGCGTGGGATCCTGGTGGGATAGAGCAGGGTTATGTGAGATTTCATTACACTACTCAAAATAGCATGCAATTTAAAACAAATGACTTGTTTATTTCTGGAATTTTCCAATTAATGTTTTCAGACCATGATTGACCATAGATAACTGAAACCAGGGAAAGCAAAACTGAATAAGGAAGGATTATTGTGTACACATCTCTACTTTATCACTAAAGGTAAGATCATGAGTACACATTTTCTGTCTATTAATTCTGAGATCTTTGAGGATAAAACATCCAGTTCTTTGCAGAAATTCAACAAACAATTGCTACCTGCACTTAATTTCAACTGGCTTTTATATTAGAAAACTCACTCAACTCTTCTTGGGATGAGAATCATTCTAATTTAGGTCCTAAT
The DNA here is from genome assembly GCA_028451465.1 of Erethizon dorsatum. NCBI lineage: Eukaryota > Metazoa > Chordata > Mammalia > Rodentia > Erethizontidae > Erethizon > Erethizon dorsatum. The sequence goes on along the minus strand of CM051826.1, from coordinate 119,076,813 downwards.
AGAAAAAAAAACATGGGGTGGATTTGCATGGGAACAGATTCTAGTTAGCAAGGCCCTCCATGGAAACCTCCCTATGAACTGTCTAATTTGGGACTCTCAGGAGCTCAATCTAGGGAATGATCCAGCACGTGTGTGCACAGTGGAAGTTGCCATGGAACAGATAAGGACACCCCATTGTCTGTAGTGTGGAGGAAGACCCAAGGAGCCCCACCCTGCAGACCAGGGTCCCCCATGGGTGAGGCACTTGTAGGCTACCAGGTCCCTGGGGCACAACCAGGCTCTTGATCTTCCAAGTGGGAGAACCCAGGGCTGGTCTTTCCAGCAAAACTTTTAGAGTGGCTTTTGAACTAAGAACTAGCAGGGAACACCAGTGTTTGGGTTTTGTTGTTGTTGTTGTTGTTTTGCTTTGTTTTGTTTTGTTTTTTTCTTTCCTAACTTCCAGCATGAGGACTCAGTTTCCAAGTGCAACTGAGATGAAATGAAAGAAAAATCCAGCACAGTTTGGGCACTGGCAGGGCTATTGGTGCAGTGCCCAACCTACCACTCAAGTTGCTGCAGCCCTTAGTATTTGCTCTTGAGTTTATCGTTCAGACGGGACACATGCTAAGCTGGCTAAAGAGTTAGGGAGCTCCTCCGAGTCCTCCTAGCTGGTCCTCACTTCCTGGTGGCTCCACAGTGAGCCAGGCACAGCTTTGCTCTGCCCCAGGACTCCCTGAACTCTGGGTGGTAACAGTCTGGGCCTGCAGCATTTGCAGTTGTTGATCTTATAATTGAAATATAAAAGGGGCTCACAGTTGTCAGGCATGGATTTAACAAGGTGACTCTGTTTCAATATTGTGAGCTTCCTTGACTTTGTAATTGTGTGGTGTGTTTACAAGCAGCGTTGCAAGGAAAGGGAAGGGAAGGAAGCAAATAAAGAAATCCCTCCGAACCCTCTGTAGGGTCTGGGCCCCCAGGGCGGGAGGATATGATGGCCAGGGATCTAAAAAAAATGTTGCTAAACTAGTAAGGATGTGGTTTTGGAGGCTGGGCTAGACTACCTGATCATCTGATTCATGGCTTTGATGAGTCAAATTCTGAGGACAGTGTACTAATGTCTTTTGCTATTATTGTACAAAAAGGCTTCTCCCTTTCTATCTTCACTGGAGATGCAAACCTAAACTGGAAACCTGTCCTCTGTGTAATGTTTTGTTTTTTCTTCAGTGTTTAATGTGAATGATGCCACGTTCTTGGCCTTCTTTTATTTGTATTATTAAGGTGACACCTTGCTCTGTCTTTCCCTTTTGACCCCTCTTTGTCTCTGTTTAGACTTATGGTTAAATGGGAGAAGAGGGCACTTGGCCCACCACAGTCAGAACCAGTATGTTTGGCCCCACTGACCTCATCTTATTTCATGCTTTCTCAGTTTTATTCATTCCTGCTGTTTTCATGGCCCTCTTTATTTTGCTGGCTTTACACAGTGTTTTCCTCTTAACATTTTAAATGCTATCATTTTAACATTGAGGTGACTTTTAAAAAAATAACAACAGGAATTAAAGTGTAGATTTTGAACTCCTTACTCACTATGATCATTATTTATGAGAAATTCTTTTATGGCCCAATTTGGTCCATTCTTTAATGTTTATAAGCTGTAATGTATAGAGGGGAAATTAGAGGGCACTTCCAGTCAAAGGCTGGGTGCTTCCTACCAACTATAGGTTTTTGGAGTCATCAGTTGATGTCTGTTTCATCCTCATTTTCTCATCTGTAAAATGAAGAAAATGTAACAGTGTCTTTCCAAATGCATTTCATGTTTATTTGCTAAACAAAGGGTACTGAACTGTTATAAGGACACTTGGTTGTGATGGTTGATTGACTGTGTCAACTTGAGTAAGAGAAAGGCAACTAAATTGGCTCAGCAATTCCACACCCTCGGTGTGACAGACCCACCCTAGGGCGCTTGTCACCTGGATGGTATAAAGGGGACATGAAGACGGATGGATCTGCTTCTGTTTCTTTGGAAGAGCCCCAGTCTTCACCTTCACCTTGGATGTCATCTCTTGGCTTCCAGCGCAGACTCTTCAACTTCTGGCGCAGATCCTTCAGCCTCCTGATATGGACTCGCACACGACACTGCAGTGAGCTCCAGACCTTGGTCTGAATCCTTCAGTCTCCAGTATGCAGACGCCCTCTGTATGCTTCCACTGCTGCTCTAATTAGAAACTCAGTCCCCACTGAAATCTCTGCTCACAGTGACAGAGCTGTTCCTTCCCCACAAAGCCCGCTCCAGGGTTCCCTTTAATTCTCACTTTGACCAAGGTCTCCTGGCCTTGTATTCCCCCTCTGGAGAGAAGCACTAGCTGGTTTCTCCATCCTGGAAGCTTTTGAGCAAGAAGACTCAGCAGCCAGTTGTGACTCTAAATTTCCACATCATCTCATGGCACTGCCTTCAGGGCCTCACTTTCCTCTTAGCCAAAGAACCATAGTATTGGGCCGGTGAGATGGCTCAGCGGCTTAAGCGCCTGCCCGGCAAGCGCGAGGGCCCGAGTTCGACTCCCGGATCCCACATACGAAAAAGGGGCCGGTGATATCGCTCAGCGGCACGGGTGCCTGCTGGCGCGCGAGGTCCTGAGGTCGACCCCCCGGTACCCACAAAAATAAAATAAAATAAAATAAAAAGAACCATAGTATTTAAAACCCTTTAATCTGGGCTGGTGAGATGGCTCAGCGGTGTAAGCGCCTGCCTTGCAAGCGCGAAGGCCCGAGTTCAACTCCCGGATCCCACATACGAAAAAGGGGCCGGTGATATTGCTCAGCGGCACGGGTGCCTGTTGGTGTGCGAGGTCCTGAGGTTGACCCCCCGGTACCCACAAAAAAAATTAAAAAAATAAAAAATAAAAAAAAATAAAACCCTTTAATCATTGGGGTTTTCTTGCCAGCCCCATCAGAAAGCTTTGACTAAGCCTGAGCACTTAGCTGAATACCCTACAACAGATCTAACTTCAGTTCCATCTAAACACTGCCCATTGTGAACCTAGGATGTCAGGAACTGGGGGGCCACAAAGGCAAGGACTTGGAAATGGCACAGATTTACAATTTACTTTAACAGAAAGTACTATGAGTGCCCAGAGGCAGAGGAAAAGCAAACATAAACAGAGAAGATGTACACAATGACACTTATTCTGTAAGAACTTTCCATCTAAAATTAACTGCACAGAAGAGGATATTTAACAAAGGACACATACGCCATAATAGGACCATTTGTACAACAAACACTCCATGCTTCATGTCCACAGGCCCCACATCTGTGGTTTCAAACAACCTCAGATAAAAAATATTCACACACACAAAAATGTATTAGTACTGAACATCTACAGATGATTTTATTCCTAAATGATGCATTCTGATAATTATTTCCACAGCACTTACATTGTATTGGGTATTACAAGTCATTCAAAGATGATTTGAAGCACACAGGAAGCTGTATGTAGATTCTATGCAAATACAACACCATTTTATATAAGGGGCTTTGGCACCTGTAGAGTTTTGGTATCTGAGGGGGGAATCTAAGTATACTGAGGGATTCTGCAGATGGTGAACATGCTCCTCCATGCCACTCCAGCAATAATGCTGAATACAAACTCTGAGATGATGCTCCATATATACCAGGTCCTGATCTGCAATCTTCAAATATATTAACTCTGTCATCATGGCAACCTTGTAAAGTTGATAATATCATTTTCCCATTTTAAAAATAAGGAAACTAAGCTACTTATCCAGGCTCTCACAACTAGCAAGTGGCAGGGCCAGATTTATAAGTTCAAGAACCCTGGCTCTATGGTACCCATTTTACTTCTCTACACCAAATTGTCTTTGGCTTCAACCTCACCAGGGTGGATAGAGCTTCAACTTCAGTCATTATGGAGTGGTCCTTCCTCCTCATACAGTCTCCCAAGAGCCTGAATATATGGAGAAATGATTGATTTTCAATTCACTCTGATCACATTTGGAAAGAGATGTGTTTCAGCAAGCTAACTCCAACACATCACTGCCTTTCAATGCACTCCTCAAAATCTTTGTCTCCCTGCCCAATCCCAAGGTGCTACCACTCCTTCTTCCCCTCTAAAAATATCCACAGATTTTGGCTTAAGAAATAAAAGCTGCTTAACTCTGAGGGAGGGATAAAAGTTCTTAACATTCCTGCCAGACAAATAAGCAGGTTAATTTCTCATCGCTTCCCAAATACTCTTGGATATGAAGAGAATTTCACCTTTGTTTTTGTAGTATTCCTATGGAATAAGTCTCCTTAAATACAGAAACTACATTTGGGCTAAATTTCAAATTAAGGATTTCCTTATGGTTCTCATACTTGAAATAATGCGAGCAATTTATTGAGCTAGTGTAGGAAGGAGGGAAAAAAAAGACTGCCAGAAAGCCCTCAGCCACAGAGGTGGGCGCCTGACCCTGTAATGTTGCCTTGTCTATATAATTTGCTGCATGGTGCATCGTACAGAATATGCCAACCTTTTTCCGCCTGCTCAAAAAAGGTGATGCTAATTAGATCAGGCAAATAGCTGCTGTTGTTGATTCATTTGAAAATGATTATTCCAAGGCAGTGTGTTATTACCCAGCAAGTCACAGCTTTCCTTATTAATGCTCTAAGGTGGCTGCCAGACTTCAAAGTCGGAGGTGGAATTTGAGGCTAGCAGTGCTTGCAGAGGCAATATTAGACACAGGGTCACTATTTACATTTAGAAATTTAATCCCTTCTGGTGGGTATGGACTCTGATATCAATCCAGTGCCAATAAACATCAGATGGGGACACTTGCCATATGCAAAATGTAATACAAGGAATTACAGGAAAATGGGAAATTGGAGCCTCACTATCAAGGTTCTTACTTTCCAATGAAAGAGCTAAGATGTTGATCCAAGTGATTATGCAGAATGTTGCAGTGTTGCAATTAAATAATATGCATAAAACACATTGATAAAATGGCAAGTTTTCTACATGTTGATTATTTAGTATATTAGATGTGTAAATCATGTGCTATGGGAATATGCAGGATGTAAGGGTTTATTTTGCAGAAGATAGATTTGGACTAAGGAGCTTCATGAAGATATGAACATTTTGAGCTTTGCTAGAAGTATGAGTGAAGTTTTTGAAGATAATAAAGCATCATCAAGAGCCCCAAACCAGGGCCGGTGAGATGGCTCAGCGGCATAAGCGCCTGCCTGGCAAGCGCGAGGGCCCGAGTTCGACTCCCGGATCCCACATACGAAAAAGGGGCCGGTGATATCGCTCAGCGGCACGGGTGCCTGTTGGCGCGCGAGGTCCTGAGGTCGACCCCCCGGTACCCACAAAAAAAAAAAAAAAAAAAAGAGCCCCAAACCAGCAGCACTGAAAGTGTGTACTGTGGTCCAATCGATACTAAAGGCAAAAAAGAAGTAATGCATATTTTGAAACATAATTTGATGGTGGGGGGGATCTTGAATCTGGACATAAAGAATTTTGATCTTTACTAAAATACATGATGATCTAGAATGTAACTGCTTGTCAGAAAAGGCTGCATATAAAAAAGTACATATAAAACCAGACACAGATAGGCAAGCTTTCTATACCATTATTGAGTGTAAGCTAAAAAATCTGTGGAAATGTATTTCCAGAGGCACAAATTCTAGATAAAAATTGGCCAATTATAATCTAATAACACTGAAACAGATTTCATTGCTACCAAATAAAGAACATGTTTTCCCCTTTTGTCCTCTGTTTAAATTCCCCTTCCTCCTTGTGAAGCTGTTAATATGCTGAAGTGCAGCATTTAGCCCACCTCCAAACCTTTAAAATGTAGTTAATTACAAGATAGTCCAATTTAAACTTTACAACATTCTTGATACCAGAACGCAAGGCGGGTTGTTTCTGTTAATCAGCAGAAGGGAGCTGGGCAGCGTGCTGCCAGCCGCCAGCCCTGGGAAGAGCACCGCTCCTCTGGTTACAGGCAGCTCCTAATCCCACGTCTGCCTCCCACTGGCCGGAGAAGAGCTCACTTGACCCCCTTCTCCATCTACAGGAGATTGCACTGCATTGTCTCCCATTACCTTCCACCGCAAACATTCTGGGCAACTACAGAAGAAAAGTTGTGAAGCATGGAAAGTTTGAAAGCACGTGCTGAGAATGTACAAATGACACCACATCGACCACGTTGCTTAGGATGTTCAGCTCTTGGGGTCACACACCCAGAGAAATGGGTCCATTCGGGCAGACTCAGACTGCCTGGGTAAGAAATGGCTTCCTTTTCAAACTAGAAGAGCGATATTTTCTTCTCAGTGCTCACCATCGAAATGGCATTTCAGCAGTCACAATGGAATGCATCCTGCACACATCACTTCCCATTTTTGCATCACCTGGTTGTATCCTATTAAATAATAGGATAATAATAATAATGTAATTCGATCCCTGTAGCCAGATTATTTACCTTGGAATGGCAACCCTGAAGCCCAAAGCACTCGCAGAATACAGATGATATTTTGACTGAAAACAAAAGACTATAAATAACTCTTTATATCTTTTGAATTGATCATTATCTTATAAACTTGAAGTTCATAGGTCTTTTATTTTTCTTTTGTAGTCTGGGTGGTCAAGCCCAGGGTTCGTACATGTGAGGCAAGCGCTGTACCCCTGAGCCACACCTCAGCCCCTGTCCAGGGACTTTACCGTATGTAGACTTATCTGGAGGGGAGGTACCTGCATGCTGCTACCTTATTTACTTTACCTTTCTGTGTTTTCTGAGAAATTTCATAATTCAATAACAAATGTATTTTATTGCCCAGAAATTTATCTCCAAGATTTCAAGAGTCAAAGTCAGCTGCCCACATAATAGAAATTCTTATTATAAGAAGCCTCTCAGCAGAGAAAGGGGGAACATGGCTCAAAATTGAAGAATCTATATTGGGCAGTACCTCCTGGAGGGAACATAATGGGGAGATATTGCAAAAATATATATATTAGTGTGGCTTTTCTCTGTTGCATCTCTGAGCTCATGATCTTTTCTCCAATCCCCTGGCAATATCATCCTATCCAGGGGGAGAACAGGCTTGATATGTAGGAACATGAGGGGGAAAAAATTCAATATCTGGAGTTCAGCATAGAACTTCGTAGCACGATAACAATCATGTGAGCCTGGTTGTCACCTTGAGAGAGGCTTTTCCACATTCCCTTAATTCTGTTTTTAACATAAGAAGCAAGACTGGAGAATGCAGGTCACCAAGTTATTCATCGTGCAGAGAAAACATCCTCAATGCTGTGGCTGCCAGGCATAAGGCTGGCTGTTCCATGATAGGGGGATCTGACATAGGAAAATTAAAAGCAAAACTGATTTTTGCCTGGTGAAGGAAAAAGGAGGAGGAGACAGGGAGAAGGTAAAGAGGAGGAAAGTTCAGGAAAGGGCTCCGGCCCATCATCTCCTAACCTCTGGACCCCAGTGTGGGTCACCATGTCAGGAGGGAAGTGGCAGCCTAGTAGAACTGTCTAGCAAGAAAGAGCCCTAGCGCAGCTCTTCCTGGGAGACCCTGATACCTTAAGGAAAGGAAGGGACCTCAATGTTCACCTCTGCCTTGTAGAGGGACAGAGCAGTTTCCTGCAGGGGTGGCTGGTGGATCCGCCAGAAGGGCTCCTCGACGGGAGCCTCTGTCTTTGTTGCCAGGGCACTGGGTCAAGGATAATGGTAGCTGGATGAAGGATAAGATGCCCAGCTAAATTTGAATTTCAGATAAATCATATTCCTTATAATATTTCAATATACTTACAGTAAAAAAGTTATTTATTATTTATATGAATTTCAGATTTAAGTAGATATCCTGAATTTTTATTTGCTAAATCTGGCAACCCTACCTGGGCCTCACCAATAGCTACCACCAAACTTCACGGGTCATGAAAGATAGAATGAAGGAGAGGCAGGGTCGGCAGTCAGGGTACCACCACGCTGCATCAAGCTGGAACATCAACAGACCACAAGCTACATACACTAAGACCCCACCTGCCAATGCCAGTAGGATGACTACTGACCAAGCAGAAACAGAGGGCTCAGAAAGCCCAAGCCAGTGGTCAGGGTAAGGACACCAGTTGGATCCAAATGTTTTCCCCAACACCCCAAGGTCACACATACCCCATACATCTAAAAGTCACTGCAGGAACAGAAGCGAAGATGGGGATGCATCTATAAGAGTCTTTAGACCATTTGTGCTGCTATAACAAAATACCTGTGCCTCTCTATAAAGAAGAAAACTTTAAGGTTAACTTTAAGTCCTGGAGACTGCAGTCCAAGGTCAAGGCTCTGGTAGGTTCAGTGTCTGATGAGGGCCTGGTATCCACAACCAAAATGGCACTTGTTGCTGGGTGAAAGGGGCAGAAGGTTATAAAGGGCCCTCATTGGTTCCTTCCAGCCCTTTTATAAAGTTGCTGATCCCATTTCTTACGGCTTAATCACATCCTAAAAGCCCTACCTCTCAGTGCTATCACACTGGAGTTTGCATTCCAACAGACAAATTTTTAGGAGACATACATTCAAACCATAGCAGAGGGACAGAGTAATTTATTTGCAAATTATTGTAACAGACTTAGCTTTAAACTGCAGTGAACTGAAAAAAAATTTTTTCCTGCATACTCTGAGCAGGTGTTCATGGAGAAAAGAAATCACTTGTAGAGCCAAATTTTAAAAGTGCATTTTTTTTCCTGCACATCTGAGTTGCAATATGGGCCAAGCTGGGATTCCCCATTTCAAACCCCTCTGCAGTGACTTTCCAAAAAGACAGAAATCCCAAGACCTCCGCCAGTGAAGTAACACCCTCACCTTTCATTCCTATGCCTCCTCAGTCCCCAGAGTTCCTTAAACCCATAGCTCTGACCCTCCCGCTGCTAGTGGTGTGTTTTATCCCATCTACCCCAATCTAAACCCTTGAAAAGAGGCATGATATTGCTCCAGAAATCCCCACACTTACATGGGATCCAAGTATAAACCAGAATGGTCCCTTGCAACTCCCCAGTGCTGTGGGCACAGAAAGGTCCCCAGCATGCCAAATTCTGCATCCGCCAGCGCGCAGCGTGAGCAGCTTGCTGCCCCTATGCCTTGGAGAAGGTCCAAGTCTCTGTGCCTCCCTCCCAAGTAATGAGAACCCAATTAGCATAAGCTGGAACAGATTAACACAGGGCTGCGGAGAGGGCTAAATACAGTACGCATTCTTTAGAAATAGCAATAGATATTTGGGATATTTTAAAAATCTCCAACTTGGGCCGGTGAGATGGCTCAGCGGCTTAAGCGCCTGCCTGGCAAGCGCGAGGGCCCGAGTTCGACTCCCGGAACCCACATACGAAAAAGGGGCCGGTGATATCGCTCAGCGGCACGGGCGCCTGCTGGCGCGCGAGGTCCTGAGGTCGACCCCCCGGTACCCACAAAAAAAAGAAAAAAAAAATCTCCAAAAGTTTTAAGTCCTCCTTCAGGTAACAGAAGCTCAACATTTAAAGGGCCTAGTGGCCTATCTGCCCACTTTCTACCTGGCACAAGAATCTGCTGTCCGGCTTCAGGTCAACAGGCCGCTTGGACTCAGCCCCTCTAGAAATGGGGATCTTGTTACCCAAAGGGGCAGCTGCCGTCCCACCCCCCTAATGTTTGTCAGGAGAGACAAAGAGGAAGTGAGTGGAAGAAGGTAAAGAAGTTCTGAATGGGCCGGTGAGATGGCTCAGCGGCATAAGCACCTGCCTGGAAAGTGCGAGGGCCCGAGTTCGACTCCCGGAACCCACATACAGAAAAAGGGCCGATATCGCTCAGCGGCATGGGCATCCGCTGGAGCGCGAGGTCCTGAGGTTGACCCCCAGTACCCACAAAAAAAAAAAGTTCTGATTGTTAAAGTTCCTTTTCCCCAGCATTTTGTATGACCTGATTTATTTTCACTATCCAAGTTATGCATTGATTTTGATCATCAGAGAACATTTATTGAAGAAAAAACGCATGAAAACCTATCCAGAGACTCAGTGGCTTAGAAGATGTCAGTGACGGCCTGGTGTGGTGGCGCATACCTGTAACACCAGCACTTTGGGAGGCTGAGGCAGGAAGATGGCAAGATTGAGGCAAGCCTGGGCAACTTAGCAAGACACTATCTCAAAATAAAAATAACGAAATTAAAAGGACTGGGGATATAGCTCAGGGTAAAAGCTTGGGCTCAGTCCCTAGTCTCTCTCTCTCTCTCTCTCTCTCACACACACACACACACACACACACAAAGAGATGTCACTGACAGATGGATGTTGTTCACCACAGTTTGCAGCAGCCAGGTCTCAGCTGAGGTTACTCTGCACATTAAAATGTAAATGAAATTCTCTCTAGCTTTCCATCCCACATCCTGTGGAAATTCAAATCCTTCCTGTGATTTCTGAAAATTTCCCAGAATTGAAATTCTCATGGTCACTGTTGTCTTCTCTTAACTTGACTTGCTTCTTGGCTGTTGGGTTCTTTCCTTTTCTTACCTGCCTGTCCCCCCAGACTCAGGGAACTCTGTCCCTTTTCCTTATTTTTCTATTGAACTCTTCAAACAAGCAATTTCCAAAACTTTGGGGAGATGAGCTATGCAGACAACTTTAGATTATTAGACATCCTTTAAAATCTTCTGCTTTGCCACAGAAAACTCCTCAATAACCATCTTCCTGAGTGGGCACCAGCCCTGAGAAGAGGTCTGGTGTCTGGCTCTCGTGCCACCTTCCATTACCCTGTCTGCCCTCCCCTACATCAGATTACTCTTCCTTTCTGAAATAGAAGAGCACAGCTGTTTGTGTTGCTGAATTCATCCAACTCCTGCCCTCAAGTGTTATGTGGAGATTTTTCCTAAAGAATTTTCTTTCTAAGAGGAAATGATGCCAATGATAAACATATATTTCTGTACATACAGGGGAGTATTTTTTATTTTTTTACACACTGTAATCTTGGCCCCAATGTTGGCCATTGGGCCAACTGAATGTTGGCCCCAAACCCTAAGGGACTCTGTGTGTGTGTGTGTGTGTGTGTGTGTGTGTTGGGCATGAGAACTCTAAGCTTAAATTATGGTAGTAGAAAAATAGCACTAAAGCCTTCCTGGTGGAGCTACAAGGAGAACCCCTTGAGTAGCATCTCCAGATGCCCCCTCTGTGGGCATGGAGCCCCCCTCTAGGATCACCCTGCTTGTGCACACGCACCACGGAACCAGGAACCAGGAGCAGGAAGGACAGCAGTCTTCACTTGCTGGTGGTGTTCATGGGAGGAAACAGGAGATAAGCAAGTGTCTAACATTAAATTCTGAAAGGTCACATACATGAAGCCCACATGCAGATGAAGCAGAGCTCTACAAAGTAGACAGAGGACCTGAGCGTCCTCCTCAGGGCTTGTTAGGCCCTTGTGTTCCCACTCACAGACTGCAGAGAAGGCAACCAGACAGCCCAGAGAGACGAAACCAACGCTGCCTGGCTAAAATCTGTGCTCTCTTTCTGTGCCTCCGGTTGGTGCTTGTACTCAGGTGTTTGTTCTTCCAGAAAACAATAGGCTCATTAGAGCACAAGTGAAGAAGTTACTTAATAGGTTCGTAAGTCACCCCATTCTTACAAGACAACAGCCACGCAGGCTGCAGATGAGTGAGAATCACTGATGAAGCTTTAAATTGATACACTCACTGAAGCGTGAGCTACCAATACTGACCTTGCTTGCAGCTTCCCAAGCAGGCAAATGGCGTTCTTTGGAACCTTTGAGTAATAATCCATACATTTCAGCTGATTTCAAAGAACTGCATTTAATTTAACCACATAACTTCATTAAACTCTTTCTGGGTTTCTGAGAATTAAATTCTTGTTAGAATAGTGGTTTTAAACTTTTGAGTTACCTGTCTTTTAAAAATCCAATCTGGGCAGAAACCTTCTCAATGTAGCTTTCTTCTCTTTTTTTTTTTCTTTCTTTTTTTTTTTTTTTTTGCGGGTAGTGGTGGTCGACCTCAGGACCTCACGCACCAGCAGGCACCCGTGCCACTGAGCGATATCACCAGCCCTTTTTTTCGGATGTGGAACTCGGGCCCTCGTGCTTGCCAGGCAGGCACTTACGCCACTGAGCCATCTCACCGGCCCCATGCAGCTTTCTAAAATGAAAACACAGCTGAAGACTTGGAGAGACTGCAGCCGGAATAAACCTGAAGCATGCTGTAATAGCAACCAACATTAATTTCCTCTTCGCTGGGCCAGTGCCTCTGATATGCACTTTAAGAGACATCATTTGTTTAATCTTCACATGATTTTGGAAGGTACAGCCCAGGAAATGAATATTTAAAGAGATAAACTGAATTACCCAAGATCTTGAAGCTATCTAAGAATTAAGGTTCAAATCCAAGGCCTGAATTCAGCTACAACCCTCCATTTGGCTCCAATGTAACTCCACAAATATATAAACCTATGGGTTTTTCTTAATTAAAAACATACAAAAATAAAAATTAACCATAAATATTGTTCTCTTGTGGACTATCAAAAAATGATAGTTTACCAAGGCGCTCAACTTCATCTCAATACCTGAATCTAAAATCCTGCCTCTCATTACCTCTGTAACTCACATCTTCTCTGACACCATTGCTTGTTAGTTGCGTTTTCTCCCTCTCATCTACTTTCCACGCAGTGGCCACAGTCCTCCAATTTTAACGCCATCCACAGCCTCCCAGCATGTCTACATCAAAACCAAACTCCTTAGCCCAGCGCCACGTTGGTCCCAAGCCAGCGCCCACCTCTCTTATACACCCACTTTTTGCCTCTCTTCCTGTGTCCCTTTCGAGTGATCACTTCATTCTTTATTTCCCAAACTCAGGTTCCGGAAGCTTCAGTAACTGGGAGGAGCAAAAATCATAATTTAAGAAATGGAAGGCGCTTTAGTGATAATCTATTGAATCTTTTCCTTGTTTTTCAATTAAATATGAAAGTCCAAGTCAGTAAGTGTCCTACCTAGAATCGCATCACTGGCTAGTGGGTTAGAGGTCTCTAACCCAAGCTTTCCCATGAATTTCTGATCTTTGATTTCTAAGTTTAGTAAGTGGAAGAATCATCTATATGCCTTTACTTTTGGGGGGAGTTGTTTTGTTTTTATTTTGAGACAGGGTCTTGCTATGTAGTTCAGGCTGGCCTTTACCAGGTTAGTTTCAAACTCATGGTGATTCTTCTGCCTCAGCCTCCAGAGTACTGGGATTACAGGCAGGTGCCACCACACTCGGCTGCCTTTTACTTGAAACCTCAAAAGTCTCAGTTTAATTTCACTGCCAGCATGAACCTTTAAGAGATCAAGTAGTTATGTTTAGAGGCTTTCATAAGTTAAAAAAAAATTTAGAAACTTTGCAACAAAGCCTGGCGTATCATTTATTCTCTAATTCACCAACACAGTGGTATCTCTGTTCACGAACTTAATTAATTCCACAATTTTGGAAAAGATGACCACTTTTGTGTTTGTGTAGAAAAGATGGCTGCAGTCGTGTTCATCACCCAATGCAGAGTTCACAAACAAAAATAAAATTTTTCCAGCACTTTTGTTTGCAAACCAAATTGTTCACAAACAAAAGTGTTCATGAACTGAGGCACCATTATACTGTATTTACTGATATTATGATACTACCATGTACCAAATATTCTACATAACAGGTACTGTGAAGATAAAGATGAGAATTTTTTTCCTTCCTTTATAGAGAGCCCGCTCCACCAGCCTTGTTTCAGTCTAGAGGAGTCCACATTTGTAATCCCAGGGAAAAGTTATTGGAATTCCAATAAGTAATTCCAATCTACCACTTCCAGTGCAACTCACAGTGAGAATAAAGAGACAAACACATATCTATAGTTGTAGGGAGCCAAGGGGGTCCTAAGTCCATTTAGAATGGTGGCTAACCAGATCCAAGGCTATGACCCAGGGCCAAACCTGGGTTTTATTAATTTGTGAAGAGGGGAGTGGCTCGGGGTTGAGTGACTGTGAGAATGGCGGGAAGTACGTGAGTACTGTGAGCTGGGCTAGGTAGGAGGCAAAATAGCACCTCTGCAATATGCAGAGAGAGGTCTGCAGAAAGAGTACTGGATTCCACAGGTAGCCTCTAAGTTTGGAGGAATCTGCATAACACAGATTGAAGAAGTATCTTGTGTTTTTGGTCCGTGCTTCAGTTTTGATGTCTGGCCTTCATGCCCTGAGACATTACGGCCTCTTTCGCGAGCCTCAGTCTCGGCCTACAGCGTGGCACCACTCGGCCCAACTCACACATAGTAGTTGGGAGCTATAGGTGGGGCATCACTGACTCGTCGCATCGCTTCAGAGGCTGCACATCAGCACCTCGGCTGGACCCATTCGCATTGCTTAAAGCCAGTTGAGGGGGTAAAGTGTCATCCCAGCCAGCTCTGTACTCATCAGTGCACAGAATTAGGGCCGTGTTTAACTAAAATAGAGACAAATGGTCTTCTTTCAAGGAGAGCCGTCCTGGTGGTCCTCCACGGAGCTTAACGTCTAGTTTGGGAAAAAATCTATATAAATTTTTTTATTCAATAGAAGGGCTTTAGGGGGCCGGTGAGATGGCTCAGCGGCATATGCCTGCCTGGCAAGCGCGAGGTCCTGAGTTCGACTCCCAGTACCCACATAAAGGAAAAAAAAGGGCCGGTGATATCACTCAGCGGTCCAAGGCCTGCTGGCAAGGGTGAGGTCCTGAGTTCGACTCTCCGTACCCACATTAAAAAAAAAAAATAGAAGGGCTTTAAAGGAAGGATTTACAATGTTCGAGTGGAAGCACAAAGAAGTAAGCAGGCTCAAGGCAAGTTTGGCTGGAAAGGCAGAGAGCTTTGTGCGGCTTAAAGGCTGTGTTTGGGTGGGCGTGGAGATGAGCACATACGGACCAGTGCTGTGGGCAGAGTATCCTTCTCCTTGTCTCCAAAGGCTCATAGGAGTCCAGAAGTAACTCTGGGACCTGGGGATGTGACTCGGTGGTACAGCACTTGCCTAGCATATGTGAGGCCCCAGGTTCCATTTCTACTACTGCTGCTACTACTACTACTAATAATAATGATGGCTAACACAGTGGACCCTTGATTTAAAAACTCAATTCATTCCCTAGGGCAGGTTGTAACTCAAGTTTTCAGTTGAAGGCTCAGGCTCCTCTACACAGCCTTCAAATTCTCTCTCTTGTATACAGGCAGGTCTCAGTGTCCTTAGACATTGGCCCAGGATTTCTCAATTAACACCATATAGGAAAGGATGTTATAATGTTTTAAGGTCACACAACCAGCAAATGGCCAGACCAGGATGGGGCCCAGGCAGCCCAGTTCCTGAGTCCATGAGCTCAGTGACTGTACCATTGACGCCTTTCAGAACGTAGTTCTCAGCAGATAACTGTGTTCCATCTTAGCCACTATGAGACGTGCATGGTGCACCTGGGAGGGGGATCGCCAAACCTCTTTACCCTCTCGGTGATAAAACAGACAGAATCAGCCTCTTTGGATCTACACCAGAGGTCTGCAAATATTTTCTGTAAAGGGCCAGATAGTAAACATTTTAGGTATTTTGGGCCACACAGTCTCTGTCACTCTGCTCTTGGAGTGTGAAAGGCCCTATAATCAGTAAATAAACAATAGGTGTGACTGTGTTCCAATAAAACTCTTTACAGAGACTAAAATTTAAATGTTATCTAAATTTTTTGTGTTACAAAATATTTATCTTTTGGATTTTTTCAGCCATTTCATTTCTTAGCTCTCAGGCCATACACAAACACGCAGCCATCTCATTTGCCCACGGCCATATTTTGCCAACTGTGGGTTTATAGAGTCTAGAGCACAACTTCTCTTTGGGAGGAAACTACAGGAATTGGCCCAGTGCAGTAGACCCAAGGGGTTCTCAATAAATGTTAACCAACTCTCCAGGGTGCCTCATAGGTGTGTGGTAGAGGGAACCCCTGACCTGGAAAGAGCATGCAACTAGGGATTCAAAGACCAACCTAGAGTCCCAGATCATTATTTACTAACAGTAACCTCGAGACTGTCATTAATCTCCAACTGGGCTTTGGTTTCAGGCTCATTCATCATTGACAATGACAGGCATGGTAGCCTTATAATTGCTACACTTACTTATATCATGCTTACAAGCCTGGCACTTTGCATGTATTAATTTAATCCTTAGGATGGCGCTACAAGACAGTTTCTCATAATATCCCCAATTTATAGATGAGGAACAGAGAGATTAACACGCCCAAGATTTCAAAGCTGGCATGTGGCAGGGCCAGAACTTGAACCCATTCTGGCTTTAGGATCTGGCTTTTAACCCATAGGCTATACTGCCTTCTTTTTAAACAAAAGAGAAATTTTGAGGTCCTCTTTTTAAAAAAAATGCTCACATACAAGGTTCATTATTCCCTTGGAGCAGGGCTGAGCGATGTTAGCAATGAACACTTGAGAGATACAAGCTAAAAAATAAAACATGTAAACTATCCTTTTATTCCTGCTTAGCATTTATCAAGCATTTGCTATTTATCAGGTCAGGTACTTCATTCTAGCTCATTTAATTCTTCTAACAATTTTATGTGGTAAGTACTGTTATCAACCCCTTTCACAGATGAGAAATTGAACTTTAGGTGAAAGTGCTTGTACAGAATCCCAGAATGGTGAGCAGCAACCGTGAGATATGAACAAATGCTGCTGGACCTCAGAGCCCAGAGCCTTTAGTGCAGCGCGCCCTCTCAGCCACATTTGTGTGCGTGCTACCAGTAATCGAGTCAGCTATGCTATAGGTTAAGTATGGCTTTAGCAGCTGCCCTGAGAACCTTAACTGCCAACTTAAAACTCAGCTTCCATGGGGGAAAAAATGCATTGGAAGTTTAGACAGCTGATTCACAAACAGATTTTAGAAAACGACCAGTTGGTATATCTGGGGAGGCTTGTGCTCTCTGATTTGTTTAAGTGCGCCCCTGTCTTTCCTATATATGAATGGGAGGCACTTTTGCCACTGGGGACAAACTGCTCTCGTTCTTCTTATCTCCCTGAAGTGCTTCCTCATCGCTTCACCCATGGACGATAGGCAGTGGTCTCCTGGGTGACTCCTGAGAGCTTGAGGAGGTGGCTATTTTGATAGCTCTAATTAGCCATCCCGAATTTTGTCTGTTAACATACTGGAGGAAGGAGAATAATCTGTGATCATGTCTATAAGCACACACTGCCTGGTTACTGGGTTAAATTGAATTGAAAGGCTATTGATCGAGGTCAGTGTGAAAGCAAAAAGAACTATAAAGGGGCCGAAGAGAAGCTCTCGTAATCTCAGAAACAGAGCTCCTGACAAGGACCTCTGTGTGAGCTGTGCAGACACTGAGTAGATCGCCGAAGAGCACAACAGTCCTTACTAGGCTCGTCTTGTTCATTTGCTTTTAAGGTATGTGCTATATTTATTAGCAATGCTTATGAAGGAGTATCCTTAACATTGGACGAGCAACCCTTCCCTGGAGTATTTTTAGTCTAGAGCTGTAGAGGGGAGTGAAAATAAGTTCAAGGCAGAGGTCTGGGACTGGCTTTGCAGTGTGACCTTGCACAAGTCACTTTATTACCAGGCTTCTATTTCCACCTCTGCAAAAATACCAGAGCTAATATTTGCTCTCTAACTCTCAAAGGTATATCAATGCCTGAAAAGTGTCTTGAGCACTTGGATATGAAGTCAAGCCTTGCTTAACATCATTAATTAGCATTTATTAATAGAAAAAAGTAGTACAGACAACCCTAAGGTGATCCAAAATAGTGATGAACGAACCTGTCTTCTTATATTAGCAGCTGTCACAGAGCAGGCGGTGGGAATGAACAGCCTCTGTCCAAATACTGCCGAGTTTTTCTTCCTACACACTGATTCATGTGAAATTCGATTTAAAAAACACAACTTGTGTGCCAAGTTTCATTCACTTGGAAATTTCTTAGCAAGTGATATAGTTTTCTAAAAAGAGGTGAGGAAGGGAACGCTCATCTCTTTCTTCCTAATTTAACAACTGCTGGGTGAACATGAACCTATAATAGGTAGGGGAGTACCCATTGACCGCCATTAGAGCCGGGCTTTAAATATGAAGACTCATTAATTTTTTTAAATGCATTATCTCTTTTCTCCTTCATCCGGCTGTTTTGGCTGAAATAATTTGACAGCAGCCTTTGGTCTTGTCTGAGAGGTCTTGCTGGCTCTCTCTGTGCACCTGTGTCTGTCCATATAGTAAACCTGCCTGTAGGACTCTCATCACAAAGGAACTGTCAGATCATTACTACGGTTGATGCAGTATGATCTGTCTTGAAATTAGAATCAGTCTGGCCAGGCTAGGCGCTCACTTGCCACAGAGGCTAATTCACTCCTTGAATATGCATTCATGGAGATGTGCCTCGATTTGGAATCCAGGGGGAGTATGCGTTAAGAACAGATTTTCTGAATTAGCATGGCAAGAGGAAAGGGTCCTTCATTTAGAGGGCTGCAGATGCCGCTCTCTCTTGTTCATTACAATTGCATTTCATCAGCTTGATAATGTCCACATGTCAATTGAGTGTGAGGATTTTGTACACAAAAGAGCCTCAGGGAAAACGACTCCACTAGCTAATCAGCTGATTATCATACCTCAAATGGGCTGCAGGCCTTGCGGCTCCCAACCTGTATGGGCAAGAGCAGAATTGAAGATTAAGACTGCAAAGAAAGAGGACTCTTCAACCAGTTTAAGGAAATTAGGGAGGAATTTGTCAGCAAGAAGAAAGGACTCTTAAGAGCGGAAGTGCAAGCCTTTGAAATAGATGGACATTTGAAATAAAATGACACATGTTTTTCTTTAAAAGGAGGTTGGTGGGGAAAAGGTGAAAGGTTAATCAACTATATTTATTCTCCCATTTATGCTCAGCTGTGGAAAGCTCTGTCCTCCCCTGCCCTTGATTTTTAAACCTAGATTCAGAACCCAGCCCAGTGTCAAGAAAAGCATCTTAGAGTAATTGAATTAGTTTCTTAGGAGTAGAGGATTCACAACTGCCCCGGGTACCTCCTTACAGATTTCCTTGGATTGTTTGGGAATTAATTGATTTTAAAAAGGAAATAATGATGATAAGAGAAGAAAAACATTTCCACATGACTCTGTAAAGAGTGCTAGCTTGCAGAACTATTTATGAAAGCCATTAATTGAGATTTTGTCATGAGAGGTATATTTTTATATCTTTCCAGGAGAGGAAATTAATGTGTGGCCTTTTTTTCTCTTTATGTCTGAAATTTACCAAAGTTTTCTCCCAGCTCCCTAGGGTCTTCCTCAAGTCTATCTAAAATGCAGTTAGAGCCGAGGCTGTCTTTTGCTTCACAGCGCGTCAGCCTTATGCTTTCATCAGAGGAGTCTAACTCACACAGATGCACTATTTAACAATGCCATCCCCTGCTTTCATCAGAAGGGGGAAGGTTGCAGAGCCGAGCCCTGCAGAATAAGGGGGGCAGGTCCCCTGTGATCGGGCTAAAGCTGAACATCGGTGCCAGTTTCCATCTGTCATGATAGCCTATCTCCGAACCTTCAATCTGTCAAAAGCTCGCTGCCTGGCTGAAAGCTCCAGGAGATTTGGTGCACTAAACACATTTGACAACAGCATTATCACGGCAAGGAGCCAGCAAAATGCCATCAATGTGTTAATTGTAACTAGCTATGTAAAGTGTCACTTCCCATATCATTTAACACCGGCTTCGCCTCTTTTGCAGTTCCTAATTTTCTACACTTTACAAACATATGGATTGCTCTTGTAACAACAATGTGATCTTCTTAGCAGAGGTTTAATTTTGCTTGGATACACTGTACCCAAGGTTCTATCTGGGAAACAGTGACAAGGAGGGGCTTGGGAGGGGGAGGAGGAAGAGAAAATAAAGAGAAGCTTTCGGGTGAGGAGCCAGGGAGAGATGAGAGGGCCAGCAGGAATCAAAGTGCTTCTTTGGAAGGCTGCTGTGATATTTTTTAGATGCATGGAATGGTGGTGGTTTTCTTTTTCTGGGGTGCAGTCTTGCTAATAGGTAAATAGTTCCTTTTTTCTTGCAGAGGATGAAAAATGCAGATCCAGGATGTGTGCAGGCAGGGAGTTTTCTTCCATCATAATATGAACAGTTTTGTAATGGTAAACATGAGAGCAGCACATAAATAAATGAAAAATCCCCCTTGAAGATCTGAATTGGTTTTTAGCACCAAAGTACCTAATATTCAATTTCTAGTACAACCAGGGCCAGGTGTTAAATTTCTCTAGTTACTGTCACTAATGCAAATTAGATTCTTTTTCTGCTCGTAAAAAATCAAATCCACATTAGAAATTAGCTATAAAATGTAATGACTTAAATGCTATATAGTGTTTTACAAATCTCCCCGCATTTCTATGGTAGATAATGCTGTAAAACTGAGAGAAGATAATAAAATATGGTAAGAAGTTGAATTATTTAAAGGTCTTTTGTGACTGCTTACTTAAAAATGTGATGTATTCTTTTGCTCTTCTCTTTCCATGTCCCCCATCATTGTGGGACATGAGCACATTTATGATTCTATTTTTCACAAACTGAAGTAATCAAAATCCATTTTAAACAATGGTGCAACAGCTGGAAAGAGCATTTGCTTTATTGGAAAAAAAAAGAAAACACACAGAGAAGTGTATAGTACCTTGGCAACTTTTAATCACTGTTATTGTAACCGTCCTGAGGAAAGTTTGGAGTGGCTAAATTAGGAGCTTAATTAGCATTTCAAAATTCACCAAATTTATCTAGGGGATTCTCTCATAGCCAGCACCCACCACCCAGCCCCTATCCCCTAGATAAGAATACCCAAAAGCAAAAGAGAGACTGTCCTTCAAAATGGAGCATTTTTTAAAAAATCCTACAATACACAGCAGAGCAAAATTGAACAAGAAAGAACATAAAGGCTTACCAAAATTTATCAAAATTTAAAGCCTTAGCAGCAATCCATTCTCTCAGCCATAGAACACATACTTCATACCACTTCTGCCAGGTACCCAATTTAAGTCCTAAAATTAAAATCATAATGCCACTTAAGGTCTCAGATGATTCAGGAGTTTCTTAGAAAGCAAACAAAGTTATGATTAAGATTAGCATTCTGAACTCAGCTTAAAAAAAAAATCTGGGATCACAGCACAGGTGCATCTGAAAAATAAACTCAATCATCAAGGAATGTGGAAGAGAACAGTAATTTTTAACACACCTATGCATCCACAATGGTGGTGTTGTGTAAGTATTTTTTTTTCAGTAGAAATTCAGAAAGTGTAAATAACTCACCAAGGTCACACAACTCACCTGACTCCTGACCACGCACTCTGTCACTCCCCGATGTCTCCTAGAGGTGGTCTGGAGAGGCCTACAGAGACCACCAACCAACAGAGGGTGCCCTCCCAGCCTCCAGCGCAGGGCCAGCCCTGCTCTCCCTCCTCTGCCCTAGCACACTGCCCTGGGCACAGCTTCACGGTGTGCTTGCCATGCTTTGCATCTTCACTTCACCCCTGGGGAGAGCAGGACTGTCACATCCCTCTTGGCTTCCCTGGCACAGTACAGTGTTTGATCTCCTAGGGGTGCGGCTGCCTGGCATGAGAGCAGAGAGAAATGGGAGAATACGAACTCACACGTAGGCAGCGTTTTCCCTTAGGGAACCATGTACATTTTTTTTAGACTCATCTTTTCCCCATCTCCACTGTGCTCCTCCAAGTGACAGCCTGCTTTTTCCGGTAATGTCGCGGGTGGTCTTGTCTCTGTAGCAGATATTGTCCAGAGACAGGTCTTGATGCCTATAATCAGACATCTCTACCAATGTGCAACAGAAAGCTCTTTTTCCAGTGCCTTTTGTCCTAAGTTTGTCATCTCTTTGGTCTTTGCATGTTATGGCTCGTATCAAGATGTCCCGCCAAAGCCTCCTGTGCTTGCACACGGGGTTTTCTGGACATGGCTGGATCTAAGGTGTATGAATGTGGATTAAGGATGTGTGAATATGGTTTAGGGTGTGATAACTAAATTATTCCCCTGATTGGTTTAGTTCTGAGTATGGATAATGGGCAGGCCCACCCAAGGTGGGGGTGGCACCACCCGAAAGACTTGTAGCCTAGATGGGATAAAAGGGAAAGGAAGGTTTGCTGCTTTGCTGCTTCACTGCCTTCTGCCTCCTCTGCCATGGACTGTTTCTCCTCTGTGATGCTCCTCTGCCATGCTGCCATGCCTTGGAGCCAGCTGACTATGGACTGAAACCTCTACAAACTGTGAGCGGAGATAAACCTTTGCTTCTGTATCTTGTGGTATTGGGTATTTGGTCTCAGCAATGGGAGTAACTAAGCCACGTGGATCTACCCGGACTTTCTGCATTTGACAGTTTTCCTTCTTTTCCTTAGCAAGTGCTGCCTCCCTACTATTTCTTACTTACTTGTCTTATCTATTGTTCTTTTTCCTACAATCTTCATCCAAATTGGCTCTCAGAAAAGAGAGATTCATTCACAATAATATTCTAGGTGATAGGGTCTACTATGTTTTACCATCCTAAGTGTTTAAATTCAAAAGGAGTGTGAAGTTTTGTTTTAGACATAGTCTGCCATGTCTCCTCTTATGTTTTGTCTCAGTAACAACATGCTTTAAATTTTTTAAAGTATCTGTACTGGATTGAACAATCTCCCCCAAAGAACTCAGGTCCTTCTGGAACCTGTGAATGTGACCTATTTGGAAATAGGGTCTTTGTGATGTAATCAAGTTAAGATGAGGCTATATTGGATTAGTATTTACGCCTAAATTCAATATGGCTGGTGTCCTTACAAGAAGAGGGAAATGTGGACATAGGCACACACAGAAGGAGCACAGCCATGTGAAGATGGTGGCAGAGACTGGAGCTACATGGCCATGACCCAAGGAATGCCAAGGTTTGCTGACATCTATCAGAAGCTAGGAAGAGGCAGGGAAGTAGCTGCCCCTACAGCTTTCAGAGGGAGCATAGCCTTGCCAGTACCTTGATTTTGGACTTCCAGCCTCCAGAATTATGTAAGAAATAATTCCCATTATTTTCAGCTACCCAGTTTGTGATACTTTATCATAGCAGCCCTAGGAAACTAATGCAGTAGCTACCAAAAAGCCCCACAAAAGCTACTAAATATTCTTCCATCCACCTTTATATTACTACTTGCAGGGCAGCACTGGATTATCTCGATAAGTCATTCATTCACCAAATATTAACTGAACTACTGTGTGCCAGGCATCATGATCCATGAAAGGATTTCAACCTTGGGAACAAAATAAGCAGTGCCAATCTCACAGAGCATATATTTCAGTGGATCTTGCTTTCTTTAAGTAGCAGCTGATCACCCAGTATACTAGCAGCTATTATAGTAATGATTTCAAAATACAGAAAACTTATTTTTGAAGAAACATAAAAATGAAGATGTGTGAATTAATGAAAGAGTTTGGGCTTTAATAGATCTAACTTCAATATCTGCTTCCTCCCAGATTTACTATGCAACTTTGGATAAATTACTTTACCTATTTATGTATCAGTTTCATTAGTTTGAAAATGGAAATAGTACACCCACCTCCTAGGGGTTTTGTGAAAAATTAAATTACTCTGTGTAACACGCTTAGAACATTGTTAGCATATGTACTTTCAATAATTGTCAGCTATTATTCTCAACTGAAAAAAATGAATGTCGCATAATAAGAGCTCAATAGAAATTATTAGTATTGCTAATAATAGAAAGTGCTATTTTTGCTGAGGTTACACAGCCAGTGGAATCAGATTTGAAGTCTGCTTGTAACACACAACCTTACTAGCGACTGTGCGCCCTTAGCCATGTTGCGTAACCTCTTGGGACCTCCGTTTCCTAGGGTGGTTGCAAAGATGAAATGAAATCGGCCCTGGCAAACAGCAAGGGCTCTATCAACACCCACCTATTCTACACCAACTCTGCAACACCACTCAATATTTTGTGTGGTTCTTGCTTTTTAAAATTACTATATCAAGATTCAGCACAAAAGCATACTAAAAGTTTCAGAGCAGCAGTTTAGAAAGTAACAAATGTTTACTTTCAATGCATTTTTCTAAAAATGCTAAGCAAGGCTTAAGGGCCTTAAACAAAGGCAAACTTATACATCTAATGTATGTGTTTTCTCTACATTAAAATGATACACTGTGTAGCCCTCATATTTGCTTGGCTTCATTCTTTAACTTCCAGCAGCTTGAAACTTGGAGGGGATTTTTTTATTATAATGAGGATATTGCGATATAATGTCAGTACAGTGAATTCTTTCATTTACTCTATATGAGTTTTACTACTAGCTTGGCCCCCACATCAACTTTTCCTTTTCTTTCCTCCTTCTCAGATCTGCTGCCTTAAATCTAGTGTTAATAAGGATCTGGACAGGGGCTATTAGGAGATACAGTGGAACTTCGCCCCTTCCAGCCACAGTCCCAGTCTCTGATAGAAAATTCTCCAATGGTGAAAGGCTTTTGCCTTATTAAATCTAATAATAAGTGGTGAGTTGGGAAAGAGGAAGGCTAATACTCAGATTTTCCTGTCTAGCCTGGTTGAAAAACGCACCACAGTTTCAAAAAAAAATAATAGTGTGTCAGTTAGTTTTGGCCATGTAACAAGCCATCCCAAAGCTTAGCTTGCAGTTCTGTGTATGAGCCCGCCATAGAGGCCTGGCCCAACCAGGCAGACCTGTTGGGCTCATTTGGGTTTCCCAATACAACCACAGCCAGATGGCAGGTCACCTGGGGACGGGTTAACCTAGACTGACCTCACTCACATGTTTGTCTGTGGACACTGGCTTTTAGCTGTAGTAATGGGGGTAACTGAGCCCCATGCCTTCAGCAGGTTAGCCTAGGCCTATCCACATGCTGGTGGTCACAGAGTTTCCAGGAGCACCGAGAAAAGAGATGTCTGTTTGCTATTGTACATTGGCCTAAACAAGTCACATAGCTAGCCAAACCATGCTCAGGGGACCATCCAAGGGTGTGGATGAAGAAATAATTTGTGACCATGTTTATAAACTACCACAATTAGTAGTTCCCATTCTTACTGTTGTCTGGAAGAACATTTGTTCTAAATGGGCATTTTAAGGAACCCTCTGTTATTTCCATATTTCAGAAAAAGAAAATCAGGAATCCCCTCAAAATTAAATATTAAGGAGTCCTTGTCTCAGCAGAGAAACTTCAAAAGATCTCTCAGAAATAAATGACCGGCCTACTTGGTAGTGGATAAAGAAGTAGTTCTCATCTCAACTCTCCAGAAAAGGTTTGGGATAAAAGTACTGATCCCTGGACACATGTATACGTTTTATGTGACTTACTCAAATGTCTCTATTTCTCCAAACATTTATTCAACAAATGCTTACCACACACTGAAGTAGGTGCCAAGTAGGCAGATAAATTCCTGTCCTCATGGAGCTCTGAGTCTGGTAGGGAAGACAGATAATAGCAATTACATATTCACAATTGTGGCTGTGCTGCAAAGGAGGGATAGGGGCCAGGGCACAGGTCCCAGCCTAGTCAGAGGGATGATGGAAATCTCTGAGCCCCAAAGGATGGTCCAAGCCATTCTTTGGTGAAGTAAAGGGGCAAAGGAAGAGAAGGCAGGATGCATAAATGGGTTGTATGGAAAGCTCTTCGTCTCTCTCATCATGGGGATTAGATGATATGAGGCAAAGAAACTGCTACGAGGTAAAATGAGCTATGTACAGATCAGTAAAATACTGCATCAATGTCGAACAGCTCAGTATCAAACAGCATCTATCTGATATATGATCCGTACAGGTTACTGAACAACCAAAATGCACTGGATGCAGAGTGCATGACCCCCGGCCCTCTCCAGCCTGACCCTGCTCTCTTACCTATGCTCAAACCTCTCAGGCTCAGAGTTTGTGAGGCCACAGGGACACAAAATCTGTAAGAACCTGGATTTTCAGGTTTTCCTGACAAGACATCTGGCAAAACTTAACTCTCATTTGCATGTGGCCAAAATTAGTGGAAGCTGTTCTTTTGAGTGTGGACACACCAGTTTGCCACCCCCAACCCCCATTATGTTCCTGTCTGGCCCCAGTAAGTATCTGAGTTTGCAGCTCCCAGTTCTTTCTATGTCATGAGTGTCTTAGTTACTTTTCTCATTGCTGAGACAGAATACCGGACACCCAAAGTTAAAGACAGAAAAGTTTATTTAGCTCACAGTTTGTGGAGGTTTCAGTCTATAATCGACTGGCTCCAAGGCAGGGTGGCACATGACAGAGGGGCAACAGTTCGTGGCAGCAGAAGACAGCAAAAGCAACGAGAGAGAGTGAGTGAGAGAGAGAGAGAGAGAGAGAGAGAGAGAGAAAAGCCTCTTCCTGTCCCTTATATTGTATCCGGTCTACCAGGATTAGGGCAGTGCCAATCCAATCAGTGGACCGATCCAGCAATCACCTCCCCTTAATCCCCACATCCTTAATCCCAGCATTGCACTATGAATCAATCACATGCTGTAGATTCAGCCACCTCTGAAAAAACTTTATGACTGCATGAGGCTTTGGGGTGACATCTAGACACAAACTTTAACAATGAGTTTTTTATTTTTACTGTAACTAACAATAGTCACACCCAGGAAACAATTCCAGATCTTGAATGGCAAGTCCAAAGATAATACTGCTTTTTTTTTTTTTTTCCTTTCTTTTGTGGCTGTTCCCTCCCCTTCTAGAATTTTGATTCTTCATTGTACCATAGAATTAGTGAATAAAATATGTGTGCCCATTCCTCCAAAGCAAAGGGAAGGGGACCAAGAGATAGAGGGGAGGCGGGAAAGGGGATGAAAAAAGAATTCAGACGTATGCTATACATGTACCAACTCCCACAATGAGTGGAATCATTATGTACTACAAATGCGTACTAATAAAAATCACAGTGAAACAACAAAAAACCCCAATTCACAATGCCCCCCAAAAGCAATTAGTTCTAGGCAGACCATTGAACATACACATTTTTATGATTTTATTCATAATACTCATAACAATAAGTCTATTCTTCAGTCTTATTTTGACTTTGAACTTTTATGTTTTCAGGGCAATCATTACAATAGCTAAAGGCATTTTTGATGATTATGCCCTTGATTTTCAGATTATGTGTTACATTTGTAAGAAAAAACAAATATAAACAATTGTATGACCATATGATATATTTGTAATACATTTATTTGATTGATTAAAAATCCCACTTAAAAGATAATTTCTAATGTGCTTATAGTAAATATGAACCTTTTTTAAGCTTTCACCACCTGCTTTATTTTTAGACCCCTCTTTCCTGTCATATCCAAATCCAATTTATGTAAACTAATAGCAGGGTTTTCAGGTGTCTGATGTCATTACAGCCTTTTGAGAAATAGCTTTAAGGCAAATTTTACTTTATGCCTAGAATTAGCCATTCTGGCAACTCTTGTCTCACCTTATCTTAGGACAAATGGCATCTCCACATTTAAGTCAAGCCATGCATTATAGGGCTTTGAACACTTCCATTTCTTAGATTCCTTTAGAAGTATGAAAGAGGAATTAGGGTAATTTGCTTTTTATTGAGCCTGACTTTAACAAACTTGTTATATAATTATTTTAATACTTTGTATAATGCTGTTAGGTCGATGTCCACCTCCAAATAAAATCCTAATTATTGTAGATAAAATGTGATCAGGAAATTAGGTCTTTGCTTAATAACTTTAGTGGTGATAATATAAAGGACACATAATTGCTATTTGCAGGGATGGACATAGAACTAAAAATTTATGTTTCATTATCCCTCTTCTTTTGCTACAGTGTATCGCTGTATCACACCCAAATCTGGTGGGAATATAAAGGTAACCTGAATGTTTTTTTTTTTTTTTTTGGTAGGTGCCAGGGGTCAACCCCAGGACCTCGCGCACCAACAGGCGCCCGTGCCGCTGAGCGATATCACCGGCCCTTTTATCGTATGTGTGATCCGGGAGTCGAACTCGGGCCCTTGCGCTTGCCGGGCAGGCGCTTTCGCTGCTGAGCCATCTCACCGGCCCAATGTTTTTGAAATGTAGCAAACCTCTTTTTAAGTACAAAATAACCCTACAACTAACTGGAGCCTTGGAGGAACTGAATTGTTTTTACTGCAAGTTGTTTCCAAGGAGGGATACATGACTGGTACCATAGATACAGCCTTGTTAATCTGGAAGGCAACAGTCACCTTTTGGGGCTTTCATGGCACAGGGCTCAGGGCAGGATTATCACAAAGTCCTGCACGTTTCTCTCCTAAACTCAGTGAGAGTTAGCGGACAGAACAGTGTCCCTGATACCACCAAGAATCATTGGAGATAGACCGAGAAGAAGGAAATGAAATTCTTGCCTTCAGCAGTGGACTGAAAAGTGGGGTTTTACTTATCTTCAGTTAAAAGGACAATTTAGTCAGAATTTCAGTACCCAAGATTTTGTGGTCACATTGACTTTGTCCTATGTTTTGTGGGTCATTTGCATGAGGTTGAGGTATAGGCATAGGAGCAGAGGTATGGGACAGTCTTCATTTCATCAAACCAAAGAGGCATGCAGATGCAAGGTGCCATAGCCCCAGATATCAACACGAGCTGGAGCACCCCCTGCCCTACCAAGCCTCTGGCTCCAAAACTCAGGTGGGTCACTGTGTCTACCGGGAGCAAGTGAGAGTGCAGGTCTCCACCCCTGCACTCCTGCTGCCCAGACCCCATGAGGCCACCTGCCTTTGCCTCCTTGCTCAGTAGAGATCTGTGAGCAATCCTTTCAGATGTTCTCTTGCATTGTGTGAACTGGCGGAGATTCCAGAATAACAGAATAGCTTTGTTAGTCTGGTAATTAAGACAGGAGTGACATTCAAACACAGCCTGGACAGGACGTGGCAAATTACTGCATTCTTTGTGTGAAAAGCTGTTCCCAGTCTGCTTTGTCTGCCCTCCTGGGATCTCATCATCTCCACTAAAAGTCAAAATGGGATTTGGTACCCTCTATTCCCTTATCTTTTCCCCCCTAATATATATCTGCTTTGTGGGAGCTATGTTTGTCAAAATGTGCTAATTTATGGCATTATGGGGGAAAAATGAAACCTCAGCTTTCCATTCTTGTTCCTCCAAGCAGCTTTCTCAAGGATCTCATCCTTTCTCCCTCCCTCTCTATTTCTGGGGAGCTTATTTGCTAAACAGAACATGTTCTCCCCACTACCACCCACCCACTCCCCACCCTCAGCATGTGGAGGCAGGCAAATGGCCACCCATCACACCTTTTTCAAGTATGTTATACATACAATTGTCTCACAGCTAATAGCTCCTTCTATTGTCCATAATTTATCACTGTCAAGGTTCTTTACATTTATTTCCTCCTTATGTGTTTCATAAGAAATCTATGCTACTACTATTGTGTCCCTGGATTTCATTAGCATAAACTGCATGATGTCAAATAAATATATATTCTGTATCACAGTAGAGTCTGTGTTCTTTGCAAAGAACAGGATGTTACTTTTATTGGTATGTTTTTTTCTTATTTCCTTACAGTCTTTTTCTTTTCCACAAAACCATTATGAAGTGAGTACCAAAGGTATCCTGGGTAATTAGCCATTACAGGACTGTCACAGAGGGTTCCACAGTCAATACAAAGATAATTTGGGCAATGGTGAATGACAGTGCTATCCAGACTTTTGGGATAATCAAGGACACATCCAGCTGTACCAGACATCTGTCAGACTCATGAATCATTTCAACTGGCTCGACAATAGCCAGGCAGCCCCGGCGAAGGTAAACACAACAGCAGGCAGCCCGCGATCACAGGCAGCAGCGCTTGCTCCTGCAGAAAGCCTGCCTTGGTGCAAGAGGAGAGCCCTGTGCAAAGAAGGACATGTGTGACGCCTTCCTGTTGGTTAAAAATAATAATAATAATAAGACAAAAGAAAAATGTAAGTCAAATGGTTGAGTGAAACAGTAAACACATTATGAAAATATTTGTTTTTGTCCTGGCTAAAAATAAAATGCAGACTCAAAAAATTGTTTGAGATCTATTGGTCATAATTGCTTTTATGTAATTAACTCTATTTCCAAATCTTTCCAGGCTTTTCTGTGCGTCTGAGCTTTATACTTTAAAGGATATTTAAAAGTTAATGCTGCTTTTATGGGCTTTTCACTTGCAAAGTTCCTCTGCAAGGGTGGCGAGCTATTTGAGGAGCAGTCTGGGATAGAAGGCCTTGGAATGGTATTTAAATTCTCTAAAATGGGAAGAAGACTCACACAACGGACTAAACTGAATTGTGAGCAATATTTTTCCAATATGTCTCCTTGACATTCACACATGGCAAATAGAACTCTGATTCTGAACTATGTACAAATAACCACATGATCGTGGATTTTCTGTGAAAGCATATACGTAAGAATTTATCCTGGTTAGCTTTGTCAGGATATTTTCTGATTGTCCTAGGCTATCCACAAGTCCCCAGCTGAGACCAGGAGCAAGAAACTTGTCAGTTTGCTGTCCCCACCCCCTTGACTCACAAGAAGCTATTCTTGTACAAATTACTTTTATGAGTTACTTAATAGGCTATTCATCCACAGTTCCTTATTAATCCTTTAAATGTCAGTCTAGTCACACAGTGATGGCGAACCTTTCAGAGTTTGCAATGATACAAACAGCCCGCTGCAGCCTGCGCGCCGTAGATTCGCCACCACTGGAGTGTGTGCAGAGGCCTCTGAATTGAGGCGGCATTGTGGGACCTGCAGTGAGGCAGGGACCAGGCCCCTGGGTGATGCTGGGAATTTGGGATCCCAGGTAATCCAGGTGTCTGTCCTGGAATTCAGCATCACAGTGCATTTTTTCATTAATTCTACTAACTTTGGGGGCATTTTTAAAAGGCAGCTTTATTGAGGTATAAACTGCACTCTTCAAAGTACACAACCTGCTGCATTTGACGTGTGTGAACACCAGGGAAGCCATTGGAACAGCCAAGACAGTGGACACACCCATCACCCCCAAACTTCCTGATATAATTTGTAATCCTCCCACCCACCTCTCTCTATTAACCTGACCCTGGCAGCCACTCAAATGCTTTCTAGCACTATAAATTATTTTGCATTTCCTAGAATTTTATATAAATAAACCCATTTAGTACATACTTTGTGTCCACATATGCACACTTATTGGGCCTGGAATGTATGAGTAATTCATTCCTTTTTACTATCAACTAATACTGCATTGTATGTATTATATCACAATTTATTCATTTCACCTACTGGTAGACTTTTTTTTCAGTTTTTGACTATTGTAAATAAAAGTGTTATGAATATTTATATACAGGTAATGGAATGGATATATATTTTCTTTCTGTTGGATAACTACATGCCACACTCTTTTCCAAAGTGATTGGACCATTTATATTATCACCACCAGCAGTGTATAATTCCTATTCTTCCACATCCTGGTAATACTTGATATGATCAGTTCTTATTCATTTTGTCATTTTGATAGATGTGTAGTGATATCTCACTGTGCTTTTAATTTTCAGTTCCTTAATGACTAATTACATTATTTCATGTGCTTATTTACATCTATGTATCTTCTTTGGTAAAGACTGTGAAAATATTTTGTCTATTTGTCAAAGTAAGTTTTCTACATGTCACTAGGTCTACTTCTGGACACTGTTATGTTTCCTTAATCTGTTGCTCTAACCTTATGCAAATACCGTACTTCTTTATTACTGTAGCTTAGATATCAATGAAAGGCAGTACTAGTCCTCCAGTCAGTTATTTTTAAATTTATTTTGGCTGTTTTAGGTCTTTCACATTTTCATGTGAGGCTAGACTCACCATACAGAAAGACAAGCTTGTATTTTGATTAGGGTTGTGTTTAATCTATAGCTCAGCTTAGAAGGAAGTCACATTTTAGCAACAATGGGTTTTCCAACCCATCAGGGGAAAGGCACATCTTTCCATTCTTTAGGTCTATATTTCTCTCAGCAATATTTGTAGTTTTCAGTGTGATGTATCTTTTGTTAGACTTGTACCTAAGTATGTCATATTTTATTCTGTTAAAGATGTTAATTTTTAATTTTAATAAATTATATAAATGATTATTACTGCTTTTACTTCAATTTCTCCATGTTTGTTATTAGCATATACAAATAGAACTGATTTTTATGTGTTAACCTTATATACAATAATCTTGCTAAATTCATTTGTTAGTTCTAATAGCCTTTTTATAGACTCCACTGGGGTTTCTACTTAGACAATTATATTATGGATGAGGATAACTTTATTTCCTCCTTTCAATCTGGATGCCTTGTATTTCTTTTCCTTGTCTGGCTATTCTGGCTAAAATCTTCACTGTATGTCGAACAGAAGTAGCAAGAACAGGCATCTTGGTCTTGTTCCTGATTTTAGGCAGAAAGATTGTCATTTACCATCATGTGTAATATGAGCTGTGGGTTTTTTCTAGATGCTTTTTATCATGTTAAGGATGTTGCATCTCCTTCCTAGTTTGCTTAGAGTTTTTATGAGGGTACTGGATTTTTACAATTTCAATTTAGATGAACATGTGAGTTTTCTTTTTTAGTTAGGATAGTGACAGGTTTTTCTGAAGTAAACCAACTCTGCATTCCTGGGATAATCCCCAACTGCTCATAGCATATTATCCTTTTATATATTGTTGAATTTGATTTGTTAATGGTTTGTTCAGAAATTTCACATCTGTGTTTATGAGGGATAATAGTCTCATAGAGTTTTCATTTCTTATACAGTGTTTATCTGGTTCAGCTACCTGAAAAATGTTCTCTACTCTTCAATTTTTCAGATGAGTTTGTGCAGAATTAGATTTTTTCTCCTTTAAATATTTTTGTCACCATTTTATTGAGATATGATTTATATGCTATACAATTCACCCATTTAGAGTACACAGTTCAGTGACTTTTAAGGTATTCACTTAATATAGAACACTTCTATTTCTTCCCTCTTGACCTTTATGTTGTTGTTATATGTTATATATATATATATATATATATATATATATATATATATTAAACTCCTGATGTATTACATTGTTTCTAACTTAAAAGGGAATTGCCTTTTAAAGATATTTTAATAAATAAAATATTTTAGATTATAAGTGTCTTATATACTTATCTTTGTAGTTACCTTTCCTGTCCACATTTCCATCTGGTATCATTTTCTTTTTGCCTGAAGGACTTCCTTTAATATTTGTCTGCTGGTGAGAAACTATTTCAGCTTTTGTATGTCTGAACGTGTCTTTATTTCACCTTCATGTATGAAATATTTTCAGTGGGTATAGTTCTAGCTGATGGCTTTTTTCTTTTCCTTTCACTACTTAATGATATTGCTCCAATGTCTTCTTACTTACATTATATCTGAGAAGAAATATGCTGTCATTCTTCTATTTGATCCTATGTCCAAAAAAAATGTCTTTTGGCCTCTGGCTGTTTTTAAGATTGTTTATCACTGGTTTTAAACAATTTGATTATGGCATACGTTGGCATTATTTGCTTCATCTTTCTTATGCTTGTGTTTTTTGAGCTGCTAGGATTGTGAATCCATTATTTCACCAAATTTGGAAAATTGTCAGTCATTTTTCTCTTCAAATATTTTACTCCCCTTCGCTCTTCTTTCCTTCAGACACTACAATCTTCTTGGCAGTCTGCCCTGTGAGCCATGACTACCTTGGTCTCCCTGGACTCTGTTCTGCCCCTCAACTCTATGCATCCATAGCTGTGCTTGGGTTCTTCCTGCTGTGACACTGGGATCTCTCTGAGCTGGTCCCACGGTTCACAGATGCTCTTGAAATTTTTTTGATTCTTCACACTACATGTTTCATTTGAGAAAGTTTTTACTGTTATGCTTTCAAATTCTTTCATCTGCGAATGTTTGATCTGCTGTTAATTCTTTCCAATGTCTTCTTTTATTTCAGATGCTGTAGTTTCCATCTCCAGAGATTCAACTTAAGTCCTTTTTTATATCTTTCATGTCTCTGCCTACTTTTTAAATATATGAAACACAGCTACAATGACTATCTTAATAGCCTCTTAAGCTAAAAGTCCTGGGTCAGTTTCAGTGTGTTGATAATTCTCCTAACTCAGGGCCATATCATTCTGCCTCTTTATATTCCTGTTAATCATTGATTGAACAGAAAGCATTACTAATTTTAGGTTGAGCTATATTTTAGAATACAGGTGAGTTTTTTGGAACCAGTTTTATCCTTTCATACCTTGCTTTTGTAGTGTGTTAGGTGGTTCTGATGAAGAATACAGTCTTGGAGTTAACCTATCTCCACCAATGAGGCAAAGTCTTAGCGTTCCAGCCAATATCTGTGAATTGGGAGGCTTTCCATTTGGGTTGATGGTAACAGGCACTACTCCTGGCCCATGTGCATGCACATGCTGTTCTCTTTAATTTTTGGGGGTGTATTTTTCCCAGCCTCACATAGCTTCCTCACACATATTCACTGGTCGCTACTCTGCCAAATACTTGGGGTCCTCTCTGCAGTTTCCCAAAATTGTTTCTCTGTGCAGCAATCTTCTTGGCAGTCTGCCCTGTGAGCCATGACTACCTTGGTCTCCCTGGACTCTCTGCTCTGCTCCTCAACTCAATGTGTCCACAGCTATGCTTGGGTTCTTCTAGCTGTAACACTGGGATCTCTCTGAGCAAGAAGATAAGCAAGGAAATTATAGGACTCCCTCCATTTGTTTCCCTTCTCTCCAGGACCACTGTTCTTCATTGTCTGATCACTAACATCTTAAAAGTTGTTGTGTCATATATTTCATCCTTCTGTTCTTTAAGCCACTCCAGCTGACTCAGACAATTGGTGAGCAACATTTATTATTCATCTCCTATGTGCTGTTTAACAAATGTAGAAATGAACCTACAGAGATGAGATGCGCTCCTAGTCATACCCCATAAGAAATCACAGAATAAGGCATCAAGGCCCTATTGCTTTCATTTCAAACTCAGTTTTTATCTCTACTACACCTCCCTTTATACATACAAAAAAAAAAAGAAAGAAAGAAAGAAAGAAAGAAAGAAAGAAAGAAAGAAAATAAACCTTCTGCCCACAATTTCTGTTTTTGATATATAAAGGAAATGAACATTGTCTTAGTTACTTTTCTTGTTGCTGAGACAAAATATCCATCACCCAAAGTTAAAGGAGGAAAGGTTTATTGTAGCTCATAGTTTGTAGAAGTTTCAGTCCATAATTGGCTGGCTCCTAGGCAGGGCAGCATGGAGGAGGGCATCACAGAGGAGAAACAGCCCATGGCAGGCAGAAGGGAGCAAAGTAGCAAAGTAGCATGCAGCAAGTGACCACAGCAGCTCTCTTTCTGTCTCTTATATTCTATCCAGGCTACCCGCCCTTGATCCCAGCATCACATCCTTAATCCCAGCATCACACACCCTAGATCCAGCCACCTCTGAAAAGCCCCACCTATGAATGCATGAGGCTTTGGGGGGACAACTAGACACAAGCCATAACAAACATTATCAGTCTTGTTTTATATAAATGCCTGTCAAGTCTTCCCCAAGTCTATAATCCCAGTTTCTTCTAATACTCTATCCTTATATGAGGATAGGAATAAATTTGAAACCAGTTCACTCCAAATGTCCTACCTCTACCAAGCCATTTGCCTTTTATACAATCACAGCTAATTATACAACGAAAACTTTATCTTCTCACGTGGAACAGTAAAACAATTGAATAAACCAAGGCAGCTGAAAGTGCAGCTAAAGCATGGTCATTTTAGGAGACTGGGATAACATCATCCAGAGGATTTATTTCTATCTTTCTCATTTATTCATCATCATTCCCTCAACATGCACACATCCAGTGCTTTCTACAGTCTGGACACTGTTCTCTGCCTCAGGGTGGGCTTAAAAAGGGGAGCGCCAGTTGTTTCTCTCAGGGATCAGGGATCAGATCAAGAGCTGAGGTCTGGTAAGAGAAGCCTGTGAGTAATGCAGGCCAGAGTGAAGATGCTCTAGTGAACAAAGGGTAATTAAAGTATATGGAGAATATTTAAATTTTAAAACTGTATTACAGTAAGATTCATTGCCATTGATCCCCCTCAAAATACTCCCCTTCGCTTGGAACATACTTACCCCATCATTCTTGCCATTTTCTGAAGCAGTTCTGGAAATTTACTTTTGTGAGTGTCTTTACTAGATGTGATCAAAAATATGGTGAATGCTGCTGTGGAGCACTACCCAGTGGAAAGGCCAGCCCACATTACCGTGTGTTAGTGTCTCCTGATTCACCTTATTCACCAATGCTGTTACCATGTACTTCTGCATCTTCCCTGAAGTCACAATGACCACAAAAGGTAAATGTTTTGAAATGATTCAGAAAGTAGAGGCAGCCCCAACAGCACAGCTAAAAACACTCTTGAAAGAAGATGGTAGGATTATTGTGTTTGAAGTGAGGAGGAGTATTTTGAGGAGCTCTAATAGCACTATGCCTTCTACTGTAATACATTTTTTTAAATGTAAGCATTCACTATATTTTTCGACCATACCCCATAGACATGGGGCAGTGAGGGCACATCATTAACATTAAAACACAACAGGTCACCATGGGGAATGTGACAAAATATAGGAATCCCTTCTTTATCTCCAAGCAACTGACCTTCCCTTAAGTTCCTGATTTAAACTGGTAAACTTGTGGTCCTCAGTTTAGAGTGCATGCTGTGGTGGGCTGATACCTAGGAAGTTGTGAAATCTCTTGAAGGGCTTCTAAATAAGGTACTGCTTATGCTGCCCTAGGAATCATGAGCTAGGAGGCCATGAGAGCATCTTCATCCCCTGTCAGCTATCATTTCCTGCTCTACTTTTTGTAGCTGGAACCCAAAGTGCTGCCAAAGCATTATAGACTAAGCTCACCTATTTCAGGATTTTTTACACATATCCTTTATTTCTGGTCTGCATTGTTCCTATGGCATGGCTCAGTACCATTTCTAGATCCCAGGCACTAGGAAACATTCCACCCAAATGAGCCTTCCAAAGTGAAGAGGAAGGAGCAGAGGATGTTCCTGGGCCAGAAGGAACCAGGCTGCCATAGGATGGGACATGCAAGTATGAGGTCACCTGGTGAGGGCAAAGGGACTGGATGGAGGAATACTGTAGAGCAGAAGGTGGACCAATAAGCCATCTGTATCCTTTTAAAGGAATAAACTTGAGCCGAACTCTCCAGTACAAGTTTTATTCTGATTTTTATGTGTCTTTGGGAACTTGGGAAGAAAATTGTAGTTCTTTGTAGATCAGTTCCACATTTTCACTCACCTTCTTTCAGTGCCAGCAGCAACTCGAAAAGCTACTTCAATTTGGAAAGGAATCAGGGTCGTGAAGACCATGCTGCTTTGAAAATCACAGCCCCAGAAGCTCCAAGAAAGGCCTCCTTCTCTAACCTCAGAGGGCAGTGTCCAGGAGTGAGGGACATGGCACTATGTCAGCCTTCCTACAGAGCCCTTTTAAGGGAAGCCCATGAGTAACCTCTAAATGACATAAAATCTTAGCATCTCAGTAACTGTGAGGTTATAATGGGCACTGCCAATATAACTATTCATTTTGCACAATATCAGCTACAAACCATGGATGCTGGTGTGGGTTTATTTTGATCCACATTCACAAGCACATTAAAGAGTCCTTGGGAGTTGAGAGCAAGAGTTGGCACTAATGTTCCCCTAAGCAAATCATCTGGGAAGGAGAGCTTCCTAGGGACGGAAATTAGAAACCCCAAATGGGTCAGACCAAGATGAGTTAGCACAGTAGTTAAGAAGAGAGACAGGGAAAGGAGAAAACCTAAGTTCAGCTCCGGCTACTTGACTAGCTTCTTAGTCTAGGGTCCATAGTTAACTTCTCTAAGTCTCAGTTTCCTCTTCTGACTGATGGATGTGTTAGCGGTTCTTCCCCACAGAATTCTTAGGTGGATTCAATGACATAAATTAGTGCTTTGCCCTGTGCCACGTGTGTAGTAAGCACTCTGAGTGTTACCTAGAAACACCGTGGCGGGGGGAGGTGGGCCCTGGTCCCAGAGGAGCACAGAGGATGTAGCTGACAGTGGAAGTGGGCAAGAAGGAGGAGGCAGCGAGACACTGGTTAGGGCTGAGGATAAGGCACCCCCAATCTAGCACTGGCATTTAACTCTGGCTGCACACGGAATCTGTTTGAGTCATTTTAAAGTGGTTTTTAATGTGTTTGTTGGTTTTTGTTTTTAATACCAATTTAATGGGTCTGGTGTGGGGCCAGAGCATCAGAGATTTTTCCCAAGTGTTGCTAGTGTGCAGCTAGAGGTGAGAACCACTGATTTAGAGGATGTGCATCTGGATGACCTTGGATCCTGTGCCAAGGTCTGAAAGCAATGAGGAAGAAAGGGACCTAGACTGATCCTGGGTACGTGGCCTCACTAACTGGAAGACCCTCTGCCATTTCTCCAAATGGGAATGAGTGAGGGCATGGAGCAGCTATTTTGGAACCAGTGGGGTACGCGGCCATGGGAAGCAGAGCTGAATGTGAGACCACCTTGCCTTCTAGAGACTGCCAGCAGGTGGGGACAGCAAGTGTGTACACAGCAGACAGCGCAGTGGCAGAAAGACTCTAGGAGCAATATATACTGGGTGCCACAGATGTCCAGAGACAAAAGAGACTAACTTGCGTGTGAGGGCTTTGTGGAAAGACCATGAAGTCAGCAGTGTGTGGGATAAACTTATATAAAAGGAACTTATGTAAAAGGGAGGGAGGGAGAGAGATGGGGCCATTGTCAGGCAAGCTGGTAGATGCCCAAATTAAGGCAGAGGCTGTGGGCATGGAGCAGAGCAGTCAAGGAAGGCCGGATGCAGAAGCCATGAGCTTGGGCAAGCACTCTGTGTTCACACTGCCAAGTGAGGCTTCCCTTTCTGTCTCCCCTCAGGCTCCGGGGCTGAGATCCTGGTCTCAGAGCCTTTTGTAGCCAATCTGCCTCTCTGGGAAGTGTGCAATCACTCTGCCCTTCACTTCTGTGGCCTTTGGAGTTCCCGTTTCTGACAAGCAGAATGACTTAGTGGGATTTGATGGACCTTTCACCTTCCTAACTGCCTCTGTCTCCGCAGCCTCTTAGCTTCTCTCTGCAAGCAGTTTCTGCCATCTGGCTCTCCAGCCTCCACCAACCTGATACTGATTTACCAGGTCTTTCTCTTCTCTTCTACCTTGACTACCTTCCTGATAGATTGGCTTTCCCACAAGTGTGGAAGATACAAAGTATCAGTAAATTGGAATTTGCATAAACTTTGGGAAACAATTTTTACATTGTGCCAAGGTATCGGGACAGTAGTGCATCTTTATTAGATTGCACAGACCCTGTTGCAGGGCACCAGGCCAGATCAGTAATTTCTTTTTGTTTTGTTTTTTCATTTCCCCGCGACTTTCTGTGAGGTCTGAAAGTTGCTGAGTTCCAGCTGCACTGCTTCCCAAGGATCTAACAATAACTATCACATTACAGGTGGGCAAGCAGGGGCATAACAACACCCTGAGAGACAGCACAAAGTTCATCTTATCAATCCTCATGTGCCAGAAACATATACGTATGTGTATATATATTTAGGGATAGACACATATATATAAATTTTACTCTCATTAAAATACATTGGCTATGCTTCCAAACCTTACCCCATCTATAGCCTTGAATTACCCTATCTGGCAACATTTTAACCTACCCTGTGAAGCAAATTTCCATGTGCAAGCATTTGGCCTAGTTTAAATCAAGCCCAAAGCTTTAGTTATCCATTATTGCCTTTTCATAATCTGTCTTAATTGTTATCGATTTGCATATCTGGACGGTGCAGGGAGATGTTCAGAGCCTTCTGTCTATTTTGCTGCTGGTCTCCAGCTCATCCTCAGCTCTCCCCTGAGTCTCTCTTTAGCTTCTGCTCCTCCTCTACGCCTCCTGCCCCATAGAGGCCCCTACTCCTGCAACAAAATCAATTATCGACAAAAAGCAACCTGGTAAATAATAGGCAATTAAAAATCAATTATTCAAAAGAACATTCAATATGGAAAGACAATTGAGCTTTATTCAATAGCAAAGAGAAATAATATTTTCTCTCTATATATTATATATAATGTATATTACATATATAATATATATGTACATATATATGAATCAAGTCAAGACATTCAAGGAGAAATTTGTGCCCAGGGTTTGACCAAGGTCCTGGTGGTACCCCATTTGTGCTGATCTCTCCCAAGTCCTACTTCCTCCACACTGGCTGGATTTAGGCTATCAAGATTCTAGTAGGGGTCTGCAAACTGTTGTCTTTTGGTCTTTGAGTAACTGGTGACAGCAAAGAAAAATGCCGGTGGTAGTCATGCTGTGGGGAGAAGATTGGTATTTTGATGATGGATGAAGTTAAAATTTCACAGAACCTGTTAAATCTACCAACTAGTTTGTAATTATCATCAATAACTTTTCCTCATAGCGTTATCCTTTCTAGCTGTCCACATGAAGAAGATGAAGTTGAAAACTCATTTGAACCAGTTCTTAGGGCTGAATTAAAGAGATCAGATGCAGGTTTTCTGCTGTAAGATAGGAGAAGAATTAACTTGGCTGCTATGCGAAAGAGACCCAGCATGGCGTGAGCTTTGAAGATCTCTCTGAAGCTAGGAATATAAAGAATGGTGGGATTTAGGAATATGTGACAATAAAATCTCCCTTCTTGAGTAAATTGCGTAGAAACCATTCTCTGAGTCCTAAACTGTTTCAGTGTGTTTAGTATAATTTAAAATGTAGGTTCAAGTGGGAGGGCCAGAAATGATTTCTCTAGAAATAAAACAGAGGATATGCTCACAAGGTAAAATGAAAAGGCTGAGCAAAGTAATGAAGATGAAATTCCTCTGCCTTCAGCTTTCAGGTCAGCAGGAGCACAGTAGTAGAGCAAGTTCCTGATGTAGGCCCCCCTGACGTAGGAAAGGGTGTCTTGGGGTCAGGGGCCATGTGGGCAGATTAAGAGCAAGAGATCACCTGGGTGGATTTGTCAAACTGTAAGTAGCAAAGAGCTCACTTCAAGGCAAAGATAACCCATTGGAGGAAGGAGAGTGGGAGGTGAAAGGTTTGGGAAGTGGTTTGCTGGTCTGGGGATATACCTCAATGGTAGAGCTTGCCTAGCAAGTCCAAGGCCCTGTGTTTGACTCCCTGTGCTGTCAAAAAAAAAAAAAAAAAAAAAATGAATTTGGAATTAAATCCAAAATGCCCCCAAACAACAATCAAACAACACGATCAACACAATAAGCAAATAATTTAAAACAAAGAATTAAATTAATGCAAGCCTTCTCATTCTAAATGATGAAAAGAATGTGACGTTCTGTGAAGGCTTTGATCCAAGTCTGCTCTGAATCCCTGAACCACTCAAATTATTTCTGGTTCTGCCCCAGAAATGCTTGCATTCTAAATGAAGTTCCATCACATATTTCCCATTGAAGGGGAAGAGTGAACTTGCAGTTTTAAGTGTTTTCTCTAAATTTTAAATTTATTCTAGGTGGGGGTTTTTTGTTGTTGTTTTTGTTGTTTGTTTGTTTGTTTGTTTTTAGAGGGAGTAACTGAGGATTGAATTCAGGACCTTCACACTGAGCTACATCTCCAGCCCTTTTGATTTTTATTTTTGAGACAGGGTCTTGCTAGTCAAACTTAAATTTGTGATCCTCCTGCCTCAGCCTCCCAGAGTGCTAGGATTACAGACATGTGCTACCATGCAGGCTATTTTAGGTTTTTATATATGAACTCCTTTCAGTTTATCAACTGTTTAAGCAAGTAAATGTTTGAATCCTGAATTTTTTTCTTCATATTGAATAGTACACATAATGTTGTTTTGCATATATTTATAGAAGCCTAAAATTTAAGACATGCAATTCAAAGTTATTAAAAATTGCTACATTTTGATGACTGAGCCTAGGGAAATAAAAGCAAGAGACAAAGAACAATGTTTTTAAAGCAGCTTTAGTAACTTCATCCACTATTTGTTGCTTTTGGCTCTAGGATTTGTCTGCCTATAGATTCCTAAAATTAAGAAGAAAAACTCTAGTTCCAATGTAAGGACTCAAACTGACCTTGTTTTAAATATTCTTTTTCCTTCTATCTGTAGTCTATTTAACGAATATGTAGCCATGCTTGAAAAGCACTTGACAAGAATGTCACCACTCCCTACTCTTATGCTTAGACAGATACCATTAATTGATCATGGGACTCTTTATTCAGAAGGTTGGGACAAGCCACAATTCTTCTCTATGCATCTTTCCAAGCACCCACTAAAATGGATTGGAATTAGCATAAGAAATGAATTCTATTTTATGTCTTGAGGCAGGTATCTAAATACAATTTTTAAAAGCCTAAGATACGGTAAGGATTTTGCCAAAGTGTTTTGTTTTTGTTTTTGTTTTGGGGGGGTTGTTTGTTTTTTCCATGACTCACTACCCTGCAGTATAAAGAAACAGTAAAGGAAGTAGCAACATTCCTAATCTAGTATCTATTTTGTTGTTATTCACTAAACAGATTGTTCTTATGTCTGTTGCTATTTAAGTGCAACATAATTACATATTATGGAGTATATATACTACTTTAATAGAGGTTATTATTTATGCTTTGCCGTAACTATTTTTATTTGTTTCATTAGAGTACATAAATACTTTGGGGAGGGAGGCTTTTTTAAGATGAAAAGATGATTTTTAATTATTATGGCTTTCTTTGCTTAGAGCTGATTTTCATAATTAACACCTATTAGAGTCAATGCAAGCATGTATTTTATGCTCGCTGGAGTATACAAAATTTAGCCTCTCTCAGTGGTGAGCGAGCAGTAGCATTTTCACAATAACCTCTACACATAATAGTAAATTATGTCAGTGTGTCAACCTATACTTTCTATACTATCACAAGTATTTTTGCCAAGTTTGCACTGTCATGTTTGCTTGATGAAAATGTCCATAATAAAATTTCATGTTAATAACTGATGAGTTAGATTAGTCCTGACTGATCAGCAGGTGCAACCCGAAAGGCTGGAAGTCAATGAGAGAGACAGAGAATTGTGTTCTTGACTTTGTCAAAACTATAGTGTCTTATTCTATCTCTTTTCTGTTGCTATAATAGAATACTGGAGACTGGGAAATTTATAAAGAATAGAAGTTTATTGAGTTCATGGTTTTGGAGGCTTGGAAGTCCAAGAGCATGGCCTGGCATCCAGTCAGGGCCTTCTCACCATGTCGTAACATGGTGGAGGGCACTGCACGGAAAGACAGAGCAAGCGTGCTAGCTCAGGTCCCTCTTCCTGTCCTTAGAGACACGAGTGCCACTGTGGGAGCCCCAACCTCATGATGTCATCAAGTCCTAATTAGCTCCAATGGCCCCATTTTCAATTACCATCAAAATATGAATTTGAAGATTGTACTTTCAACACAGAGCAAATTTGAAGTTTTGTTTATGTTGATATTCCTTGTTTGGCTTTTTTCTCTAAACTTCTTAATTTTGTTATTGCTTTTCATAGCAGAGACCTGCTAATGCTTCACTGGCCCCATTTTCTCCTTTTCTTGGGCACAGAGCTGGACAATGTCTTCCAATCTGATCTGCACTTAAGTACAGCCACTTAAGTTCAGCACCAGCCCCGTGAAATAGGAGTAGAAGTGATACAAGCTACTTCCAAGCTTAGCTCGTTAAAACTTCTCAGATGCACCCGCCATACTCTTTTCCCTTCTACCACCTTGATACAGACAAGCACTGTGAACTTGGAAGCCAAGACTGAAGATGGCCAAGTCAGTAGTTGAAGCGAACCAGAGTCCCTAAATCATCGCCAAGTAGTAGCACCAATTTTGGCTTTATGGGGGCAAAAAGTAAATGTGTATCATGTTTGACCCATTATACATTGCCAGATATATTTATTCATTGTAACTGCTACCATTATGTTTAATACACAGTTTTCCCAAGCAATTCCTTAGATCAGTGCTTCTGCATCTAGGTGTAGGGTGGTGGGAAAAAGTTGAGTTGAATTGGGGGAATCATAAACTGCTAGGTAACTTTTTCACTCTGCACATTCTAACCATCCATTACCCAGACTTATTCAAACCCCTATCCTGACACTTTGGGCAGGGATGGAAAGAGTAATACCTGAAGGAAACTGAAGTCAGGAAACGTTGCATAACTTGCTGAAGGTCACATAGAAAGAAACTGGCAAATTCACAATTCAAAGGTAGGTAGTCGAAGTTCAAAGCCCACATTTTTACCTGCCATTTTAGCTTGTCTCCTGACTCTCGGCAGACATGGTCAGAGGAGTTGGACTTCACTGGATTTCTTAAATGTACTCTGAATTGTCTATATGTGCAATTTACTTGGAAGGGTATCTTCAACCACATCTTAGTACTAATTTGCTATTGAATTTCTAACTATCACGTTTATAACTTTTTTTTTTTTTGTACCAGGAATCAAACTCAAGACCTTGTGCTTGCCAGGCAGACACTGTGCCACTGAGCTATATCCTCGGCCCTATAACTTACTTCTTTTCAATAAAAGTTAGTATGGTTGTCACAGACAGATTTAGGAAGAACTACGTACCCAGGAAAATATAACTGTACACTACAAAGCAATATACATAGTTTGTGAGCTATCTTGCTGCTGCTTCCTTAATTACCTGATTGGTTGTGAGTTGACTACATTAAGGGGGACTGGCTCATTCCAGCACTGAAA
This sequence comes from Erethizon dorsatum, assembly GCA_028451465.1. NCBI lineage: Eukaryota > Metazoa > Chordata > Mammalia > Rodentia > Erethizontidae > Erethizon > Erethizon dorsatum. Next base: position 119,032,113 of record CM051826.1, on the reverse strand, counting down.
GCATGTTGTCCCTGGTAAGCCTAGGAATAGACAATTGGAGAGTTTAAGGGAGCCACTGACCCCTAGTAATACTTGCACTCTTTCTAACAGATGCCAGTGGGACATGCTGATTCCAAATGTAAGCTTTTGTCACACTACCAGGTTCCGAGCTGAGTTCCACCATTTATAGGATACCCCCAGCTTGGGCAAATTATTTAACTCGTTACAAGCCTCAGGTCACTCATTCATAAATAAGATGGGGATGAGGATGAGGATGATGGTAGTTATTTCACAGTTCTTGGAGGTTTAGTAAGATAATACATGAGAACACATGGAAAACTTTCTAGAAGTGTTAGATATTGTCATTATTCCAAAGACTGCAGATCTAAATAACTGGTTGGGGAGGGGACAAATGTCCCAAAGGCCCCATTACAATCTGGAGGGCTCTTGGGAATGTATCTAAAGAAAATAATAATTTAATTTTGAAGATAGATTGGGCAAGACAGCATAAAAAGAGAACTTAGAAATTGGCAAAACTGGATGCAAAACCTATCTCTGGGATTAGTTATCTGGTTTTTAGCAAATTATAAAATTCTCATGAACCTCAGTGTCTCTACATGTAAAATGAATTAACAAACGTAGAAGTTTGCCTTGCATATCAATCCTTTAAGCATACAGTCTTTATGCTACTCATTTTTATGGAACACATTTTTCAATGCCATTGTTAAGCCTTTGATAAATTTAGCAAGTCCAGTGGCCAGGAAAGAATGAAAATGAGATCATATAGAACTTACCGACATATTTTTTCTTTCTGGACCCATTCGACTGATAAAAAAAAAAAAAAAGAGTAAGCCTTTCAGATTTTCAATTCTCCCTCCATTCACACCTAGCCAGTATGGGAATGACTCCATTCTGGGGGCGAGTGTTTATGGTGGTTGCTGTAATTCCCCATAATTCTTCCAACAAGCACAATATTTTTAGGGAAAAAATTATATAAAGAATCACATCCATTCTTTATTGTTTGCTTATTTAAAATATTAGACATGCTAAGATCTTAGTTCCTAAGCGACATGTCCCAGGAAAGAAAATGAGAGTTCCTTAGAGAAACGACTCGGGTAAAGAAAATTCAAGATAAGTCTGGGACACTTTTTGGGCCAGAAAGTAAGGAAATGCTCAAAATATAGTATATACATGTCAGAAAAGATACAAGAGACAGGTTGGAGGAGTTCCAAATGGTCAAAGCTTAGATAGATGCCAAAAATCAGCAAATGCTAAAATTAGCGCTGGAATATATGGTAAAGAACAGGTTAAATAGTCTTTAACTATCTCCCCATAAACTGGGTATAAATATGAAAAAATAGCAATTATAAAATGGGGAAACTTTATAGGCCCCATATTAACCAAATTATTTAAGTTCACATCACCAATATCGGAAAAATTGACATCTTGTGACTCTTGATATGTTTCTCTAAGAAAAATATAATATTTTGTGGTATTCCTGTCAAACAGGTATAACCCAAATCTAATCATGAATACACCCAATTTGAGGGGCATTGTGCACAGTAGTGAGCCTGTACACTTCAGAACTTTAAGGCTGCCAAAGACAGAGGCTGAGGCACTGTTGCCAAGTAAAAGAAACTAACGGTAGAAATAATAACCAAATACAAATTTGATTCTGGATTGAAATTTAGGACTGGGGTGCAACTGGCAAAGTTTCCATATGGCTTGTGGATAATAATATTGTGTTAATGTTAAATGTTAATGTTGGGTCATGAGTAGAACATGGACATCTGTATGCCCTTTCTTGGGTGAAGGATATACAAATGTTCTTTGTACTATTCTTGTAACTTTTCTATAACATCGACATCATATCAAAATAAAAATTACCCCAAATCATTAGTAAATAAATAAAACTTATCATGCCATTTATACTTTTTAATGCACATTATATAATAAGTTTGGAAAAGTATTGAATAATTGACCTAGGAATATAGCTTTACTTTGTAAATAATTAGTTAAACTATTATTAATTTTTCTTTATAAATCTTCTCACTGAAATTTGCATTTTCCTAGGATAGAACCTCAGCATAAAATATGAATGCCTCTGGCAAGATTAAGTGTTTCTTTTCCTGGGTTTGGGATCTAAAGTCAGTTAGTGCTTACAGTGTAACCCCATGCCTTCTCTACCAAGTACCTAGTAGGTAATTATTATCTAATTTAATTCAATCCTCACGGTACTCCTATGGATTAGTAGTCAGATCTTTCACAGATGTGGAAACCAAGGTTCAGGGTTTTGAGATATCTTGCCTGGTCATGCAGACAACACCCCTAATAAGTGGTGGGGTGCTCCGTGTGCCTAGACCTCACTGTCTCCATGGCACCCTGTCATCTGTTAAGTTGGACCTGGTCGTCCTGCCTGAAACGTGCCAAGAGGCTCTGAGACCTTGAAGGAATGAGAAGCTGGGAAAAAGAGGGGGAGCTATGATCTCAAAAAATGCAAATGATTTCTAGTTTTGAAATAAATGGAACTTGAAGAACATCTCTCGGGATATACTACTGCTGTTGTTCAAATCACCAGAATGATGTTCTGCATGGAGAAGAGATATCATCATTGGAAACTCTCTGAGCAGAGACCATGGTAACTCTCACTTTAAATTCTCCTTGGTGGGTATAATTCGTCGGATAAGATATACAGGGTTTATAAGGTAGACAGTCACATTACTGTAGGCGATGTAACCAAATTTTAGAATGAAGTACTATGTACGCTGCACAAATGTCTAGTAGATGAAAGAATATGGATTTAGGTTTCCCTGAACCTTCAAATGGTACTGGGCTCCCGTGGGCACAAATCATGCTTGGCTGCTCAGTTGCTCATAAGATAAGGAGCTGAGACCAAGGAGATTTCAAAGTCTCACTGGCCTGATTTCCAATGTTCAGTAGAGAAAAGACTGGAAAATGAGACCTGGGCTGAGTGGACTGAGTTTTACCTGGAGTGGTTTAACAGGGTATTGTTTAAAAGGGATGATCCAAATATTGAGAACGTGAAAATGGAAGGAGCTACCTGACTCTTCTATAACTTGGAAGAGTAAGAAGAGCGAGCTGTCTATGCAGCTTCTCTAATGATAAAAGGCAATGAATATTTCCGCTATCAATCATGCTGATAAAAGAAAAATCTTTGAACCAAAAAAAAATCTAGGAATGGCAGTCTAAACTAAAGTAAGGGACAATGTTTCTTTCCCAATGGGTGAAAGAGTGGGTGCACCAAGAAATGTGTCCCTTACTGGAGTCCAGACATAACGAAAGCACCCTTAAGCATCGGCAGGAAAGTGGCTTCTGTCCCAGGAGGCACTGAGGAATGATCTGCGCCTGGAAACTATGCTGGTCGGGGCAATGTCTTGCTAAAGGGGAAGGCAGGAAGCCCTACTGCTGGCCTTAGTGACAGCTTTCAAAGGAATTCTATGAAAATAGGTGAAAGTCTGTGGACTTTCGAGCCCCCATATTTAGGTGGGTTGTTATAACATTATAAAGGGTTGTTATTTCCTTCCACTGTTCTACAACCTTCAGAAAGTCTTGTACCGTGATTCAGCCCAATTCAACTCTGTGTGTGTGTGTGCGTGCACATGTGCGTGTGTGTGTGTGTGTGTGGCAGGGAAATGAGGGTCAAGGAAAGAGCTTCTTGTCCATGCTGATGCACATTGCCCAAGGACAGGCTGAGGACAGGGGCCCCAATGGAGGCTCTTCCCCGGGTGGGAGCAATGGTGTACAAGTGGTCTGGGGCCAGACTGGAGGGCCAGGGGCCCAGCACAAGGTGATGGGAGACAAGACAAGATGCCACAACACCTGGAGACTTGTGAAAATCTGGATAAGCCTTGGAGGAGAGGAGCTGGTGTTCAGCAAATTAGAATAAGGTATTTTAAAAGAATTAATTACATTCTAGCTGCAGTCCAGCATTTGGGAGAGTAGAACAGCAGAGTTGGGGGGAAGTTATATACATTTGCCTACAATGATACTCATATATCAGAACACACTTATTACTCCAATTTGGCACATCAGAGTAAGTCTGACTTAATATATTGTTTCAACTGTGCTGAAGAACAAATGCCTCATTATTCTATACTGTTTAGAAAAATCTAGAGACCTATTGATATTTGCATCCCTATTGAAGCCTATTGTTCAAATAAATACTGACATCTGTTATTAATAAACACAATTATTATTCTTGAGGTCTAGCTTGCTTTGGTTGTCTTTGACTGGGTGGCTGTGTTGCTGAATACTGGAGCCAATAGGCTAAAGGACATTACAGTAGTAGATTTGGATCTTGGATTTGGGGGAATTCCAGTGCCTTGGGAGCCCTGTGATGATGAGGAAGAAGTAACAAAAGGAAGAAAAGGAGGTGTCTAGCATCAAAATAGACTCTAATGTTCATGCTAAGTGCTGTTATGATTTGTGTAACTGTGTGAGTCTCTACTATCTCTAACAGCTATGCAGTTGGGACCTACCACAAATCCATAGCGTTTCTCTTCCCACTCTTCTACTCATACCCTGCTCCTGCCATAATTTCCTGCTTTCATGTCTTCTTTATCCCCACATCCACCCCTGCCTGGTGTAGTCTGTAGAATGTCTTCAAGTTTTTAAGTCTCATCTCCAAGTTTTCCTCCCAGGACCTGGAAATCTGTATTGGGAATTCTTGTCTTCTCACTCCTGTGCATGGCACCCTTCAACGTGTTCTCACACCCTAGCCATCCCCAGCCCCTCCTCCTGAGCTCATCGCCCACATATAACCCCCAGGGACCTTGGTGAGCCATCATCTGAGTCTAGCTGAATACTGTTGATTTTAATATTCAGTCTTGTTTAGAAAAGGGCTGGGGGTGGAGGACTGGCTCACATGAGTAGAGTAACCAAAGGCTCTTGGCATGGAGAATTCCCCACGGCTCTGACCTAAGGGAAACTGAGCCTTCAGTGGGCTGTTAGCTTAGGTCTACCAGCTTGTTATTCTGTGTTTACCAATGGTTAGTAGGATGGGAAGGACTGGGGATGGAGCCACTCTAACCCACAAAGCGTGCTGAGCTTTTCCAGTCCAATGAAAGGATACATCATGGTTACTTGTAACTCAGGGTGCTCTCACGGGTGGATCTCATCTCCTGAACGGCAGACAAACTGCATCATAGCTTCTCCTTGGCTACTTGATGACAAGGAAAAGCTACCTCTAATCTTAGAATATAATCTATATCAGTGGATGAATTCATTTGTGCAATGTGGTTGTTTAGTCTTACATATTCATAAGACTACTCTAAGAGGGGTCACTCTATCCTTTTATTTTACTGATGGGTTGATCTTAGAGGACTCCCCCTCCTCATTCAACTTTCTCAGCTTTCCCCAGAAAAGCTAGTCTTGCTACAAAATTCCCATTAATGATTTGATGTGGATTTGGGTGCTGAGAGCACTTTCAATAGAGAAAGAAGGAGAATGCCAGTGGAGAATGCTATAGACTGAAAACCAGTTCAACCCAGGGTTTTGAGCCCCTTGAAGTCTCTTCTTATGGCTAAACATGTCAAAGAGGAAGTGTATATCATAAATCTGCCCACAGCTGACTTGTATCTGCTTTATATATTTCCTTTTGACACTATGTCATGAACTTGCCTCAAGGCTGGATGGATTCCTAAAATACTTGTTCCACAGAAGAACACAACTACTTCCTGTTTTAAGTTTCCCTTTAATAAATAGGAAGGTTAAGGGCATTAAAGAGAAACATAGCAACTTCGATTTGTAATGTTCTTTGCTTCTGTCAGTTTAAATTAAGCCCATGATATCTGAGCACAATTTCCTATATTTAATAATACATAAAGCAAGATAATTAAAAGGTATGCACACATGCTGGGAGAGAAAAGCTATTTAGTAAAGCACTGACTTTAATCTCTGCTTCTGTTGATGAAATGTAGGGAAGCCAAGCAACTAAAAGCAAATAAACACGAAGGACAATGACAGGGACTACTCTTCACTCTAGCTCTTTCTTCTCAGGTCCAGACTCCCACATACAACTATTTACTGAGTGTTTCCACTTGGAAGTCCTCACAGTAGAATTCACAATCAATATTCAAAATCAAGATAATCAACAAACCCCGAAACTGCTGTATTCCTCACTTAGAAATGAGGACACTACCAGCCTAGTAAGTTGTGTGTCACCTTTGACTTTTCCTCTCCCTCAATACAACCACCCCAGCACAAATGCACACACATACACATACGTACGTGGGCATACATGCACACACGCACACATACATACGTATGTGGACACACATGCACACACATATAATCAAGCTGCAGTTCAGTTGTCCCTACTTCCTGTTCAGTGGTCTCCAAGCCCACTCCAACCACCTCCCCTAAGCCATCAGACTAAAATCATAGCTCCTCACTGCCCTCTCAGTCTCCAGCTTTGCTCGCTTCCAATTCATTGTTTAGATAATTCCAGAGTGACTTTTTTTCTTTTTTTCTTTTTCTTTTTTTTTTTTTTTTTCTTTTATGTGGGTACCGGGAGTGGAACTCAGGACCTTGCGCTTGCCAGGCAGGTACTTGTGCCACTGACACATATCACCGGCCCCAGAGTGACGTTTTTATAATACACATTTGATCATGACATTTCCCTCTTTCAGAATACCAGTAGTTTTCTTAGGAAGTAATTGAGGTAAACCTTAAATATTTTCCAGTTACTGAAGAGTCCTACTTCTCCAACATCAGGCTTCTTTTCTCCCCTTGAGTTCTACAGACCAGCCATAGGAAAATTCATTTTATTCCTTCAGCACACCATGCCAGGATCCCTGCCCAAAACTCTCACTGCTGGTCTTCTTTTAAATCCCAGTTAACCTGCCCCTTCAAGTCTGTGAGTCCTTCTCACGTGGTCTCGTAGCACACTGAATGTACCCTACTTACCAGAGGACACACGTCGTAGGTGGAACGGCTCGTTTTCTTCAGATTCCCCACCAGACTGCACTTTCTGTGCAGGATCGTCAGAAGCTGGTATGTAACAAACACTGAAGAAGGAAGAGAGGGAGGGAGAGAGGGAGAAAGGAAGGAAAGAAGAAAGGAAGGAAGCAGGGAGGGAGGGAGGTAGAAAGGGAAGAAAGAAGGGAGGGAGGGAGGAAGCAAGGAAAAAGAGGGATGAAGGAAGGGAGGGGAGGGAAGAAGGAAAGGAAGAAGGAAGTAGAGAAGAAAAGGGAAGAAAAGAGAGATGCATAGCTATGGATGTATCTTAATAAGTCCTTAAGAGACAGCGTCTGCCTGTGTACTTAGGGACAGGGATTCCTTTCTACTGATAAACCACACTCAGAAGTAGTACGACGAGTTTTCTTAGGTGATCCGCATTTATAGCATCAGAGAAAGATTTACCCAGATCCATTCAAAATCTCTTATTCTGTCCTTCTGAGACCAGAGTTTTACATCTATAAAATGATTATCCCCATACTAAACTTTAAGTTCTTCAAAGGCAAGATTTGCATCTAATTCATCTTTGCATTCCCACAGCACCTAGTACAATGTCCTCCACACAGAAAGTGTTCAGTACGTATTTATGAATGAATGAGTGAATGAATGAATGAATGAATGAATGAGAAACAATTAGGAGACCTACGTGTGAATTCTCAAAGGCTTGTGGCTTGGGCTCCCCTAGTATAATATAATCATACCTTCGTACATGACTGCTTTGAAACTCATCAAATTTGGTGCACAATGGATTTTGATGTGAAATTGGTCCTGGTACTCATCGTTTGTTTGGCGCTGAAGGCGGAAGCTAGAACTCGACAGTGGCAATTGCCTCTTGACTCACTGCCCCTTTTGGCCAAAACAACTTGTTTGGCACTGGTCAGTTTTGCTACTCGTCATGCCTTTCAGAACCAATGAAGGAGAAGTACCAAGGGACCACTGTATTGCTAATGAATTGCACTGTCTACAAACCCAACTCATGTGCTAGTCTCCTGAGGTCTCACTCTTCTGGAAGTGGGGTAACCCCAGTTATTGGCAGCCACGGAGTGGGCGACAAGCTTTCTGGGCAATAAAGTCAGATAAGTAAATATCAGAAGGCTTGACCTCTAAATTCTCAACTGATTTCTTCCTTTGCAGAACAGGAAAAATGCACAAATGTGCTTTCCCTGTTTAGCAGAGTTCCTGGGGTGACTGAGACTGTGGGGTGAGAAAAGATTTGGAGCACATTGAAGAAAGCAGCCAGAGTCTATATGTTTAACTTAGCATCGCAGAACATTTTATTTTAAGCCAGTGTATAATTAGAGAGCCTGCCATGAAAATGAGCAGCTTTGTTTATTTATTATGTAAGTATGCCTTTTATTAAAATGACTTTGTGAAAATCTAATTGCCACTACAGTAATATAGCATAGCAGTCCCTTACATAAATACATGATTATTATGTACAGTCACTTATCTGTGAACGAGTTCTGTTACTACTTTCCTTAATTAAGGATACAAAAGGGCTCCTTCATCTTTGCATATTCCCCTGCTAGGACATTGATACTCATTATTTCCTAAGTTCAAACACTGAAACTGTGTCAAGAATGCATCCATCACTAGATGGGTACTTATAGTCAGCGGAATTTTCAACCCTGTCAGCAATTTCCGCAATTTGCAATTTCTGTATGTCTGACATGTGTTTTTATTGGTGAAGATCCCTTTCAAACACCAAGATCATGAGAATGATTCTTTGGGTAGTCTCCGCTGCAGCCTAATGTAATGACAGTAATTAACAGCCTGTGATTAGCAACCACTCCAGAAAGTGTTTGAATGTTAATTTGCTTCAACTAATATGCAGCACTTCTGTGTAATGAGATCTAAGCTATAGGTTCATAGGGAAAGCAAATTATTTTCCAGCATTTAATCATACAAATTATTCTTAGTTAATCACTTGCACAGTAAACCTCTATGTTCTAATAAGTGACATTTGTTTTTCTGTCATTCAGTTTATTATGGTATAGGCCAGGGCAAAGTTACTACTTTTCATAATAGTCAAATTCCCACTTGCCAACACCATCACTCCAAAATTAGGACTCATGCAAAGCCCAGAAGAATGGTTAGCGTGAGGGTAGGAAAGTGAGAGAGGATTTATACCATTCCACATTCTACTATTCTACTTTAAAGATATCACTTGGTGGCACACTGCCTCAGTTTATGCATCTGTAGGATGGAATGAATGACCCTTTGCTCTTTAATACAAAGGTCCTGATGCCTAATGTGGATGGAGAAATTGAAAACAATGGCTGCTTATTAACCAAGCATTAATTATTTGAATCTCTGTAGTTTTAAGATTGGGTAGAAAAGCCAAAGTCATGAGAACATGGACATATTCTCTAATGAACGGGATTCTTAGAGAACAAGTGTCCTCTCGACATTTGTCTGGAACTATTCAAATCACAAAGTGAAGCCATCGACAAATGAGGATTGGGCCAAGTTAGAGCAGCTAAGAACTGACAGTACAACAGCCACTTCAAGAGATAACGATTTAAGTAGCAAAGAATGAAAAGAGGGCTTTGGGGAAATGAACAAAACCCACAAATATTTTTCATATACTCAACAACTTCACATTTTACTGAAAAGGTCAAACCTAATATAAAAGGTGCTGAGGGGCTGGGGATATAGCTCAGTGGTACAAGTGCCTGCCTGGCAAGTGCAAGGTCCTGAGTTTGATTCCCGGTACAAAAAAATTTTTTTAAAAAAGCTGCTGAGTCACGTTCCCACAATATCATCAGAAAAATTATACCCAGGGACTGGGGTGTAGATCTGTGGCAGAGCACATGCCTAGAATATTCCTGGGGTTCCATCCCCAGCATGGCAAAAAAGTAAAATCTACTCTCAATTGATCCTTTTAGATATGGCACATGCTTGCAATTATGATCAATTGTGCTTAAGAGAAAATACATTCCTTTTTACAATTTTTGTTTTATCTTAAACTAGAGTTTCCCATATGTATTATGAAATTGATTCTTTATTTTATATAAATTTGATTCAAGTGGATTTTTCCCCTTGATGATTACCCTTGGATAACAAGAGCTTCCCGTGCTAGTTTAAAGCTCAATTTCAGGGGTCATCATTATTAACATTTGCTAAGCACCTAAGCTATTCCTAAGAACCAGAATGAGATGAGAACCCTTTACTATATGACCTGGGCATAGGTCCTATCATGTGAAAGTAGTCCCTAAGGACAAAACTTAGCCGCTCCATAGTGTCATATACAAGCAGTGGCCTTCTGACTTGGAGGAAGGAAAAGCTGCCCCTGTCCAAAGTGGACATTTGCCCACGAAGTCTTACGTCAGAGTACTCAGAAGTCTTTTTTGCTGATATCTCCAGGGGATGTCCTAATCCCAAACTTGAAAGTTCACTTCTCTTATATCTGCATTTCCTTTTGGAGCATAGATGAGTAGGTCAAACAACTTGAATGCATAATGAATATTCTAGGATATTCCTTCTCCACAAGCATTCTGCTCCTTTACTCTTGACCCATTCATTGGCTTAGTGAACATTTATTAAACATCTCCTCTGTGTGGCATCTCTTGTGCCACACACTCAGAGGGTACCAGTGGGGAGCCAGTGATGTTACTGGGTTTGCTTCCCTCCATCTACACATAACATGGCATTTCCCGTGATCATTTCTGAAGTTGAGAGATAAACTGACTATTTTGATTCCATTTAGAAAATCAGAGGCTGCCATTTCAGGTAGATCTTCCTCCCTTCATTCTTTTCTTCTTTCCCTTCTTTCATTGTTGAATCATTTACCCAGAAGAGCTCATGACAAGTGGCAGTGTTTTCAATTGGTGTTTTTACAGCCAGGAAAAATGAAACAGTATGGATTCCATAGCAATTATGTTTTGAGTTTTTCACTTAATGTTGCCCACAAGTAAAATTTTTTTAAGTCTCCTTCCTTTACATAAAGAAGACTTTACAGTTACTCGTGATACCAACAAAGGATGTTTCTAAGACCTAGTGCTAGAAATGTATATATATATATGTGTGTGTGTGTGTGTGTGTGTGTGTGTGTGTGTGTGTGTGTATGTATATTCCAGTGCATATAGAAAAGAGAATAGGATAGATTTGGAAGGATTTTTAAGCTGGGAAAATGCTGCCTGTTCTTCATAGACACTTTGTTATCTAGTAGTTAGCCAGGGGTGCAGGGGTGTTAGTTACTGATGTAGTGGAGAGGACCCCTGCCCTATCTGAGTTAGCCAGGATTTTCTAGCCAAATGTATATCATTTCTTGTTAATATTCCTTATAGTCTTTATTTCCATTACCCACTATGTGTTTTAATCTTGCTAGTTTATTTTAAATTTTAATCAGAATTCAGCTCCCTCATCTGTTTTCTAAATTGTCTTTTATTTTTAAAATAAATAATCTACTTTTTCTAACAGTGATATACTACTAAATTATTCTCAAAGTTAAATAGGAAAATAAGTTATCATATGTGTATTAGATCTAACTAACCAACCTAGCAAAACTATCTCCAGGTAAATCTCAGCAGAGCCCTCTTTAAAAGTTGGTTTTTAACTTCCAGACTGCTATCTTGTCCCTTTGTCCTCCTTGCAATGCTTTACAGACCTACAGTTCCTTCCACGTGTAGCAGCTCTAACACTATCATGAGAATCACCAGTGATATTCTGTAAATGCCAGCCAAAATCTATCTGCAAGAACATCTGCTCAACAGTGCAAAACTGATGTAATTACCAACCATCATCTTTTCTCCTCCTGCTGGGGTAACTGCTCCAAAGCGTGACTTCTTGCCCTGAGCTAACAAGATCCAGAAACTCTCTGTTATGTACAAAACCTGCCGCTGGAAACCCATGTAGCTTCAACACAAATTATAACCCAGTCTCTCCACTACATGAGTAACTAACACCCCTGCACCATAGGGTCTCGGAGAATCTTGCTCAAAACCCTGTGAGTCCAAGACCTCATTCTCTACCCAGTATGTAATTTTGTCAAACATAAATAGTCTTCAAAAGAATGTGAAAGGGAAAGGGAGGATACATCTACTGTTCCAATAATAGTGTTTTGAAAGTACAACCACTGAAAAGAATAATTAAATGTCAAATGTCTGAAATGGAACTGATGCACAAAGGCAAATTTAAAACATCTTTATTGAGCACCTGCTATTTGCCAAGTGCTGTCTCTGTGCTTTGCATATATCATTGCATTTAACTGACATCTTTAAAATTCTGATAATCAAGAAAGTCCCAGTTTAAATCCATTAGGTTGAGGACAAACACTGAGAGTTCAGGTCTGCCTTGGATAAGTTAAACCAGTGACGATGAAAAACAATAAGTTTCAAGTATTTGTTTCAAATTCTGTTAAGAGAACTTGGGTGAAGAGATCATGGAGTTTAAGGTGGACACCAGCAAGCTGTGGAGAATCCTTCAGGTATTAATCTGAGTCTCACTTTCCACATCTACAAAATGAGGGCATCCCGTTAGACAATTTCTGAGGTTTTTAGCAAGTCAAAAATGACTCATGATTCACTGATTCTGCAAATCAAATTTTATTTCAAAACTTTTTTTGATCTAAACATTCATTCCTCTCACTTTTGGTTTCTCTTAAAGTCGTTAGTAGGCTGAGAACAAACTAGATATAATACCAGAAGGACTAGGAAGTAATAATGAGATGCTAACAAATTATGTTGGTTTGTGTGAGGTTTTTGTTTTTTTAAGAAAATACTAGATGCATAACCTTCCATAATAAATATATTCGATCAAGCTGAAGAGAGATAGTAAAGAGTATTCTTAATACCAGCAGAAATTGTGGACCATCATGCATACAAAATATCTAAAGATATTTTTTAAAAACTACCAAAAATATAGCCTCTGTATGGACTTCTTAAATGACATCCTATTTCTACCTGCCAGAAGAAACTAATGTTGGGCATGTGTGTGTTTGTTATTGGAGGTATTCAATATCAGTAGACGGAGCATCGTCTTTCCATCATGAGTCATCATGAAAGAAATCTCTGTCACTCTGCCTTGGATATATGAGACCACTTTCTAGCTCTTAACCCATAAATATCTCTTTAAAAAAAATCAATAAATAAATCATGAAATAGTTGCCAACCTTAACTTTCCTGTCCCTGTACTGTGTCAGGCACTTGAATAACCAGCACGGAATCTCAAAGTAATACAAATAGCTTAATCCATTAAGGCTCAGATAAAGCAGACTTTGGAAATACAGATGGAAACAAAGTGAATATAAACAGAGAGGTAGGAGAGGCAGAAGGATCAAGGGCAGGTCACACACCTCGGTAGCAGAACCCTACAATGCTGGAGAGAGGGGCAAAGGTAATCCAGATGAAGATTACAATATTGCTACCATGGTGCACACTGGCCACAATCGGAATCCCTAAATCCATCAGGCGTGCCAGATCTTCTGCCACATGTTCAAGTGTTGTCTCACTCAGAAAATGAGGTGCGTGCTTTGTTCAGTAAGTTCCAACTTCCTATTATACGAGTACTTTCATTTCACTGGTCTTCATGGAGTTGTACTTTAATAAATAATGAAAATTATGAGCTTATTATTTTAGAAAATTAGCATTTACAGTCACATAAACATATTTGTTATGAGAAAAATATCTCTAAAACCAAAAATCACCCTCTATCTAAATTCTTATCAATAAAAAGGAAGAACATATACCCACAAGGAAATGTTCTCTGAGTTCAAAGGGAAAAATAGGCAAAAAATCTACAGCTAAGGACTAAGGAGTTTTATTTGGAGACTTGTCTCTTCATTAAGTCCCAGGGCTGGCATTATCTGATATACCAGTTTCATGCTGAGAGCCTAAGATGACCATGCCCCTAAGAACAAAATCCTCTGACCTGGAAATCATCCTTCCAAACAGAGAATGGGCGACTACATGGTCCTATTCTTAGTCATACTGGGGTTGACTAAATCACAGATAGATGGACACTAGAATGACTGCGCTGAGTGTTATTTAGATATTTACTCAGTAGCAGGCCAAGGACTAATAGATCTTGAGAGTCTTCCATAAATGACAGAAAGGGAGAAATACCAAGTACTTATTTTGTCCCAGGCAACATGCCAGTTACCTACTGTGTACAAGGTTATATCGCGTGGTGCCGCAGTGTCTCCTCCAGCCCTTTCACGGGAGCCAGGACAGACAGCCACTGACCTAGAACAAGGAAGCATGTAGATTTGCCTCATGCCAAGTCCTGTGTACTAGCTTTGGGGAACAATTATCGAGAAAAATTCCGAGGCAATACCTGGACTCGGGAGGAAAAAGGGTTGTAATCAATTCAGAGATTATGGACCAGAGAGGAGATAGCTACCGAATGCTTGTCTCACATCTACTATTTCCTACCTAGAGCATACTCATGCACATCCCCATACCGAGCTGTGTCCTTAGAAATGAATGAAAACTACCAATTGAAGCTAGATAGGATTTATATCAAGCAATGTCTGTCAGAGCGAAGGCAGTGGATTATTGCCTCAGAATCCTGGGGTTGGGGGCAACACAAGTTGCATTTTTCACAAGCTTCCTGGGTGATTTTATGAACATAAATGTTTAGAAACAATATAAAGGTCCTTAAAGAGTTGTTCAGAGATATTGCTTGGTCTGGAAGTATGTGGTCTTCCTAGACCAGAAGTTCGTCTTGAGATCAACAGTGTTTTGGTTTGGTAAATGTTTTCTTATGTCATCCAAGGTTGACCAGTCTGCACGTGTTGGATTCATACTAACCGTCACCCTAACTCTGATTCTGACCCTTTGAGTGCTCATGTGGAGGTGGCAGCCCATGCTCAAATACGTATTTTTTCCTGGCCAACAATTCTGATGCTCTAACTGAGAATAGTATTTTATTTAACATATAATGGTGTGGCATACTCAGAATGAGAGCAAAGAGAACTGAATGTCCTTAAGAGATATTTCTACCCCAGTACTAAAACCCGTTACCCTAGCTCAGGCTGTAGATGATGCATCAGCTTATGCCAGCCGTGTAGAATCAGAGCATCTGGGACATAATTCGATGGCAATCTAGTTTTCTACTTAATTACTCTGTTCCACGTTATCAATCCGTCACTATGATGTCTTATGTTATACTATACTCTACAAGATTGCATATTAGTTTATTTTTATTCCATCATCAATTAAAGTATTTTTAAGAGATATTCCAATCTTACTGGTAATATGTTCACAAGCGTCCTTACAGGGCAAGCATTCAAGCTGATTTCCAGAAACTGCCAAACCTTTCATCCTAGTTATTCTGATTCATCATCATCTTACTTCCCAATTCTGTGTGTCTTAAATTATATAATGACCTATAGACCATTTAAGATGGCTAAAAATAATACCTATTAATTAATTTTGAAGATGGCAAATACTCAATTAGCAGAGAAAATACTCAATTAGACTGACAAGCTTATATATTTTGCCAAAAGCCAAAAAAGAGCTATTTTAAAAAACTGTTGCAATGAAATGGTGTTTAAGATTGAGATTTAAGTAAAAGAAGTCTAGAGATCGGAAGCAGTTACCACTGACCAACTCAATTACCACTGTAGTAATTTCTAGATTTGAAATAATCAGGACAGAGGAAAGTAAACAGAAAAGGTCAAATTAAAGAAATTAGGTTTCAGTAGGAATTGCAGATAAGTTGATTGAAACTAAAAGCTAACAAAATCAGAGTTGGAAATGACTCAACTGTTGTTTTTCTTAGAGGATAACCACTCTGTTGACGTCAGGAGAGAATCTGAAAACCAGGGGCCTTCTACATGCCCTGAACGAATTTTGCAACAAGTCTCCCATGAACTTTCTTTGAATTTTCCATATCTTGTTTTTATTAGGGAGTTAAAAATGAATTTAATACTTCCATAAAGGCCTAGTTGGTACCATGGAAAGAAAAATTAACTGATCAATTAATTACAGGATAGAATATTTTCTCCCCTTCCTACTTCCTATCATTATTCGATTATATACAATTAACCTAGGAGCAAATCACTGACTGACTATACATGTTCATTGTGTAATTCATGTCATCCTGTGGGGCAGGAGCCCCTTGAAGTCATGTTTGTCTTTTTTTTTTTTTTTTTTTTTTGGTACCAGGAATCGAACTCACGACCTTACGCTTGCCAGGCAGGCACTGTGCCACTGAGCTATATCCCCAGCCCAATGTTTGAAATAAAATCTGTCCAAGAAAGAACAAAGCTGGGTTCTGTTGAGGAGATAATGCAATAAACTATGCTTCTGGAAGGGAAATCTCAAGCCCCAAAGCTTCATATACATAATAACAATAGGGCCCACTTAGCATTTGGGCTAATTTGATTCCTGGAGTCCACCCTGCATGCTGCTGTGCTGTGCCAGCATTCATTAGGTGTAATACGCTGGCTAACATCTTTGCAGTGCCTGGAAGACCTACTTAAGGGCTCCAGGGTGCACACACATGAAGGAAGGACTTCCAAGATGCAAACTTTCTTCCTGGATCTCTTAGTGATTTGGCCTAAAAGGTCTTTGAAAATACAGTGTCTCTACCTTCCATTTTTCCGCACACCATGTCTTTGTTCTCATTTGCAAGAGTCATTTTCACAAATCTGCATCTTTCAGTTATTATGGTGAGCCGTATGGAGGAGGCTAAATGTTTAGGATTCTGAACCTTAGGGGCAGAAATAGGAGAGAGGAAAACAAGAATTTAAGAAAGATTTAGCTAAAAGATAATAATACCACTTTGGAAAATACCTTTTTGCTGATAACCTTGACATTTTGTTCAGCATTAGAGATTCTCTGTATTTCATAATCTTTTCCCATCCTGATTTCAGTTTGTGCCTTCAATTTTTTTGGTAACTTGAGCCTAAGTGTCTTCCAGGCTTAAGGCATGACCAATTGTGACACACAGTTCAGGGTATTTCAGTCATAACAAGTAAGGTCTTTATATCAATTCTAAGGCCACTGCTGCCCAATTCATTAACAGGTGCCACATGACCTACACACACAGAGCAACTCAAGGAACTGGGCAGTGCTAACAAAATTACCCCCAAACACATTAACAGCTGCTTGTATGTTATCCAAGGCATTCTGAGTTTTTCCTCTAGAATACTGTACCAGATGCTCATGCAACATTCCAAACGCAGTTCATGTCCCACCTCTTTGTAAATCAGAGGGATCTGGTTAACAGTGAAATCAAAGAAAATAAAACATTTCTGAGACATAAGTCAGATGGTACTATCTGTGGCAGGAGAGATTTTCAGGTCAAAGACTTTAGATATTCAGAACTCATGGGCAAGGCCATGTCTATTGTAAGCTTGTGCATCGTGTTGCATTAATCTGACAGAGTCAAATGTTTAAATATTTGAACTCCCTTTGTTTTGACTCACCACTCACCAACTCACCTTGTGATTATAATTGACTTCCTAGAAGAAGAGGAAAAGGAAAAGAAAAGAAAAAAAACAAAACAAAAAATATTAGTGCATTTTCTAGACTTGAAATAGATTTGCTCTAGGGACAGAGAGATTTCCATGACCAATAAAACTGATAAGTTGGCAGTTAAGATTTTTATACTTTGGTCAAATGAACTCAGCTTGCAAAACTGAAGGTCAGCCTCAGGGCTATGTAAATCCACCAAAGTGGTGAGTGCCATATTACAAGGCCTGTTGGAAGCCAATCAGTCAACTCTTCCATAGGCAAATAAATTCTTCTGGATCATTTTGCAGAGCCAGGAGACCTTAACCCTTGTAGTTGCTTTTGCTGAAACTCAACTGCCTAGCCAGTAACTTGGCAACATTTGATTATTCATAATCAATAAAATCTTTTCTAACTTATAGATTAATTGCCAGGTAAACATATCAGCCCATACCAATGCAGCTTGGCTGTGTTAAACGTGTTTCACATCCCCAAACCAGTGACAGCAGCTTTCCACTCCCCATTTGTTCTGTGCCTCCCACAAATGACTTCTGTCATATCTCCTTGTCCTCCAGTAAGCCACTATTAAACTCCTGATGTCACTCCTTCAGTTCATTGACTAGGGTAGGATTATCCATTTTTCAAAATAAATGATGCTGTGTATTTCTCAATACTGTGTACTTTGTGACATGATGGAGAAAAAAGCCTATAAAATTACACCTAAGACTGCTGCTGACACATGATGAACCATTTGACCAGTGACCCAACATATCACATTTTGTGTGAGAACTGTACCTCTGGCTGTCTTGAGATCATGCGTGGAGCTAAAGGAAGCCCCTTTTAAAAAGACATATGAGTCACGATACTCTAAGCCAGTCATAGTCAATTTTGTCTCCCTCAAATAAGTATCATTTTCCATCAAGGAACTCAAGACACGATCAGCATTTAGTTTCCTTGATTTGTCATTTTTAGAATTCCAGATCTGAGCAATGCTTGGCATTTAAATGATATTTAACTGGATAAATATTTGTTGATCAAATCGATTGAATAAGTTGTTTCTAATTTTAGTCTTCTGTTCCCAATTTTTCTCTCCTGTATTCCTATTTGTTTTTCCCTTTTTATCTTTAAAACGTTTCTCATATTACCTTCAGGTCATAACTTTATGCCTTTCTTACTCTCTTTCAGTGATATATGATAGAAGTAGTAACAATTAAAAATGTAAATATCATCAAAATGACAAAAGGTAAGAGTTCCCTTAGGAAACTGAAAGATCAGTCTAAGACAGATTCTAAACTATTTCTGGGTGAAACACATCTCAATCATAATATATTAGCTACAGAATATTTTCTTTCTCATCCCAAAATATAATAGTTATGTAAGTAATCATATATTTGTATAGTGTTTTATACTTTATGAGCATTTGCATAAATGTTCTACAATCTGATGCTTAGAACTAAGTGGGTATATCTCTATAGGCCGACTATAGTTTTTAAAAGACATTCTGATATTCTACAGCCTCTCCTTTTATCCTGTAATCTATTTTGTCTCTAATCTCATTGTCACCACTTCAAACATTGAATCTTCTTTCCATCACTGCTTCTTCAGGTGTTAGTTACCACCTTGCCTTTCTTGGCTTTGAGGGTGACGTCTCTGTTAAGCCTCTCTATGCTTACGATCATGTCACTGATTCATCTTTCTAGAATTAAGAATAAATGGCTTAGGGCCGGTGAGATGGCTCAGTGGCGTAAGCGCCTGCCTTGCAAGCGCGAGGGCCCGAGTTCGACTCCCGGAACCCACATACGAAAAAGGGGCCGGTGATATCGCTCAGTGGCACGGGTGCCTGTTGGCGCGCGAGGTCCTGAGGTCGTCCCCCTGGTACCCACAAAAAAAAAAAAAAAAAAAAAAAAAAGAATAAATGGCTTAGCAAAGAGTAAAATTAGAACTCAGCATGGTTTCATTTATGAATAAATTTCAGAAGATACGTGCATTCATGCTGCATTACACTTATGTCTTTGCCTAAGTATTACACACGTTTCCCAGCCCAACACTACACTGACATTCAGCTCTACTCTTCCCAGAAGTTTCAAAATTCAAGGGAAACCCAAGTATGCTGTAAGTTTATTTGTTCTTTTTCTTATTCTAGGTGACTTTGTAAAATCACACATACAAAAAGCATCTTAATTCCAAAGTCATTGTCTCTGGAGGGAGCAAAAATTTTCCTGACATGAAATCTAGGGTTCTAGGAAAACTAATCAAACCCAGTGTCATCTTTTGCCAGCTTGCAAACATGTTGCATTAATGTTCTCTCTCCATCTTGAGTTTTAATGATTGTACTAAACTTCATTCACACTTGAGACTTGCCCAGATTACCAAATTGATAATTCCTCCTATTATATTCATCTCCACATAGCAGGCAAGAGATTCTCTTCTACTTCACTTTCTTTTTCTTGGAAAGTGAGACATTTCTGCCATTAAAACAGGGCTAAAATAGTATGCAAGGCCAATATAAGCCTCTCTTTCTTCCCAGGTGCTGGGCCATGGCCCACACAGTCCCTGGTGACTGGACAAGGTCCACGTTTCACAGCTGTGCTTCTTAAATGGTCAACATACAGCCGTGCTGCCCAGGATCCTACCTGGGTGTTTTTATAGCATATTTTATTTATGTATTAAGATAACCTTGGGCCGGTGAGATGGCTCAGTGGCATAAGCGCCTGCCTGGCAAGTGCGAGGTCCTGAGTTCAACTCCCGGTGCCCACATTAAAAAAAAAAAAAAGATAATGTTGCTTCTATTTCTTCTGCTTGCTTCCTACCTCACAGAATAAGAGAAGGTTTATATTATTAAATGTCTTATCACAGTCTTAAATAGTACAACTTCACATTTGTAACCATATTTGCTTGTCCCTCACCTAAAACCTACTTACTCACTTTTAATTCTACAACTCTGAGTCGCTTGTCCTACCTTCTAGATCTTCCCTGCCAGGCATAACAGACAATGGGAGAGGACAGGAACCGTCTACCTGCAGACTTGTCACAGTCACCCTGGTGGTTCCGTGGCCGTGTGGAAAAGATCTCTGAGGCCCTCTGGCCCCAAATCCCCAAGTGTGCCCATGACCTTGACAAGGACTGTAACTGCTTACTTGCCAGGAATACTATGCAAAGATCAAATTCTTGGGGCCGGTGAGATGGCTCAGTGGCATAAGCGCCTGCCTGGCAAGCGTGGTCCTGAGGTCGACCCCCGGTACCCACAAAAAAAAAAAAAAAAAAAAGATCAAATTCTGTTCTTTCTCCTTGGAAATATATACTGTAGAAGGAAGATATGGACTATCATTACAATTTTAGATTTGAGTTTATTTTACTTCACACTCTGAAGCTAAAATATTCTGTTTCTAGAGATCCCACTAAGTGACTTGGCAGAACTATTTAACAGGATATCCCATCCTTCAGTCTCCTAAATGTCTCTCACTCAGTTAAGGTTTGCATTTCCTCTCACTTGGACCTTTAATATATCCATATAGCTTCTCTCCCTCCCTTCAGTCTTCTGGACAGTATCACAAAAATGTCTTTCCTGTGCTTGAATTGTATCACTTCTTTGCCTGAAAACCTTTTATGCTACCTCAAACTATTATGTTCCAAATTACTCCAGTTGGCAAACCAGCCTATTAGCAGATAGGTCCAAGATCCCGGTCCATCCTGATACCCTGTTTCCCACAGTGGCCTGGTCCAACCTCCCCACATGTAATGTGTCACAGATCCTACTGCCTCAGCCTAAAGAACCTTCTCCTCTTTCTTTCCTCTAACTTCATTTTAAGACACACCTTTTTATATTTCTGTGGTAGGAGGAATCTTACAATTGATGTTAGAAGAAAACTGCTGGATTCTTGGATATACAGGAAATCAGGTTCAATTACGAGTTCTGCATATCTGATTATCATCTCAATTAAGTTATCTCCATTGATACCATTGCAAATGCATGAAATTTATTTAAATGTGTACTCATAATTATCCTGAAAATATCTTTTGGAAGATTACATTATGATGCAGCATTCAAATAAAAAGCTACTGGAAACATAGAAGAATGCAGTCCTGTGTGTAGTAATGTGGCCAAAGGCAAGACAACTCGCCAAACCTAGCTGATATAGTTTAGAATTATTGAAACAGGAATCATGAGGGATTGTCTCTGAAGCACTAAATATCTGTCTCACAGGAGTTTCCATCTGAATCTCAAGAAAAGTGACGTAACTTCCCTTAGCTAAAGAGAAGAATGCTATGGGATTAACCAAAAAGGAAATGCAAATGGAAACCTGTTTCTCTTCCACCCAAATCCCCCAAAATTATATTTTCAGTCCTAACAAGGTCAAAATCACAAATGTCAGCTCTGGAAAGCCACATCACCGACTTGCTACATACACGTAACTATTGATCGCCAAGTGATTCGGAAGACTATTTATCTCAATCTAGAAAAGCTACGTTGTAAACTTACAATATATGATGAAAGTACATAAATTTATGCCATTTGTAGGTTTTAATCAATGTCTGTCCCTACTCTAATGTTCCTTCTGTTTTCTCCAAAGCTGTTATTTTACTGAGGACACGTTGTGCAACTGATGACATTTCAGACTCAAGGAAATCTGATAGTATTTCTCTGTTAGGCATTGTCATATACAACTGCTTGAAGCTTTGCAGCATACATGCCCCATTTTACAGATAGATAAACTGGCTCAGGATGTTTAAGTCACTTGCCGGAGAGGTGCAGCAAGGAAAGTACTGAAGCCCTTGACCCTGGTCTAATTCCGGTGCTAAAGCTCTTGACCACCATGCTGTGTGCCTCTGACGTTAGTCACAACGGACTCTGGTGCTCTGTGGGGAATGTAATAGCCATGTCTTCTGAGGGCCTAACTGTCTGAATAGGCTCAGTCATCAGGAGGATGGGCCCATGACCCAAGAACACATAGACATTTTTAGCTGAATGAGTTCCTTTCACAATGTCAGCTTTAAAAGTAGGCTGTCATGTTTCAGTCTCATTTTTTTTCCTGTGCTGTATGGTCCTCAGATAGATTAAAACTACTTACATTAGCAAGAAACTATAACTCATACCTCTCTTCTCACTTGCATATAGCCAGGCAGATAATAAGAAATCAATCTACGTATTAGTGAATTATCTTCAGTTTCTAAAGAAAAAATGTAATTTGTTTGTTCTCCTACTCTACCATTGTTCATTTTCTCTTGCAGCGGTATCCAACAACTAAGACTCCATCTTTGAGTCTTCATAAAACTACTTCCTTTAGTCTTTCTCCTCCCCTTTTTCTCAAAAACAAAAGTCATAATGATTTTAACTCAATAAATTACAATATCCCTATTTTACCCCTGGAACATTTATGACAGTATTCGATCTAGGGCACAGCAGCTGGGATAATCAGCTCCAAGAATAACCACGCTTCCCGTTTCCCATCTGCTCTCCATCCCCCTAACGTGTCACCCCTCAAAGAGGTCTGATGGGCAGCTGTCCCTTGTTCTCTGGAAGTGCCCGGGCCCCATACATGAAGGGCAGAAAGTGGCACAAACTGACAAAAACTTTGAATGGACTGAACTCTCAGAGCTGAGCTAATTGATTACCAAATTCCAGCCTTCAACAAAATGCATCTAACTTTGGTTTGTTTTCACATTCTAAACAACAATTGTGTCAGTTTGGGTTCTTATCTCCCTGCAACTCTGCCTTAATAGATTGAGGCTGGCAAAAATTAAATGTGAAATTTGTAGCTATTTGGGTGTGAAAAAGAATGAACACAGTAAGCACAACCCATTCCTGTGGCCAGAGAGCTCTGACTTTTATTAGCTTCTGAAGTTAAAAATTACTTAATATCCCCCAGTCTTTCTTTTCCTATGAGTAGCAAAGTGGAAGTTGGAATTAAGTATTCCTTTAGAGATCACCCAGATTAGCCTGTCCTGCAAATCTTAAAATTATATTTCAAAATTTGATTTCTCTAAAATTTAAACACCTAACTTTAACCTTATATCCCCTCATTTTGAGCTGTAACCACTGTTTGGTATTTATGGAAAACAGCTCTAAGTTAATGAAAGAAAATATATACCATTAAAAATCTATATGCCGATTAGATTTATAGAGCATAATTCAATAATTTTTTATAAAGCAATAAAAACTCTTGCCAGCTCTCATGAAAAACAACCATATGTTTCAGTTTTAATAATGAAAATGTTTTATAAATAAGCTCCAATTATGGTCCATATTATTTAAAAAGCATTGAGTCTTTTCCTCTTCCAAGCATGTTTTTTTCTCTATTTTTGAGCACCCTTAATAATTTACATGTAAATTTATAGTATTTCCAGATTTATTATTTTTAACCACAAAAAAGACATTCATTTTTTTCTCTCTTTCATTTTCCAGTGTTCCTGAAAAGGACATTTATCAAATGAGATGACTAATGTATCAATTATGAAAATATTTTATCATTATAAGAACTACTTTATCTATAGATTTCAAAATAAATTAAATCATGAGCATAGATTCTTCTATCAAATTCAGAGATAGATTCATTCCATGCATTAATATGCTCATTTAGATTATATGAAAATAAAACTTTAATGTCTTTTATATATCCCCATATCACTTATGTGTAGGTATAAAATACTGCCAGAGTCTTTCTGGAAAGCAATTTGGTAATACGCATTAAGAGCTTTAAAAACAATTTCTTATTCTTTGACCCAGAGTCTATTTTAAGGACATAATCACCAAGGCTTACCAAACTTTTTATATAAGAGTGTTTATTACAGCGCTATTCCTAATAGTGACAAACTGGAAATATCATCGATGTCCAATGATGTAGGCCTAGTTAAGTAACTTTGGTCAATCTACTTGATGGCATCTGTAGAAACGTTAAAATCTTAGGCATCAGAGAACATTTAATGATACAGACAAAGGCTTGTGATAAAATGTCAAGTTAAAAAAAGACAAAACTATACATTTTACAGTGTATATTTTAACAGTTTACAAAATAAAATTATAATCTATATAATACAGATGGATAAGAATGGGAACACAAAATAGAAGGAAACATACCAGCTGATTAATTTTGATTTTGAGTGGTGGGATCATGAGGGGTTTAAAAACTTCTTTGTATTTTTATACTTTCTACAATAAACACCTATTTTATTTTTTCATAACAAAATAATAAGAGAAAAACATACTGCGTGTCATAATCTTAAAGTAGTTAACTCAGTATACAAGACACTGACAGAAAAGACTCTTACAAAGAAGAAACAAACATAATAGCACAAAACTTTCTTTTTAATGAACTAAAAGAAACTACCTATTTTTTTTATCATAAAGATGCCATTAAAAATAATTTGCAAAATATTTAACAGAAAGTGTAATATAGATATAGGTGATAATAAAGAAAATGACTTATTGAGACAGAAAGTTATGTGTAAGTGAAAAAGTTATCAATAGCATTTCACATAATATGTTCCAATTTTTATTAAATATGTATATATGTGTATATGAATTTGTAACAAAAAACTTCAAAGGATGAATACAACGTATAGATAAGGATTATCTTGAGCTTGTGGCTGTGTAGGTGATCTCCATTGGCTAAAGATTTATAGTCTTCATACAACTTTTTAATTGTACCCACTCATCACTGAGATTTTTGCCCATTCACATGTATGTATTTTTATTAATCATATTTGTGATCTATACTAATGAGCTCTGTACATTGTAAATTATGGATAAAATGGAAATATTAAGAAAATGAGATTTAAAATAAATTCATATATTTCCTCTTTCCAAAGGATTGTCCTGGAATATGAAGACTATTTTAGAGAACACAGATCAAAAAGAACTAGTATTTAGGAGTATGATCTTTTTCTTTTTAATTATGAAATAGTTTGAAAATAGTGTAAAGAACAGAAAGTAAAACAATGATAGATTCCTGTACCACTGTCCAGATTTAATAAAACTTAGCATTTTGCCTCATTTGCTTCAGATCTTTTTAAAAAATAAAATAAAACTATGTAGATTTAATTTTTCCCCCTGCTTGCTGCCCAGAGAAAACCTCTATATGGAAGATGTAATATTATTCACAACCTCATCATTATAGCTGTAGCATATATAGGTACCCATAGCAAAATAAAAGTGTCTAGTGAATTTTTAAAATTAATATGATTTCAAAGTGTATATATATATATATATATATATATATATATCCTTTTGCAAATTGCTTTTTTTGAACAACTTTTCTCAAAATGTATCCATGTAGCTCTAACTCACTCATTTTAACCATTGTATAGTAATATTTTATTTTCTGATTTATATTTCTAGTTCATAATTGATAGAACATTCATGTTGTTCCCAGGTTGGTGTTGGTGTCATTGTTGTTTTGGTTTTTTTGGATATTTTTTCCTTTTTCTATTTCAATACTGCAGTGAATAGTTTTAACACATGACAGTGAATAGTTTATACACATGAACAAAAGTTCCCTTCCGTATATACCTAGACTAGAAATTGCTGTGTGTGGGATATGCTCAATTTCAATTATATTAAATATTGCCAGGTTCAAGGGCTGGTCAAAAAATACAGTGTGTACTTAAATAAAAATTATTTATTACAGTAAAAGACACATTGCCATTAATCTCCCTTAAAATACTTCCCCTTGCTTTAAGCACACTAACCCTATCATTCTTGCCACTTTCTGAAGCAGTTCTAGAAGTTCTCTTTTGTGAGTGTTTTCATGAAGTATAATCAAAAATACAGTGAATGCTGCTGCCAAGCACTATATAACAAAAAGGCAGGCTTGTAAAAACCATGACAGTGTGTCCTCCTCTACCTTATTCACTGGATCTGGTACCACACAACTTCTGGCTCCTCCCCAAGGTCAAAATGACCATGAAAGATAAATGTTTTAAGTCAATTCAGGACATGGAGGCAGATACAACAGCACAACTAACGACACTCATGAAAGAGGACTTCCAGGACTTCTTCAGAAAGTGGCAAGAACTATCAGATAAGTTTGTTCAAACTGATGAGGGATATTTTGAGGGAGATTAAAGTCAAAATGTCTTTTATTGTAATAAATTTTGAATTTAAACATTCACCATAATTATTGGTCACACTTCATATCTCCAAAAGGGTTAGATGATTTACACTCCTAGAACTAATAAGAAAATATGTGTGCATTTGTACATATACCCACACACACACATTTTTTATCAGTAATATGTATTGCAAACATCTTCTACCAGTCTGCAGGTTTTTCCCAGTTTGTTTAGTCTAATTCATCAATCTTTTCCAGAGTAATTTGTACTTTGCCTTTAAAAAGTCCTTCTCCATCCCATTTTTATATATATTTCAGTATCTAATCTACAAAGTTTTTAAAGTTTTTTTCACACATCAGAAATACATTTTTGTATATGGTGTGAGATAAGTAATCTACACACTCTCATGTATATCAGATATTTTTCCACATAATATTTTAAAAATGGTGATTCCACTGAAATCTCATGTCTACTTCTGGGCTTTCTGTCCTTCCTCTGACCTTTCTGTCTGTTAACTATTACTCCGATGTTGATTACTATAACTTTATAAGAAACCTTGATATCGTGTACAATGAGTTTCGCTCCTACTCTTCTTTGAACCTGTCTTGACTCATTTTTGGTCCTTCATCTCCATGCAAGCTTTAGGTTCAGCTTGTCACATTCTGCTCACCCTTACAGTGAGTAAACTTTCTACCTGCAGTTTATTCATAATGGATGAGGACAGCAGGGTCCCATTGCTCCAGCCCTTTCCTTGCTTCTCTATATGTGGCAAGCTCAGTTAACTAAATCCCAGGGTGTTAACTAGTTCTGCATCATTTCTTTTACTCAGGGTTTTCTTCATTGAAGTGCTGTCTTCTCAATAAGACAAGTACCATTGCATACATAATTTTGAAGGCTTGCTTTGATTTCCACTTGCTCTCCTCCAACACACAGATAT
Organism: Erethizon dorsatum; assembly: GCA_028451465.1. Classification (NCBI taxonomy): domain Eukaryota; kingdom Metazoa; phylum Chordata; class Mammalia; order Rodentia; family Erethizontidae; genus Erethizon; species Erethizon dorsatum. Next base: position 119,004,771 of record CM051826.1, on the reverse strand, counting down.
TCCAACATACCCACTACTTTCCGAAGATCTTACTGGATTGTGTGCAGAGTGAGCGTGCTGTTTTTTAAGCCCCAAAGCAGTGTGCATGACTTAATCTATGGTCTAACAATTAGTAGAACACCTATAACCAAAATGGGCCTGAAGAAGACCAACGTGAATTGTTTGCCAAATTATATTTATCTAACTTTTAATAAGATTAATCATTGGATCATATTAAAAGTCACTGTCTTATAAAAGAAAGGGATTGGGAGGAAAGAAAACAGCCAACCTCATTTTTTTCTGATCACATTTAAGATTTTTCTCTGAACAATTTTTCTCCTATAAAGAGTCCAACTTGTAAATGTACATAAGTAGTACATTATGTATTAGCTGTATGTTCATAACTAATAATAATTCATTTAAAAATTATATTAGAATTCATATGAGCTGAGTATAAGCATACCAGTCATTTCATCATGCATCTCACCAAAACAAAACACACTAAAAGAAAGTAGAAGAATTTGCTATTGCTATTATTATGCTTTAAGGAGATAAATTCTACCACAGATCTCTGTTGCCTTCTTACACTATATGCCCTGAAAATTGCTGAAGCAGTCATTTCTGCACCAAAAATATTGTGCTAAAAGATAGCAAGTTTCAGTGGAAAGGCTGCCTAATTGCTACGATTTTATTTAAATGTACAGTAATAGTTTTCAGGAGGGGCAACCCTATGCCTGCAGTCTTCAACCACAGGTACCAGGGCTATAGTCAAGAATGTCCTTTGTGAGAATGTCTTGTGTTTTTTGGCACTTGGTTACCCTGGCTTTTAACTTTGGAGACGTGCACATCTTGGACAACCACTGAGAGTTTCAGAAACACTGTCTGTGGGTGTCCTCCTAACCTCTCCAGTACGGCTGAACACTTCAGAAAGCCAAAGACTCACAGCCAAAGGAAATCAGCAAAGAGCTAAGGGGAAGGGCATGTAAGAAAGATATCCTGATCACAACAGAGGGAGGAGGGTTATTTCAGAAGTTTGGGCCTGTCTAACCTATGTCTCTTTTTCCTTTTCTTTTCTTTGTCATTTGTGTGTGTTTGTTTGTTTGTTTGTTTGTTTGTTTGTTTGTTTGTTTGTGGAAGGCCCTGGGTGGAGAGCTTGCCCAGCTGAAATCCAGATTGTGTTAATACAGCCGAGCCATCTTTAGACTGGGCTTTGCAGCTACAAGACCGTAGGTGCGTGAGCACCGAAATCATTCTGGACAATGGAGGGCTTAGAGTGGGGAACACAGGGCGGGGCAGGGCAGAGGCAGCAAACAAACAGGAAAACACTGTGTGTGTGGAACTCTGTGCGTCCTGTCCTTCATTCACTTCAGTAGCCTGGCAGGATGCTTCTCTGTCAACTTCAGCACCAAGAATTTCAGCATAAACAGAAGCTGGTTTTCTGGAAGGTGTTTCAATACATGCTAAAATGAATCTCCAGAAACCCAATTTCCTAGGCTTATTGTCTACAGAGGAGTACTCATGTCAGGGATCCCAAAAAATATCCAAACAGCTCCATTTCACTATCAAATAAATAAGAGGACCAAGAAAGCTTTCTCTTGCTCAAAAGTGCTAGCATTTCACAACTGCAAAAGCTCTGTCATCGTCTACACAAGGCCCTGATTGCACAGAGATGCTCACTTCAGTTTGAGGGTTTTTTTTTTTTTAAGAGAAAAAAATAAAAATAAAAATAACAGTAAAACAGAGTTTCAAAACAGATAGGCAGGAGAATTACAATAATTAATACATTGCGCATCGTTGTCTTGGTAGTCGTTACTCAGAGTGCACACTGTAATCTCGCTACAGTACAGGCCACATATTATGGAATTCAGCCTTCAGGACTGCAGACTAATTAGAGAGGCACCCAGTAGCACTGTGCGGGTCCTGTCAGCATTTCCACTATAAAACCCCCTTTTCTGGGCTTTATAACTTGACCAATAAAAGATAGCCCCAGGCTGGAATGCAAAAAGGTTCAACCCAGGAACAAGATATTTTGTTTTAAACTAAATTTCATTAAAAATCAGTTCTTGTAAGAACAGAGCAATAAAAATATGCTGGTTTCATTATTTCTGATGTTTTCAGCTTCTTGCTTTGTTTAAAAAATAAGAAAGGAAAACATAAATGCACTTTCCAGGTATCAGGCGTAGGTCTTTTTTTGGTTCATGTGTTTTTTAATGAAAAATATTTAAGTTGTTGGAGCTCAGAAGAAACTATTCCCTGCCACACACTAGTTTTGTTTGGGTCTAGGTTTCAGCCCACCTCAAATTGATTCAAAAATAAAGAGTGTACAATACCTTGAATCATAGGGGCATTCAAGTTTTTCACGATTAGCACACGTTAACCACCATCACACTAAAATCCTAAGAACTAGCAGGGTTCACTGACAGCAAAGCTTTGCCATGATCCCAGTGTTTTTATATTGCCCAGTAACACTTACAAAGCGCAATTTCATTTTGCAAATCTTGTCAAAAGGAAATGAGAAACGTACAAGCTTCATATACTTACTATTATACACCCTTTGGTACAAATACGATTAAACATTATCTCCTTAGCATTTGGTGTTATTTTGTCTTTACTGACTATAATTTTATCTTCTTTCTAGATACTTTACCTTAAAGTATTGAAACAGTGGAAGTATTTGAATTTAGCCAAAAACCAGAAAGGAGGTAAAAGGATGGGGAAAACATGTCTGGATCAGCAACTCCTTCTCTGCAGTTTTCAGAGCTTCCATGCACCTTCTCAATAAAAATTCACAGAAATCCCATGAAAACAAGGCTCCAGGAGGTTAAATAAGTTTACCCAAAGTCACAAAGTTAATTGGCAAAACAGATATTCAGAGGCAATGTGTCGGACTCCAAAGATTGTACTCTTCCTGCTGTCGATTTTTTACTATACATGTTGACTTTCTTTCCCTTCCTTCAGTCATTTTACTGTGATTTACTGAGGTGATTTCCTCAGTTTTACCCACAAAAACACTCAAATTACCCTCTGCATTGCTGGGAAAACTTTCAACTCTTAAAGAAAAAGTTGAGAATGAAGATTTACTTCCAAAGCCTTAGATTGCCAGTGTGCCCTACAATCTTGGCAGCCCTAGCAGAACGAAGAATTAGAAAGGTTCTTCCAGAGAAATGCCAAGGGGCTTTTCCAAAAGAACTACCAAGTCAGGATCACTCAATTTAGAATTAAATGAAGGCTTCTGAACCCTCTTCAGAAAACCTTCATCCAGAAAGCCATGTGAGCCCATGTGGTTCTACGCTTACTGCGGAGTGCCGCATCGGGGCCAGGGCTCTGCCTTAAGACTTGTCATTTTCTACGTCGGCGCAACCTACTGCTGAGCTGTGAATATCTGTAGAATGAGCTGCACTTGCTTTTTTAAAGGCTAGTGTCCTGTGAGACCTTCTTTGATATGATATATACTGAGAAGAATAGGACAGAACTGCGGAGCTAGTCCAACAGATGGTTGGCTCTCGGCCCCACTGAGCTCTGCTCTGCTGTGGGGAGGGGCTGTAGGTGAGAACCAGGAGGCTGCAACTTTTCCCTAGTTACCAACCTCCTTTTCCACTTTGATATTTGTCATTCTGCTCAGCCGCAACTCTTGCAAGAGGGTTGATATCTGTGCCATCTACACATAAAACTAAGGGGCACCTCTGTCAAGAATGTCCCCGATTTTATCTATTTAAAGTAGAGCCTTCGGGAAAAACCACATGTTTTTAGTGGCCTGTAATTGGTTGAAAAGAACAGTAAGTTCCTCCTAGAACCTGGAGAGCTGAGCTTCTTTCCTTCCCAATTTGTTTCTTGGTTAACCAGACTGGGGAACAAAAGAGCTGTAAAATATTTGTTAGGCTGCGAAGCTTAACAAAGAAATGTTAAACAACACTGATGATGATATTGATTTCCTTCTTTCCATTCCTGCTTACTCCCAGCTGTTAACTCGGAATGACTGCCTTTGGTTTGTGGCTGCTTTGTAACATCAATAATGTGCAAAGTCCAGGAGAAAGTAAGTGGGCTGTTTTGGTCTTCTTACTTTTAAGAATGCAAAATGGAACTATTTGTATATTATCTTAATCATCTAAGAATCCCTGGTATTTGTGTCTTGCTTCCCCCGGGCCTGGATAGTTGGGTTTCTAGAGAGGTAGTCTAGCATCCGTTTAAATACTTTCCATGAAACCAGCTTCTATTTGTGCTCGAGTGTTTGGTGCTAATGTTGGCACTCACTGACCACTGGCCGAACAGTCAGTTCTGCTTAAAAATTCCCTGGCAGGGGCAGCCCGCATTTTCTTCCTCTGTGGTTACACAGACTCACTAAGGGCCTTCATTCTCTCAGGGCCTTCATCCTCTCAGGGCATCTGCACATGTCCGTCCAGTCGGGCCCACTTAGGAAACCCCAACTTGCCAAAATTCAGACCTTGAGGACGGAACATTTGCAAGGACTTCACAGTAAAAAGGTCGTCCTCAGTTCAGTCAAAGCAATCACAGCAAGGTGCCTTCTAAAATCACCCTTCTCAAAAGATACCACATACAGCCAAGAGTTCAGCAAAATGTCTACCCTGTAATGTATATTATATGTCTTTAATTGATTCTGCAATATGTAAGTATATCTCAGGAAAACCGTAATCTTACATTCTTGAGGGAAAAAATAAAATTATAAAGTTTGAGAATTGAACATCTTTAATTTTCTTGATAAATATCCAGAGTATCAGACACAACACTTTTTACAGCACGAGAGCTCAGAAAGGTGCCGTCCCTGAATGACTTAAGGCCTGCAGCACGCAGCTCAGTGCCCACTATGGTCATAAATTACTTGAGTAATGCTAATTATTTTTTGCCTTCAGTGCTTATAATCAATATAGTTGCATTTGATTTTATTACTTTGAATGTATTTCTTTGAACATATTAAGTTTCCTACTAGTGAGGACAGGACCGTGGGCAGGGACCAAGCTTGTCTTGTTTTTTCATTGTTTCTTCTGCACCTCACTTGGTGAAGAGCACATAGTAGTCATTCAGTAAATATTTATTAAACGACTGAAAGAGTCTGCCTTTATTAAGGCAAGGTTAATATATTTGTGTGTATTCTACAGCATTGCTTTTCTCTGAAAAAAAAAAAAAAAAAAAAAAACAATCCACTGAGAAATTACTGAGGGTTCTTCTAACATAAATGAGTTCATAGGACATGATTAATTCCTGCCTGCTCCATAGCTATCAGATTTTATCCAAGTATTTGCATTTCAGGAAGAAGACCAATGTTTAAGGAAGCTCCAGCTTCAGAAAATTTAAAAAGCATAATTTCACCAAGTTAATACATACCCATCTGAGTAATAATTTGTTACCTTATTTTTAAGTGGTAAAATTTTACCATAAAATATTAGAATGCTAAATTAAGTGACAATCAAACAATAGATTAAACCCAGGTTAATGGCAAGTTAAATTCTAAACCCCCCTGTTTTGATCAGCATTTTGTTCTTGTGTCGTTTTTCAGTCCTGCCCCCCACACCAGTGACGCCTGGACAACTGGGTCTCAGTGTTCTCCTTTCCGTCTCCTTTCCCTACACCTTTAAATCTCCCAATCAGGAGCACAGGCTAAATCATGAGAAGTAATAAGAGCCCATAATCACCATGTGGGAAGCAAGCCCCTCTGCGGAGGAAAGAAACAAACACACATCACCAGAGTCCCAAGGCACGTGGATCTGGATCCAACAGACGACATCTACTGTTTCAAACCATTCTCTTTCACTCTCCCACATGTCTGTAGACCGCAGTCTTTATTAACTACTTTCTTGTCTGGCTGTCAATCTTCTCTGCCTTTTATGAAAGAGAAAAAGATAGGAGAGAGAGAGAGAGAAAGAGCGCATTGTTTGAGGATTCAGATAACACCAGGAGTATTAAATAGTTTTGAGAAGTTTTTTTTTTTTTTAAATCCCTGTTTTCTTCTTTCTTTTTTGTTTCTCCCTCTGTCTTCCCTGACCAACCCAGGAGCAACTGTGAAGCTCCACTTGGCTCACTGTCTCCGCCCTGAAATCTCCCTTTCCCAGCGCTCACCAGTGATTATTCCTTTCCATATTCACTACAATAAAAGCAGATAAGGAAGAGGCTTTTCTATCCTATCCCAAACACATATGTGTGCAGTGAAAGTGGGAGAAAGCTCATATGTGTCCTAGCAACACAGAAGCACACCCTCCTTTTTGCATACATATTTACCCAATTTCATCCAGAGGGTGGGCTCACGGGCTTCGATTGCTCATTTATTCAACCTTGGATAAAGAGTCGAGGAGGTGGGGAGTGGCACAGTCAGACCTATAGATGACAGATCTGTAGACTATGTTGTTAGCATGCCAGATCTTATTACCGAACCGTGGGAGGTCATGTACGCCACATCCATACTCCATGGGGACCACCACATTTAAAACAAGATGAAAAAAAATGTGATGTGGGGGGAAAAACCCTCATGGGCAGCCTTCAAAGGCAGAGACAGGTTGTGACTGGATTAACATTTATTGACTGTTTAAGCCTGCTTTTTTGCTTCAGGACAGAGATGCACGAGTTTAATTGCACAGGCTGTTCTGCCAACTGATCACTAGAGTGGCAACCAAAGCTTAACTAATCGGTCCTTCATTAGCGAAAAGTCTCTATTACAAAACAAATTAAGCATGCTCTGATCCTAACCTACGGGTCCAATGGCATTACGGCAAAGTTTAAGCTGTTACAGCAGCAAGAAACTTATTAAGGGTTAGCGCTGAGATAGCACTTTGCTATTGATTTTGCAATACACAGGTATTATGATTTATGGAGTGCTGGTGTCACTCTAACAAGCTGAAGGACACACAATATCATCTCTAGCATCATTAAAATTCAGAAGCCTCTAGAACTAACTCATCAACCACTGTGCATTGTCACAGAGTATGGAGCTGGGCTCCAGTTTCAAAATGCCCTCAGCTTTGGGACAGTCTTCTCTCTTCTTGGTTGTTATTCAGAAACAGAGAGCAGCCCCTCAAAACATATTCAGGACTGTCAGTTAAAAATCAGAACCAAGGGCCGGTGAGATGGCTCAGCGGCTTAAGCGCCTGCCCGGCAAGCGCGAGGGCCCGAGTTCGACTCCCGGAACCCACATACGAAAAAGGGGCCGGTGATATCGCTCAGCGGCACGGGCGCCTGCTGGCGCGCAAGGTCCTGAGGTCGACCCCCCGGTACCCACAAAAAAAAAAAAAAAAAAAAAATCAGAACCAATTCCAACCTGAGTTGTCAACTACATTTTATTATTTCATTTTGCTTTTTATTACAAGTATTTTGTGCAAATCTACTATATACCTATTTAAGAAAGACTGTATGCCAAGACAGAATATAATTTAAGCAAGGCTTTAACTAAACCAAGCTAAAAAAAAAAAAAAAAAAAAAGATTGTCTTCCTTTTACACATAAAAAGCTGCCAGGACTAGCTATGGTAATCAATCAATAGATGTTCAATGAGCACCAATTATGTTCAAGTCATAGTAATAAAAGATAATCATCATTAAGCATTTATACTAAGTTCCAGAATTGGTCTAAGTCCCTTTGCTTTGGTAATATATTTAATCATACAAAATCCTTTGAGGAAGTATTTTTATTTCCATCTTACAGATAAAAATATAGAAGCCCAAAGAAGTTTAGTAATTTTGCTCAGAGAAGGCAAGTGCCTAGATGGCAGGTGGAACAGCCAATATTCAAAGGAAGTAGTCTGCTGCCCAGGAGTTATCCTGGACCCATTGCTATGCCTAATAATCACTTCAATTATTTATTGTTAGCAAAAGCAGCATCCTTTCAGTCAATTTCAATGTCTGTACTTCAGTAATTTGAAGGTGTTGCTGGTTAAAATCTAATAAAATGGAAACCCAAAGAAAATTGACCACTCATTTTCTCAGAAACCTTCCTATAAAGTTATTGAGATGTCCTTTGATTATCTTTGCTATGAGTTAGACAATGCCTATCTTCTGTGCTTTTTAATCATTTTTGTAATTTCTACTTTACCTACAATTATTGATAAATCAAACACATGCCTTTTCTATTTTTACATTATTCCCCATTCCCAATCACAAATGAATAACATGCTGAATTTTTAAAAGCATCCATGGGCTTTACAATCAATGCTCACTAAAACTAGTTGAATTACACTTAAAATTTAGCTTTATACCTATGTTCTCCATAACAGTGTTTACCAGAGTGGAAATTGGTAAGTGGTGTGCCTGTGTTGTATCTGAAAGTAAAGAACTTGGGGATTGGTATAGCAAAACAATCTCCTTTCAAAACACTCTCATCTTTGGGTTCAGAAGCCTAAAAATACAGCCATTAGAACTGTGTTGTAAAAAAAAAAAAAGGGGGGGGTGGTGATATGGCTCAGCGGCATAAGTGCCTGCCTGGCAAGTGCGAGGTCCTGAGTTTGACTTCTGGAACCCACATAAAGGAAAAAAGGGCCGGTGATGTTGCTCGGTGGCACAAGCACTTGGAGGCAAGCCCAAGGTCCTGAGATCGACTCCCGGTACCCACAAAAAAAAAAAAAAAAAAAAAAGAACTGTGTTGTAACTATATTGTTGATTCCAGTTCAACTTCATAATTCCAGATCATTACCTATCTAATGTACACAGAGAGTCATTTTCTAAGTTTCATTTGAGATTTCTTTTTACCACATACATTACATACATTATATCCCTGTGAAGTATCATTCCAAGTACTACTAGCTACTTCCACAACTTGAAAGTTTATCAGATTTTAAATTCTGCTTGTTATTTCCTCTCACATCCTGGTGACTTTCATCATTTCAGTCCCCAAGAATTTCAGAGATAGTATAGCCCAAGAGCAGGCACCTGAGGTAGACTATCTGCCCAGCCAATGTTGAATTGGAAACATCTCCTCTCTTGTTGTCTATCTACCCAAGTAGGTTCTCTTTGCTTGTGCATGTAATTTCCCAATACCAAGGAGTCTCTGTGGCTCTGATTATCTTCTGATTGTGCTGGTCCTTTCACAAAGTGCCCTTCCCTCCAGTCTCCACCTTTAAAACTACAATTCATTGTTAATGGGAGGGCCCGAGGGTTATCCCATCTGAGAAGCCTCCTGTGATTTCCCAGGTTTGAATTAATCACTTCATCCTCATTTGCTTCCCTATGTTAACGACTTAATTTTGACTGAATCAAAACCCTGGCTGAAAGGAAGTTGTATATCTGAGTTTTACCCAAGTGCACTTTTGCTGTATTTACTCAGTTGATCCCCAGAAGGTTACAGTCTTCCATAATATTCATCTCTAATAGCTTAATCTCATTTTCATAGCTTGTACGTGTTTTTCTAAACTGCAGCCCTTTTGGTCTTCAATGGTTGAGGTCGTTTTTTGATAACTTTTATCTTTTATAAGCAATGAGACAGTTTCTTGAGTCCTTTATCTCCTTTCATACACAGCTTTCCTGAACTTCATCTTGTGGGACAAGCCTAAATGTGTCTTCAGCGCCATTTTGATCCACAAGATCTTAAGAGCTCATGGAGACCTCAGCTGTAAGCTAATACAACCCTCATTTTATAAACAAGAAATTAATCAGGGAAGACTAAAGAGACTAAGTCAAAGTCACCCCGCTAGTTAAGGCACACAGATGGAATATAATCAATTTAGATATATCCTATATCTAAACAAGGGAAACAACTGGCCACACCTAAAAGTGAAAAATAAAATCAACCACAGTGGTGCTGGTCGGTCACATGGAGTTTTGTCAAGGAAGTCTTTACACAGTCATATGTCTTCTTCTAATGGAGGTCATCTTAACAATGCCCCCAAGCTTCCTGACTCTGATTCAGGGAAATTAATATTCTATATTTACCTTGGTTCCTTTCTCCCCCTACACAACCTTGAACTCTAATTTCATTTCACCTTAACTAAGGCAGTCTTTATCCTCTGTAGCTTCATCCATCTTCCCTTCTCGGGAAGAACGAGACACCACAGCTTACAAAGTTTATTTCTTTTTAGCCCCTGACTTGTCATTGCATAAACAGCCTCCAGTCTTCACTCACAGCCACTGTTCAACGACTCATCTCAGACGCAGATGCATTTTCTGGTCACAATCAGCCCCTCCCTCAAACTTCATCCTCCTCCCTTCACAGAACCCTGTGTTTGCCTCAGTGCCAGCTTCTACCCCAGTCTGTTTTCTATTAGGATTTCTTTTTTATTTATCACTTCCTAGACTGTATTCCCTGAAGATAGCTATTTTCCTTTAGGCACTTAGCGACTTCTCAAAGCATGACTTAAATAAATATTTGTTGAGTAAATAAATGAATAACGAGAAAGGCACTGTGGCTATCTATATACAAATGTATCTATGCTAAGGCCCCAGAAATGTCTTCATTTATTGGTCCAAGGTTTTACTAACTCATTTTCCTAGAATGGATGGACTAAAGAAAGTTGGCAATACATAAAAACAAATTATGTTATGACATGCTTTTTATATTATGAAACTATGTTACTCTTTCTAAACATGACCTAAACTTTATGTTCAATTATGATAAATCATAATTGCTGTTTCTGGAGTTTCTTGCCCTCATTTCTGTAACACTTTCGGGGGGCATTTTCAATACCTGTTTTCTCACTAAAAATTAAATAATGTCATTAAAATTATTATGAACCAGTTTCAAGGTGGATACTTAAATACTGTAGTTTCAAATGATTCCCAAAAGATTCAAGGGAGAATAGAAAATTTCACTCACTCTTCTGGATGTTTCCTCTAAACAAAGACACATATTTAAATATCTGGAAACACCAGTGTAGCTGCCTGGACATTCTTCTGTTTGGGGCACGGCCAAATTGTGTCAGCACCGTTAGGTTAAAGGTGTTCTCACACCAAACCTTGACACGTCTTTGCTTCTCCTCATCGCTTATAACTTGTGACGTCACCCTTTCACTCCTTGAATAAATCCAGGATCGGCTCCAGCCCATATAAATCTGTTCTGCCCCTTTGGTTCCGTCTCCATGTACAGCATGCTGTAAATAATCATAATGGAGGGGTGTAAATAGTTCTGCGGTACACTGGAGACCTCTATTGGTGAGACTCGGATGGTGAATTCATAGCCTGACATCCTAGGGAGCAGGAACTACTGGATCAGCTTCTCCTAGGCTCCTCTGGGTTCCACTAGAGCAGAAAGCAACACCATTGGCAATTTTTGCATACCGATTAATCCATTTATGAGACCAAATGCATGTATGCTTACTGTACTTTTTGTTTCTATGAAGACATCGCTAAAGAAGAAGACAGCACGAATGACAAAAACAATATGTGACTCCCAGTAATTTTAGTGCAATTCATTTTCAATAGACAATACATAATCAGGATAAATGCAGCATTGCTGTTCTATAAGTACATATTTTTTTTTTTTGTGGGTACCGGGGGGTCGACCTCAGGACCTCACGCGCCAACAGGCACCCGTGCTGCTGAGCGATATCACTGGCCCCTTTTTCGTATGTGGGATCCAGGAGTCGAACTCGGGCCCTCGCGCTTGCAAGGCAGGCGCTTACGCCGCTGAGCCATATCACCGGCCCTATAAGTACATATTGATTTAAATGTGCCCAAGCATCTGCCAAGCTCCAATCTCTCTGAGTTAGGTAGCAAAATATATACTTCATATGTACAACTTTAAGACAATATTGTTTTGCTTTTCAATATTTCTGTGATAGAGTTTAATAAATAATCAGGGTTTGTACAGCCTTTAATTTAAATTAAAAGTGACTGGTTTAAAACCTCTGAATGTCTAAAATAAAATTTTTATTTCAAATCATAAAGGAAAAATTAAATTACAATAAAGAAATAATTTCCTCTGAAACACTCAGGTATATTCTTCAATAAGTATGTCAAAATTAGTTTAACAGCTTAAAAGATGAAAGGGCCAAAATTTCTATTATAACGTAAAACGTGGTCTATGATGCCAAATATACCAAAAATCATTCACTTGGGATGGAAAGATCTTCTGAGAATGTTATTTCATAAATGTTGCCCAGAGCTTTTAGTCTTTATTTTTCACAGCTACATTTAAAACAAAAATTTTAAAGAATAATGGCAATAGGAACATTATAGCTATTTATTTCGAAGATTTGTTTTAAAAGCATTAAAACTTCTACCATGACCACATTATTCTGAAAAAGCAAAGCTCATCACTTACCAGATGAAAAATGTCTTTGCACCTAGTCTTGAAATGTCCATATCCTTTAACTGACACATTAGCACAATGCACTTAATTAGACAAAAATAAGGGTGATGGAAAGATGCTTAGACAAAGTTTATAGGCACAGTTTGTTCCCGACCACCTTTGCTGTTGGTTTTATTAATATTTTCATGGCTGTTTCATTCTCCATGATTTTTCTTTTCAAATTGAATTGCCATTTCTCCTGTCTTCCTCCTTCCCTTTTTTCTCCCCTAAACACACACGCACACACACACGCACACACACAAACACACACAAACACACACACACACACACACACACACCCTTCTCTTCAGAACACAGCCCTCGCCTTGTCTTAGCTAAAGCTCCAAGCACAGGCGAGACAGGGCGCAGAGCACAAAACTCTGATCCTCATGAGCTCAATATAAAATACAAATTCCTCTTCCATCGTGTGATCATTTCACGATCATTTATTTCTTTGGCGCACGTAACAGCCTACCGTACATCCATGTGCAGTTTGTTCATGGTGAGCACCTAATCCTATTTGAAATGGAAGAAAATGTTTTCACTCTGCTACCTGGAACTGCCACTCACTGTGAGGCAGCTCAGCCCCTCCGTCTGAAGCTGGAGAGGGGAAACGTGAGGGGAGGGATGCGGCCCGTGGTCCCATGAGATCTAAGCTCTCCCTTTTGAAAACACTTACGTCTCCCTCTTCCTCAAGTTCCCGAGAGAAGGTGGCCTAATAGACCCAGCGCGAAGCAGTGCATTCTTGGCCGAGACTTCTGAGTGTGCGCTTGGGCTGGGGAATTTTTAAAAGGTCAGAAAGCTACCAGGCCAGTGATGTAGAACCCCTGAGTTCTAATCGCAGCCCTGGTGCCTCTGGTACCGCTTTCCTGAATGGGTTTTTTAAAGTGATTTTCTTGAAATACACGCACTGTCTCAACTGCTGGCGTTAATAACTGACTGCTGGTTTTTAAATACAGAGTGCACGTTCTGTGGCTCCTTCCTGGGCCCTGCAGCAATGCCCAACAAAGAACACTTCCGGAACGCACACTCGGACGAAGCCGAGCAAGCATCCCACGAAGAACCAACGCGCACTGCACTGCACTCTCTCGGCTGGACGGCTGTTTTATGCAACTCTGAGAGATCCAGAAGCAGTGCCCTGTGCTGGCAGAACTTCTGCAAATTTTCACGATGAAAGGAAATATTATTATGAAGAATAAAACTGCTTTTTTTGCAGAGGAAGGAAGGAGGGAAGGAAAGAAGAAAGAAAGAAAGAAAGAAAGAAAGAAAGAAAGAAAGAAAGAAAGAAAGAAAGAAAGAAAGAAAGAAAGAAAGAAAGAAAGAGAGAGAGAGAGAAAGAAAGAAAGAAAGAGAGAAAGAAAGAAAGAAAGAAAGAAAGAAAGAAAAAGAAAAAGAAAGGAAGAAAGAAAGAAAGAAAGAAAAAGAAAGAAAGAAAGAAAGAAAGAAAGAAAGAAAGAAAGAAAGAAAGAAAGAAAGAAAGAAAGAAAAGAAAGGGGCTGGTGAGACGGCTCAGCGGCTTAAGCGCCTGCCTTGCAAGCGCGAAGGCCCGAGTTCGACTCCCGGAACCCACATACGAAAAAGGGGCCGGTGATATCGCTCAGCGGCACGGGTGCCTGTTGGTGCGCGAGGTCCTGAGGTCGTCCCCCCGGTACCCACAAAAAAAAAAAAAAAAAAAAAAAAAAAAGAAAGAAAGAAAGAAAGAAAGAAAGAAAGAAAGAAAGAAAGAAAGAAAGAAAGAAAGAAAGGCAAAGGTCAGAAAGTTGGAAGGACTGAGAGATCTCAGCTCTGGCCTCAGCTCACTCTGTAACCTCTTTCCTTGTTTCATTTTCCCAGGCTACTGAATGGCATAACAATCCCACCCCTGCCTGGGTCACAGTGATGACAAGAGGAATGATGAGTGTAAAAGTGCTTTCTTTGAAAAGCTGTAAGCCCTTGTCTCCATGTGAGGGGTTATTATTATCCTTACAACTTCCAAAAAATGCCAATGCTGCTCATCGCTATTAGCAAAATCCAATTTCTTTTGTTTGAGTTTTGCCTATAGAAAGCAATAAAGTGGGGCAAGTATCCATTAGTCAGTAGTCAACATATATTGGAACAGCTGAAACACCAGATCTTTTTTGTCTAAAAGCATGCTAAACGAATGTTTTTTAGGCATTGTTGGGGACAGGAGCAGAAGTGTTGCTGAGTCCAAATGGGGGTAGATCAAGGAGGTGCAGCTGGAAAGGGGAAAAAAGCCTTTTCCTCCCCCCAAAAGGCAACTCCTCTATTAATTTTACTCCATCTAATTACGCCTAAAATAAAAGTCAGAAGGAAAGGCCAGCTTGAGCAAAGGCCTGTTATTGGTCCGCATTAAGATGGTATTGATAAAAAACGTAATGCAATACATTTTCCTCTGTCGCACATTTCTGAATAATAGCAATTTGCCCCCTAGCTGACCACCTCAGCGTAAACACGGGAGCGCTCCTGCTGAGCCTCGGAAAGCCTGCTTGTCTGCACAGTATACAAGGGGCATCACCATAAAGCTGTGTGCCACCGTGCAGTGCAGACAGTCCTCAGGTCCTGCTGTGACTTGGCACACCCCACTGGACAGCTGGAGACTGGAGCAGAGGGGCTGCTGCCAATAACACGTGACGAGGGATTTTCGAGCAATTTCCTGGAAACCAACAGTCCTGAGCTTTATTATTTCACGAGCAGATATTGCTATGAGCTACATATAGATATATTATGGTGCAGTGTACTCTATTTATACTTGATGTGCTATACAATAAAACATTCCAGCGCCTTCCCAATCCCTTCTGTGAGCTCAAGCAAGGAAAAATAGGGAGACGATTTGCCACAGCCTTATGTTATGCCTAATATAATTTTGGAAATCAGCTATTGCCCCAAACAACATTTTATTACAAGCATCAAAAAGATTTAACTTGCTAAGGGTCACATAAGTGTACTCAGACTGCGCTCCAAAGCTGAGAGGCACTAGACATAGATGGTTTATTGTACATCTCATTTCTCCCCCCACCCCCAAGATAGCTGGCAATGAAGTGCTACCAGGGATCATTAAAAAAAAGATTGCTCATTTTATGTAGCTTGAATATCTAAAATGGTAGTTATCTAAAATTCCAGAGGCAAGAATGTTTGGAAGACAATGCCGAGAGATAAACAAAAGCGAGTTAAATCAGAAAGACAGGCTGTGCAGCAATTAGTCTAATGTAATATCATTTTTAATGTAAAAACGCTACATTTTCTAATTTTCACTAAAAGCCCTAGGTGCTGAATGGGTTATAATAAATGCACACAATAAAAACCAGGTACACTCATCTTATAAAGCAGCCTATTAACCAGACTGCTGGTGCTGCAGAATCTAGTACACAGTAAACAATGCTTTTCCTGTTAGAATAATGATGCATATTTACTCTTTTATACCATTTAGCACTTGGGGACCACATCCATTTACCAAAATAATACCAAATTAGTACTGTAAATATTGAAATCAGACCTTTCAGGCTAACCAGTGGCCTAATTTTCTCTTCAATCTGCTCTTAATCTCAATTCATCAATAACAGTACCTTATTATTGGACTTTGACAGCAAGCTAAAGCTTTTGATAAATTATACATCTCAGGCCAGATTTGAAATTTGAAGCTCAAGTGCTAATTATCTGTACAGGCCTAGTTAATAACGAGATTTCTTGTTAAGTATCTGATCACAGCATGGGCATCATTTGTCAAGATCCTCAAGTCCACCTCAGAGACCGACTCTTCGAATCCTCCCTTGCCTACCATATGTAAAATTGGGATCTTTGTTTCTATAATAACCTTTTATTAGGAAGCTGACATAATGATTAAGTTCGCTGTAGACACACACAATGAATTAGACAATTACCCTTGCTGCTTTAAACCACTCAGACTCCTAGCAAGACAAAATAATTAATATTGAATTTTAATTTGATGTGTTCCACATTTAAACCCCAATTTGCAAAGTACACCTGGAAAGCTGCCGCTGTTACCTTGCAGTTTGTGCTGATGAAATAAAGGCTCCTGCCGTTTGAATGGAAAAGCACAGAAGGCTCGATGCACCACGATCACTTCTCAGTGGAGCACAGAATTTTCTAGCATTAATGGGAAAGGTAATTACCTAGGTCTAACTTTATAGCCTTTTCTCTAATGAAACTATAATCTCCCAGGCCTACACACTTCAAGCATTTGCATGATTTTAATGATTTCAGTGCCATAACTGTTGGTATACCCCATCATTTTAAAATGAAACGTCCTAAACACAAAGATGTTAATTATATTTCCAAGCTATTATTGGCACAAAGTAAGACAGATCCAAAGAGAAGTGCCATTATAAAAACAACCAAGGGCAGCATTTCTCATAGGGTTCCCCCAAAGGATGAGCCCCAAGTAAATACATTCATGTCTTCTTATTCCTTCTCCCCGCCAAGCTTATCCTATAGTCAGAGGACACAAAGGGTGAAATCTTTTGATTTTGCTTCCATGCAGAATGGGTACAACATAAAACCATGAAATATTGTTACTCTCTAACCAAATCTCCTTTCAAAAAATGATTAACCTCCTAGCTGGGGACATTTCAGTCTCGTGGGAGGATTTGGGAATTAATGCAATTTTTCTTTCATGAAAAGGTTGGCGTTTGGAAAAGGAATGGTGACTTTCTTCTATAGTATCATGCTGAACCAAGATTGAGATGCCAGAGTAAACTGAAATACTGTTTTAAGACCTATCAAGCTAATTCATGTTATTACAGGAACAAATAAAGATTCACAATCCATTATTATGAACTCCAAAAGCCCTTATTCATCAAACAACTGGCACACTCCTGAGTGGGCAGTCAAGTCCAGGAACAATGGATTCTCTTCTCTCCCGAGTCTTTCCTCTTCCCCTGCCTCCTTTGTCATGGACTTGCTGCTGCACCCTCATGTTGACTGGGGGCCAGAGGATGATCTAGTGCTGAGGTAGAGGGGAACCGAGGAGAAGCAGCCTTTTGGGGTCTACCAGAGCCAGGTCTTCTCTTCCAGTGGCATAAAGGACCATAGAGTCTTGTACTTGTTTTGTCCTCAGTGCCAGTTCTGAGTACGTCCCTCCCAGTAGTCCTCTGAAACACTCTGATTACTACAAAATCATGAAAAAATGGTCTCTGTGCTTCAACTTGATTCTTTGTTGAGAGATGAAGAAGAGCTGTTTCACTGACAGCTTATAATATAAACAGTCACTCACAAATCTCCAAAATCCCACAGGTATTTTCCTAAACTATAGATGTGGTCAATGTAAAGAGATCAAAATGATAATCCTGAATTAATAGCCAGGAAAAAGAGACAAATTCTCAGAGTTCTCAAAATATGAAATTAGCAACCATCCATCTCTTTTTAAAATTTCTTCTTGGGCAAGTTAGGTAACCGCTCTGAGCCTCCGTTACATCAGAAGTAAAATTACAATAAAACAAGTGTCTACTTCCTAGAGTCATTGTGGTGTTTAAACTAGATAATGTACATTATGCTGTGGGACAGCCTGTGGACTTAATAAGTGCTTAATAAATATTTGCAGCTACTAATAGTGTTTTAGTTTTTATACCTAGAAGGATGTTGCAGAGTGTTTTTTAGTAACCCCTGAATGAATCATTTCTTTTCTAGAGTCTGGCTACCACACAATTTAAAGGTTACAAAAGCCTCATTTCTAGACATGACAAGTGAACAGTCAAAAATATCTCTATCCCATAGGTAGGATTTGCAACTAGAGTAATAAGTTCAAATAAGTACAATCGATTTTTTTTTAAAGGGTGTGGGGAGGGAAAGAGGGAGAGACAGAGAGGAAGAGAAAAAGGGTTCTATGCTTACAAAGGAAGACTACATTTTTTTCTCTTTTGGTAATGGGGATTGAAACCAGGGCCTTTAAGCTTTTTCACTGAGCTACATCCCCAGTCCCCCTTCTTTAATTTCTATTTTTTATTAGTATATGTTTTCCATACATAATGATCACATTCATCATGGGGAATTTGTACATAATACAGTTTACCTTAATTCTCTTTTTTCCATTTCTCTCCCCTCCCTTCAACCCTTCTCCCTCTCCCTACTTACAAAAGCTCTGTTTTCACTTTTCCCTTCTATTCTCTCTTTTTTTTAAATCCCTTTTCCCTTCTTTCCCTTCCCTTTCCTCTGCCTCGTTCCCCTTCCCATATGAACAAGTTCTTCTTCCCAATATCCGTCCTCCATTTTGCTCCTTATTTACATTTGTGTTTCTCACACAAAAGAATGTGATATTTAAACTTGTGTGTTTATGTCGCTTCAGATTATGGTCTCACGATGCGTCCAATTACCTAAAAATGTTTCGAGTGCTTGCTAAGTCACCTAGGCTGCGCTTGAACTTGCTTCAGCTTCCCCAAGTGCTGAGATTTACAGACACCACGCCTGCCTTATCATGTGTTTCTTTTAAAGAGGGAGACAGAGTGAAATTTTATATATGCAGAAGGGAAGGCCACGTGACCACAAAGCCAGAGGCTGGAGTGACACGGGAGGCTAAATTGTGCCACGGGCTACCAGAAGCTAGAAGAGAAAAGGAGACGCTCTCCCTTCTCCCTTAGAGCCCCAGGGAGCGCTGCTCCACCAAGGGCCTGATTGCAGTCACTGACGCTGACTTCAGACTTCTGGACTCCAGAACAGTGAAGGAACAAGATTCCGTTGTTTTAAACCATTGTATGGTAATTTATTACAGTAGCTTTGAAAAGTGATAAGGCGATACTATCGGGTAAATGCATGGCCGATGGAATCCTCTAGTTTACAGGCAGGGTTGGGCGAAGAGTCCGAGGGCTGAGAGGCAGCCGCTAACAGGAGCAGGGGCTGAGGCTCAGGGGTGGAGGAGCCTGCTCTAGAAACGGCCAGAAGCGACAAGACCAGCGCAGCCCGCTCTGCCTTTGGGAATGTGAAGAAAGAGTACTCTCCCCTGGAGGCGGCTTTAGGAAGGATGGAGCTAGAAACTTAACAACTGGAGTCTGGAATTTACTTTTTATTTGTTCATTCATTCATTCATTGTGGTAGAGATGTAACATTGTGGGGATAAGTTTTCTACTGTTCATCCATTGCAGTTCTTTAGAATATCGATGCATTTTTTTTAAAAAAGTCAACCTTAGATTTAAGATGTAGAATACATGTAACTGTAGCATATTACATATTCCTACATTGCCAATAGAAACAAATTCTGGTTTTACAAGGCCTGAATGTTATGCAATTTGATAAGCCTTCTTTAAGAAAGAAAAAAAACAAAGTTACAACCCAAAATTAAACATGGCCATAGATAATAATTTGGAACAAAAGAATTAAATCACAAAAATTAAAAATTTTAGAAGCTATCTAATACCACAAACATTACAAAAATCTAGAAAGATGCACATAGATTTCCAATTAATTTCCTGATACCACTATTTTTTTTCTATATTTTTGGTTGCAAACTCTGAAAACTTACAATATTAATCTTAGATTAAGTTATACATAATAACAAGATATATTTTTAAGTTCTTCACTGTATGGAGGTATATTCATCGGTTAAATCAACTTATTCATACAACATACATTGACTTGGTAAATATGTCATCTGTTTCTTCACTTTTTGACTTTTCGCTGAACCGATGGCAATTTTATGTGTCCTTTCATCTGGAACCGCTAAAGGAACAATATACACCAATATTGTAAAGGTACAACGTAATCTTTAGGATGCATAAACCTGCGCCCTCACCTACAGATATATACATTGTTGGTAATAAGGCTACAGCTTTTTCCCTGCCTTATTGGAATTCTAATAAATTCATCTTTACTTGATTCTCATCAAAAAAGGAAATATGAGTGCATTTATAATTGTATATTGCATCACTAATAATACACCTGACAGACGAAAATTTCCGCTTCACCTAGGTTTTAATGAACACCAAACCCTCTATTCAAAAATTTTCACATCTGGGTTTTTGTTTGTTTGTTTGTTTGTTTTTTGTTTTTTGAGACAGGATCTCACCATATAGTCTAGGTGGCCTCAAACTCACTATGTGTCCCAGGCTGGCCTCGAACTCAACAGCAATCCTCCTGCCTCAGCCTCCCAAGTGCTGGGATTACAGGCGTGCACCACCATACCCAGCCATCTGAGTTTTTATGGAAAAAAGTTCAAATTCTGTTCCTTCTTCATCATCCACATGTGATTTGTGTCAGGAAAGTAGGACATGTTCATGTCATGAGCCAACTTCTGGCTCTGCACATGAATTTATGAAGGAGAATGGACCAGCACAGCAAGCAGTAGGAGCAATCCTAGAAGCCATTCTCTCACCAAAATGCCTGAAAATCACTTGAGCTATACGCAGAAGTGACTGCAAACCACATAAATATATCCCTCTATGCCTCAAATAAATGTGTCCCTAGCTGAACATTCCCTTGACAGAACCCACAATCCCTGTAGACTTTTCAACACCACCCAATTCAAGGAGAGGTGCTATGTGGAGGAAGAGGGAGTGGAATGAGACATCACATTTTGGGGGCAAATTTTTCAAAACTGCAACCATATGACCACATTGCTAAGTTTTATTTGGCCTTACAATAAATCTGCCTCTGGTTTCAGGCTTTAGGACATGCTCTAGAGGCTACCTTGTTGCTAATAGTCATTTGCAGGAAATTAAATCAATCAGATCTGAGGTCTGACCTGTTTCATCAGCACCAAAACCTCTTCTTTAAGTCCCATCCCAGGAAAACCCTGCCTTTGTCTGCTATCCTGAAAACTGGCACGGTTGGACGTACCGGTGTGAGTGGGTCCTTGAAGTGGGGCCTACAAATGTTTGTGACTGTCAAGGCCTTGTCACTCTGATGGCGTTGGTAGTGTAATCTGATGTGCATTGTCCTTCCAAGTTCCTTTTGCGTCTTTATTTGAAGTCAGCATGTCCTAAAACCAGAAAATGAATATATCAGCTTTCACTTTGCATAGAATTCTTAAAATTGCCTGTGTTTATCAATAGAAAGGAAATGCTTGGCTCAAGACTGCAGCACATGTAAACCAGCTGTGATGCAAACAGTTGGCGGGAACAGATCATAAAGACTTTGCAAATCATTCAGCTCTTGTCAATTTTGGTCTCCTTATCACATGTGCGTACAAAATTGTGCTTCAGTGCTCAGCAGACAAATCAGAACTGCTGCTGCACAGGTCCATGGGAGCACACTGGGGTGAAACTGGAAGACGTGTTTCCAGTTTTTATAAACCAGTGTCTTCAGCTTCAGACTGCATTAAAGCACTCTGGGTTCTAATGTGGAGAACAGCAGAAATGGCAGATAGTGGCACAGCCCCTTCCTCACAGAGAGTTCACAACCCCAGGGTCTTACTTTCCTGCTCGCCACCCTTAGCCTGCAGGCTAGGAAGCAGCAAAACTACCGCCCCTCTTTGCTAGTTCTGATTTGTCTAGATGCATGGACCGACCCGAGCCAGAGAGGGGGGCCGTCCCAGGGTGTGAACACCCCCTAAGTCCTCATGCCTTGTACAAGGCCTGAGCAGCTGCTTTTAGACAACTCTCATAAGACAGTGAACCCCTATTCCTGCTGTTATGGTAAGAAATACAGTCAGCCTAGTTAGCATTTGGTGCAGTAATTAATCTCCCAGAGGCTAAAAGACATGGCATTAAATCTGTGTTCAGGTTATAGAGCTACACTCATGTGGAAAAGTTCAATGTCCTTACCTTAACACTTACTCTAAGAGCTGTCCTGATACATCAAAAGATTTAATTAATTTTGATCTTTTATTAGCTAAAGGGGAAAAATGAAGATAAAACAGGAATATGGTTAAAGAAGAAGTTTCAACCCAACTACATTACCCAAATTATCCATATCCTATGAAAACATTGCAAGGATTACCTCTATCAGGGGAGGGCCTTTTAAAATGCTATTTTAAATTGTTCAAAGCTAAGAAGGTAGGTCTATGTTGGGGTTTTCAGGAAAGATAAGTTAACACATATTTTTGTTAATCAGAGGGGGCCATATACGTAAAAGGATGCTGGCACGCTTGACATGTGATTCAGGAAAGGAATCTGCCTTCGCTGAGTGATTTATACATATTTTCCCACTCCTTGTAAAACTGCATAAGGAAGCGAATGCACTCACCATTTTATATATAAAAAAACTGTGATCCAAAGAATTTAAGGCCCCAAAGCTGGTAATGACCAAGGCAAAATTCACCCCCAGGTCCGTCTGTGTGTAATGCCCTGTTTAACCACGTTGCCTTCCTAGAGCTGTCAGCAGCCCCATTATCCCAATTCAACCTATACCACCAACCCCCTCTGCCAGGTCCAGTCCTCAAACTTCCTTCCCATGAATAAAGCCCTTTGCCTACAACTAGAGCTAAGATGTTACGTTTTGAAACCCTAGGAGACCATCCTCCATTTCCGTGAAGGTACAAATATCTGAATGTTTTTGTGAAGGAAATTTGGGTTAAAGTAACATCCTATAAATGGGTTGTGTATGTCTACCTGGTACCCCCCTACACACACACACACACACAGAGCCTCTCTCAACCTGTGATGACATAGTCTAGCCTGGACCAATCATTCTTCTATTATCCTATTCCCCTGCCACAGCAAATGGTCCATGGGCTGGGACAATATCAGATAGACTTTGAAGCTACATTTGGGAATGACAGACTGTGTCCCTTAATAAGTGTGTGCAGCAAAGTCACCCACCCTCCCCTGCCACTCCCAGCATCCTGGGATATCCAGGCTAGATTGTTGCAGGATGAGGAAGACCTTTTATTTTGTTAGAGCCATTGTATTTTGGAATCTGTTTGTTACAGAAGTTTAGCCTACAATAAATATTAATAGGAATCAAAACATGTTAATTTTATTTCCTCTGCTACTCCTAGATTCTCCCCTTTAGAACGCCTTCAAGGTTCCTAGTAATTTTATCAGAGCTTCTTTAAAAACCTGTGAGTAGAGTATTACTCAGCCATAAAGACAAAGAAGTTTGAGTCATTTGTAAGAAAATGGATGGGTCTTGAGTCCATAATATTAAGTGAAATGAATCAGACACAGGAGGTTAAATATTGTATGGTTTCTCTTATATGATAAATCCAAAATATAAATTATTTGAAAAGTGAGTTAAAAGAGAAATGTTAGGAAGCAGGGAGGTAGACAGTTTGGAGATGAGAAAGGGGATCTGAGGAGGAGGGACACAAGGGGGGAACAAGGTCAAAAATAAAAATGAAAAAAGGAATAAAATTTTCTACAGCTGTAGTAAATAATGTACAAGTAGCCACTTTAAAAATAATAATAATAATATAATCACCAAAAATATATAAAAATTAAAAATGATCACTGCTGGGGCCGGTGAGATGGCTCAGCGGGGTAAGCGCCTGCCTGGCAAGCGCAAGGGCCCGAGTTCGACTCCTCGAACCCACATACGAGAAAAGGGCCGGTGATATCGCTCAGCGGCACGGGCGCCTGCTGGTGCACGAGGTCCTGAGGTCGACCCCCGGTACCCACAAAAAAAAAAAAAATGATCACTGTTGTTTCTTCTACCAAATTCTTTGCAAGAATCTGGTATAAGTTTAGATTTACCAAAGAGCAATCTAACCTGGGGGAAAAATAAGTATTCATATTTGATAATGACCCAATAACTGAAAAGATGAAAAATATCCCCTTTAAATATTCATTATAGAGCCGGTGAGATGGCTCAGCGGCGTAAGCGCCTGCCTTGCAAGCGCGAGGGCCCGAGTTCGACTCCCGGATCCCACATATGAAAAAGGGGCCGGTGATATCGCTCAGCTGCACGGGCGCCTGTCGGTGTGCGAGGTCCTGAGGTCGACCCCCCGGTACCCACAAAAAAAAAAAAATTCATTATAAAGCCATAGACAGGCTCTGTTCTTCCATTTTCACTTTTCCACTGGAGAAATTTATCAGACTGTCCATTGTATTCGCTGAAAAGCTGAGGCAGAGTTTGGATTCCTGGTCTATAAGTAATGAGGTTGGAAACTCTAATTTGACTTGTCTTCAGCGATTTGGGCCCTGTTCTCATTTGCTGTATGCTTTCCTGTGGTAAATGAGCCAGGGTAAGTGAAGCTAGTTACAGCACCTAACAGGTCCTTGCAAATAAATTTAATGGACACCTTGTGTATATCAGTAGCTTGAAACTTGAACTGCTTTGGATCTCAGGATTGATCTGAAAAGCCCATTTTCCCCAGAGTGCAATGGTTTTCCAAATGTGGCTGCTGAGCTAGCAGCATCAGCATCCTTGGAGGCTCCATAAAGATGCCAGGCTCAGGCCCCACCCAGACTGGCTGGCTCAGAACTCTGGAGCATGACCTACACGGCAGTGTGAGTGCTTTGTCCTCACGCACCACAGCAATGTACCTCTGCAGTCAAAGATTCCACAAGCGTGCCTTGCACCAGGCCCACCATTGTCTAATAAAAGACGCTAAGGCTCCTTGGAGAAATGACTGACTCTAGGGCTGAGACCGATGAGCCTGGAACATCGGGTGATGCAAGAAAATAAGGACATGCACACAAAAAAGGCGAATATATCAAAGATTCCGAGTAGCCAACTGAACGAACTCCTCCCAGTGACCAAAGCTGGAACAATTTGAGCAAGAAAATAAATATTATCAGATTATAACCCAAAGTATAACGCTAACATTCATGAATCTACATTGGTATAAATAAATTATTAAATGAATAAATAAGTAAATAAATGGATGGATGGAAGGTAACAGACAAACTTCTTGTGCAAAAGAATTCCAAGTAATCTGTATAGATATATAACCCTTAAGGAGGTGGTACAAACCCCAAACTCATTTAATGTGGCTGCACATTTCCTTTCAAAGAGGACCATATGGAAATGGAGGAAAAGGTATGTTTACAGTGGAGAAACCCGACAAAAGCTACCTCAGTCATGCTCAAGTTCAACACCAACAGTGATAAGTAATGCGGAGAGTACTGATATGATGGAACGAACTTGACAAGTGGCCTTTGTGGCCTGCTTCCCAAAAAGACATAAACATAATAAAATCATGAAAAACATCAGACAAATCCCACTGAAGGACTGCCTACAAAATACCTAGCAATACTCTTCACAAATGTCAAGGCAATCAAAAACAACCAAAATCTGAAATACCATCATGGTCAAGAGCTGCCCAAGGACACGTGATGTCTAAATGTAATGTGGTGACCTGGATGAGATCCTGGGCCAAAAAAAGGACATTTCAGTAAAAATTAAGGAAATCTGAATACAGCATCAAATTTAGTTAGTAATGATTTATTAATATTGGTTCACCAATTGTAATAAATGTACCACATGAATATAATAGGAGAAATGACTGTGGGACATATAGGAACTCTACCCCTTTTGTAATTGTTTTCTAAAATTTTCTTAAAAGTAATGTACATTAAGAAAAGTTAAGTAGGTTATAATATCTTTATATTACCTTTATTTGACCTTTATTTTAGTTTAAAGGCAAATATAATCCCTTTAGGGAAAGAAATCAGAAGATAAGTGAATGGAAATAACTCCAAAACAATTTCACAGCATTTCTGGGCTTTGGAGATCAGGTTCACTGTCCATCAGTTACAGACTCCACTGTAATATAAACCCCAAACCATTTTGCCTTAAACAAGAGAGGCTTTGATTTCTTCCTCATGTGATAGTTCAGGATTAGCCATCCAGGATGGGGTTGGAATCTCCCCGGCATCATCTCTAGAGCTGACCTCATCCATCTGATTCAAGACAAGCCAGCACAGCCATCACTGCACCCTAGCCAGAAGATGGGGAAAGGAGTCAGGGAGGTCTGTCCCTGTCCTCTCAGAGTCATGACTTCAAAGTTGCACACCTCACTTCTGCTCACATGTACAATTCACTCATATGACCACAGCTGGCTGCAATGGAAGCAGGGAAGTAGAGTCTTTGTTCTGGGAAATCATGTCCCCCGCTAAAAGTCAGAGCTTCTGTTGTTGCTATAGAAGAACTAATGCATGTCAGGGGCCAACGATCAGTCTCTGCTATCCCCTGGTCCCTTACTTCATCAAATTTTACCTCAATTCACATAAGCCTCCACCCTAGAATAATCAATGAACTAGCATGATTGGGTTATTTTTTAAGAGGATCTCTAAGGCTCACTGTTTGCGCCCACAGGACAAAATATTTTTCCATCTCTGGATTCAAAATTTGCCTCTCATTTTATCTTGAGCTGTTAGATCCATAGGACTTTCTAGTACTTCTCTTATTTTTTATTTTTTTTTCCTCATATTTTCATGGTTTCTGCATATTGTAGGTTACAGGTAATAACTGAATGTGGGTTGAGTTCTCACACAAAGATTAGGGACAGCAATGACTTTCCTGTTCCCTGAGGGAGCCCAGGTGACAGACTCAAATTCCAGACTTGTGATTCTCCACCCAGAGCGCTAGCTTTCCTGTAGGAAAAGCTTCAGCAGAAGTGTGAAGCAGGAGACAGTCTTCATTGTCTTTGACCCGATTCATGTAATGAAGTCATAAATGATTTTGACCTAAGTCTAGAATCCAAATACACCATCTCCTCATTCGCACTCCACTGGAACCCAGGGTCAGGTGTGGGGAATCAAGACTGAGAAACTGCTGACCCCAAAGTAGGGGTCCCTATGCATGGAGCAAAGGAATCACCCTCATCCTCACAAGCTCTAACCCTCCCAAAGGCCAACAAGAAAGAAGCCTGGGTGAGCAACATAGATCTGGAGAGCGGAAGGGACCCTGCAGCAAGCCAGCCAGTCATCCTTTCTGCTAGCCAAGGGATGACACTCACAAATGACTAGGAAGGAAGAAGTCACTGGAAACAAAATCAAAGAAGAGGTGTGTCTATTACCTACAGAGGCCATTTATACGTTTATAAGCAGCCTGAACAATACAAACATTTACATGCAAAAAATAAATTACAGCATCAACCAGTCACTGAACAAAATGAAGAACCATTAATTTCCTTAAATACAAAAGTCACTCAGTTTATTCTCAAGTATTTGGATTTGCCAAAGGCTAATTTTCAGAAGCACATTACCAAAGCACACTGCACAGCTTTCCAGAAGCACATCACCTTCTCAAAGCCAAGTATTGCCAACATTAGAGTAGACACTAGCGGAGAAAGCACAGGGCTGGAAATGCAGACGAAAGGACTGCTTGGTGTCCAAATATTATTTTTATTACTTCTAGAACAACAAAGGACATGCTTTTTGAAAAGAACTGACAATTGACAATTGGGAAAATTGACAACTTTGAAAATTAATTGACAATTTAAACATGGAAGCTATATGTAATAAATAAATATGAAAATAATTCTTCATAAGTCATGGCACTACCACATAGTAAATATATAACTTTATATTAGGGTTATGAGTAGTTTTTATAACCTAGAAAATTCTTATGTTAAAATATTAAGTTAAGGGCCGGTGAGATGGCTCAGCGGCGTAAGCGCCTGCCTTGCAAGCGCGAGGGCCCGAGTTCGACTCCCGGAACCCACATACGAAAAAGGGGCCGGTGATATCCCTCAGTGGCACGGGTGCCTGTTGGCGCGCGAGGTCCTGAGGTCGTCCCCCTGGTACCCACAAAAAAAAAAAAATATATATATATATATATATTAAGTTAAAAATGAGAACACAAAATTATATTTGAAGTATGGTCACTAGCCGGGCATGGTGGCACATGCCTGTAATCCCAGCACTCGGGAGGCTGAGGCAGGAGGATCCACAAGTTTGAGGCCAGCCTGGACTACAAAGTGAGTTCAAGACCAGCCTGAACTACATAGTGAGACCCTGTCTCAAAAAATAAAACAAAAAACAAACAAAAAAAAATAGTATGGTCACATCCACATTAAAGAAAAAGTAGGGGCCAGTGATATAGCTCAGCAGCATAAGCGCCTGCCTGGCAAGCATGAGGTGAGGAGTTCGACTCCCGGTACCTACATATAAAAATAAATAAATAAAAAAACTAAAGAAAAAGTAGGAAATAAAAACAGCAAAATATGATTGTATTTGAATGATAAAATTATGAATGACTTCTCTACCTCTCTATATATTTGATGATTGCTATTTTTATAATAGCAATACTTAATGAGACATTATTTTAAGCATTTTATTCATTTAACTGATTCAATCTTTCAAAAACCCTATGAGATAGGTCTATTGTTATCCTTGCTCTGTAGAAGAAAAAAACAGAATAGAGACTTACATTTCTCAGTACACAGCTGTTAAGTAGCGTGTAGCCAAGACGTGAACACAATCAATCTGGCTGCAAAGCTGTGTCTCTCCTTATAGTGAGTGCATGTTATTTTTTTCACTACTAGAAGCCTTAAAACAATTTTTTTTAAAAAGAGGTACCCGCACTTCGCGATGGCGTCCGAAGGAGGATAGGAAGCTCTCCATCCTGGGGAAAGGGAGTCCCGGCGGAGGCCGCATGGAATCGGCACAGGCGCGGATGGAGGGAGGGCGGTGGTGGAGGGCGGGACGGCAGAGCTGCAGCAGTCACGCTCGCCATCAATGACCCGCAGGCAATGGCGCGGCACTGCTTTTAGCACAGTTTTTATGTTGTACCCAGTGTCTTCTTCCCTCCCCGACCCTGCACGGACTCTGCTTTTCCCCCAGACTCCTTCAGAAAATGTCAGAGCCGGAGATTCGTCTTACGCAGTGTCCCATTTGAAGCAAGGATCCCTTCTACACATTTCTGACAGGAAGCTCACTCTATTCGTTTGTAGAAAACCACAATTGTTAGAAAATGCTTCGTTGTATTTGAACTTAAATCTAACTGTAAAACTTTTTCCCCTTAGTCTGGTTTGACCCAGGGAGGAATCCAGAGTAACACTAAGCACTTCGCCGTTCCTGGACTCTGTTATCAGACTCATCTCGATCTTTTCCTCCCCAAGATAAAAATCTTCAGTTACTTCAGCAGTTTTCCGTGTGATGTAGGCCTCAGCTCCCTCCCATCATCTCCCATACTTTTCAGAAAACTCTGGCTGGGAAGGATCCTGGTAAAAAGATGACCCAGCACTGAGGACAACCCTCCCGTGGAGAGAATGTGAATCAGTTACCCCGACACGAGCTCGGCCTAGCAACGCAACTCAATGCAGGAGCCTCTTCCTGCCAGAACCCCTGGATCCTTTTCATATAAATCTGTGGCAAACTACATATTCCTAAGTCTGTACACATACATTCATTTTCTTCCAATCTAATTATAAATATTAGCACTTAATATGGTCAACAAGGAGAATATGATCTAATAGATGAAACATAACCCAATAATGAAGTTTGACAGTTTTCACTTCTAAGAATAGATCATGCGCTAAGTCATTGGGGTTTGGACATTGGGGAAAAGGCAGGGAAGTTGCACCATGATGTCATCGTTTATATCTGGATGTCCCCCCAAAGCCTCATGAGCTCATTGGTGGGGCTTTTGAGAAATGATTGGATCATGGGAGTATGATACTTAACAATGGATTAGTCCACTCAGCCCACTGAGTTTATAGCTAAATGTGATGTTGGGAGGTAAAGCCTCGTGGGATGAGATGGGTCACTGGGGGGGGGTGGCCTGGAAGGGTCTCTCTCCCTCCTCCCTTCCTTGATCCCTCTCTCTGCTTCCTGCTGCTACACTATAAGCAAACCTCTGCCGTGCTGCCCTGCTTTGGAGCCTATGGACTACGGACTGAAAGCTCTACAAACTGTAGCCAAATAAACCTCTTCTCCTTTAACTTATGTCAGGTATTGTGTCTCAGTGATAAGAAAGTAACTAAGACAAACAATATTCCAGACCTAGAGGTTGTGGGGTTATTTTCTAGGAATATATGAGACATCATAAAATAAATCTGCCTTTCCTTGGGAGGGCAGAAGAAAAACATTTGTTTCTACCAAGAGCCTTGTGAAAGCCCTACATCTCAGTGAGGAGTGCAATTTGCCCCAAAAGTTCGGGGACAGGTATTCATCTATGATGATACTGCTATTGACTCAAGGCAATATTTGGGGAAAGGTAACAGCAATGTAATGACTTCTTCATACAGTCAAATGTATTGCGTTTAAAAGATTATTCTGAGTTATGTCTTTTCAACATGCTTGGTATTGTGTTCTTTACTGCGAAATAAACGGTTGAGCCTTTTGAACTAATGTACACTTTAGCAAGTGAAAAGGCCTAGACTTCAGTTTAAAGAGTCAACCCACCACCTTGTGCAGAATCATTCGGTTTTACATCACCTCCTATCACTAGGATTCTCCTCCAGCCACAGGTTGTGGTGGGCACTCTTATATGATGTGGTAGAGACTGGCTGAACACAGCCACTCATGATATACCACATTTGTCTTTGTTGCTGGATACCGACTCAATTTCCCGGTTCCCTTCAATTAGGGGAGGGTGTGTGCTGATATCCCTAACCTCTGGCCAGAAGACTAAAGCTTGTGAGAAGTGGGCGTGGTCCGACCCCCAAGTTCACCATCCCCTTCCATTAACTAGATGCAGAAGGCAGTGGGCCCCAGGCAACCATAGGAACAGAAAGATGTTGGGCCCTTGAATCACCACCCAGAAGAGGGTCACATACCAACCTGTAACATCTGCCTTATTTTGTCATCTGGGTAAAAAATATACTTCCATTATGCTTGAACCATTAGAACTGTTGTATAATTTTGGTTCTACTTGTTACAGCAGCTAGTGACACTAACTGATAAACCTGACTTTCTCCCTCTCTGTGTATGTACCCACAGGCTAAGTTTAAGCTCTTCTTTCTATGTGCCATGTTTCCTCCAAAAAAAAGTGGTGATTTTTATGTACCAAGACACAGTTCTCCTCTGTCTCCTCCATTTTGGGTTGACATTGTCACTCACAGTCTCCTGAACTCAATCTGCACACTTTGGATCAGAACTCACTAGACAAAGTCCCTAACCAGTTTTCCTTCTCCCTGTCCTGTGTGTTAAAGCTGAAGCGTGGACCCAAGCCACCATAGCACATGTGTGTTCTTTCTCATAAACAAATAAAGTTACAGATGAGACCAGCTGGAAAAATTGCAACCACTTGAACAGCGGTTTACTAACATCAATTCATAAACCTAAACTGAGCTGTCTGCATCAAAACTGTACAGGAAGTATTTTTATAAGAGAGGTTCATGAGCCTTCTACTCAGAGAATTTTGTGTGATGTTTCTGAAGTAGGGGAATAGAGGTCTGTATTTTAATAGTCTCCTTATGATCGATGCGTGGCCAATATGCATGACAATGGCATGTCGTGACCAGCATCAAGGTTAGCAAACATTAATAACAGAGCCTCCCACGATGGGCAACGCAGCCTAGCAGGACTTGGGACCTGAAGCAAGATTGAGTTTGAATCACTAAGAAGCTGTAAGACTTTGGTAAACTTCAGTTTTCTCAACTGTTAAAGCGGTTTAATAATGCCACAATCATGCTACATAAATCATGACTAAAGCCCCTGGCATAGAGAAAAGTGTTAAATAAATGGGAATATAGGGTGTGTGTGTGTGTGTGTGTGTGTGTGTGTGTGTGTGTGTGTCAGAGAAAGATACGAGTCCACTTATAAGGAGGGAACAGCTGTGATGACTTCATACCAGGGAAGAACAGCACTTGGGAAAGCATTGTGTGTTTATGGCCTTCTCCCTACTGTGGGCCACAGACTACTGTAATTCTCAAAAATTACTGTAGCGCTGGGTTTACTGCTGCTGCCACTACTAGAAAGAGCCACAAGAGGGAGCCATTTTGCCCCATCTGATACTTTGAATTTAACCACCATTTGGGTTTTCCTCCTTCCTTCTTTAAGGAAAAACAAAGAGGAGGCAGAACCAGTGCTCTGATCCATGGATCAGATTGGGCTGCAGACAGGGCATGGGGCAAATCAGCATCCCGAGTAAAAAGCAGGTCCTTCTAAGGCCAGGAGGCCACTAAGAGCAGGTGTCCACCCTGTTCACCCCCTTGCGGGGCTCCCTGGCATCCAGCTTCTGGAAAAATCTCTCTTCACATCAAGCAGGACCTGCCCCACTTCCCTCTCTGGCCCAAGTACTCCAGATCTCAGCCCCCAGGCCTTTGAAGCGCAGGTGTAAGAGCTGGCATTGAGCCCTCTCACTTGCCTGCTGTGCGGTCCTGAGCCCATCACTTTCCTCCGGGGCCTCTCCGCGGACCAGCAGAACCGTCTGTTTCTCAGGCGTAACGGGGCACTAAGTGAACTACTCTATGTGAAAGTGCTTTGCAATTGGAAAGCACCGTGAGAACGTCATACATTCTTGCCACCACTAGTACTTATTTTTTTATTTTATGGAAAAAGAGTGAAACAAAATTTCAAAACAAAATAATAGAATAACAATAGTTAATACATTGAGTATTGTTATCTTTAAAGTAGTTAGAGTCCAAGATATGGGCTTAAAAATTCTCCAAATGATATTAGCACAAACTTTCTTTTCAATGAATTAAGAGAAACTAGTAGTATCACTATCTTGTATTTTGTTTTTTTCTTTTCCTTTCCTTCCTTTCTCCTTTCTCCCATCCTAGTTCCTTTTTCTTTTTTGAACAATTTCTTCCCCTTTCACAATATCTATTGTGCATTTTGGATCTTATTTACTTTTTCAGTTCCTCACACCAGGGAGACAATACAATGCTTACACATGTGAGTCTGATTTATTTCACTTATGAGTATGATCTCTAGTTGCATCCATTTACCTATAAAAGTCTCAAGTTTACAATTCTTTATGGCTGAGTAGTACTCCATTATATAAAAAGACCACATCTTTTTTATCCATTCCTCAGTTGATGGGCATTTGGATTGTTTCCAAAATTTAGCTCTTACAAATTGTGTTGTTATAAACATGGGTGCACATACATTGCTGTGATATGATATTTTTAATTCTTCCGGGAAAATACCCAGAAGAGGAATAGCTGGGTTGAGTGGGACCTCTAATCTTAGTTTTTTTTTTTGTTTTTTTTTTTGTGGGTACCGGGGGGTCGACCTCAGGACCTCGCGCGCCAGCAGGCGCCCGTGCCGCTGAGCGATATCACCGGCCCCTTTTCCGTATGTGGGTTCCGGGAGTCGAACTCGGCCTCTCGCGCTTGCAAGGCAGGCGCTTACGCCACTGAGCCATCTCACCGGCCCTAATCTTAGTTTTTTTGAGGGATCTCCTTACTTATTTCCACAGTGGTGGCACCGGTCTACACCCCACCAACAGTGGAGAAGGGTTCCTTTTTCCCCACAACCCTTCCAGCATTTGTTATTGGTTGACTTGATGGTACCCATTCTTTCTGGGGTGAGATGGAATCTCAGTGTTGTTTTAATTTGCATCCCTCAAATGACAAATGATGTCGAACATTTTTTCATATATTTGTTTGCCATTTGTATTTCTTCATCTGAGAAGTGTGTATTCATCTCAGATGCCCAGTTTTGGATTGGGTCTTTGAATTTGGGGGGCCTGATTTTTTTCAGTTCTTTATATGTTCTAGATATAAGTCCTTAGTCTGACGGACAACTGGCCAAAATTTTTTCTTGCTCTGTGGGTTTTCTTTTTACTCTGTTGGTGATTTCTTTTGATATACAAAAGCTTTTTAGTAAGATGAGATTCCAGTTGTTGATTCTTTGAAATATTTCCTGTGTGGTCTGGGTTTTGTTCATGAATCTCTACCTATACCTATGTCTTCATGATTTCTACCTACTTTCTCTTCCAGTAGATTTAGTGTTTCTGTTTTAATATTTAGATCTTTGATCCATTTTGATTTTAGTTTAGTGCATGGTGATAGACATGGGTCTAGTTTTACTCTTCAGCAGGTGGAAAGCCAGTTTTTCTAACACAGTTTATTAAAGAGGCTATCTTTCTTCCAGTGAACATGTTTGGCCCCTTTGTCAAAGATAAGGTGGCTGAGTGTATTTGGATTTGTGTCGGCATCTTCTAATCTGTTCCACTGATCCTCAGCTGTTTTTTTGCCAGTACCATGCTGATTTTATCACAGTAGATTTGTAATATAATTTCAAGTCAGGGATTGTGATGCCCCTGCCTTGCCTTTGTTGCCCAGAATTGCTTTTGGTATTCAAGGTCTCTTCTGTTTCCAAATGAATTTTAAGAATGTTTTATCTAGTTCTGTGAGGTATGCTAATGGTGTTTTGATCTAAATTGCTTTAAATCTGTATAACAATTTTGGGAGTATGGCCATTTTCCCTATGTTGGTTCTTCCTATCCATGAGCAAGGATATTTCCATTTTCTGATATCCTCTTTGATCTCCTTTTTCAGAGAACTGTAATTTTCAGTGTATAGATCTTTTACTTCCTTTGTTAGATTGATTCCTAAGTATTTTATTTTTATGGATGCTATTGTGAAGGGTGTGGTTTCCCTAATTTCTCTCTCAGTGAGTTTGTTATTTGTGTACAGGAATGTTATTGATTTTTGAGTGTTGACTTTGTATCCAGCTACACTACTGAATTTGGTTATTAATTCTAGGAGTCTTTTGGGTGCCACCATTAGTATTTAGTGGGAGGGCTCAGCCCAATTTGGGGGGCATCGTACCCAGTGCTTTGCTTTTCCTATGAACTATCACTCTTTTGCTTTTCCAGTCACCCTTGAAAAAAAACCAAAGGTTCTTCTGCCTCTCAAATTTGAGTGAGGGATGTTCATAAACATGCCAAAAAGCCCCTTTCATCACATCTGTCCTACCTGTGCTCTAGAAAGCTGGATTTTTATGACAGGAAGGTTCACACTTAAGGAAGGGAATTCTTAGGTTAGAAAAGTGATCCTAGTACACTTTTCGAGAAGTTGCCAAAGGACTTCTGACAAAACAAGGGAAAAAATATCATTTGGTTCCCGGCCAATGAAGAGATACTTGAGGTAGAAGTTAGAGTTTTGACTTCCAGAGCTGCCACAAGCTTGGGAAGAAGAGAATCAGACTTCACTATGCCTCGGCTTCCTTTCCGAAAAATGAGACAATAACAACCATTTCTCCTCGCTATTCCACGGGGCCTTCAGGAGGATGACACGAAACAATGAAAATAATGTTTAGCATCTACTATGTGACAGACACAGATTTCAGTGTTTTACACTTAAATCCTTGGAACAAACCCATAGGCTAAGTACCATTACCTCTATTTTAGCAATGAGGAAACCAAGCATGAGGGAACAATAGCTTTTCAAACTGCTTATTGATGGTTATTGCGGTGGAATATAAATGCCCAAGCCATTTATACTTCTGCCCTCCTGCCGCACCTTGTGAAGATGTGGCTTTTACTAATCAGCTCACAGACTGTCAGTTGAGCTGAAGTCCCCGGGGTCCCCTAGAGTTGGGCCCTTTTCAGCAGCACAGAAGTGAAGTGACACAGGGGACAATCTCTTCTACAATTTAAATGACTTGGATACTTGAAGAGTTCTATTATGAGAGGTTGCAACTTGCCCACTGATAATATCTTTCAAAAGGCCGATGTCTGTCCCTCCTTCTCCCAACGTCCCACTCCTTTTCCTGAATTGTCTTCCAGTCCTTCTCCTAAGCACTCCCCACCACAGACCCCGAAGTTGGAGCCTCTTGAATCCCACGTGTTACCCCCCAGGACCTGTGCCACAGCTGCGTGCAGCTGTCAGTGTGACCGTGTCAACTCACTCTCCGTCAGACTGGGAGCTCCCCCTCCGCAGCAAAGTAGACGCTAGAGGCTCCGGGTGCTGGACCTGGGAGCTTCCCTTCCAGCTCCCTGCTGTGCTGGCCCAGCCCCCACCCACAGACCCGATCCCATTCCTGGAAGATGTCCAAAGGTACAGTACGCACTTCTTTGTGACAGTGAAAATTCTCAGTAATTATGATGAGAACAAACAAATGTTGAGCGCTATGTGTCAGGTACAGGGCTAAATAGGTGTTGTTTATCTGCCTGTCCTATGTGCTATGATATTGCCATTTTACATTTAAGGCCTAAAAATTATAAGATTCTAGGGACTGGGAGTGTAGTCTAGTGGTAGAGTGCCTACTTAGCATGCACAAGGCCCTGGGTTTAATCTCCAGCCACATACATACACACGACTGCACAAACACAAAGCATGATTCTAGGGAAGGGATCAGCCAGGCACCTGCTACTGTACATAAAGTTTTATTGGCACACAGTCTTGCCCAGTTGGTTCAGTATTGTTTATGGCTGCTTTTGCACCACAGTGGCACGGTTGAGTAGTTGGAATAGAGATCATGTGAATGCAATCCAAGCCAGAGAGGATATTGTGTATGCTCTGAGAGTTAGCCAGTCCCTGCTCTGGAGGCAGCCTGCCTGCCTGTTTTGCCTGCCTCATCATCTGTGTGACCTTGCAAATCTTATTTCATTTCAAGGGGCTTTGACTTCCACATCTATCAATTGGGATAATCCTAGAACCTACATCATAGGATGGCTGTGAGGACAGAGTTAAAGTGTAGCCCCACATACAACAGCAACGA
Source organism: Erethizon dorsatum (assembly GCA_028451465.1). Lineage (NCBI taxonomy): Eukaryota > Metazoa > Chordata > Mammalia > Rodentia > Erethizontidae > Erethizon > Erethizon dorsatum. The sequence goes on along the minus strand of CM051826.1, from coordinate 118,968,182 downwards.
TTGTGTCACCCAAGAATGGGTTTAAATGGAAATCGTGCCTCACCCCAAGTGTACTGAATTAGAAACTCTCCGGCCAGGCCCTGCAATCTGTGCTTTAACAAGCTCCAGGCAATTCGGATGCCCACTGAAGTCTGAGAACCACTGACAACTATTTAAACTCATTGTTCATAGTAAAAATGCTAGATAAAGGTTCTCAATTACAGTATTGTTCCTCGAGATTGGTATTTAATCTCAATGTTTTGTGGGCTTGTCTTTGAAAATACAGCCATAAATTCTTGAGCTAATTAGTGGGAAGAATAACATTTGGCTTTTCTTTGGCATCACTATTTGATTGGTTGAAAATTTTTCTACAAATGGGGTTGTTTTCCTGGGATCTAGAAGCAGGTATGGCTCAGAGCACATGAGTGGACCTCAGGGAATCCTTGAGTAGCCTGAAGTTACAAGCACATTTTTGTGTGTACTTTGTGCTTCTTTTTTATCTATAGATGCTCCAATGTTTTAGTCATGAAGAGTCCCCAGTATTTTAAACACTATTACTCTAAACCAGTGATGGCAAACCTTTTAGAGACCAAGTGCCCAAACTGCAACCCAAAATCCACTTATCTGTCACAAAGTGCCAACACTGTAATTAAACCTGGATACTGAGGTTTTAGTTTAGAAAAAAATAACGCACACATTAACTTCTTTTGTCTTAAAAGAAAAACACGATAACACACATGCCGTAGGTTTGCCACCACTGCTCTGAAGCAGACACCCACAGCAGAAGGTGAAGGACTCTAGGTGCCATGAGGCTGGGATGGGGTACAGGTGGTGGAGCTCACCCATCCGCGGAGCGGGGGGGCCAGACGCAAGATGGCCTCCTCTGTGCTGTTCTTGGTTCCCCCTTCCCTGCCTCTGCCCCTGGCTGTCCCTCTGCCTCCCTTCTCCCAGGAATATTGTTTCTCTTCTCCCGCTGCTAAAGAAAGTGGGGCAGACAAAACTCTGCATCCCATCATGGAGATGGCTGTTTAATCTGAGATGAGTGTTACATTACTCATTGCTCCGAGCCCCCTTTGATCCACCAGCATTTGCTTCTTTTATCCTCACGGAGTGCATACATTAGTGCCCTGAATGCTTCCCAGTCTTGTTGTCTTTTAGATGCTGTCAGAGATTATTTACTTGGGAAAGCAGATGGATATCTTGTTTAACATCAAAATAATTACTAGTTGGTTGGCTTGATAGTTTATTTACACTTTCAGTATTTTTATATTTACATCAAAAGAACATTGCTAAAATTATATTTTGTCTGTTAAAATAAACAGGGTATGACAACGTTTTTTCAAAACTCAATTTTTCTATTTGATGAGTTGGTTTACTAAAATAGTTAGAAGATAACGGAACCAAGTGGGAATGGTCAATCGAATTGAAACATACAGCTGCATGCTTTTTATTTGTATAAAAGCTGGAATGGGGCAGTAAACAATGCTTTAAACGATGGAGGCAATACTTAATGACAAGACATTAGCCTCGGTTTCAAATCCAAGGTCAGCTGCTTCCTAGGTGAATGATCTAACTTAGCCTCTCTGAGCCCCAGTTTCCCCACCAGTAAGACAGTGACTGTTGTAAGAGTTCATACGCACAAGTGTCCTGGCATATGCAAATACTGTTTAAGTTTGGGCTATTACTTAAATAAATGTAAGTTTTAAAGTAATTCTACAAGTTTGAAATGTAAGAGAGGGCACAGCTTTGCACTTGTACGAGGGACCTAAAGGCCTAGGATGAGCCTCCAGGAGCCGTCATCTTTCAACACCTCTGGCCCAGTGGCCACCTTTGTCTGTTTTCTGAATCAGGAAGCCTTCTAAATTCCAAAGCCCTGTCCTTATACTGAGCATGAATATCTACTCCCATTTCTCATCTGAGCTTACCTGGAAAGGTGTTAGAAAGTAAGATCTAATGGAAATAATGTGTCCATTCTTTGTCTTTTCAGTGATTTACCACAAGACAGTTTGCCTTTTCAGAAGTCTCTAGCCACGGACCATTGTTTACTTCCATTTAGCAACTTCTAATTCAGCTCTGTCCTTGAGCATAGAAGCTAAGGAAAGAAAAGCTGTCCTGGCAGGTGACAGCCACTAAGCTGTTTGGAAAGAGCCTTAGGGGATGGCAATTTCCATAATACAACCTCTGCTGGTAGCTCTTCTGGCTAGACTTTACTCTTGTTACTTCTTTTTTCTTTTTTCTTCTTGCAACTACAACTTTCTATCTAAATAAATATATATCACTGGATGCTAACTTATGAATTCAGTTAAACCAAATTATTTCCAGTTGCTCTTCAGCAGCTTTGCTAGCTAGTTGGTAAAATAAATGTATTGGTTTAATCTCAAGGCTCTCAAGTCTACGGTGGCTTGTGGAGATTTGTCTTTCTGTACAATGTTGTTTCTTAGAACACTTCTCCCCAGCTTAAGAGAAATGAACACTGAAATGGTTGCATTTGTATGTGAGGGTCCCAAGCTTGGGGTTGTTTGAAATGTATGAGGCTTTTGAATTTCCCTCTCTGCCGTGGAGAAATAGGTCAGGTGACAGAGTCAGGACTGGCAAATAATGTTGTAAGGCCCGTTATACTACCTGGAGGTAAGGCCGAGCAGGGCCAATTCTTAACTTCCCCAAACCACCTAGCAGGAGTCTAGGGGCCCCACAAAAGACACACTCAAGCCTGCACAGTTTAGGTTCCACACACTATTTCTTGGCCCACAAGGCAGGTTTGACACATCCCTTCTGTGTTGTAAATTCCTTATGTGTATCTGGCACAAAATATCTGGAAATAAAAATCTTTTTATTATTACATCACTAGAAATTTCAAGAATATCAATATTCAAAAGATTGAGTTGTGCCGAATACCAGGCTACAATTTAAGTCAAGTACTATCGGAACAACAATTTCATTAGAGTCAAGTAGAAGTGTCATGGTGGGACATAATTCTGAGAATAGGACATCAAGAGGCCTTTGAGGCTTCTTCTGATATAAAAACTTCTCAGATTAAAGACAACAACTGACAAAAAAATTTTAAGTGTAAGATGCGGTACAGTGGAAATACACTTCTGGTCAAAATATAAAGTAGTCTGAATATTTTGGAGAGCAATTTGGCAAGATCTAGAAAACTCGAATATGTCCAAGCCTGTGATTTATGTACTCCATGTCTAACAGTTATATCTTAGGAAAAATCTCATATAAATGCCCAAGTAGACAAGCAGAAAGTTGTTCTCTGCAATTGATTTTAACAACCAAATATTGAGAAACAACCTGAATGTTCATCAATGGGGTGATAGACAAACTATGATGTGTTCATACAATGTAATGCACCAGTCCAACTGAGCTGCACGTATCAACATGGATAAATACAATAATGAGAGAAAAAACCAGGTTCCTGGATGTGTGTCCAGTATGATGTCATTTGTATGGTAGTTAAGACTATGTGTGAATCCATACATACCCAGTACAAGGATTAAAATACAGAAGGAAAGGATACACACTGATTTCACATTACAGTGTTTGTAAGGATGGGAATCAAATCAGGGAGGAACAAAAAGAGATTGCAACTGCATCTGTAAAAACTTAGGACAGAGGAGAAATAGATCTAAAGAAAATATGGTAAATATTACAGTGGTAAGCACAGGGATTTTTACATCCCCTGAGTTTTCCTACATGTCTTTTTTTACAATGCTCACAATGTAGCCAGCAGGGCAACTGGACTTTCACTCGATTAATATCTCTGTATAGACTCCTTTATGACCATTAGCACCTTTAATTCTCCAATCCTAGAGTAGCTTGGATTTCAGGAAAAGTACTTTATTTTCTAACAAATTCTTTCTGCCCTCAAATCTGCTCATTCAGAGAACTGAAAGTTATTTCCTAGTTAAACTAACTCATCTATGTCTGAACAGAATTGCTTCTTTGCCAATAGCTGTTATTCCTCTTAGGTATTTCCCCTGTCCCCAAGGGTGTCGTGACACCTCTCCTTCTAGTTTCATTAGCTAATTTATGAAGGCACTGTTTGTTCCTTTATCCAGGTCATTAATAATTCTGTCACGTGTTTCCATCTGGTTCCCTTAGTTTCTGCCTAAGCCTACGGAGAGAAAGAGAACTCTCAGCAGCGACCCTAAGCTTACCAGAATGGTTCTAGAGAATTGGTCATTCTCACGCACCTCTGTGCTTTCTCAAGGTAAAAATGAAAGCCTGAAGAAAATGTTACATAACAAAAACAAATTTACTGGTCCTCGTTTAACCCCACTATGCACCTACATCTTCTCTGTAGTCAGCCCAAACTCCAAGAAAATTACCTCTAATTTAAAACATTAGATGAAGATTAGCTAAGTGGAGAAACTTAGCTAAGTGGAGAAACCAACATTTGAATTTTCTTCAGTTTAAAAAGTAAAAAATAAGGGCCAGGGATATAGCTCAGCGGCACAGCGCCTGCCTGGCAAGCACAAGGTCCTGAGTTCAATTCCCAGTACAAAAAAAAAAGTAACAAATAAAAATCTTCAAGGACAATAAAAGCAATGGATAAATAGCTACAAGCATCCTAAATAGACAGAAATAAGAAAACTTAGAGCTTGTGACATTAACAATTCTCAGTCCTCTTCTATTTTCCACTCCCTCCACGTATTATTAGCTAAATGTTGAAAAATGGAGGAAAAGGAAATCTGTAGTGCAATGGATGGCCATAAGTCAAAAGCATACCATGAGTTCATAGCAGGCAAGATCAAAATTTTTGAATTATGGAAAAGAACCCAATTTCTGTTATATATGCCTCCATAACTTTATAAGCATTCTCATTCATGATAAATTATTATTATTGCAGAGCAGATGGATGAATCTCAATCATTATACTATAATGGAAGATTAAACATTTTCTTAACTTCTATTCATCAAATTAAGTCTTTATACTCACAACAAAGGACAATGCATCAATGTTATCATTAGGGATTTTTAAAATATAACTTTAGCATGAAGCATAATACATGATTAATGTATGATTAATGTACTGAGAGAAGTAAATACTAAACAACACATATTAGCATAGATTTTTCAGTTCTCCTATTTTGTGGCTTCTCAGCCCATGAGATGAATTATGTCAAAGAGAAATTCCCATCAAAATCATTTGGTCTTTTTTTACTGCATTTTCCTTTTCAGCTACATCTTTACCTGTGAAATATTACTTATTCCCTAAAGCCTTGGGAAGTTTGCTAGGAAAGAAGAGGAAGCTAGTATCTGTTAACCTCCAACAAGGAGAAAGCTTTCTCTTTTGGTTGAGTTTTTGTCACATTTAATGGATCGTAAGATGTACAAGAGGGTGGAAACAAATCTCATGATCGACACCTCTCTTGTGCCCCCTTCTCCAACATGCAAGACTGCCCCTAACTACTCCAAACCCCAAAATCTATCTAGTCTTTACAACACCTGAGAAGGCAGTTTCACACTCTCCTCCAAGAATGCATTTCAACACTTACACTCATTGTAGAAACAGACTTAAAGAACTGACAGCAGAAATAAAAACTGTATAGTGGAACAAAGAGCACTAACCTTGGAGTTACTTGGTGCACTTGACCTTGGGATCCAAGGTCAAGCTCCTGATCGTCCACTTTATGGACCAACATATACCCTGTTTAGTCTCTTTTTTAATTCTTTACTTTTAACATTTATTGCCTTCTCTGACCAGACACACACTAAACCTTTTGCATATAACAACTCACTTAATTCCCTCAAAACCTTCCCCCACTACATAGCGCTAATCCCTTGTCATTCCCACTGTTGTTGTCCTTGCTAATTTATAAAAAATTGGAATACAACAAACTATGAAGGCTTCAAGAAAAAAAAAGCAATAGTTAACAGCTCTCATGAATTATTGCTAGCTTTAAATAGCTAGCAATAGTTAACTATTTGAAAACATAATAAAGAACATCAAATATCAATTACTGCGCATCAGCACAACATTTATTAGCCATGGTGTTCCTCAGCTGGGCTATGTGCTATGATTTCTAACATGAAAACAAATTTTCGATAACAAATTTTCCCATCAACCCAACAAAATTTTGGAGGTAACTTTTCAGTCAATAAAGTAGGGTGCTAAGTGGGAGAAGAAAAACAATGCTTCAAAAATACTAGACACAGCACCAGCCGTGTGTGTGATCTCAGCTACTCCAGAGGCAAAGGCAGGAGAAGCAAGTTTGAGGTCAGACTAGACAATTTAGCAAGACACTGCTGAAAATAAAAAATAAAGCTGTGTGTGGCGGTACACACCTGTAATCCCAGTACTCTGGGAGATAAAGGCAAGTTCCAGCCCAGGTTGGGCAATTTAACAGCTTAGCAAAATTCTATCTCAAAACTTTTTAAAAAAATTTTAAAGGGCTGGGGATGTAGCTCAATGCAAAGGCCCTGGGTTTATAGTACTGCAAAATATAAAATAAAATAATTAAAAATAAAAAGGGTTGGGGCGTGGAAAACATTGGTAGAATGTGTGAGGCCCTGGGTTCAATCTCTAGTACTGCAAAATATGAAATGAGATGAAATGAAATGAAACAATAGCAAGACCAGGTAATGGTTCTGGGCTTTCTTTCCATTACAGAAAAGAGTTTGCCTCACACAATGAGAAATACAACTTTTCAAGAGGTCATGTAAGAAAGTAGCAGGGTGTTGTTGAAATACCGGCAGTGCTGGGGTAATTACTCCTACTTCTTAACCCTGAAGTAACCCGAACATGTATCTGGGACTCTTTGGTCGTGATCCAGAAGTCATATGAGATCCAGAAGGGCTCTGGGCCACCCTGTCCCGCATGACCACCGGAAAGAACAACTTCAGAAACTATGAGAAGATGGGCTGCAACCTCATTTTCTCATTTTTCTTTCTCTTTAACCTACAGTGCATATGTGTACGTGTACATACTCAGTTTGGATTTGAGATTAAAAATTTATATCTAACCTAAATTTAAATCCTTGTTCAAATTCCATTGGTTTTATACTTGGGAGAAGAAATTCATCTTTGAGCTTTTGCTCAACAAGCGGTGAAAATTCTTGGTCATAAATAAGATGTTTGAGGGCCGGTGAGATAGCTCAGCGGCATAAGTGCCTGCCTGGCAAGCATGAGGTCCTGAGTTCAACTCCCCGTACCCACATACAAAGGAAAAAAAAGGGCCAGTGATATAGCTCAGCAGCGCAAGTGTGAGGTCCTGAGGTCGACTCCCGGTACCCACATAAAAAAAAATAATAATAAAAAATAAAAAAATAAAAATAAGATGTTTGTGTAAGGAACACAGCCAGATTCTGATGTGACAGGGCAGAATGCAGGCTTGAAGGCAAAGGCAGGCAGAGGTGGGGGTCATATGTGTAGGTTGGTGGGGGACCCAGTAAACAAACTTATTGTCAAAGAAACTTGGAGACTGGTAAGTTTAAAGAGGCCGATTACAGAACAGTGTGTACGATAGGCCCTTATTCCATAAAAATACACATATCCATATGCACACGTATGTTGACCTGAAAGCATGTGGACTAAGGTGTAAACAAAGTAGTAGAAACATGTTTTTATTGTCTTAGTTTTATATGTATTTGCTAATTTTATTCAGTGTACAAATACGGATTTTGTAATAATGGAAGGTTTTGCTAAAGTGCTTATTTGTTTAAAATGGGTGGCTTCATCCACGCATGTCACGATATTGCTTCGCCGCCCCATCCTCTGACATGCACCTCAGCCTCGTCCATAAGGAAAGCTAGAGTTCTCTCTGGTTTTGGCTGTTGGAGAGGGACCACCAGTATTGAAGAATGCTGGTGGGGGGTGGGTGCTCTGTCTCTTCCCTGTCCTCCCTGCACACAGACACACACATATGTGTGCACACACACAGAGCACTGCCTCTAACAGACACCCAAGACTGATTCTAAATTTTACTATTCCTTAGCTATGTGGCCTACACCTGTTTCCACCTCATATTCTTCAACCGTCTAAAGAGGTTGATAATACCCAAAAAGTGTGTTGAATAAATTAAGTGAGAAAATATATGTGAAAACATTGTAGGTGCTCCTAAAAGGTAGGGCCGCCAAAACCATAATGCTTACGTCACTCCATTTATAGCAAAAGTGTTTCTGCTGTATTATTTAAATGCTCATGTGGCATTTATGTGGGGAAATTCTTGCCCGTGGCTGCTGACAGTTTGAACCCCTAGCCTCCAGGCCTATCAGAGCTGTAGCTTGAGTATGATTTCTCACCTACAAGAATCACTGAAGCAGTGAACAGGAGGCAGCTAGATTTTAGGTGGAAAGTTATCTACTTCTTTATCACCAGGGAATAGGGAATTGTTTTCTGATATTCTGACAAGAATGGAGGTAGGAAAAAGGTAAAAATAAAATGCTATTATTTCAGTTTACAACTGGAGAGAAAAATACACAGAGGTCTTGGTTTACCCTGTAAATACTACAGTATTTTAAACATGCCTCAGGAGATGGAGAGTTTATCTGAATCTGATGCCAAGAATCTACTGCTCTCACCAACTCTCCTCTGTTAGCGAAAGTGTCCACCAATATTGACAATAGACTTGCCAAGAATATGGTTAGCATAGAGTAAGTGAGAGAGGATGCTGATTTTGTGGCTCGTGGCCAGATGAAAGTCTTGGAAGTAGATTCAAGTTTGAAAGGTTATTTTAGTGAAATACTCCAGCATGTACAACGTAAATCACGGCTTCAGTCTTTCCTCTGAAACTTTCCGCAATGTCTGCAGTGTGCTCAAATGCTCTAATGCAAACGGCTTCTCTGTGATAGATATAAGTGTCCTGGGTGAATCTTCCACATACGGGTCACTTGACTCTGGGTGAATATAATGACCTACTTAGGCTCTCAGACAAACCAAGCTTGGTACTTGCCCACTGTTCACAATGTGACACAGGAACTTAAGTGTTCCAGAGGGCCCCTCTGAGCATTTTATTAAACAACACTATTTAATCATTTAGAAACTGATTCTCTCATCTCCTTTTTTTTTTTTTTAATTTCAAGAGCAAGTATCACTACTCTGACAGTGCTTTTGAGTTCCAACAAACCTTTATCTCTCGTCAAGAAAATTCTAAGGGTTCATGTCACTCTTCAGAACTGGCTTAAGTCCCTACTGCTATAATATAAAGGTCTTGATCTAATATAATTTGATAAAATTTGATAAAACAAACAGAAACTTCTCTAAGTTTCTCAATCAGAAAGAAATTTAATTTAAGGAATTGGATTCTCTCAAACAATGGAAAAACCCAAGAGGTAAAAGTCAGGGTTAGAAGACTGAGTTATAAAATCCATTAGGTCACTGTGATACACAGATGTTTCTGCTACCACCACTGCCATTGCTGCTTCCTCGTTCTCAGGAAGATGGTGTCCCAGCTATAGAACGCGGAGTCTGACTTCCTGCACCACGGGGAGCTAGCTGCCACCTCACACCTGCCTTCCAAATTGCATGTAAGTACATCTGAAAGATAGAATGTATTTCTCTCACATAGCTGCAAGGCAATCTAGGCAATATAACTTTCAGCTTTTCAACTTCTAAACAAATGGAGGAAAAAATGGAAGTTGAAAGAGCTGACCCTTCTACCGCAGCTAGTGTAAAATGTGGCTTTCAATAAGATTCAGTGCAACGAACAGAAACTGCTGTAAGTTTCTCAATCAGTGGGTGATTCAGCATAAGAAACTGGGTTCTTTCAAAAAATGGAATATAAAAAAATAACAAAATAAAATGCTAAAATTATTAACTTTGAGTGATGGGTAGATGGGAGTTTATTACTTGTTCTGTACGTTCACGTGAGTTTCAGAGTTATTCTTTTTTGTAAGTGTCTATACTGGTTATTTTCCATTTGTTCCCAGTGCAAACTCACAAGCTCCATATTTTCACACAGTTCTGTGCCTCAGGAAGTTAATCTCTAGACCGCTTCACTTGGCTTCCCTTGTTAGCTGGCTTCTGGTTGGCTTTGACCAATCTGAGGTTCCTACAGGAAGTCGCCTGCATATTTCTTTCCATTTCCTGCCCAGTGGTCCCTCTTCGGACCACTCTGACTCTGACATGCAGTATGCTCTTGTGATGCTGTGCCTTCCCCTGTAACAGTGAAGTGATGGAGGCTTGCTGCTGTTGGTAGCTGGGTGTCTCCAACACCCTCTGTTGTTTCCCTGACGCCCAGCCCCACTTCTGTAAGCAGTCCTTTCGTTAGAAACCTTTTGAACCATCTAACAGGAGTTCTATTTCCTACAGGGACCCTCCAGTGCCCCTTTAGGATCCACATCTCTTCTCAGAGGTACTCAGCACACACACCACCTTGGCGGCTCTCAATGCCCCTAAATCCTCCCGTTCCAAACTTTCTCTCCTCCCCCCCCCCCACCTATTCCCATACTATGGATTCTACATGCTTTCCACTCAGGATCTTACATTTTGCAAAAATCATTTGCAAGTTAATTGATATCTTAAATTTTTTCCCGAGATAAGATTTACAAATTCTAGGCGAAGATATATGTTAGAGTAATATAGGGATATCAATACTATGAAAAACATTTCAGGCAAAAATGAGGAGCATATTTAGAGAGACAAGCTTGTAGAACATAAAACCTATAATGAGGATTATCATGTGGTCTGGAGGTCTGGTCTGGAACAAGTGATAAAATTTAATTCAGTGTTAGAAAAACAGAGAGCAAGCTCCTTGGGGACAAGATTTTGCCTTGTTCTTGGTTGTTTCCCTAGCATCTATTATAGCATTGGACACATAATAGGGATTCTATAAATTATTTTTTTACTTTTTTCAATTTTTTTATTAGTACATGTTTGCAATACACAATAATTACATTCCTCACAGGGAGTTGGTACATGTACATAACACATCTTATTTTTTTTATCCCCTTCTCCTCTCCTTCTTCACTCCCCTGTTATATATATTGGATTCTTCACACTCTACTTTCTCCTTTTCTTTTTTTAATTTATGAAAAAATAAAACAAATTTTCATAATAAAATGAGAGAATAACAATAGTTAAAACACTGTGTGTCATTTAGACACACAAGCTTAAATATTGCATGGTTTCTCTTATATGAGAAGCAATACATATATATACGTTCACAAACTTAATTCTTTCCATGATTCTGGTCACAAACCAAATTGGATGCGAACTGAATCAAATTTCCCCATAAAGTCAACACTGAACCCAACCACTGAATTTAATTCAGTTCCTATTCCATTCGGTTTGCAACCAGAATAGTGGGAAGAATGAAGTTCCTGAACTGAGATAGGATGGATGGATAGATAGAGCAAAATAGAAGAGAGGTAAATAGGAAATAGGTGGAAATTCAAATACTTTCCCAAATTACCTATTCCATTGTTTCAAAAATATTTTAGTTTATGTGATAATTTGTTTCATTTATACTACTACTTTATCTTAGTTCACTGAAAAGAAAGTTTTGTATTATTATCTGTTTGTTTCTTCTTTTTGTGTGTGTGTGTGGGTACCAGGGGTTGAACTCAGGACCTCAGGCGCCAGCAGGCGCCCGTGCCGCTGAGCGATGTCACCGGCCCTTTTTTTGTATGTGGGTTCTGGAAGTCGAACTTGGGCCCTTACACTTGCCAGACAGGCGCTTAGGCCGCTGAGCCATCTCACCGGCCCTGTTTGTTTCTTCTTTGTAAAATCTTTTTAGTCTATATCTTGTACTCTGAGTAACTACTTTGTTTATATTTTGGGTTTCTCATATAAGAGAAACCATGTGATATTTAAGCTTGTATGGTTGATTTATTTCACTTAACATTATGGTCTCAAGGTGCATCCATTTTCCTACAAATGATTCAATTTTATCCTTCTTTATGGCAGAGTAGTACTCCATTATATATAAATACCATACTTTCTGTAACCATTCATCTGTTGATTGACATATAGGCCACTTCCATTTTGGCTATTATGAATTATGCTGCTATAAACATGGGTATGCATTCATCACTGTAATATGATGTAATATGATGTCCTTAACTCTTTGGGGAAGATATCTAGAAGGGAAATAGCTGGATCAAGTGAAATTTCTAGTTTTAATTTTTTGAGGAATCTTCATACTGACTTTCATTATAGTTCTACCAGTTTACATTCCCACCAGCAATGTAGAAAGGTTCCTCTTTCCCCACAGCCTTGCCAGCATTTGTTATTGTTTGATTTCTTGGTGCTTCATTCTTTCTAGAATGTCAGTGTTATTTTAATTTGCATTTCTCTAATGTCCAGCAATGTAAAACATTTTTTGTGTATTTATTAGCCATCTATACTTCTTCTGAAAAGTGTCTACTCATTTCAGTTGCTTATTTTTTTGATTGGGTCTTTTATTTGGGGGGGAATCTACTGTTTTTTAGTTCATTATATATTCTAGATATTAGTCCTGTCCAAGGACTCTAGATCCATATCTATCACCATGTACTAACGAAAATCAAAATGGATCAAAGATCTGAATGTTAAAACAGAAACAATCTGCTGGAAGATAAACCAGTTAAAATTCTGTAAATTTTTAAGTGGAGGGATGAGTACGCACACATGGCTGGATGCTGCTTGGTCCTGTTTCTCTCAGTCTTCTTGTCATGACCACATTTGTGATTTTGTGAGATACAACGTTTTATCATCAGTCAACACAAATCCCCCATGTGGCCCTTAGAATTGTGGCTGTCATTTCTGATGAGTATTTTCCCCACTGGATCTCAGTGTCCTCACCGACAGAGAAGCCAGAAGCTGTCAACATCGTTGACTAAAACAATGTTAAAAATGCTTTCACTACACTTTTTATTTAGTGGACATTCTCACTTTGTTTGGTTTTAGGTAGTTGATTGCTTTAATAAACTATGTGCTTGCTTTTGGCATGAATATGGCATTTTGAGAGAGCATATGTGCCTAAGATATTTCTAACTTGTGTTGACATTAAGCCTTTATATGAATTGTCTGAGGCACCCTGCCCAACACAAGTTTATTTTTCAGAAACGGTTACCAAAATGAGCATAAAAGTAGGTAAAAGAGTCTGAATTATGAGCAATTTTTAAGTGGGAGATGAAATGCCTTATTGACAAAATACTCATGAACCTGAAATAGCAATTATCAAAAAATCAAGAGGCAAAGTGCATTCCATAACCATAAACATACTGCTGATACAAAGCAAAAATTTAAAGCCCAAGTTTTTCAAAATGAAAAACCTCTAAACCTCTAAAAAGGAAGATCAAACTTGGGGAACTATTAAGCCCTAGATTAGAAGATCTTTCTCTTCTATTATAAATTTTGGCAAAAAGTAATAAAAATCCTCAAATATCTTTAACTAGAAGTAAATAATCCCATCTTGAGGAATGGAAATAATGACATGCAAACCAATGCTATTACAGGTCGAGCCAAAGAAAGTCCTAGCTCAGAAGATATAAGAATAGTAGAACTAAAAGAATAAAGATCATGTCCCTGTGATTACCTTCTTTCTGAGCCAGAAATACTTTGTGACTATAGGCTAATCTAATATATTGCATTTGGGTAGTTGTGGCTTCATCTAAACCTTTCAGCGCCCATTAAATAGAGCAGCAAACATAAATATAACCTCAGCTAAAGAGAGTTCTTGCCTTCCTAATTTAAGTAGTATTTAGCTCAGAAGTTATTTCTGAATTGTGGCTTGATCATAGGAATGGAAGTAGAAAGAGAAAATATTCTTTCGATAGAGATATGACGATTCCTTTTGGGAAGGGAGCCATCTTTGTTGGGAAAATTTCTACTCTGGATAAGAGGCAGAAACAATATAATCACCGGATATTCTATACTTTCTCTGTGCTTTGAAATCCTTTAAAGTTAGTGGAGCCATATGGGGCATCTGCTGGCCAATAAACTATAAGAAATGACTTTGAGATAAAAGCATTGAGAAGTGTTGGATGTGTTGAAACAATGGAGCCCCTACAGGCCTGGGTCCCTAAGTGGCTCTGTGGAGCACAGCACAGGTGATCCATACTGGACATCTACCAAGAGTAGACACTAGTTGTAGACACTTAGTTGTAGTAGACACTAAGATTTTAGAGTTGACTTGTTATGGAAGCTTCATCGCACCTATTCTGGCTAATACAGACTAGAAGCTTAAGTATTCACTGAACTGATCTGCATGATGAATTTGGCTCGTTCTAATAAAGGTAAAGAAAGATAGAGGGTAATACAGGCAAGATACGAAGGGAGGCTTTATGTTATATAATGCAATCCCCATGCAGTGACTTCCAGATCTTACGTATATGCTACCAAGAAATCACAAAATGCATGTGGTCAGTGGATCGTCAGTAGAGATTCTTACACCAGGATAATGCGGCAATGGAAAAGAGACGGTGTGCTTGCTTTCAGAACCTGGATCAAAACAGCACTGGGAAGTGGCAGAAATCTTGATCAGGCCTGTGAAACCTTCAACCCATGAAATGGAAGGAGGGGGTGAAGCCCTCCTATGTCTAATTCAGATCAGGGAATCCTAAGCTTTCTTATGTTGTCTGAGTTATTGAAACACTTATTTTAACCACAAGGAGAGGATTTATACTTAAAATGAATTACTTTCACTTTGTTCAATTAAATCCAACAATCCAGTAGTAAGCTTGCAGAATCTCAAGCTCTCAGGACTAGAAAGAAGATGAAGGTCACCCACTTTAGCTGTTGGACACATCCAATGGCAGCGAACTCTCTCTTCCCATACATTCTATTCTCTGCGTGACAGACTGCTAGTTCTCCCTAACTCTGAGCCGAAGTCTTTCACCTTGAAACTTTTACTCAGTGGTCCAAACTCTACCTCTTGCAGCAAACAAAACAAGTCTAATCCTTCTTCCATGAAACAGGTCTTCAAATACTTGAAGGTAGAAACGATCTTGTCTTCCTTCCTCCAGAAGTTATTTTTGGATCTGTATTATCCTTATTCTCTTCACCATGTCGGGATGAGGTCTGTCCCCTTTTCTTCTAATTATTCTGCCCTTCATAAATGGGTTAGATGGCAGGGAGGGGGATAAGAGGGAATACAGATCATGTTAATACGATATTAATATCAACCAAAGATTTCTTTTCTGCTCATTTCCTCTTCACAAATCTCACCTCAGGGACCCATTAAGTGGGCGAGAACCAAAGTTGCCTTTTGAGTAGATCAAGTTAAGGCTGTCCTCATGGTATAATAGGAGAGTATCCAGACAGGGTTTTGTGCCTTAAAATCCTAAACCCAACACAAAATACTTATGTGTTATCTCTTCTTTGGATAACATAGGTTTGCCTGATGTATCATCTCAATAACAATTATGAAACCACTGCAGCCCGTTCATCAAGATAAGATCATCCATTCTCATTTGCTAACACTCCAAAGACTCAAAATCAAAACTGATGTTGCTGACCCTATACATGTGGATGGTATTGAAATCAGGAAGCATTCCTCCTCCATATGTTTCTGACCTTGTTTATAACCCGAGAGGCCAACATATTATGTTCCCTGTGTCTTATTCAGTTTCCAAACAACTCTTGCAGATTTTATTTTCAGCTTCTGATTTCTACCATCAGACTGGACTGAAAGAAATCAAGGAACACACTTCTTGCTGACACTTCCCCTCCAATCTCAAGGCATGTCTTTGGGCTAAACTTAGACTCCTCCTCCTCCCTCATGCAAATGACCTCTTAGAGATCAGCCCACTAGTGCTCTAGAAATGGCCACATAAGTCTGAGTTCTAGGCTACATGTGGCCAAGGCTCAAGTTGAAAGTCAGGACTACATATTTCTTAAGTATGTTTAGTTTGAAAAAGATGAAATTCAGGAATAAGACTAGGGCAGAAAGAATTCACAATAGGTATGTTTTGGTGACAAGGCACTTGTTAGCACAAGGGCGAATGTTATTTTTAGGGCCAGTGAGATAGCTCAGCGGCATAAGTGCCTGCCTGGCAAGCATGAGGTCCTGAGTTCAACTCCTGGTACCCACATAAAGGAAAAAAAAGGGCCAGTGATATCGCTCAGCAGCACAAGCACTTGCTGGCAAGTGCGGGGTCCTGAGTTCGACACCCGGTACCCACATAAAAAAATGTCATTTTTAATGGGGCAGAGAAATTAGGAATAAATTTGAATACCCCTAATATAAAGCTCTGTTTCCTAACTTGCCTCTTACCAGCTGATTGGCCAAGTTATGTAATCTTTCTGAGCCTTCATTTGCTCATCCTTAAAATGGAGACTATCAGTCCTGGCCCGATCACTCCCAACACACTCAATTTTGGTGAGAACTGCATAATACAAAACCAGGAACAATGTAAAGAGCAGTACATGTTAGCTCTTCTCCTTCCTTCCCCCAGTTCAGCTCCCTCCTGTTTTCTGATCCAGGAAATACAGGTGCAGGTAGGTTAGCTGTGTACGTGGACTCGCCACTCCTGGTGCAGCAGCAGGCCAGGCCCACCTGTAAGTACCCAGGGTGGGCAAGTGTCTCCTGCTGGTCATCCTCGGCACGAACTATGAGAATACTCAGTTCCGTGAGATGTAGCTGGGGCCACAACCTCAATTCATGTTCACAGGTGCTCAGGAGGGAAGGGAGGTTGGTTTGTGATGTTTTTTCTCCCAGATAGAAATAAGCATCAATAAAAGGACTTCAAAAAAATGAGGCACATCTGTGCATGAGATGTGTCTATTTGCCTTTTTATCTGAAGAAAGCCAGTATCTTTTACATAGGGAAAGAATAAAAATAAAAATGTCCAATCACAAGAGAGATGCCACAGCGGCTCAGCCTGGTGTAACACCAGACAGTAAACCCTGAACTAAGAAGCACTCCCTCTAAACGCATACGGAAGCCAATGAGTAATTATCCAGTGTGAACAGGAGAGGAGAAAATGCCCTCTTCCTTATTTGCCATCTTCCCCAGTATACCTGGAAAAAGGGAAGAATGTTTTTTAAATAAATAAGGCCAGAATTCTTCCCCCTACATCCTTGCCTCCAAGCATCTCGCTAGTAACAGCAAGGCATTAACTCAGAGGGCAGGCTGCCACCTACTGGGCCATCAGTAACATCCCGCGACAGATTTTGCTGGCCTTTCGAGGTCTGTTCTTAAAAATCTTGATTTGGCCTGAAGCTGCTTTGTTAGTAAAATGACCAAAAAAAAAATTTTAAAACAAGCCATAAGCCAAGATACTACTGTACTGGAATTTAAAAGCTTGAATTAATCATGTGGCAGTATCTTGCAAACTTCGCAGCAAAACATTTTTGGTTTTGGCGTCAGAGACCCTAAAAATTCAAAGGGAAAAATAAAGCTTTCTCTCTAATTTTCTCTGTTGTTGTTTTCTAGGGACAAAGTGCTTTAATAGTTAGTAAGTGCTGCTAATTGCACCCCAGACAGCCCTAATCTAGCCATTTCCTCCCTGCTTTTTACTTCATAAATCCTTCAGAAACTAATATACTGGTTAGCATTCCTCAAAAGTACCCATTGGATTCGATTGGTTTACATGGTACAAATAGTTTCTCCACACCCACCCATTTAAAAAAGCCTACTTTTAGTAAATCTTCTATTATTGATGCTCAGAACCACTTCAAGCTTATCTTGATATCAGCAAGATCAAGCACCGAACCCTTTTCATTTCATTTCTTATTTTCTCTCCCTTTTTTTTTTAGAACAAGCCACCTGTACTCAATAACAACCAGAAAATCTGACATCTTTGCCTCCAACCAATTCTGTGCCTTTCAATACACCATTACATCTCAGATTTTTCTTCTTTTGTAAAGCAGGAAAAAGAATCCTGTCCTATAGCAGAGTAATAATAATAATAATAATTTAATGAGGATGATAGCTATACTTAGAGCACACCTTATACCTGTATCGTGCTAAACACTTGGCCATACTCTGAATCTTCCAAATATCCTGCCTATGTGGTAAGAATCATCACCCTAAAGAAAGCAGAGATCAACCTAAAGTCAAATATGGAGTTGACACAGGAGACAGAATTTACACTCAGAACTTCCAGTCTGGGCCAGGTCAATTTCTTTTACCTCTTGCTGCTGTTTTTATGCAAGAGAAGGACTAATACAAGTGGATACACTTAATAAGGATAAAGCTACACAATAACTCACCTCCCATGGAACACACACTTGCCCTTGAAATAACTTGAAAAAAACTGGCCACCAACAAATACTTACTATTCTGAGATATAGAAATATTTACCTAGGAGATAGGAAGATAGAGACATATGTGATTGAGAATAAGCTCTTTTTCAATGATTCCTCTCTGAGAATGTTACAACTGTATTCCTGTATTCATGAGAAGCATTATTTTGGTTCTCTTCATTTTAGGCCTTTCCCCCCCCTGCATGTTTACAGCTTGCTTAATGACTTCACTGGGCTTTGGAACTCATACATTACAGATACATGATCATCCAAGTCATTACCTGCATATTTTCCCATTAAGAATAATTATAGCTCTTACCACCACTGCCCACATACTTATTATGTCCTGCAGGCCTGGGCACACTGAAGTAATCATCTTTTGAAAATGATCTTGATGGGCAAGTATTGTGTGCACAATCAGCAATAAGCAAGATGAGGTGGGAAGATTTCCATCTCCTCCATTACTGAGCAGCTCAAAAAAAAAAAAAAAAAAATCACATCCCCATTATTTCATCACCGCACCATGCAGGACACTGAGATGGTTTATGTTCTCCTGAAAAGCCAGTTAGCACTAAGTGCGGAGACAAGACCCATGGGATGCTGGATTGTGTCTGCCTCTCCATGAATCACCTTTCCCAGCACATACACATCACCCATTTCCTGGCTCGATTTCATTGTCTACAAAATGAGATTTATAAGATGTTTTTAAAACCTCTGATCATCAAATCAGAGATGAAACAGTCGTATAGGTGGCAGCATAGCTTTTTATACTGATGAATTGCTGAAGGTCTGGAATCCTGGCTCCCCCACTTTATCAACTCTGTAACCTTAGATGTGTTACTTAACCTCATGGAGCCTCAGTTTCCACCTCTGTAAAGGGGAGATAGTAATAATCCGGACAGCTTGGGGATTCGGTGAGATCCCACGGGAAGAGGTTTTGCCCCATGCCTGGTACAGAGGAGCATTCGACTAACGGTAGCTATTATTATTATCACTAAGGCTAAACTAAAAGAGTCTGTTGACTGCTCAACAGGGCTCAAGCAACACATCTAAATTAAAAACATTAATTGTCTGCTGGATAATATTCTAAAGACATTGTGAAAGGGTCACATGTTATTTTAATCAGTGGATCATGAGTGGTACAATTTCAGAGGTAGGGAGAAGACAAGCTAGCAGATGTTTGAAAAATATTAGACTGTATCTAAGAAAAAGATATATAGAGAGATATAGAGATATAGAGATCTAGTCAGTGAGTGATTGATCTGTAACTGTTAGCTTCAAAAGCTAATAAATTAATCTAAAGTTTAAAAATTTGTTTTGTTTTATTTTCATCCAGATTAAAATCTTTATTGTTAATCTTTTTAGATTTTAAATAAGCAGTAAAAATTTCCAAAAATCATTAAAATTGCCCATTTCCAACTAGAAACAAGAATTGATATTTCTTGTAAATCATTCTGCTAGCTCTCACCCAAGGCCTGTCTTACGCTCTTCATGGATAATAAACAATGTTTTCTATACACATTCTTCTCTATATACTGCTCTTTTCACTTTGCCACATATAGTAAACACCTTTCTATGTCATTTAATATTTTTGTCATCTTCTTACTGGCCCCATGATATTCTATTGAATTAATGTAATTTATTCAGCCAAACATCTATTATTGGTTATTTGGATTTGTGCCAAAATGGTTTTCATGAATATTCATGTAGCAGAGTCTTTAGACAAATTTCTGAAACTGGATTCACTAGATGCATGGGAATACACTTTGTTCCCCCCACGGCTGAGTTTTAAATCCTGTATTTTCACATTGGTTTGTATATGTAGACACATCCTTGTCTTAGCTGGGGCCTGGAGTCCCCGCTGGAATCCTGTGTGTGTTTCTTCCGGGAGAGACTATCTTTGCAGCAGGTTCTGAGGGCACCACTCAGCCGTGCTGCAAGTAGCAAATGACCAAGGGCTCCGAGTGTGGTGTCTGCCTAGGCCCCAGTAGACTAAACGTGTCACATTTATAACCTTCTTGGCTGTGCTCCCAAAGCTGGCTACAGCGTAAGCTTGAGGTGTCCTAACCAATATGCCCAACTGAATTTGATCATCTAAGCGTATGGGCATCTTGATCTTGCAGGACACATTTGGTGTCACTGATTTGAGTAGACTGGTGTTCCAAACTCTCTGTTTAGAAAATTCAAGCATTTTTAAGTAACTTGAAATGTAAGTTTATATAGGCGCTATAGAATATCTCTAGGAGAATACACAAGCTGTTGGGGATAAGGGTATGCTTCTAGCTGGGGAAGTAGAGGTAACAGAAGTTGTTGAGACACTTGTCCCTGTACTCCTTTGCACAGTTTTTGTCTATTGCATGTACAGCTCTAATTTCTTACCTTTTTCAGAAGGGAATTTTTTAAGTAGAGGTTAAGCCCCAAAGAAACAATGCATGCATGTACATGTTATGTCCAACTGTTGGATTAATAAAATGTAAGCAATAGCAAAGTGATTGAATGACCTTACAAAAATGGGTACAGTTAAGAATGCAAGCTCTGGTGCCAGACTCCCTGGGTCCATAATGCAGCTCTGACACAAGCTATGTGACTCTGGACAATTATTAAACCACGCTATAGATCAGTGTCCTCATCTCAGCTAATAATAGTACCTCCTTTACAGTTAATTGTACTAAAGGAGTGAATAAGTAAGCACCCTTAGAATGGTAACTAGCACATAGCACATATCATTATGTATTAGCTATTGTTGTTGCTATTACTCTTCAATTGGTACAATGCTATAATTATAATAGCAAGGAACCCTCCCTATGATTTGTAGATTTTGAAAATTAAAAGAGTATATTTACTGCGAATGTCGGATTTTATGGTGTTATTTACAACTATGCAAATAGAGGGAAAGGGAGCTGGAAAATCTGATTCTAAATTTGAGAATTGTTGTAAGTCTTTGCAAGAGTAGGTCTCTCAAATCATTTCACATCAGTGTGATCTGTGAATAGATTTTAAAGAATTCTATACAGGAAATTTGGTTTTATATTCTTTATTTTGTGTATAATTTATGTGATTTTGATTTGTTCGTTGTTATCTTTTGAGTGTGGATGAAGGCAGTGGTTTAAAAAATGGCAAAATGGGGCCGGTGAGACGGCTCAGCGGCTTAAGCGCCTGCCTTGCAAGCGTGAAGGCCCGAGTTCGACTCCCGGATCCCACATACGAAAAAGGGGCCGGTGATATCGCTCAGCGGCACGGGTGCCTGTTGGCGCGCGAGGTCCTGAGGTCGTCCCCCCGGTACCCACAAAAAAAAAAAAAAAAAAAAAGAATGGCAAAATGAAAGTTGCAGTACCTATTTCATTTGGCTGCCTCTTAAGCGGCTATATCTTTAAGAAGCATGAGTTTTGAGATCAGCATTTGCCAAAGGAAACCATTCATGAAATAGGAGGATATTAAGGATGCCTGAAAACATTCTAGTCCTATCTGCTGTGAATAATGTGCTCAGTCACTGGAAATGTATTGCCAGCAAAGCAGTTGATACGGTGACAGGGACAAGTAGACTCTGCTGTCACACAAGCCTCGATACATTCTTTTGCCCAAGACTTTACTGAGCATGATTAACCGAGTGCTGTTATGTCCCGCGCTTCGCTATTTCAGTGTGGCTCTTCCCAAGCCATCATCAGAATGGCATCTCCCCTACACAGTTTTAGGTTCAAGTCATTCCAGACTCTGGTCAACGTATTTAAACAGTGAGAGTACAGAAGACTTTAAACATCCACGAGGACTCCATTCGGAGGCCTCAGCAGATTCAGCACTGCCTTTCACAAAACAAGTGTTCAAGAAGCATTTGTTGAATGAGTTCACAAATTTATAAGTGGCAGTTACACAATATTTCTTCCATAACGCAGAACAGTCCCAAACGCCTGTATACGCAACACCTTCGAGCACAACAGGGCCATGTTGGTGGTCCAGAAATCCCAACCACCACCACTACTTCTTTTCCACAGCTGATTCAAACAGAGCAGAGCGTGAGACTTTGTCCAAACCATAAAGTCTAGTTAGAAAACATTTTCATTGTATAAATGTAGTTTGTGTTTTGTTTAAAATTTTGATTGCTGGCACCGCCTCTGCTAACAGATTTTAAAACAAACTGAAAATTGGTTTGTTTCATTTTATTAAATGTTCAAAATCCAAGAAGTTTAAAAAAGTGAGCTCCAGAATGAATGATCTAATGGAAAATCTAAAACCAGAGACAAATGTCTACTCTGCCCGCCTTCAGTGGTCTGGGCAGCAGCCAGATTACCCGGCCAGTGAGGAAGGAAGCAATGACCGGACATCACTCCGTACACCACAGTGCTCGAGGTTCCTCCTGCACAACACAATTTTGAACTAAAGAACATTTAGAATGTTTTATATTTTCAAGCGAAAGTTGATCAAACTATATGTAAACCACCTAAATTATAATTTATCAAGACACCTGAGCCTGTTATTTTTGGAGCAATAGAGTAGTGAAATACTAAGACACCAGTGGCTGCAGATTAATGGGGAGGATAATGTAGTTTTCTTGCCAGTGGTCACAAGCTATGTGGCATGAGCACTGTTAAGTCTCACACACACACAGGGAACGACTAAGTTCCTGGGATGCAATCTACCTCAATAATAGATGGTCAGGGCCCTTAGGGGCTTGTAGACACTTTTGCTTTCTATTTTTAACTGAGGTTATCGTAGAAACATTTTAAACATATCATTAATAGACAAGAAAAAAATCTACTCCTAACAACAGATAGGAAATAAATCTTCACTACCTTCTTGGTCCACCAGTTTACATGTAAAACATCTACCTTTTCTGAAAAGCTGTTGGAGACATATGCGCTTGTTAATGTCCTGCAGTGATTTATCACTTAACTGTGAAACGCGTAATATATCCAACTTACCCACTAACTGGTGTCCTATCCCAATTACCATGAATTACCTCAAATATGTTACTTTTACAAACAAAGCGTTACTTTGAAAATTTCATGGGTTAAACCTCCAACCAATATTTATGTATCTCTTTAGCCAATCTTTATTGAAAATCTATTATGTGTCCGATGCTTTGTTCCTCAATGTTGTATTTTAGTCTCCTATATACATCTGAATCTTCAAATGTGAAAATTCACTCTCATGAAATTTTGAAGAGAGATTGTGAGAAGAGCCGCAGTGGCAGAGTGTAAAATTATAGTACTATGGGTTTTTATCCACAGCGTGATACGGAAGTCATTATACCACACTATGCCTCTGTTTCTTCACCTGCAATAGAGCACTAAGTCATTTTCCTTGACCTGATTCAACTGTTAGGAGAAACGGCTAATAAAAATTGTTATGAAGTACTATGAATATTGAAAAGTGCATGATCATCATGATTAATAATAATGTATAAAGCTCAAATATTAAAAATGACTCACTGGCATCCTTCCAAATCAAGAAATATAAGCTCTGGCCTTGAATAGTAATGAAGAGAAACAGTGTGAGATAGTCTCATTGTACCAGCTTAAATGAGCGTAGTGATGAATATCTTTAATTATAGACTGTATTCTGTAACATCGTGTGTGTGTTTGTGTGTGTGTTTTAAACTAAATGTATTGCAGTCCTCTCAACCATATATTAAGGGTTCAAATAGAACCATTCCCAAACCAAGCAGACATTTATATGTCTGTATCTAACCTTGGAATAAATGCTCATTTTGATAGAGAATATAAGCGACTAGGAGCCCTCAGTTAAAGGAAGCTGGCTCTGATTTCATAGATCTCAAAATCTGTCATCTTCACGTTGGCCATTAAGTGTCTGGCACTTAATGAGAAAAACAAATTGCTTTTACTTTCTACATAAGACATTTGCATTTAGAATTTTTTTTTACTTGTAAAAGCTTTATAAAGCATCCACTCAAACCATTCTACCAGCATTTTTCACCTAAAAGGGTCTTTATGAAATCTTACAGTAAATTTAATAACCCTCTTCAATAAACATGAGCTTTTATGAGCATGACATATCTAAATAGACTCAATGGTCTGGGAATAAAATCTGCATCAGTAATATTTTCAGTGCTGTAATATCCTACATAAAAAAGCCATAGACAGAGCAGACCATTGCATAAGGAAAAAAATCTATCTCCAAGTTTAAGAAAGCAACTGGTCAGTGAACACCTGGGTGACTCATTAAGTTAAATATGAAATGTCCTGATGTGTAGACCATTCGAGCTTCATAATATTCCAACATTAGCATCTGTCATTTTCTCCTGTTTTCAGCAATCGTGCATTATAGAAATAACTTTTAAAATGGCCTTCAGTAATCATTCACACTGAGTTTTTGAGGAAAGCGATCTTCACATGAAACATTTCCCTATTTCAGTCACCTCCACAGGGGACTTCTGCTTGGGCGAACCTGCTGACATGAGCCCTCTTGCTCAGGCTATCACGTAGCTTCTTTCACCAGTTAAGGTACTAAATTAGGCATGAGACTGGGACCCTCATTTCTCCTATTGCTGGTATGTATCAGTAAAGAAGACAGGAAAATGCTAGTGACTTTTTTATAGTGGCTATATAACAAGAGAATGAAATGTCAAAGCTCTAGAAACTCCATCTTTCTCAGTCCTATCAAAGCTCATCTAGCTACTGCTAGTGCTGAAACTAGCACCTCACCTTCAACTTTGCTTTACTAGCAAGTGGCAGTTTAAAGTCCAGCAATGCACAGCAGTCCAATGAGTCAAAATATCCTGATTATGAAATCAGTAGTTCTGGAACATTTATTTGTGCTAAGGGATTGGACAAGCATTCCAAGTAGACAACCTCTACTATCTAGATAGAGGTAGCTCAAGTCCCACAATTAAATACACTCCTGAGAAGTTGTGTGGAGATGGTTTCCTCAATAATTAATTCACATTTATAACATACTAAGGAAGTATGTTTTAAATCACAATAAACTGTTTTACCTGTGTTCTTAAAATTATATCTTTTAACATCAAGATTTGCATGTTTAAATCAAGGCTTACTTAAAGTAGAATAGGTAGGGGGACAGAAGTAAATTAAACTAAAATGAAACCACAAATTTTCATTAAAGTCCTTATTCCTATCTCCCTTCATCCCCTATTTTTTTTAACCTGATTTCTGGCAGAACTAAATGAAGGAAAGATGTCCAAAAGTCAAAAGAGCTCTATTTCCTCTCTTTTTTATTTCAAACATTATTTTTCAAGTCTTTAGGTTATAAAGATAGAGAAGTAGAAAGATATAAGAAGAAGAGCTCCAGGTTAACCTAAGACCTCAGAAGGAAATGGCTGATGTGTTCTCTGACCTCCTACTGCCTCCTCCATATCTTCCCATTGCCTTTACTCTTCCACACATTGGGACAGAAAAGCACAGAGAAACTGCACAGGAGCTTTCTTCTTCCACATTCATTTCCTCCACAGAAAACCCCAGGCCAGAACCAGTAGAACCACCTGGCTGATCTGCCCTTCCTACTTAGGTTGCCCATCTTCCTCTGCTCTTGTCTGCTACCTTGGTAACTTGAGGAGCTCTGAGGTAAGACAGCCTTCTGTGCTTTGTAGAACCCTTAGAAAATGGTGGATGCTCACACAAGGCAGAGATAGGCCTTCCCAGAATGCCCAGGCCTCACTCTAGAATCTTCTCTCTGGCCTGCCCTTGGACAGTATTGCAACATACTAACAATTGGTCCAACAGCTGATGAGGAAAACAGAATAGATGAGAAAGGACTCTCATTAGTCAACAGAATGGACCACTGTCCCTAAATAGTTAAGGATTGGTGAGTCAGAACTTGAACCTGGTCTTGCAACTTGTTTGTAGAGCCTTTAGACTCACCTGCTAACTGCAGAGAAGTGGGAGGGTGTCTTTCGGATCTTTGTGAACCTGACCAGGAGTCCAATCTTAGTGCCAAAGAGGCTCCAACAACCTTAAAGAGTTTCCCAAAGGCCTACTTAGCTGTGCCCACTGAGTGTTCTATTCTCAGAAATCAATGAAGCCTACTGCTCCAAATTAGTGCATTTTAAAACGACCAAATAAAATGAATGAGGTGATGATACAGAGAAAAGAAAACATTTAAGGATAATGAGCACAGAGCACAGAGCTTCATTCCATACAGAGAGGGAAAAAGGTCAGTAAATTTAGCACACACATAATAGTCCTCGCAAATATCTCCTAATTAATCCTCATCCAGCCAAAATGTACTGGTTTAACCTTTTCATTCTGTGCTTCTCACAATATTTACGAACTACAGCCTCTCAACAGGAATGGAAAGTGTACCCGTTACGGAAGCTATGGGGCTAAGTGAGCTCCTGGATGAGTTCCTGCAGGACGGGAGGGTGCCCGGCCCCACCTTTTCTTGTGCTGAGAGCAATGTGGGCCCTGACTGAACAAGCAGAAACCATAATCCACTCATGTCGGGATGTTGTCTGCATTTTCCATGCCAGAGTTACCTGCGCCTCGAGACTGTGAGGTTTGGGGTTTGGCTTGGCTTTGAAATAACAATAATTGATCTTTCCTAAAATGGTGGTGCTGACCTCAGTAAAAAACAGGTCTCACTTGGGTCCTCCCCAAGAGAGTGTAATTGGAAATTTACTAGGATACCTTGTCCAAAGGCAATTTAATCCATAAGGAGCGGAAACAGCATGGGGGTGCTAAGAATAAAGAACATTTCAGAAGCTGCAAGGACAGAAACTCCAACAGAGTATTTCCAAATGCAGTTTCTTGGGATAAATATACTGACAACCAACTGAAGGTTTTGAAAACTTTGATTTGGGAACATCTTAGGAAAGTGAAAAACATACATCACTTACTGGAAATGGTCATTTTAAAAATGATTTTAACTGATACATAAAGATATAAAAATTATACCTATTAATGGGGTACCATGTGATACTTTGATACAGGTATGTATTGTGTGATGTTTAAATTAGGTTAAATATACCTACTCAGACTTTTATCATTCATATTTAATGAAAATATTCAAAACCTTTTCTTCTAGCTTTTTGAAAAGTAGTAGAGTTATTCTGGTGCCGGCCTGCGTAAATACAATAGACAACATTTATTAAGTGTTTTGTATTCCAGACTCACTTTTAAGTACTTTATCTTATTAAGTCATTTAACCTTCACATCAACCCTTCCACATAGGTACTATTGCCATGCCAGTATTGCAGATGAGGAAATAAAAGCAGAGAGAAAACACAATTTGTCTAAGGTTGCACAGCTAGGAATAGGGGGAGCCACTAGATTACAAACTCTGAAAGGGCAGAGTCGATATTTTCTTCAACTCTGTAACCCAACAGCTAATCCAGTGATTCTCCTGTGTGGCTTGTAAAAATAGGAGTTTGTTGAGATGGACTGAATTGAATAGCTTGGGGAGACTGCCTTAGACTTCAGAAAGAAAAAGGGACACTTGAAGATTGCTTCATGTGCAAGAAGTGTGATTTCCTAATTCTAGTCAAAATTTAGGGTTATGTGTCTATTAGACAGCTTTCTTCCAGATGTGCAGCACACATCTACATAAGCCTCCACTGACCATGGCACAGCTCTTTCTTCAATAGTGGGTGCTGATTACAAATGGTAACCAGTGTGTTCCATTACTGTGGATAAATTTAATTCACAGGTTACTAAGCATTTAGGGAGGTACTATTATTCTTTTTTATATGCGGGTACCGGGAGTCAAACTCAGGACCTCACGCTTGCCAGGCAGGTGCTTATGCCACTGAGCTATATCACCGGCCCAAGAGGTGCTATTATTGATGCCTCTTCAAAGTTTAAAATATAAGGGAGGAATAACAGACAGTTCTCCCCCATCCTAACATTAATATTTGCCTAGATGGGACCCGAACTTGTCCTAACTGTACCTCCCACACTTATTCCCCTGGAGAGGAAGCAGAGAGTACACATGGCAAACCCTGCCCATGCAGAAGTCATGCACTTTAGCAGAAAGCGGGCAAGAACACTGGGTTAGGAAGTTTAAAATGGTCACAACTACCAATGTCCTTGTTCTAGGGCTGAAGACTCATCTATGTAGAGACAGCTTTCTATGATGTGGGCAGCAGTGAGTATTGGATGTTTACATCCAATTCTGATAACAACAAGGAAAAAGGGGACAGCAAGTCTTTTAAAACAGCATGAGGGCTGGTGAGATGGCTCAGCGGCGTAAGCGCCTGCCTTGCAAGCGCAAGGGCCGGAGTTCAACTCCCCGAACCCACATACGAAAAAGGGGCCAGTGATATCGCTCAGCGGCACGGGTGCCTGTTGGCGCACGAGGTCCTGAGGTCGACCCGCCGGTACCCACAAAAAAAAAAAAAAAACAGCATGAGGCTACAGTCATAGTTGGGAGAAGTTAAAAATTGTTAAAAACAAATTGCTGCAGGAAAACACTGTGGACCACTAATGGAGCAGGTCAGATTGCTGCGATAACCCAACAGGCCACAGAATTCTCCCTGTTAAGGAAGCTAATTTCAGAGGAATAAAAGAAGCAAGATTGTCAGCTGTTCTTGTAGAATAAATCAGACCATCAAAACTGGGATTGGAGAACAAGGTTCTGGTTTGCAGAGATTTCAGCCTCTTGTGACCAGATGCTCAAAAAGTAGAGCCCTAGGAAAAAGATATAAGCAGGTTAAGCATCTCTAGTTAAAACTACACACCAAGGGCCGGTGAGATGGCTCAGCAGCATAAGCGCCTGCCCGGCAAGCGCGAGGGCCCGAGTTCAACTCCCGGAACCCACATACGAGAAAAGGGCCGGTGATATCGCTCAGCGACACGGGCACCTGCTGGCGCGCGAGGTCCTGAGGTCGACCCCCGGTACCCACAAAAAAAAAAAAAAAAAAAGAAAAAGAAAACTACACACCAAGTAAGGACTACCATGGCCCAGGCAGAGAGAGAAAGCCTACCAATTTGCACTCGGTGCAGGATGAAACCAGGTACAGGACAGATGAGATTTTCTGGGGCCTGACAAGGTCCAGGCATATAATATAGAACCAGAAATACATGAGAATTTCTAGGATTGTGTGATGTGAAAACTTTCAC
This sequence comes from Erethizon dorsatum, assembly GCA_028451465.1. Classification (NCBI taxonomy): domain Eukaryota; kingdom Metazoa; phylum Chordata; class Mammalia; order Rodentia; family Erethizontidae; genus Erethizon; species Erethizon dorsatum. Next base: position 118,939,059 of record CM051826.1, on the reverse strand, counting down.
TTGTTTTTAGGGCCAAAGGCATATATAAAGGCCAGTCCCTAATATTACTGTGCAGAAGCCAGTGATGCTATCCCATCCTCTGTGGACCACCAAGGACTTCTGCTGATAAAGGGAACCCAAAATCTGCATGTAGAGGTAGAGGGGCCCAAGCATGTGGCACTCTCTCCAAATACATAAGATGATGAGGCAGGGCCTGGAAGGGACCCCCAGAAAAGGGCCTCACACTGTAAAAAGTCCTGCCCAGACCCTTGGAATAAGGAAATATGAGTAAGACATGGATACCATGAATCAATACTGGGTTCTTTGCTGCAGCAAGAAATAGATACTTGGTCTTTTCCCCCAATTCATGGCATACAGCTCCTAGAAACCTTGGAGTCTCCAAAGTGATAATAGTGATTTTTGTATGCTAATGAAATGACAGGGGGCTGGGACTCCTAGATAGCTTCCAGTGGGTCACCAGAAAGACCAAGGCATGATTAGAAGATTTGAAAGTTCAACTCACCATCGACCTCCAGGGAGAGGAGAGGGGCCGAAGAGAAGATTGAAGATTGAGTTAATTACCAATGGCCAGTGATTTAATCAATCGTGGCAACATCATGAAACCTTCCTAAAAACCTAAAACTACAGGGTTGGGAAGGTTTGCGGGTTGGTGACCTCCTCAAGGGACTGGGAGGGTGGTGCCCCTAAAGAAGGTATGGGAGTGCCCTGTAATCCCCCTCCCCACCATACCTTCCTCTATGCTGGCTGTTCCTGGGCTGTAGACTTTACAATAAACTGGTAATTGTAGGTGAAGTGCTTTCCTGAGTTCTGTGAGCCATTCTAGCAAATCATCAAACCTGAGAAGGAAACCCCCAATTTATGGTCAGTTGGTGATAGGTACAGGAAGCCATAGATTTGTGACTGAGGTCTGAAGTGAGGGACAGTCTTGTGGGACTGAGTTATTAAAGTTGTGAGATCTCTGCTGCCTCCAGGTAGTTAGGGTCAGAACTGTAAGTTATAAGACACCTACTTGGTATCTGTAGAGAATTGGAGAATTGCTTGGTGTGGAAAATTTTCACATCTTGGTATCAGAGTGTCTTAAGTAAAAACAGCTCAGGTTCTGCCTTAGATATGCCTTGAAATTTTTGTATGGTAAATTAGCAAGGGCAGAAGTACTTAGGAGAGAAAGCAAAAGATATGAAAATGTTATTCTCTTAGCAATTGCCGTAAGAACACCCATCTGGGAGAGAGATGTCTATGCTGCAAGCTCCCTGATGAAGTTGCTTGGTGCAGAAGCTGCAGAGCTCCCATGGCCCTGCCCTCCTCCCACAGGCCTGGTCTGGAGACAGAGGAACCATGTGTGGCTTGAAAGAGGGAGAAGGAGAATGAGAATGAGAAGGAGAAGGAGGAGGAGAAGGAGAAAGAGGGAGAATGAGAAGGAGGAGGAAGGGGAAGGAGAAGGAGGAAGAAGAGGAGAGGAAGGGGCAGGGGCAGGAGCAGGAGGAGGAGGAGGAGGAGAAGAAGAAGAGGAAGAGGAAAGAGTTGAGGCAGTAGAATGGTGGCCAGTAGGTAAATTTACTAAAGTCACAAAAAGCTTTGTGCAGGGCCGGTGAGATGGCTCAGCGGCATAAGCGCCTGCTTGGCAAGTGCGAAGGCCCGAGTTCGACTCCCGGAACCCACATACGAAAAAAGGGCCAGTGATATCGCCCAGCGGCACGGGCGCCTGCTGGCACGCGAGGTCCTGAGGTCGACCACCGGTACCCACAAAAAAAAAAAAAAAAGCTTTGTGCATAGGACTTAGCTGTTAACAAACTGGGCTTCATGTCTAGATTGGCATGACCATGTAACAGAAATAATGAATGCAGTCAAGTGCAAAAGCCAGGGATGGAAAGAGCTAGAAAGGGACCCTGAGGAAGTGCACTTCCTGAAACTCACAGAAATCTAAGGGCAGGGAAAAGGGAATGTGGCTAAGCCAAAGACACTTGAAGCACCCTTAGCCAGAGAGGCCTCAGTTGTTGTGGTAACCCAGGCCTTGGGTGCCCTTCTTTCTTCAAAGATGCTGCACGTGCCTCATCTTCCACCATGCCCTGGCCTTAGTACTTCCCTGTCTTCCCACTCCATCCTCTCATTGTCCATTTCTTTCCCCTGCCCAATCAATGCCACCTTAGAGATCTCTCCAGAACATTCCCCCTTTTTACAAGAAGCCATTCATGGGGTCATCCAGACTGCCTGCTCTTGTTAGAGAATTTCTTCATAGGCATTCAAGGAGTACATGAATAAAGTCACTTTTTTCTATTCTTGTCAACTGACAAAATCACACCACACAAATAACCTGATCTACAATTCAACAAGCCCACACAGACAGGGATGTCTCAGGTTTACAGTCAGTATACACACCGAACAGAGTAATTTAAAATAAAGAATTGGATGACTACATATTATAATTTGTCATTGTTAAAGAATGAAGGCGATTGGATAAGTAGACAGGACAAATACACGCTAGATAATATCGACAGCATGTTGACTAATCAAACACCCAATCATCTTACCTGCCACAAGTGAGAATTTGGTTAAACATTTTGATGATGTACAGAATAGCTTGTGGAGGGATTTGTTCCTGGGTAATTGGCAGGAACTGCAGCTCATTAAATTAGCTCTCATCTGACACGCCAAATGATACTCACAGTTGATCCGTTAGATCATCAGCAAGCAATTGTTTATCTCTTCCATGAGCCAGGATGACAAATAAGCAATTTTAGCCAAAAGGGTTAAGGCCAGTGCCAATCATTATTCACACTGCAATTTAACTGATTCTCTGGCAATCAATACCATGCGTTCAAAATGCAATACAGCAGTTTCTTCCACATTGTAGGAACCCTTTATGTGGCTATGCTGCCAGGATATAAACAAACAAAATACTAAATAAAGACAGGTTTCAAATGTAGTATTTATCATCTGATTTTAAGGGAGTGAGGAAATCTATAAACCTAAAGGCATTCATTTACACTGGGCTGTTGCGTAACAGAGCAGGTACATTAGAGATCTCCTACCTGAATTATTAGGCTAAACCAGTAAGAAATCATGAAAAGTGGCAGAAGAGAAATGGCAGGGACTGGTTTAATGCCTACACCAAGCCTATCAGCCACATCAGGAAACCTGAGATAATGATGGATAAAGCAACTCTAAATGGCTGCATTTTGCACTTCATTCTCAAGCACTTAAAATCAAGGTCTTCACATGAGATTAGCTAAAGGGAAGATTTGGCACTGCAGCAATGTCTTATTCAATTTGCCCATTGACATGGCTGGCCCCTGTCCAATAATAGATGCTATTTCCTTTCTTGGCTGACCTTTTCTTCTCTTGCCCAAGGCTCCTGACATTATGGCAAGATTCTAAGCTGTTGGGACAGCATTTCCCTCATTGTGCAAATGACCAAACTACAAATGGTAACAGGGAAAGTGGCTACAGATGAGCAGTTTAAATCTAACAGCTGTGGCCCAGAAATTCAGTCATCTTTGTGCCACTTAGCGAGATGAATACAATGTGAGATAAAATCAGGAAGACTGCTTGGTCTCAGGCCTTGATTTCTCTTTCACTGGAACATGCAGATTTTTATCTATTCTGAGTTATTTGGGTTTTTTGCTTCTTTGTTTTTCTTTGACTGTGGGAATTGCAGTCTCTTGGCCCATTTGTTCATTTGGTATGGAGAATTCAAGGGGCAAAAATTCAGTCCATGAACTGCCTCCTCATATCTTATCCATTCTAATAAAATATGCAGAGGAAAAGAGGATTAATGTTATTGTCTAATGCACAACTTTGATATCCTTTCATTATTCCCATTCCTTGTCTTCCTGACCAAGATAATCAAAATTTGGTCATAAATGTTCTTGTTAAATGGTCCTTTTCATGATGTTCCAATAATCACTATATTAATCAAAAGCCCTGTGGAAAAATGGGTTCTTTAAGTCTTTAAAGGAATATACATAATACTATAGCCACAATATTAATAATCTCTATTCATAATTAAAATAATAATTACTATGCGTAAGAAGTTATTTCTCTGGAATCTTGTCAGACCCTCAACAATGAAGGCCTGAACTAAGTTGGATGTGTATAAAAGAGTGATGACCAGTCAGATTCTGGTTAGAGGAGGAGCTAAGGAGGTAAGAGAGAAGTCCAGAATTATTTCCAAGTTTCTGACCTAAATACTGAGTAGATGTAGCATCGAGATGGTTTGAGAAGCATGAGGGAGGGAAGTTCAGAACAGACTGAGGTCAAGGTGCTGATGGGAGTTTTAGGCAGAGAGGTCTAATAATCAATTAAGTATATGGGTCTACAATCCAGGAGAGAGATAGGAGCTGGAGATGCAGACTTGGAAGCTGACAGAACAGAGTTAATGCTGGACATGATCTTTCCGTAGTGTATACGAAGAGAGAACAGAGCACAGCCAAACCCCACAGGTATCACAGCTAAAAAGCTAGCCAGGGAAAAGCTATCGGCCAAGGAAGCTGAAATGGGACAAGAGAGATTAGTTTTGGAGAAAGCTTCAGAGTCACCCAGAATGGTTCCATTACTTCTGGAAAGAAATTTTCACAGGAATGGTGAGATGGCTCAGCAGCGTAAGTGCCTGCCTGGCAAGCGCGAGGGCCCAAGTTCGACTCCTGGAACCCACACACGAAAAAAGGGCCAGCGATATCGCTTAGTGGCACAGGCGCCTGCTGGTGCGTGAGGTCCTGAGGTCGACCCCCAGTACCCACAAATAAAATAAAAATGAAAAGAAATTTTCAGACCTACATCACTGATAAATATGTATTGATAGGCAATTTAATCTGGCCCAGCTATCCCTCCCCACTCCTCCCCACTCATCAGCAGCACCCCCTCCCCACTCCTCCCTGTGCAGTTTCAAAAATGGATGATCATGGGTGCTTATGTCTCCACAGTCAAATTAAAGAAAATAAAAGAAAAAACTTTCCACTGACTTTGGCAAAAAGGAAGTTAATAGAAACTTCAAAGAATTGATTTCCAGGAAACAGGGAAAGCAAATAACCAATTGCAGCAGGCTGGAAAGTTAGGAAGAGGTGAAGGTTGTGGGATCTGCTCCGTTGTACTAGAACTTAGAATAAAACTGGTAGAAGCTGGCAGGACAAAGGAGAGTAGGAGGTTTTCACTGTTTGTTTATTTGTTTTCATTTTTTAGATTAAAGACTTGAGTGTGTCTATGATCTGTGGGCAAGAAACCAGGACAATTTCTTTGGGAAAATAAATGTTTAATTGATTGAGTGTGAGTGAGTGAGTGAGTTATTGATTGATTTAAAAGGAAATGAAGGGGAGCAAAAGCAAGGGATTCAAAAGGTAAAGGACTCCCTCCTCACTAGAGGCTCTAGACAAGTTAGTGAGATTGATTGAACTATGGACCTAAAGGAGAGGGATAGCATGTGTTGTGCACATTGAGAAAGAAAGAGTGGATCTAAGAACATAAAAACATTACCCATGTTTCAGAGGTGCCTATTCAAGTGACAAATCGTACATTTATAGTGACACCAATTCAAATGGCAATGCAAGTCCCTAGGCTATATGAGATACAGGAGCAGAAATGGCAGACATTGGGAGTTCACAAAGCATGTTTTGCAAAAGGACATGAGGCACACTGAGAATACTAGCAAGAGAATAGAAGTAAGATATCCATATGCAGCATTGTTCCCATTTTTGCTACTGCTGTTTCTTTTTTGACCTGGACAGACCCGTGTAAGCTGGAACTTAAATAGGTTCCCTCTCTCTGTGTGCTGCTGCCAAAGATGCTTCCTGCCCCATCCCAAAGTGTTTCCCTCCTCTTTGCAGTCTCTTTCTGCATGATGTCAACTCTTCTCTGTGTTCTGGTGATGGGAGAGTGTATGGACCACCCTGGCTTTTTGACAGACTTAGCAGGCTAAGTACAACTGAAAAAGTCTCCCCCACTGTGCAGAAGTTGTTGACTAGAACACTTCCTGTGTCACACCATCAAGAGTCCCCTCTGGCTGTAGCCACCTGGGTTTTACTGTTGAACTGTTTCATGTGTGGGCTAGTCTTAAAAACAGAAGCAGGCTATCTACAGAGCTCTTAGAAAATGTCTAATGGGTTCTCAGCCTTGTGCTAAGGGTGGGATTAGCAAGCCTACAGAAGCTGATTATTTCCTCCCAAGCTTTGCCATAATCCAGACTTTACCTAATTCTCTACTCACCCAGAAACTTTTGAATACAAATTCAGTTTTTCAAGAATCTTAATAAGATGAAAAACATACACTGGATAATGGACACAAAAATCAACCACTTGAAGGGCAGCCCCCATTGTAAATTATTAAATAGGCATTCTGGTTTACACATCATTTGTTAAGCATAGCAATCACAGCCATTTATTAGAGCTAATAGATGGCCCTGGATATTTGATTTCTCCCCTCCTTTCACACACAATTAAGAATTCTGGGCAGGATTTGGAAGTGGGCATTCCAGAGCTCAGGCACAAGAATGAGAGGTCCTTTGTCCAAGGGCTGTGTGTATGGAAATGGTATGGGAAGGTGAGGAGGGGCTATCCTAGGAACATAAAAAATGAAAACTCCAGGGAGAATATCCAGTGAATAGTCAATCATACATGTCAGCCAAAGAGAGAGAATCAGGTATGATATAAAAGAGGAAGGATACAACAGGTCTAGACAAGAAACAGGGTAAGAGAGGAAACTTAGACCACAGCCCTGAGCCAATAAGAAGAAAGCTCTGGACTGTTCTTTTCACTAAGTTACCTGGAATTTGGGTCATGGGGAGAAGAGCCCTAGAAAGCAAAGAAGTAGCTTAGATGTCAGATGTGTTATTTAGGGATATTATCTCTAATCTTTACAACTCTAAAAGGTAAAAACTCTCACTTATTTCCATTGAGGAGGTGATGACAATGGGGCTCAGAGAAGTACCCACTGAGCGTCAGAACCAAAATTCATATTCAAATCATCTGCCCGGCTTCAGTGTTGGTGCTCTTAACAAACCTCCTGTGGCTCCTTTAGAGTGCATTTATCTAATCAAACTAAAAACTCAGGGGACACTGAAAAAAGCAAGTTAGGAAACCTGAAAAGATGAAGACCACACTCTGGATTGTGGTGACCCAGATGGTCCCTGTAGGGTACAGCCATGTGGCTACTTAGGACATCTTTTTGCCATAAAGAAAATCCCAGTGACCTTGCTAGGTAAATCACGTTTTCACCAGTTACTACAAACCCCAGAAGTCCTGGGCTAGAGAATGTATAAATTATGTCAAAGCTAAGAGTTTAATGTTATTTAAACTATTAACTTTAATTTGACCCATTACAAAGGCTGCATCCCTAATTCTTACCTCTTATATATGTAGCCAGGAAAGTATGAATTAGCCAATATAAATCCATACCAAACCAGAAAATTAGTCAAAAAAAAAAAAAAAGCCAAATAAGCAGTGGGTAGATATAATCATCTTTCTGTATATTTCTAATACATTAGAGTGGATAAAATAATCAGAGCTTATTGAAAAGCATACCAATAATAAAAAAAATCCTTTTCATCTTGGCATTAACTAATAACATTTTTTAAGGATTCTACTTCTTAAATAGAAATCTGCCTAAATGGAACAATGTCCGTTAAAGTTATTCTAATTAACAAATTGTGAAATTTAGAAATAATTCTGCAATCTTAAATGAACAGTTATTTCTATATGTAGTTGTGATACACTACCACATTTTTATTGATGGCCAATGGGGGCCTAGAGCTCAAAACTGAATGTGAATTTTCAACAGCATAAAGTATGAATCAAAATGGAGAACAAGGGCCGGTACCCACAAAAAAAAAAAAAAGAGAGAACAAAGCGTAGGTATGAGTACTAGCTGTAAATCTATTTATTTTTAATTTTTATTAACATGTATTAATTATACGTATTAGTGGGGTTTAGTGTGATATTTCCATTACTGCATATGGCACGCACTAAATGTGGAGATTTCTGGTCAAGAGGATAGAGGCAAGCACACAATTCAGCCCTACCTCACAACCACAAACTACCACTACCAACATCCATGACCTTGAAACATAGCAACAAAAGAAAAGAAGAAGAGAAAATGATGAAAAGATGTAGTTACATTCAAAATCAAGATAAATAGCTAAGTGCATAAGAAACAGAGGGGAGTTAACTTAATAATGGGAATGATGACAACATAGAAGAGGACCAGAGCTTAGCGAGGGCTGCCCAGCCCAGGAATGGAGACTGAGGCTCTGGGACCAAACACACAACATCTGCTCAGGGCAAGAGCTGTAAGTAGTTCATAGAATGGAAAACCAGGTTCAAAACTAGAGTCTGCAGGAGACAACTACAAAATCACTGAAGAAGGAAGTTGGAGCTCATGAAAAGAACAAACACAAATACAACAACTTTCCACTCAAAACAAGTTTGCAAATGAAAATTTCACAGCACAAAAAAAAAAAAATTCAATTTTGTGCTGGAAATGGAAACAATAGAGTAAAAAGAACATTTGTGAAAACTGAAGATATGTTTTACTTTATTTATTTTTTATTTTTTATTTTTTTTAATGTGGGTACCGGGAGTTGACCTCAGGACCTCGCGCCTGCCAGCAAGTGCTTGCGTCACTGAGCAATATCACCGGCCCTTTTTTTCCTTTATGTGGGTTTCGGGAGTCGAACTCAGGACCTCACGCTTGCCAGGCAGGCATTTATGCCACTGAGCTATCTCATGGGCCCATGTTTTACTTTAAAACAACAAGGAGGTTATAAAAGAAAATAAAAATGGGCAACTATAAATCATGTACAGGGTTTTTTTTTTTTAATTTAGGAGTCCTGGAAATGAAAATAATTACTGCGATTTTCTGAAAACCCTCAACAGATAAGTAAACCTTAAATAGTCACAGTCAAAAAGAAAATTATACTTTAAAGATAATACTATAATTGAGGCCAATAGTAATAAGAGCCTAAAGCAAGAGAATAGCAGTAGGAATGTAAAATAATAATAATAATAATAAAATAACTACATTGGGCTGCTATTAGACAGTATTCATTAAAATTTAATTCTGCCTAACCACTGCTGGAGCCAGAGATGGACTGTGAGGATGACCATTTGAAATTCTTCTATTCATAAAGATCTGTTAACTGGGATGTGGGAGGGGGGCGATAAGAGAGAACAATACGAGACAGTCCCTTGGATCTATCACCAGCCCACAAAAACTAAATGTGCTTACAATGAAAATTCTACATTAAAGTTAAAACTCAGCTGCACCAGTGAGAAACCTTTATTTGCAGCAGGGGATACAGCTCAGTGGCACAAGCACCTGCCTGGCAAGTGCAAGGTCCTGAGTTTGATTCCCAGTACCTAAAAAAAAAAAAAAAAAGAAACCTTTATTTAAGATCAAGTGAATTCATCAGAGCTCTTTTAATTATCTGATTTTTCCTGCTTCTGATTCAATAAATTTACAAATAGTTTATCATAAAATATTTATTATACATCATATATTTACATAGTATTATATTATTTCCTCTAATAAAATGTCTTACAAAAATATCTTCCACGTGTCAATAAAGTGATTATAAAATGATGAATGTTGAGATGGTAAGAATTCTTTTTTAAAAGCAGAATTACAGCTGGGGATATAGCTCAACGGCACAGCGCCTGCCTGGCAAGTGCAAGGTTGTGAGTTCGATTTCTGGTGCCAAAAAAAAAAAACAGAATTATGGTTTAGATGAAAGATTAAAATTTTAAGTAAAGCTGTGGTAGAGGAAAAAATTAAAGTATATTAAACTGAAATTTAAATGTAATTTTGAGTTACTGTGGAAAGATAACATGACTCACGTTTCACCCCTAAAGATGTCCAGAGAGAAGGAATAATGCTTGCGGTCACTTGCAGGCCCCAAGTTCATGTCCAGCTGCAGTGCTAGTACTTTAGTCTCCAGGGTTGTTCTTTACTACAGACAACCAGAGTTCCTTGCAGGGTAGATGATCCCATGTTTTGAATCAGGGGCAAGATCAGGACAGGCTTGGAACTTCCTGTTGTTGCTAGTCAGTGATTAGGGATGTTCTCAGGGACATCAGGTGTATCTCTTGTGCTGAATGGCCCTGGGCTGCGACACCCTTGGGCAGCAGTCTGGGATAGGGGCTAAGGGAGAAAGAAGGCTGCAACTCCTCCAGGGGATATTTCAGGTGAGGACACCGTCAGCCTTGGAAGAACTCAGGGAAGCACCTCAGCACCAAAAAAAGAGACCACTTTTGGAAGGTAGATCCATCAGAGAGAAGAGACAGGATCCCATGGAAAGAGGACAGACATGGAATGTGCATGAGCAGGGACTGCAACTGCTACCAACTTTGTGTGCTGGAGTCACAAGGAAATGATGTTCTCCTGTTCCTCCTCTGACACCAGAGGGGTAAGGACAGGGCAGAGGAAAAGATGTGTGCCAGCAAACCAGGCTGCACACGGACACACACATGTGCACACACACACACACACAGCCCTTTGGGTAACATGATATACAACCCTTTTAAATGGTCATTTTAGGCAGCTCTTTTTCTTTAATAAGGGTACTTGTGTCTACTTTCCTGCACTGTTCGAGATAGGTTTTTTACTGTGGAAACTTATTTTAAAAACATATAGAGTATCTTCATCTACAGTTAAGATAATGTGGATGAAAGAATGAGGTAGAAGTAGATTCTACAAGTGAAATCTCTATGTATACACTTTTAATTTTGTAAGGGTAGGTCCTTCTCCTATAGCTACCATCCATTTTCCTATATACATGTGTCAACACATTCCACCCTCCTACTCCTAGCCCCAAAATTGTTAAGGCCAATAAATCATCTTAGGATGTCGTCTTGGACATATCCAGTTCTATCCGGGTCCATTATTCTTTTATGAGCAACATGCTGAACAGTTCGATCACCCTCCTTCCTGTCTGCCCCTTAGCAATAGGGTAAGGATCACAGTACTATTTTAACATTACCTAATATATAAGTACATAATATTGAAACTCATATTATGCTTTGTTGCTGTGGCTGCTTTCCAAGGTACCTGAGCTTTGATAAATCATAATTAATCTCATATTCCATAGAAATTAATGCACAATTAAAATTTCTCTCCTAAATGTAGATTTACCTTATACGCTCTTTTGAAATATATTTTGAAACACCTGTTGGCAGCAGGGTAGGTTTTTAAATTTTACATAAATGCATCCTTTAATGATAAGAAGTGAACATGGACTTTACATATTGAATATATAACTAATAAACACTTAAAATACTCTATTTAGAAAAAAATTTAATGCCTGGAATGGAAAGAAGGTAAATGGTTGAACTGTGAGTAGCAGGAAAACTTGAAGAGAGTGAAACCTCCTAATTCATGTGCTTCTTTCTACTCTAATGGAATTGCTAGCAGGAGGATGTGTGGATAGCCTGGCTTGGGTTTTAAGCACTCCGTTTACAACATTCAAACCTGGGAAAGCCATACACCTACCTCAAGCCTGGTATCCTTGTGGGTCAAGTATCCTCCTTCATCAAGCTCCTACAAAGATCAATGGAGTATCTGCAGGCCAGAATTCTAAGAAAGGATTATCATCATACTCGCTCTACATAATACACCCCAGCTAGTTTCTTACATACCTGGCTGTCTCCCAAGATACAGAAACTTAAACATGAGTGATGACAGTCACCGCTAAACACTCTGCAGCAGGTATTATGCTAAGTACCTCACACATGCCACCTCATTTTTTCTTATGATAACACTAGTATTATCCCTATTTTACAGTTGAGAAATCCAAAATACAGTTGAGAAAGAGAAGTAACGTGTCTGCAGTTGTACAGCTGGTAATCAACAGAGCTGGGATTGAACTGGTCCATCGCCAAAAGCAGTATTCTAAAACACCTGGGTAGAAACCTTCCCCATTGACATTGGTAAAGTCATGTCAGCTCCATGCATCTCAGGCAAACTCCCTAGTCATTATTTAGGACAAAAGGCCCGGTGAATTCTAACCCTAGGAAGAATACAATCTATTCAGGGACCGCCAATGCCTTCACTATGGTACTGCACCTAGCAATGAGTGGGGGGAAGGAGGTAAAATCCTGCTCGCTGGACTCTAATCCCGGGAAGATGTGATCTCACCAGCTCATCTCGTAATACTTCTGCCAGAATACAGTGCTTACTTGGTAAATATTTCACGTTTATGCCAAATTCCTAAAAACCTTGCACTATTGAAGGAAATTTCTTGTCAGGCTAGTCTTTCACATCACTAACAGAAGTAAAACTTGGGAGATGAGACAGAATAGATTTACTGGGTCACCTGCTGCCCTAGAGCCTTGGAATAAAGGCACTCTACAGCCCCTTAGTCCCTGCAGCCTGCATTTTACATATGAAAACACCACGGGTGAGAAATCTATGAAAAGCTCTACCTCTGGGAGGCAGGGATGTGAGTAAGAGAAGGAGAATCGGAGACACTGTTGCTCTTTCTTGTCCCAAGTGACATACACGGCCAAAGACCCTGCACATGGGACACACAAGGGAAAACGTTCATTGTAGAACCCAGATGCCAAAGTGCAAGAGAAATAGAGTGCTTCCAGCAGCCGCATCTGGCTTTTTGGCACATTCTGTGCCCTGTAGAACTGATTCTCCCTGCATCTGCTCCTTCTCATTTTACTAGTTACCTGTAAACTAAGTTTTACCCACTTTGACCAGTACTGCTTAGAATTTAGATAAAGCTGCCACTGTAATGTCTATTTTCAAGCTGCTATGAACCTTTCAAAAAAAGTTCGCCTTTTGTAAAAGTAACAACAAAAATCTCTGTTCTGGACCCCTGGCAGCTAAGCACTCTAATCCTGTACACACATAATGATCCTGAAAATCCAGAGAAAACTCTGCTTTATCCTAAAGTAAGCGCACTCTTCCTATAAATGAGTACAGAGTTCAAAGGCTTAATCCAGTGGCTATACAGTTAGGCAGACCTTTAGGAAATTTAATCTACAAGGAGGCTTTGATAAAACACTCACCTTTAGTAGAGCTTTTTCACACATCAGAAAAGTGAGATACATTTCGTGGGTTTCCCTCTACACACTTTTATGCCATACCTTTCAGTGAAAGCTCTTACAATGATATTAAACATTAACTCTGAATGGGTTAATCCCAAGACACAGCAGCAGCCTTAAGGTTAATTGTCCTTTTAATTAAAGGATAAGTCAGTTATTGAACACAGAAGCTAATCACAAAAGGATTACCACTGAAAATGAACATAGTCTGTGCAATTAGTCTGATAATTAAGACTTAAGTACTGGACAGAGATCAAAGTGCTTGTAATATGCAATAAAGTTCCCAGAGTTGTAAGGATATTCAAAATGTTAGCTCGTGCTTTATTGCACCTTCCATTTATCGTGTACCCATGATAGCAGCAAACACATTTCCCCGATGGATGTCAGCATGGAGAACTGCAACAGCTGTTACCACATAAGCCTGGTGTTTCTCACAATATGATTACTCTGTCAACGATGGCCGTAAAAGGTGGCATCTGCATTCATCAAACAAAGTTATCAATAAATGTAAAACCATACCACAATTAGAGATCTCAAAGGAAGAACAAACCCAACTAGAAAAAAATGTCAACCACACTCTTTAATTACTAAGATTGTTAATCAATAAAATGCCTTCATAACTTTTAATTAAAATTTTATTTGAACTGGATGTTTGGAGAATCTGATTCTTTGTTTTCATTACATTAAACCGTTGCATTACAAAAATCCTCCTGGCATCTGTGAGCATCCATCCTCCGGGGAACACTTTATAGCTGTAATTGCATATTCTCACCTACAGAGGGTGTTAAGCATCCTTGTTAAAATAAGGAAACTAGGAGACGTCTCACAGCAGCCATTATCATCGTGGAACGAATTACTAGGTAGAGCAATCCAGAGGCTGTCAAGAAAGGTTAGCAAAAAGGAGTGTGAGGAAATCAACCATTCAGCAATTCATCACAGGCCAAAACTAGCTCTAAAATAAAAGCCAGGAAAAGAAAGGTATTGGTTTTATAAAGTCAAGACACTGCCTTCGTTTATAGCAATGAATAAAGATTATAAGAGGCTACTGATGAAGAATAAAAAGATGAAATGATAAAGGAAAAATCAAGTGCTTTACTCACACTGATGCTTAGACAAGATATAATGAGAATAACTAGTTAGAATTCCTGCGCTCTATGCTGCATACATTATTGTTACTTTACCTCTAATTGTGTTTATAAGGGTCCACATAGTTTATGTATCATCAGCCCCAGGAGTTGCTTGGTGAATTCCCATACCTTTGTCTTAGTCTCTCCAAGCAGAATAGATGCATCACTGTTACATTTTTAAATGGTCTCTTTTTTATTTGTATAAAAAGAAAATTAATCTTAGATTTCATTCTCAACTGAGTTTTCACTATGATCTCGTTTGACTCTCAATTCCAGCCTAAATGAGCAAATTGTTGACTATAGCTTACTTCACTGCTGAAATAATTAGCAATTTCTCTTTTCATATTTTTGAGTATTGATTGATGCAGAATTCAGTACTCAGTAGTTCATTCCTGGAGCTTTGCTTCTTTAAACTCGGTTTGGTTTCCTAGATTCCCATATCAGTGATAATAATTGTGAACTATAGCCAACCGATCTACCTAGAAAGGCCACTGATAGGTCTCAGGGCCCCCAGCTGCAAATATGGCACCTTGACATTCAATAAAACAGGAGAAGCAGGAGGGTCACTCTGCCTGTCTTCCTTGGAGCAGCCCACCAAAAAAAAAAAAGATTCTCTGACCTTCTCCTAACGTGAGTAATATGACTCTCATTTCAGAAATGCCCTCCCTGTACCAGGAGGAAAGGAATATCTCTACCTATGAAGACACAGGGACACACAGAAGAATTTGAATAACCAGGACTTCCTAAATTCCCCCATTTTATTGCCATTAGATCACACCCTCTCTGTCCAATCAGACTTCTGCAAGTCTATCCACTTCCCTGTCCCTTTGGTTCTTCATTTCCAAAGGCTCTCATATCATGTAAAACTTAGACTAAATAAAGCTGTACATGGGCCGGTGACATAGCTCAGTGGCACAAGCGCCTGCTGGCAAGCACGAGGTCCTGAGTTCAACTCCCAGTACCCACATATATAAAAATAAAAAAAAAAGCTGTACACTTTTCTCTGGTTGGTCTGTCTTTTCTTGTACAGATCTCAGCTGTGAACCTGGTGATAAGTGAGCAAAAGATATTACTTTTCCTCCCTGCAACAACATTTCTCTCAATCATAGCTCACAGCAGATAGAACGCACCTTTCATGTTTCCGCCTCTCAAGAAAAGTTAATGTGCTATCATCAAAGCATGGCCTGGAAAATTGGCTGAGGGGGGTACGCTTTACTAGCAAGTCTCTAGGTCAACTTTGCTTCGAGTCCTTGGCCAACGATGATTATGTCCATAAGATCAGGATCATAAGAGGAAGGAGAAGGAAATGATAATACCTCATACTTAAATAATGCTTAAGAGACGCCAGGCACTATTCTAAGTTCTTTAGAGATATTAACTCACTTAATCCTCACACAAATCCTAGGAAGCCACTTACCATCATCCCAAGAATTTAGGTACTACACCCATCACACTGGCAGAGGTGAACTATGAACCTGGGCTGTCTCCCTTCACGGGTTCATGTCCCAAACTTCTGTTCTATACTGTGCTTTTAAGAAAATAGCATTGCTTGTGTATCTACTTTGTGTCAACCTTATGTTAAAAGTTTATTTCTGTTCACATAGTTCTGCAGGTAGGTTTTATATGGGGAGAAATTAAGACTTAATGAGGGGAATTGAACCTGCCCAAAGCACGTAGTAGTAATAGTACCCAGAGCCAAACCTAGTTCTTTTAGATCCTAAAAGCCCATATTACCTCACATATTGTGAGGTGAGAAATGATCACTGAATTTCTTTTTTTTTTTTTTTTAATATGCGGGTACTGGGAGTCAAACTCAGGACCTAAACACTTGCCAGGCAGGCGCTTACGCCGCTGAGCTATATCACCGGCCCTGATCACTGAATTTTAATTCCAGTAGTATTCCATGATGAAGAAGAGAGAAGAAAACAAAGATGAGAGGAACAAGTGCGAATGAGATCACATGCATGTGCTACATTATTCTCTCCTTCCAGGTGGAGAAAATGAAGAGACAAAGCGATTAGGTGAAGCTTAGAAATTTTCCCATAGGACAAGGGTGTTATTAAATGGGATTCAAACATTACCGGGTGGATTTTCTAAGTGGAGGGGATGATGTTTCAAGGATGAGAACTTTTTGTTTATAGGGAAATAAATCTGAGTTTGAGGAGGGCAGAGGACATGTAAATGACATAACACTTTATGCAGAGATATTCTCAAGAGCATGAAGGTCATATTTTTACCATTCTCCTTCTCAGGGATAAATATTAGGGCCGTGATGTCCATGATTGCACGTACTCCTCTCTGCCAGAGTAGGAAATCAAGTTCAAATGAACATCAAGAAAGAAACAGGGGTTCTAGCTGACAGGTTCCAATAAGTGTATCTGGGCAGCATGCATGATGAACCTGTTTCCCTCTACTTAACTACCGTGCTAGGAGTAACCCCAATCTCTCCAAAAACAGAGGCTCAGTGGTTATTTTCAACCTACCAGTGACTACCCTTTTCCATCCTTTTCCCCTTTAGCATTAGGCTTTTTCTTATTTTTCACCTCTGTGCTTCTCAGAAGTTATTAGTTTTTTACCCTCACGTAGTCAACAGTTCAGGATGGATAGGAATCCCACCTACTTCACCAAAGAGGAGACTTTAAATAGTACATTAGGACCCATGTTTTCCTCTCCATTACTTAGTATGGCCAAGTACATCCCAGATAGGATGTAAGGACATCAATGGAAGTGGTTCATATTCTTAAAAAATATTTAGTATTTTATTCATATCTATAAACAAAGCAGGGGCATGCCTAGCACAAATAATTTTAACCACTTAATCTCATCCACTGCATATAAATGGCAGTCCTATTTGAACATCAAAGGGATGTTTCAAACCTTAAATGAAATGTAAAAAGCATTGCAGTCCCCCAAGTGTTATTCCATTCCTACATTCTGGGATGATTGAACATGAACAGAATTGAAATATGAAAGCCATATTTTTTTTAAAACTTTCATTTTGCAAAGGTTAATTGACAAGCAGTTTGAGCAGCGGGAATGAGCTGCAAGTAAGTTTCCAATTACCAGAATATAGACTTGGGAGAATGTATAAAATATATAAATCTTGAAATGCTAGCAGAACTTGCATTTATTAGGTTGAGGAGAGAGCAGCGTAGACTTGAAGACATTATCACTCACTCTATAAAGCTATAACTATCTATATAAAGTTAAAATAAATATCTTGATTTTAATTTCAGGTAAAAAAAATTCTGTAAATTTTTTTAACAGGGACCATCAATGACTCATAAAGTGAAAGTTCTTTTTCTATTAATAATATAGAAAAGTTGCACATGGGTAAAGTTGCATGGTTGTACGGATCTCTGTATTCACATATAGACACAGATATGCAAATTCACTGCCAAATAGATCAGCAAAATGTAAGCAGTACAGCAAGCTGAAGGAGAGTCTATCTTGTTGCAATTTTTAAATTTCTCAATCCATCAGTTAAATGTGGATTCGGGGCACAGACTCATATTTTCTTGTCAAATAAATTATGTCTTACATCAAAGACCACACAGATTCCTACTTAACAAAACAGGAGAATGTCTGAATAGACCATAAATGTGAAATATGCAAGAAAGCAAAATGAGACAGCCAATAAAATAAAAGATTTGTTAGTCAGCTAAAAACTCTCTACAAAATGGTACCACTGACAATCAGAAACAGTGATTAAAGAAATATTCTTTTAAACTGATGCTAACTTTTTTCCATGAGAAATGAGCTCTGGTGATAATGCAAAATGGTAACAAATTGCTCTGCATAAAAAGTTTTTATTTAGACAACAAAGGCTTAAATGGTGTATATGTTTTTTGCTTGATTATTAAAACGTCATGTACACATAATATAATAGAGGAAAAGAACAAGAAATGTGCTAAGTCTTTAAGAAATAAATCAGGTACCAAGTTATTATATAGTTGTAAATCCATGGGTCAATATTTGTTACATCAACTTGACATTTCTCTCTTTCCAAATAATTTATAGCAATTAATTTTCATTTACAAATGTTTTCTAATATGTTCTTCCCCCAAAGTGGCATTGGAAGGTACAGCTGTTCCTGTCTAACAGCCACTGTTAGTGGCTGTAGATGTTAGTTTAATTATTTTGGTAAATTAAATTATTAGTAATCCTTGGATTAGTAATGTCTATTTTTGTTTGGCTCTGGTTTTTGTTTTGGGGTGTTGGGGGTTGTTTTGTTGTTATTGTTGCTGTTCTGTTTTTGTTTTCTCAGTACTGAGAAATTAAATCCAGGGCCTTTGCACTGAGATACATCTTGAGCCCATTTTAATTTTTTTTTAATTTTGAGACAGAGTCTTGCAAAATTGCTAGACAACTTGGCAGTCCTCTTGCCTCACCCTTCCAAAGTGCTGGAATTATACACATGTGCTACTGTCCCCAGCGGATTAGTACTGTCTCAAAATGTAACCGAATAGAACTAATAAGATAAAGAAAATTACTTCCAATTTTTCTTTAAAACAACCACACTGGAATTGCAATTCTTAGGTAAGCCTAATTTCCAAAGGGCTTCACAGGATTCGGCTTAGTGGTAAAGCAAGATGATACAGGGAAAGTATTTCGCATAGTATCCAGCACATAGTAGGCACTCAGAAATTAGGAGCTCTATTTAATTGGATGGACTTAGTAACAACTCCAGAAACATGGGATCCTTTTGCTGATCATATATCGATGAGTCTGCTTGACCTGCCGTAACAAAATTCCATGGACCAGGTGGCTTAAACAACAGAAATGTATCGTCTCACAGTTCTGGAGGCTGGAAGTCCAAAATCAAGGTCCTGAAAGAGGTGGTTTCTCCTGAGGCTCTGTCCTCAGCTTGCAGATGGCCACCTTCTAACTGCATCTCACAGGCTCTCTCCTCTGTGAGCAAACATCCCCTGGTGTCTCTGTGTCCAAATCTCCTCTTATGAGGGCATCAGTCAGATTGGATTGGGGCCCACCCTAATGGCCTCCTTCTAACTTAATTACTTCTTTAGAGGCCCTGTCTCCATGGACACATTCTGAAGCTCTGGGGGCAGGGGAGGCTTCCATGTAGGAATTTGGAGAGGCTGCACAATTTAGCTCCTCACCGTATTCCAACACCACAACATAAGCGCCTCTCAACAGCAGAGGAGGCTGCTGGGATCCAAAGTCTCCCAAAAGGCGGGAGTTGTGGCAATCTCAGGCAGACAAGAGTGGAATCCCAGCACCCTCCCTCACTGTTCTTCCTAGGTGAGTTCTGTTCACCTCTCTCTCCCACAAGTATATCTTCCTCTCTGCATTGTTCCGCACCAGTATCCAAGCCTCTTTAGCCGCAGTAGGTGTTGATTTGCTTAAATTAATACAAGGTAAAAGTGAATACAAGGCATAGCACTCTGAAGAGTGCTCTGCACCCCCACAGAGAACCTAGTCACATTTCCCAGCATAATTTAACCACCCACTCAGGGTCCCTGGTGAAAAACACCTTTCACCCAGCCCTGGCTTTCTCTTGTTAGTGGTCCTGTTCTCCTAGGGAGTGAAGGAAAACAAGTCCTGGAGTAGGGAGGAGGTGGCTTTTCCATATAAGAATGGAGGCAATGGGGTTGGTGAGGAAGAGAAAGGGAGGAGAGGGCAGGCAGTGCTCTACATGTAAAGGGACCTGAAGAGATGTGGGTAACTTGTCTTAGCATAAAGAAGGTGCTATTTGATCCTCGGTTCATCCTGTGCTAACTGTACTTTGTGAAGGCGTATTAATGCGCTAATCAGGAAAGAGTCCTCTTTCCTTGACAGGAAGTAGTATTGAGAAGGACTGTGAAATCATTTCAGTAGACTCTGTAATTAGCTATCCTATGAACTTTACAGAAAGGGAAGAACAAAACTTCTCTTCCCTATTTCCCTTGTCTCCAAGTTACAGGAGGAGGGAGTGTGAATCTGAATGTCTGTGTAATTTAAGCCCTGGCATAATGCCAAGTACAGGGCTTCTGCAGCTGGGTTCAATAAATAGATGTTGTCAAGTGAAACACCATTGTAGAGTCACATTTGTTTCTTCAGCCAAATTCACAATATCTGCATAGTTCCATTGTTCTTTGGGGCTCTCTCCTCCTTAAAATGATGGATTGCCAAGTAATAAAAATGCTTTCACCTTTATCTCCACCTGTCTCACCTCCTTTAGTTATCCTTTTATTGCCAGGCTCTGTGTCAGGTGATCCATCCACCTGTCTCTCATTGGCTTCCTGGCACCCAGTGGCTCAAAGCCACTCTGGTTTTAAATATTGGAAGGTCTTTTATTATAATCACTGAGGTTTGTCGATTAGGGGAGATGTGGGCTGGGTTTTAATTATTCAGAAACAAGAGCTTCCTGACTGGCATTAGCCAAGAAAATCTCCCCAGAGCAGAGGTGACCCAGCTGGGGAAAATACTAAGAGGCAGACTCAGCAATAAAATCAGGCAGATGAGAGTCTTGGGACAGCCTAGCAGAGGGCCATCATCTTTGCCTAACCCTGAGATAAATCTCCGAACACAGAGACCTAAGATTTAAAGGAGTTATTTATTCTTTAAAGACACCTAGGGGCCGGTGAGATGGCTCAGCGGTGTAAGTGCCTGCCTGGCAAGCGCGAGGTCCTGAGTTCGACTCCTGGAACCCACATACGAAAAAGGGGCCGGTGATATCGCTCAGCGGGGCGGGCGCCTGCTGGCGCGCGAGGTCCTGAGGTCGACCCCCCGGTACCCACAAAAAAATAAATAAATAAATAAAAATAAAAACGCCTAGAAAATGAACAGTTTTGGCAAATTACTTTTTTTTTTTAATCAAAAGAGGAGGTGAGTGGTTTATCTCTGTGTAACACCTATTATTGTGGGGCTCTCTGGGACCCACATTCCTCTCAGCTACAGGTCAGAACTAACACACATGCGTCCTCCAGAGGAAAAGGCACTCGAAGAAGAGAAGACAATATTTTTCTTCTCTGCATACTCACAAATACTGTGACTATTCTTTAAAGGAGAACCAGGATGATATTATGCGTAAGTTCACTGAAGGACTTTGAAGCTCATCTAATCGATGAGATGTGACTTGGGCAAATTCAGTTTCCAAAGGGTACCTGTGAAGTTTCGCTCCTCCAAATTAGGACTCTGAATTCATGATTTTATAATTGTTCTCATGTATTTTACAACATTTACAATTCATGTGTCATTTACTTTTAAAGTGAGTTAACATTGTCCTTTTTGGCTTTCTGGCTAAAGATAGCTGATGATTGAGTTACTAGCAGATATTTTGGGTAAGTAATATCACAATAACTTTTTCTATTCTTTGTTGAACTGTAAAGATCTAAATAGAGCCCATGCGAGCCTGTGCTCTCTCCCTCCCCCCAGAAAAAAATATAATCACTAGTACCTACAAGGTACTACAGTGAAAAAGAGCCCTCAAACAAGACCTAAGGGACTGGAATCCTAGTGCTGACTGCTTTCTGATTTTACTTCATTAGTAGATGAGTGAGGCCCATCTTGGATGCCATAGCAGTGCCATTACTGGGGACTTAGAGCACCATGTAAACAAAATCATCCACAAAGAAACATGAATTAAGCCTACTGCCCTCCCCATTACTGTACTTCTCCTTCTGCCCACCGAACTATCTCCTATTCAAATTGAGTGTGAACACTGTTAATTTCTTAGTCTGTATAATAATCATACTACTACTTCATTCACATTAAATAAATGAATAAAAATCTGATTGTCTTATTTATCAAAGTATTTTGAAGCTTATATTTGGAAAGTGTGGTGATGTAGGATGTCCCAGTCAATAGACTACAGATATTTAGCAATGTTTAGACATCTAATATGCAAATTTTTATTTCCTACACCAATGAGAAGAGTCTATGATTTTATTTACCTAAAAAGCCAGGTTACATGTAAACTCTTTGCAGGCTGAAGTGGCATGTCAATAAAATTATCAAGTAGGAATATTCTCTTCAGGGAGGTGCATCTTAATCTGCTCTAACAAAATAAGATTTGAACTTTTTTTCCCCTATATAAATATTTTGCTTAGATATTTGAAAGGTGGGGTTTTTGTTTTGCTTTGTTGGGTTTTTTTGTTTTTTGTTTTTGTTTTGTTTTTTGCTTATTTGTTTTGGTTTGGGTTTTCGGTGCTGGGGATTGAACACGGGCCTTGCCCATGTTGAGCATTCTATCACTCAGTTATAGCCCCAACCCTGAATGGCAATTGATGCTTTTATTGCCAACAATTTATCTAAGGACTTTCCAACATTTTTTTTTTTTTTTTTAATGTGGGTACCGGGAGTCAACCTCAGGACCTCGCGCTTGCCAGGCAGGTGCTTGTGCCACTGAACTATCTCACTGGTCCCCTTCCCAAAATTATTTACAGAGAAAAAACAATTTTTTTACACATACTAAGCTCAATATTTACGTAGTTGGTCTTTATTTTTTAAATGGAAGGAAAGAAACAGATTTTTTTTTATTCTGCAAAGCTCAAGTGATTCCTTTATTTATGATAAGCTAATTCTAAAACATATCCTACTCTCCAAAACAGGCCAAATGACTAACATTGTATCGTCATCGCAATTTTCTTTGATAAAGTGTTGAAATAGGCTGGTCATCCTTAGAGTTTCAGAGCTGGAAATGCAGGAAGAGGTCTTTATTCTAACACCAAGGGAGTACCTAAAGATGGATTATATCTTACTTCTTTTGTTATATCAGTGTCTAACTTGTCTTTCCAAACACGTTCAATAAATTGTAGGTGAATAAGTAACTTCTGTCTCAGTCCCCTCAAGTTACAGCTAATAAAAGACAAAACCAATAGAAGCATGGGCGACTTATGTTTACAAGGAAATCGTGAAGTTGGTTAGAAGCAGGACTAGATAAAAATTGATTTTTCACACTAGAAATCTCAGCTGGCAATCTCAGCTATCAAAGTACTGAAAGTGGTTGAATACAGTTTGTGGCTCATGATGACTGATTTATGCACTATTTTATGAAGATGTTGCCTTAAATATTATAAATGTAATAAATTATTATCCTAGTCCACAGAAATGTCCAGCATGAAAAATCTAGCATGATTCAGAGCACAGTGGATTCGTATTCCAGGGCAGATACCAGCTGTGTGGCCTTGATATGTTCCTTCATGTAATCTTCATATCCTCTATTAATAGACATAATGGTAGCTACCTTGGAATTGTAAGCACTGGACAAAATACCACGTGTAGAAAACAGAGCTCAGGGCCTTCCATGTGGTTACCAGCATGGCAATGATTTCAGTTGATTTTAGGGATTTGTTAAGTGAATGAGAAAAATATATCCTACTAAAAATGTATTCAAAATATGTACATATATGTATATCTTTAAACAAGTAATTTATTATGCATGCATGTATGTTTTTAATTTGACACACATACCTCAGATATATACATTCACAGAAAGAAAGTCTGAAAAAAGGTACAAGGTGTTTTGATTGTCTCTGAGTAGTGGAATTTTGTTTTAAACTGTATTTGCATATGTTTATGCAATAATATATATTGCATAAGCATGAATGATAATTTGTATAAAATAGGTTTGTTTTTAAACATATTGAGTCCTAACAATTGGTTTAAATCTTTTTTATTTGGAGTAAATCCTAAAATCACTTTCACTGAGCTACTTGATAATGCCAAAGCTATGTGAGTTTTTGCTGAGAGTTTTATTTTTAATTAATTTTTGCATTTATTTATTCTATTTAACATTTACCATGTGACAGGCACTGTTCCCAGTATTATAATTTGCAAATATTAGCTCAACCAATAAATAAAGAGGGCTTATACCCTATTTGAGAAGAAAAATAGCTAAATAAGAATAAGATACATCTAGAATTTTTCTTAAAATGCATGGTCTAAATTTTGTTGTTGGAAACCAGGCCAATGAAACACACAGAGCAAACACAAAATCCTTAGGACCCTTTTTATTCATATATACATAATAGCCACTAAAATGATCTAGCTTAACTACATTCTGCTAAGAAATTCATAATTTTCAAAACAGTGTGGACATAGTTTTATAAGGAATAATTTTGCAAAGAAATTATTAAAAACTATAGCAGGCTCCTAACCTATTATATTATTTTCATTCTAACCAAAATTAACAATTGCAGTGAAAAATCAAACACCCAACTGCAAATACGATGAAAGATTGAGAACCCTTTTTCATTATCTCCCTATCATATTCTTCCCTGCACACACGGGATCCCCACAAAGGCAGCAAGCAGACTCCATAGCTGCGGGGGTCACAGAGGGGGCACAGCAGTGGGTACGACTGGAGCTGGTAGTCAATATGATATACCTCTAGAATCAGTATAATCAGCCTGAATAACACGGGAACATCATAATAATATACGACAGACTATCATTTTTCCTTGCTGTTCCTTATGTGGCTGTGATGACCATAACTCAACAACAAATTTGTCATAGAACCTTCCAAGAAGGGAGGGGGTATCAACGGGCTTGCATACATCTGTTCTGGGATCCTGTGATTTTTTTTTTTCCCTAATATAAATCCAAGTGTATTCACAACTATATTTGCTTCGTGTATAGAAACAGCTACTTTTAGATATCAGTGCACCAAAGGCTAAAAACCCCAAATTTGCCACTTCTGCCCCTTGATTGTTGAGTGATAGAAAGGAGGCTTGGCATATTAAGGCTGAAACCTCTTAAAAATAGGAAAAATCACTAGTGTTCCTAAGCTGGGTCGTGCAGGACAACCACCGTGACAAAGGTCAGTGACCAACCTGTCTCTCCCAACCTGGGAAAGAATGAAATTGTTTTCCAATCTGCCTTAATGTTCGTTGAGCACCAGCTCATGTTTGAAGTTTCAAACTTTAAGCATTCTGATTAATGAAACAACAGATTCAGCCTTAGCTGACCTGATTCTTCCTTATGACTTACCTGGGCTAACTTCAGGAAGAGCCGAGTGTGTGTAATTGCAAATGACTGTACCAGTAATTATTTTCTCACCAAGAAGGAAGAGAGCAGAGAATTGCTAAGCCTTCTCCTTCTAGGGGTAAATCAAAAGAGCTTTTCCACTAGCATTTTAAAAAAGCAAAATCATTAGAAATTTTTCCTTACATTTCTTTAGAAATGTAGTATACATACTAGATGATATCCCAAACTTTGAAGTCCCCCCAAATCTGAGAAGGGTAGGGCTCTGTCTTAGTCACTTCGTTATCACTGGACACTGTACCTAACACCCACAATTTAAAAGAAGAGAGGTTTGGCCAGGCATGGTGGCTCACGCCTGTGATCCCAGCATTTGGGAAGCTGAGGCAGGAGGATCACCACAAGTTCAAGGCCAGCCTGGACTACATAGTAAGTTCAGGACCATCCTGAACTACATAGTGAGACCCTGTCCCAAAAAAACAAAACAAAGGAGAGGTTTATTTTGCCTCTCAGTTATAGTCCATGGTCAGCTGGCTCCAGGAGGGAAGTAGCCATGGCAGAGGGGAATAGTGGAGGAAAGGCAACTATATCATGGCAGCCAGGGAGCCAAGAGTGAAGGGAAGAACTGGGGAGAACTATGGACCCATCCAGGTCACAGCCCCAGTGACCTACCTCTTCCAACCAGACCCCACCTCCAAAGAGGACATTCAGGTCTGAACCCTCCAGTGGATGAATCCACTGACGAGTATAATGCCTCATGATCCAATCACCTTCCACACTCACGACGATATGGGGGACATTCTAGATCAAAACCATAACAGGCTCTTAAAATGAAACAACAAGTAGAAAATAGAAGCTGAAAGGGTATAGAATTCATTGTCCCTACCCCCTATTACCAAAAAGGAAGCAAAGATCCAGAGAGATTAGTGACCTTCCAGCAGAGCCGGGGTAGCAACTTACTTGATTCCCACTGCCAGCCGCTGCTGTCCCAGGACTCAGTCTCTGGGCTGTTGGCCCAGCGTTCTTCCCTCTGCAATGGGCTGCCTCTCAGTAGGGAATGGGCAGCCACTGTCGCTTTTCTGTTTTTGTTTGTTTGTTTGTTTTAAAGAGAAGAAAAAAAGAGAACAAAATTTCAAAACAACATAATAGGAGAGTAATGATGGTTAATACATTACTTATTGTTATCTTTAAATTAGTTACTCAGGGTACAAGATATCAGCATTCAATTGTCCAAACATTACTGGCACAAACCTTTCTCTTCAATGAACTAAGCAAAATTAGTAGTGTATCTTTCTTAACTATCTTATATATATATAATTTTTTTCTTTTCCCTTCTTTCTTTTCACCATTCCCCCATCCAAGTTTCTCTTTCCTTTTGACCAGTTTCTTCCTGATTTACCATATCTATTGAACATTTTGGATCTTATTTGCTCTTTCAGTTTCTCACACTAGGGAGACAATACTATGTTTACACATGTGCATCTGGTTTATTTCACTTATGAGTATTTTCTCGAGTTGCATCCATTTACCTATAAAAGTCTCCAGTTTATCCTTCTTCATGGCTTAATAGTACTCCATTGTATAAAAAGACCACATCTTTTTTATCCATTCCTCAGTTGATGGACATTTGGGTTGTTTCCAAGATCTGACTATTACAAATTGTGCTGCTATAAACATGAGTGCACATATATTGCTGCACTATAGGTTTTTGAGCAAAGGAATGACATGATTATTTGTGTTTCAAGATCAATCTGGCAGTCCCATTCAAAAAGGTTATTAAAAGATTAGCATCAGCACAACATAGCATCAGTCCAGAGCCAAGGGAGCAGAAATTGAGATAACAGGATGGAAGAGGTTAAGATGCAAGAGATATTTCAAACACACCCTGCAGCTTTCATGAAGGCAGTCGGTGATAACTCCAGTTCCTAGCATAATGCCTAGTACGTAAAAGGAATGCAACCACTGCTCACTAAATAACAAATGAAGAAGTAGAAAAGAGAAGAATCAGTGACTACTGGGTAAAAAGAAGAGAGGGAGTCAAAATTACTTCAAAGTTTGTGGGTTACATGGCTGAGAAATGAAAAGAAAATTTGGTGGTGTGAGCTCAGGGAGAAAATGGAGTGTTGGGGACAACCAGTCTGGGCTTAGAAAGGGATTTCTAGAATCACTGATAGTGTAGCAGAAAATGGTCCCCCCAGCCAGTGTACTTCAGCTTGTTAGTTGCCCAGGTAATAGTTCCTGTTCCAGTTCTGGTTGCTTCTGTCTCTTAGAAACAGCTAGTCAATGAGATGCATAGCTGGTCACTGTGATGCACATTGTATAAACCAATCCCCAATTGATGAGCCATTCTGCCTCTGTATTTCCTGCTTGCTTATCCAATATAAGCCCTAGACCACCAGAGATCAGGGCCTGATATTTTGGGAATGATCCTGATCAGTGCCTGTTGACGTAAATAAATCTCTCCAAATCCTGGGTGTTGTTTCAGTGTTTCTGCTTGCTGTTGCAACAGAGGTGACCCATGAATCACTAGAACAGATGAGAGTGCCATAAAGTCACAGAATAGAAAAAGTGCTGGAGATGTTGGTGACATTATTCTGGGTACCTGTAGCATGTGCCTGGGTATGGCTTTTTTGGACTCATGGTCTGCATACCTGGACGATAATAGAATGATGAAGTTGGGATTTATTAAAAATAAAGAGCAAAGTTTTAGGCCCAAGCTCAATAATAGTGTGAAGACAAAAATGCTTGCTTACTGTAGCAGAAAGAAATTTCAGCTTCTGGGCCAGGCATGGTGGCACACGCCTATAATCCCAGCACTCAGGAGGCTGAGGCAGAAGGATCGCCATGAATTCAAGGCCAGCCTGAGCTATGTCGGGAGTCTAGGCCAGCCTGAACTACATAGTGAGACCCTGTCTCAAAAAGAAATTTCAGGGCCAGTGAGATGGCTCAGCGGCGTAAGCGCTTGTCTGGCAAGTGCAATGGCCCAAGTTCGACTCCCAGAACCCACATATGAGAAATGCCGGTGATATCACTCAGTGGTACGGGCACCTGCTGGTGCGTGAGGTCCTGAGGTCGACCCCCGGTACCCACAAAAAAAAAAAAAAAAAAGAAAGAAAGAAATTTCAGCTTCTGTGAATTCGTACAGAATTTTACAGTCAAGAAAACTTGAAAACAAAACATCCTGTAGCATTTGTTTTAGTATCTATAAAATTTTAGTATTGTGGTAAAGAAATACCTTAATTTTGAAATACGTTGTGGGGACATCATAATCTTTTCAGGGCCTGGCCCAGGTACAGACAAGCCCTGACACCCCCAACCTCCCCCCAGAGGTGGCAGCAGAGGCACAGGAGCCTCTGGAGAACAGGCCCTTCCCCATGTCTGCTGTGAGACGCAGTCCCCTTCTCAGGATATCTTCTCTTTTCTGTTCCTTCCATCCACCTGGACAATCAAATATCAGCCGGACCTTTGAAAGGAACCTTTTATATTTTGTGGTTACTACTTAAGGTCATAGAATCATAGCACTATAAAAATCAAGATTCATAGACTGTTAGAGCAGAACAACACCTGAGAGATGAGCTAGTCAAAGCCCTCTGAGGGAACTGGGCGCCAAAGTTGATCTTCTCTTCAAGGACAGAAGAGCAAGGTTCTTAGCCACGGCTGCTCTTTGGGGATCTGCAGCTGAAAGTGAGGCTGAGTGTGGATCTGCCCACCTGTCATAGAAAGTACCTTTAGGAGGAGGATAGGGCAACAGCGTGTGAGAACCATAGTCTCGCAGATACTAGAGCCAGCAGGGTTGCCTAACAGGAAGTGGGGCCCGAAGATGTGAGAGAAGGTGATTAGACAGCTGCGCAGACGTGGAGGGGTGAGGAGTAGCGCTCACAGACTCTGGGGTGCGAACTCCTCCTGCAGTCCCCTGGTCCTGCCGCGAGTTGGGCTGCCTATTTTCCCTGAAACCGGGTTTCAGAAGTACCCTATGGCATTAGAAAGAGTTTGGGAATAACAGGAGAAAATACAATAACGTGTGATGGAATTGCGTTCATTATAAAGAACAGTAATATTAATATTACTGTAGTAGTAACCACGAAATACAGTAACATTGCTAAAAAATCTGAATCTATCAAATTGTGCTGAGCTCGTATAAAGTATCTAGCCATGCTTCAATTTTTTTTCCTATTTCCTCGCTGACCTCTTTATATTTTTAAAGTCACTCATGCATTGGAAAACAGTTGCCTGTAATTTTGTTCACTATTTTTGTGTGTGTGTGTGTGGGTACTGGGGGTCCACCTCAGGACCTCGTGCACCAGCAGGCGCCCATGCTGCTGAGCGATATCATCTGCCCCTTTTTTCATATGTGGGTTCCGGGAGTCGAACTCGGGCCCTTGCACTTGCCACACAGGCGCTTATGCCACTGAGCCATCTCACCGGCCCACGTTCACTACTTATTATTAGTTCCCTGTAACTCAGTAAATACGTATGGTGTGCCTAACATGTGTTGCAGTAATTCACAAAATGACCTGGATATTTCAAAGAATAATATTTATTTTTTTCCCCTAAAAATATTCTATTTTCATAGTAGAAACCAATTCCCTCAAGCTGGGACCGTCCTTGGGAAAAGGAGGGAAAAATGAAAAGAGTCTCTGTCACAGTGCCACTGGCATTTCACGTACATTCGTCCTCAAAATAAGCGAGAATTTATAATCTGTCCCTTAGGAATGTTCAAAATAATTTGAAAATCACCCTCGCTTATCTTTGCTGCTGACAGAGGTTTGTTGGTAATATCTTTATTTGCCTACTCAGTGTGAATTTAATTTCAACATTATTCATTCCATTCATTCTTAGGTCTTTCAAGCTTCCAACCATGCCAACTTCTTTCAACACTTAACTAGCCAGTGGATGGTGATGTTACATTAAATTATACCCAACTTTATCTTTAATATGGCCAGCAGGCAGTATTTTCTGCAAAAGGCATTTACTCCTAACTGAAAGGAGAAAAAAAAAAAATCTAAGTCTAGTTTCCTGTGGGCCAAGTCCCTCATGAATTCTGAGAAGGAGAAAAACGTTAATTGTTAACAGTTCCGCGCATGTGTCACTTACAACTCACCACTGGATTCTTTCAGTCTAACACCCTTTCAGCAGTAGCATTTAGCACATTCAGACCAGACCAAGTTTTTTATTGCTTACTTCAATAAGATACAGGGTGAGTTTAAAGAAGGTGATCTTTAAGATGTACTATTTGTTCTGGAATGAGTTCAATAATTCCTTTAATCCGTGTTGTCATCTCCCTTGCTTTTTGTTTTACTTTAGTCTTTTAACATCACACTTTATTTTAATAGCAATTATCACAATCTATACATGAAGATCTCTAGTATAAGCCTAGTATGAGAAAGGTGCTAAAATCTTCATATTATTCTCTATAGTGATACCACATTTCTTAGGCAAATAAACTGTTTTCTAAAACCACAATTTATCTACAAGCTTATCTTCAAAAGACTCTGACAATAAATCAAAAGGGCTAATTGGATAAATTTTCCATAAGAGGGAATTATAGTTTAATAACATCCTTTAACACTAGTTAAATTAATATACATAAACTTGTAAATGTATTATAAAAGTAATTTAAATTTAGTGAACAGGTCAGTAGAAGTAAAAGTTAGGCTTTATAGAATTCGCGTATAACAAAATTTCTTCTGGGATCTTTAAAACTACATCTATATCAATCAATCAATTGGCTGATTGTTTAATAGATCTGCCTGTCTGCCTACTTCTGTATCTGTCTGTACAGATATCCTTAAATACCCTTAGTTCTTAATGAGAGTTGCCATTGATTTTCAACTTGAAAATCCACCACATACAGGCTCCATAAAATCTAGTATGTTTTGGGTTGGACAAAGCATAACATTTCTTAAAATTTCACAAATTCCCCACGCCTATGATATCTCTAGGTAACCAGCAAAAGAGATCTAAGCATTTCACTGTTTGAAACAATAGAAATCTTTACCATCCTGGAAGTAAATCAACAGGATCATTTGCCCTCATTTCACAAGCTTAGCTAAAAACAAAGCCTCCACACATTACGTGGCTCATCCTGTATCTAAAATAATGGCCATCTTTAGAATAACGTACTTAATATAATTTCACAGCTCAAAGGTTTCTTAGAAATCTGTCAGTCCATTATTTCTGAAACTGCCTTCCAAAGAATATTCATATACTTCACTATGTTAATAGGTGTTTGGGCCGGTGAGATGGCTCAGCGGCATAAGCGCCTGCCTGGCAAGTGCCAGGTCCTGAGGCGACTCCCGGAACCCACATAGGAGAAAAGGGCCGGTGATATCACTCAGCGGCATGAGCGCCCGCTGGAGCACAAGGTCCTGAGTTCGACCCCCGGTACCCACAAAAAAAAAAAAATAGGTGTTTGAGGGAAGAGCTTCTATGTTCAAATACAATTTGAAATGTCCCTTCTGGAAGCCCATGGTGCACATTAGCACACTAAAGTCTGGGAGGATCACAGTAAAACATCTGCCAGGGAAAAGGCTTTCATCTTTACCTTCTGTGTTGTTGTTCTGTTATCATTTTATATAAAAATATTGCATGCTGCTTGTATGATAAATGAAGAAACAGATCTCAGAGAAAGTGAAGAAAGAGAAGAGAGATGGGGAAAGATTTGATCAGTTCCAGTGAGGAATGGAACTTGAAGGATTAAGAGATATGTCTGATGCTGGGTGTGGTGGCACACACCTGTGATCCCAGCACTCAGGAGGCTGAGGCAGGAGGATTGCCATGAGTTCAAGGCCAGCCTGGGCTACGTAGAAATACTGTCTCAAAAATGAGAGAGAGAGAGAGAAAGAGAGAGGGAAAGTAAGAGAGAGAGTAAGAGAAAGTAAGAGAGAAAGAGAGATCTGAAGAGCTTTTTTAAATAATGTTTTATAATATGAAATGTCTCATATCTCTTCCTTGATGTCCTTAAGAATCACAGTTCTTATCAGGGCAAGAGAAAGAAGAAAAAAAAGAGAGAGAGAGG
Organism: Erethizon dorsatum; assembly: GCA_028451465.1. Taxonomy (NCBI): domain Eukaryota; kingdom Metazoa; phylum Chordata; class Mammalia; order Rodentia; family Erethizontidae; genus Erethizon; species Erethizon dorsatum. The sequence continues at coordinate 118,906,960 of CM051826.1, read as the reverse complement.
AAGGAATGAAGAAAGGGAGACAGGGACAGAGGGAGAAAGGGATTGCTTAATTCTGTTTAAACCTATGTTTGCACAACTTGGTTGGTTGTAGAACTTTTTATTCAAGGAGTATCTATGAACAGGAGAGGTGTGATGGTGAATGTTTAACAACCAGCTCTTGGAAAAGGGAGAGCACCTGAATCACAGCACTTGCCGATTTCCGTGGTATAAATACTTCCACGGTGGCCAATTTCAAACGGCCAACGTGACATCCCCTGGCTCACACACTTCTGGATTCAGCATACACTACCCGTATCTTTCCCCACCTCATCAGTCTTCACTCCTGTACATACCCATTTTAAAGATGAACAAAGTTGAGGCCCATATAACTAAGAGAGGTTATCAGACTGCACAAATTATATAGTTGCTCAACTTTACTGGTATTTAAACTCTAATTTTTAAATTCAATGATGAGTCCACTCTAACATAAACATTTAGCTAAATGAAAAGGAAATACAGTAGTATAAAATCTGGTAATAAGAAAAACCCTTACCTCAGAAATATGAGTTACATACTGACGTCTTTTATCTGTTCAGCTCCTCTGCCTAGAGATGGATTCAACTGAATAATATGCGTTACTAATATTTTCTTTTTTTTGGGGGGGTACCGGGGGTCGACCTCAGGACCTCGTGCACCAGCAGGTGCCCGTGCCGCTGAGCGATATCACCGGCCCTTTTTTCGTATGTGGGTACCGGGAGTCGAACTCGGGCCCTCGCGCTTGCCAGGCAGGTGCTTACGCCACTGAGCCATCTCACCGGCCCTACTAATATTTTCTAAGAGTAACAAGAAACTTGGGTTTATTTGTTTGAAATGTTTTCAACCCTACTGTCAAAAGAGGCAGTGCAACAACCTAAAATGTTATTATAAAGCCATTCAATTCTTAACATCTCCTGGATCTTAGTCTCAAACTAGAGGTAACAGAGGTAACCTTACTTAGAAATGAAGTAAAGTTTATTCTCACTTGTCTTTTTGTTTTTATTATTCAGACTTTTCCTCCCAAACCATAATTCATCTCATATTTTTTTCACTTGCCTCATCATATTTTCAAAAGATAATGATTTGTTGAGATACATGTTTTAAAACAGAATTTTTACTATTTCTACACCTTTATATAAATAAATTTAATTTTGTTTACAGAAAGTAATGCTACTTTCTTAGGTTCAAAATGAGCGTATAAGTTTGCTTGTCAGTATCCTTTGAGAGTCATTATCCTTTGTGGCAGCGAGGTCCCTGCAAAATTTTCTGTAAAAGGATTTGTTATATAAATCTCAGGTGCTTCCCTAGCCAGCTTCCACTGATCTCAGACAAGTCCCTTAATCGCTTATAAACTTGATTTCTTTATTAATATAAAAGAATAGGATAAGAGTAATCTATATCTCAGAAGGTAAAATACAGAGATTTTGAGAACTGATCAAGTTTGTGTATTTTATCCTAACTTTTCGCCATTTTACAGCATTTTGATTCTTTCACCAAAATCTTGATAAGAAAAAGAGCTAGGGCTAAAGTTTGTTTTCTTCTTTTTTCTTTTTTGTTTTCTGTAAATTACCTGTAGATATAAAATATTCCAATTCTCATCATATGTCATGAGGAATATGTGCCAAGATTTGACATTGGAGAGTTGATATCTTATAAATATAATGGTAGATTCAGGTTGCCACTATAATTACTTAATGAGCAGCATCAATAAAAGGATGGTCTTAAAAACAAAGACCTTACAAAAGTCAATAAGCCACAGATAGAAGATGAAAAGAAAAAGGGCTTAATGGAAAGTGGAAGGAATTAGAGGGAGGATGGAGCTCCCTGCTGGTTTGAGACACGTTGCTGAGTACCTTCAGCTGGTGCTCTCCTTATCCCTCAAGGTGTGCAATAAATAACTAATGTTCTTCTGCAGCCCCTCCCTGCAGCAAAGCAGCTCTGATTTTTCAGAGATTCTTACAAAATTATGTGAACTTTCAATAGTTTAACTTGGAATTTCCCTCAGTTACCTAGTTTCTCTTTGGTTGCAAAATGATTGGTTCCTTTGACAATGCACATGTATAATTCAGTAAGAAAATTTCTTGATAGTTATGGGAAAATTCTGAACAGAACAGGTAACTGTAGGTGCAAATGAGTCCTCCAAGGATTGGAATCATGTAATATATGTTCACAGATCTTTTCAAGTTTATTCAAATAAGTTCATCAAGCAGCTTGTGAGTATAATTACTTTATGAGAGATTCTGATGGAAATTCTGAAAATGATGTTATATGAAGAAGTAAAAATGTAACTAATAAATAGCACTTTGAATGTCACTTTACTGAGCACAATATTTTTCTCCAGTTGTCTCATTTGCTCCCACAATAACTCCTATAAAATGTATTATTCCTATTTTATGGATAAAAAAAGGTAAGGTTTCAAGAATTTGACCTTTTTAGGTCAATGGAAGTCTGTCAGGGAAGACTTTGGGATTTAAATTCTGTGTGCCTTCCACCATACCACGTTAATTCTCAGAAATGAACTTGACTTTCGTTCCTAGTATTCAGTTAGTTATTGATGTCAGGCAGTCTCCCAATTCTGGAAAATCAGCAAAGGTCAAGTAAATATGCTGTCCCGCATATTTACACTGAAGTTTTGACAAATAAATGCAGTGGTAATAAGGCCAGAGAGTAGAAAGCGCTTCCTTTATAATTGGACATACAAGATGCAAATCCTAGCCGGGTGTGGTGGCTCACACCTGTAATCCCAGCACTCAGGAGGCTGAGGCAGGAAGATTGCTATGAGTTTGAGGCAGCCTGGGCCACATAATAAGTTCAAGGGAGCTTGAACTACATAGTGAGACCCTGTCTCAAAAAACAAAAAAAAAATTTTTTTAATTAGAAAAAAAGACTCAAATCCTGGCTCCAATGCTTACTTGAGTAAATTATTTAACATTTTAGAATCTCAGCTTCCTCAACTGTACAATGGGGATAATGTTAACATTCTAACGTTATCGTGAGGATTACATGGTTACTGGTACAAGTTTACCAAAGGCAATTACTCAGTTATAAGTAATCACTTCTAATTACTAATCATTAGTCATCTTGCCTTTTAATCGCAACATTAATAGTCTATCGCAACATTAATAGTCTAAAATTAAATTTTCTGTCTTCAACTCAAGGCGAACACCGAATGTTCACATCAGGTCTGTCACGTGGGGCTTAACTGTTCCCTCTGTCTGCAGAATCCAAAGGCCACCCCAGGCCACCAACTTAATTATATCCAGGATGCGCACCCGAAGTGAAAAGCCTCCTCGTACTGTTTTTCAATCATCGTCTCTCAGACTGAGCTGGATGAGGAGAACTAAAACTTGCAATTAAAAGTCTCAAGTTTAGAAATACATTCCATTTCCCAAGTCCCCACATGGCAAAGGTTAAGTGAATTATGCGTAGATAATTCACCGAGGTCCCACAGGAGAATCCTGCTCACTTCAAATTGTTGGCCATTTCAGTCTTGTATTTTCCTTCGCCAATGATATGCTTTAGTAGTGGTGCTGCCAATGTAAACATCAAGAAAACCAGAAACATTACAGATGGGGAAATGTTTTTAAAAATAAACCTAAATATGTTTTCTAGGGGAAGTCATATGATTAGCACATCCAGTGTTTCTGTAACACCAAAGGCTATTTCCTCTAGCTATTTTCAAGAATAATGGTGAGTAAATTTGCACTCACCTCATATTAAAAAACATTTGAGCTCTTTACTGTGTTGCTTGGCCACTTAAATTGGACTGCATCGCTGGGAATCTCACCGTGTGAGACCATAATGGGACCCACAACTCTCCTCCAGGCTGAATTAGAACCACCCATTACACCTCAAGTTGTGTGGTAACACCTCCATGGCGTTTCCAATTAACTTTGTAAGTTTTTAATCAGTGACAAATGCATCTTTGTAAATTCAATTTACCTTTTATTGCAACACCATAAACCGTCTTGCAGCATTCCGGTACATTGTGAACATTTTACTTGCTACTGACATAAGACAGCTGTTGGACCTACAACAAAGGCTAAGCTTTATGAGTTACCTGAATTAGGATGTAGGTGAAGTAATTAAACCCAAAGAGAAAGAGGGGAAAAAGAGATAGCCCTTCACGATCCACACACTCGTAGGTAGGCAGGAACTCCTGAAGCAACTCTGAGGATTAAAACCCCAAAATTCCCTTCTGGTTAAAACTGGCAATATCTTGAAAGAGGAATATAAGTGAAAAGGTCAGACATTTTATTAATAAATCCATACGGCTATTTGTTTTTCCTTTTAATCAGATTCAAATGCAGCCTGTTAAAGAGCCATGGGTGATGAGATCATAAATCTGAATGACCTTGAAGATGATGAAGGAAATGCTGCTCTGTAAAGTGATCATCATGCTGCCAGTTCCATCATTTACACATTTTTACAGGTGCAAGGAAAAGGTTTAATTTCAAATCACTTGCACGAATAACTCAGAATAAAATATTACTTTATAAGACTTCCAGATAGTAAAGTAAATGAGCTAATCATAGTAGTTGAAGGTCTATTTTCATTTTTGTTTCTATCTTTGCTCCTAAAATAAGAAAACAGCAAAAGATAAGTAAAAGTGTAGTACAAGTGTTTGACCTCACTATAATCACTCTAGGATTCTAGCTTAGATTTTGTTTTGTTTGCTTATTATTAATGTCACATTATTAACTCATTGCCCCTTGTCACAAATTATTAGGTAATTGTAAGTAATATGGTCATGAGATATGTCTTTTGTTACATATTTAATCCAAACTCAGCATTTTTATATAGGTAGCAAATTTATGAATGACATTTATGGTTTTTCCCTAAAATATTGGGAAATTATTTTGTCTTATTTTCAGATTTATTGCTCAACTGTGAGACATTTGACATTCAAAATGTACATCTGAGTTTTGCTATTATCACATTGAAAATATTATAAATGTAATTTGTCAAGAATTTTTAGACCCTGATAATATTCTAGTTCACTCATTCATTAAGTATATTAAGTACCTAATATCTGCCATAAATAAATACTGAATAAAGGTGTAACCTCCTCTCCTGAAGACTAAATATTATATATGCAAAAAAATTGCAGACATATTTATTTATTATTTATTTTCAGACCTTTATTTGGATTTCATGTGTTTTAAAAATCATCCAGGACCTAAAACTTTTCATTGACTCTGTACATTGTTACCATTTCTAAACCATAGGCTTGGCTTTCACTGACCTTTTCTGAAGGGCATACTCTGAATATTGTTTTGATTCTTCTGTATGTATCATAGATGCTTTTGATAGCTTATGAATTCCTTATAATAAATATACAAACTAGTCAAAATGCAGCTTTGATTTCATTACCCTATTTTTCTCTGTGCTTTATTACATGTGTTAAAGAAAGAAGAAAATGCTTGACAGCTTCCTACCGTACATAGCTACTTTAGAATGCAGGAATTAGACATGGAAAGCACCCCTTTAAATCGCTATAAACTGATCGTCAGTTTTTCACCATTTCCTCTGGGTGCTCAGAAAAATATGGCCAGATAAAGGAAAGGAGTTTTTAACAAGCAATGTTGAGTTTATGTTCTCTATCCCATGGTATGATCTTGACCCAGCAGAAGAAACACTCTGGTAAGAGTCCTATGACTTTGGGGGCAAAAGGGCTCCGAGCCCTGCTACAGCGAAAGAATTAGATAGGGAGGCCTCCAAGTGGTTACTAAGCCTTCCCTTCTATTTTTCTCCTAATCCTAATAAAACCAACTCAGAAATGTTTCCGAAAGGTTGGAGAGAGAGGTGGTCTCCCAGAATTCAGATGTCCCTGGTTATTTCCCTAGATTTCATCATATGCCCCAATGGGAGGCCAGAATATGCCTTAAAGATGGGGCAAATCAGAAGTTAGAAACAAAGCTTCAAAACATGCCACTATCGGAACTAGACTAGAAGTACAAGGCTACCACGTACCAAGAACTTGAAATACCCAGGTATCAAGTTCATGACAACCACCCCACAAAATGGATGAGAAAGCTGAGGCTCGGGGATTTGGCTGCAGTCATAAACTTTGGCTCCAGAACTAAAACCTATGCTTGCCTAGCTCCTGCCCTACGGCCTGAACCACCACGCCACCTTGCCTCTCAGGGGCCCAGGTGTAATACTATCTCTGAAGCCCAAATCCTTGGTCTTTAAAAAATAAAATGACTTACCTCTTCAGTAAAAATGCTTACACTCCCAGAATCCCATCCTTCTGTGAAAAATGAAATACTCTGTTTCAACGCTGTTTCTTTTTACTCTGTGCTCCTAGCCCATTTGAGAGCGACTTTCCCCACCACTGGAAGTAAACAGAACTGAAGATCCTCTCCCAAATCGCAGTCTGCCCTATTTTTATTGCAAAACATGCCTCTATCTTAGAAAAGTAGACTAATTTCTCTCCTATTGGATTGTTTCTATTTAAACCATCTTAGAGCCAAAGTCACTTTACCATAATTTATGCTTAGCTTTTTAAATAAAAGGCTTCTAATAATGTCTCTTGCATAGAAAGGATTTTAAAGTATTGTATCTGAAATCCAACCATTTCCACTAAGACAAATCTAAAAGAAGGTTTGTATATATTCTGTATTATTTAGTGATGTAAACTCTAACTCTTGAAATAATTAATTAGGGATCATTGGGAATTATCATTTTGGATCCTGGTCAGGGAACACTTTAAAAAATCAATGAACATCAGCGTCTTCACTTTCTCCACACACACACACCCAAAAAAGATTAACAACAAATTCCTCGGGTATCATCAGGCATTCTGCACACACTCACATCTGGTATTGTCTGCAACAGCTCAATCAATAGCGAAGAGTAATGTAATAATTGTGGCCACACTTTATATAATTCCTCATTCTGGTAGCAGCAGCATTTCAATAATATTCAGAGAGACTATTTATGGTGCTTAAGGTAAGAGGTTTCTGCCATGTGCAGAATAACAAAATTCAGCAGATATTTAACTCCTAGTTGGAAAAGTCTTTGTGAAAGCAGAGAAGCAGTTGAGCACTTAGCTCACCCCGAAGTCATCAGAGTTTCTATGCCAGACAATAGTCACAGCACATTGAGCCTCGGGGCCTTTGGTCGGTAAAATAGTACTCGATTATCATTAGTTAAGAGGGGGCCATTTGTATAAAACACTGTATAGTCACGCGATGGGAGATTATGAAATTGTTAAACAAAAATGAAGCTTTCTAAATAAAAAAATCTCCAACATATTTTGATGAGTGGACAAGACAAAATATAGGATAGTGTATATAGCAGGCTATCTTTTTGGTATGAAAGGAGGAAAATTAAGAATGTACATTTGTATTTACTTCTATATGCATAGAGATTCTTAATGCAATGCCTAAAATTAATTGCAATGTTTTTATTTGGGTACACGTGCAGAAGGTCAGGGTATTGGACTGGATGGCAGATATGAATGAGTACAGATGTGTGTATGGATGCATACATATAATTTTTGAGCCATATGAATGTACTATTTATTCAATAAATTAAAAGTTATTTAAGTTATATAACTATATCAACAGGAATTAGTTAAATAAAAATGGTATAATCATACAGTGGGATGCTATTTGGTCATAAAAAAGGATAAAGAATCTCTTTATGTACTACTGATACAGAAAGATCTCCCAGATATATTTTATTGTATTAAAAGGAAATATATATGCAGAATAATGTCCTTAATATACTACCATTTTAATGGAAAGAAGAGGAATATCAATTTATGTTTGCTTGCATACTATTAATTATCTCTGAAAGGACTATAAAAAAAAAAGAGTAATGGTGCTTGGTTCTATTGAGGGGAGCAACAATGAGGTGTGGCTTGGGAGTAGAAGGGAGACTTTTTGAATAGCCTTTTATTCTTTTTCCTTACCCTCTTCAGTGTATTACCTTTCTGTAAAAATGAAATTTAAACATTTAGTTTTTAAAACAGTACCTAATTGTAATTACTTTTTCCTAAAGAAAAAAATGAGTCAATAAATTGATTTCAGAATTAGAGAAAGAAGCCAAGCCCTCTTAAAGTTGAACCTATGTGAGTCAAACCCTTTAACAGATATCTAACTTTTCAAACTACTAAGCCGACTCTAATCCAACTTCTAATATTTCTTTTAGTTTTTTCCTACACTGGTTCGACTGCAGTGTATTACACTGATTCAAACTTAGCTTTACAAGATTAACTGGATTCATTTCTTCCCAGACACATAAATAAATGTCATTCTCTCTCTCTCTCTCTCTCTCTCTCTCTCTCTCTCTCTATGTCTCTCTCTCTCCCTCTCTCTTTCTCTCTCTCTCACCTCAACTCCCACTCCAGGAAGGGAAGACTAAATGGATTGGGACTGTGTAATTTAAATTTTACCTGGTTTATTATTACTTTCAAGTAATTTATGCATTTTAAACAGCTGCTATACTTCTCCTTATGTGCCAGTCATGCAAATTAGCACCACCTCAAGGAAACTAGTCTATAATAAATCAATTTTTAAACCAAGTATTTCAACATGGTTATCTTTCCCTGTGCAGATCTTCACAGCTCTAAAGCATCCGCACTTCTACATAGTAAAGGAAAGATCATGGGCTTACAGTTGAACACATCTAGGCTTCAATCTTGATCCTAGCACTTATAAGCTACACGTTATTGCATACTTCATTTAACCCCCTTGAGCTTCAGTTTTCCTTATCTGTAAAATGGGAATGAGAATGGCTATTCACAAGGATGTCATGTGAATTAAAATAAATAAGATACGTTTAAGCACTGATTAGAATGCCCGAGTCTTGGTTTTCCTGAGACCCTCCTTTATCACTACAAGTCCTATGTCCTGGGAAAGCTCTCAGTCCCAGGCAAACCAGAATGATCACCCTATCTGGTACAAAAAATGTATATATTCAATGTAATATTCAGTTAAATAATTTTCAAAGGGAAATCTTAAGTGCACAGACTGGGGAAAACAGTAGTGTCCACAATACACTGTATTTGTAATTCTTCAGTGGGACTATCGAGGACAGAAGAGTCAGTTCTGAAACTTTCACAGTAGTAGCACGGGACAGGCCGGAAAAGGTAAGGGACTTGACGTGGGATGCAAATGACCTGCTGTGTGGCTGGGCTCTGTGTCATCCTGGATAAATGAGAAGTTGAGACCAACTCTTTCCATAAAATTCTACTTTAGGAATAGCGATCCCCCAAATGATGTGAGAAATTTCTGAACATCACCAAAAGGAGAAGCAAAAGCTGAACAGCCTGGTTCTGTGAGCCCCTCCTCTAGGTGAGCACGAATGCTAGGTTGGAACAAGATGAATCAGACCCATCCTTGCCCTGCCGCAGTAGCCCAGAGTGATAGTTATTTTGCCTGGCGGAATCTCAGAAAACTCTTGCAAGAAGTGGATTATCAGTTGGGCCTGAAGGTTAAGTAAAGTGTTACTAAGCATCTGAGTGACAGAGGGCCGAGGGGACAGCCCAAACAGACAGGGGAGAGCTAGTCATTTGCAATCTGCTGTGGAGGTGGCAGGGTTTGGTGAGAGCAGATAATAAATATTCTACTATTTTACTAGGGTCACGGCAGTACCACCCAGGTTTCCAAGGGGGGCAGAAAATGGCAGCCTTGGATAATGAGGAGGAAGAGGGGAGAAGAGATGAGAACCAAAGGGGAAGTAGAGAAGTAGGGCCAGGAAACTTTTCTCTGGAAAAGCCAGGAGATTTGAACACATGAGTACATGACAAATTAACAGCAGCACGGGGGTGGGGGGATTGGTGGGGAAAACAACTTTCTTTGGAAAGGAGCAAAGAAATTTACTTTTTCCAGACTTGAGGTACAAGAAAAAAAAATTTTTTTCAGAGAAAATGAAAATGGTTAGTGGAATGTGGGTTCGATGTTTTCAATCAACAGAGTAAAATAGCATCCAACGCTGCCTTCCTTTTTGGCTAACTTAATTATCACCTCAAGTCGGTGACTTATCTTCATGTTTCTGAACCGAGAACAGGGGTGCTCAGTGAATGAGACAGACAAATAATTTAATGTTCTGGTTAACTGAAGAATTATGGAAGGTTTCAGAGAAATGCTGCTGTGTTCCAAGTCTGATTTTGAATTTTGTAAAAATGTATCAGCCCACTCTCTTCTCTCAGCAATTAAAATATAAAAGTGAACTTTTCTATTTATTAATAAAATATTTTAATTAAAAACAGTTATGAAAAATAAAGTGTGAGGAGGAAAGATTCTCTCATAGCCCATAACTCAAACACTATTATTTTGGGACCAGTATTTCTCTCTAGCTTTTTCTAGGCATTTTTTATGGTTTGATATTAGGCAAATAATGTACATCACGGTTGTGTGACTTTTTTAACCATAAAAGCAAGAATTTTCTCATATGACTGTAAAGTATTATGTGTTTGCATACAACCATCATTTTAATATCTGCATTCCATGATGAGGCCATACCATAAATGATTTTGTCACACCTCTATTTGGTCATCTGGATAGTTTTTAAGTTTTTTACTTTTATACATAATGCACCAATGTGCAACTCTGCAAAAAAGGGGTTTTCTTATTTATTGAGGATAATTTGCTTAACCTGATATCCCAGAAATATGTTATTTTTAAAGACTTTATTGAACATAGTTCACATACTATATAATTTACCCATTTTATAGAATTCATAGTTTTTAGTATATTCACAAATATGTGCAACCGTCACCATAGTCAATTCTGAAACATTTTAATTATCCCAAAAAGAAACCCAGGACCCCTTTAGTTATCATGTCCCTGTCCTTCACCCAACAATTGCCTCCCACCAGCCCTAGACAATCAATAGTCTACTTTCTGTCTCTAGAGATTTCCCTGTTCTGGATATTTCGTATGAGTGGAACTATATAATGCATGATCTTTTGTAACTGGCCTCCTTTAACAATGTCTTAAGGTTCATCCATATTGTAGCATATAATAGTACATCATTCCTTTTTATAGCTAAATAATATGGCTATATGGTATGGATACGCAACATATTGCTTATCCATTTGTCAGTTAATGGACATTTGGGTTCTTTCTACACTGTGGCTCTTATGACTAATGCTGCTATAAACATATGTGGAAAATTTCTATGGTACATATGTTTTCATTTGTCTTGAGTATATACCTAGAAAGGAATTATTGGGTCATAGGACTAGAAATATAATTCCTGTTCAAAAGAGTTTTGACAGTTTTAAGTTTCTTAATATGTTTCAGAAATGTCTTGATTGAATTTAATTCTGATTGAAGATCTGGCTATTATTTATTAGTCAGTTGATTCTAAGGGAGCAATGATATCCTGAAGTAAAAGTCTAGGATAGTGCTGTCCAAGGGAAATATAATGATAATCAAATATGTAATTTTAAATTTTCTAGAAGCTACATTTTAAAAAAGTAATCAGAAATAGGTGAAATTAATTTTATTAATTTATTGAACTCAATCTTTATCAGGTAGAAAGAATTTACTCGTTAAAACACATCCTCACATTTATTTCCCCCCTTTACCTTCATGTTTCTTAACATGTAAAGATAAAACAGGAACAAAATTTTAGCCAAGATTCCTCCTAGGTAGAGAATGGTTAACTAAGAACTATTACTTCCACATACTGTTTCATATTTCTTTCTGATAAATAACAAAACATATTTTTTTTTTGTGGGTACCGGGGGGTCGACCTCAGGACCTCGCGTGCCAGCAGGCACCCGTGCCGCTGAGCGATATCACCGGCCCCTTTTTCGTATGTGGGATCCGGGAGTCGAACTCGGGCCCTTGCGTTTGCAAGGCAGGCGCTTAAGCCGCTGAGCCGTCTCACCGGCCCCACAAAACATATTTTTTAATGAGTATTAAAATATCCACTCTTTTACTGTAGTTAATTTGGATGGACCCTGAAGATGTTTGTGTTTCTTGAATCTACATGGTAGTGCTGAATGCTAGATATCAAGGCTAACAGCCCCAAAATTGGCAAATAATTTCCATATTGGATCATTACTGATGAAATAAACAGGAAAGGAGAACAGGCAAATAAATTTCACTACGCGTATGCTGGTGAAAACCATGTTTTCCAATTTATTCTTCATACAACAAAAGATATTTGATCTGGGATCCTACATAATCCCAGGACACAACAGTCCTTCTTTGTTGTATGGCAAGTACCTGCCATGCATAATTATTTTCCAAAAGCATATCAGGTCAGAGAGGAAGCAGAGAATGGGGAAAGAGTCCATGGTGACCTCAGGCAGATTTTTTTACTAGTGCGAATCAGTTGGATAGTTATTACCACCTGGCGCTGCTAATGAGTCTAGTCAGGAAAACAAAGCTGCCAAGCCTTCCGCAGCAGCCTACCCTGCAGTCCAGGACTGGAGGAGTCTTTGGGGGTCTGCTGAGCACTGGAAATACATTTTAAGGTGTTCTTCTGATTACAGATATCAAACTCCTTAGTTTGAAAGGAAATGCATTTCTTAGAAATCATTATCATTGTTCATTCATTAGTATTTCTAAAAGCTATTTTACTGTGTTCATAAAAGAATTTTAGAAGCTTAAGTATACCCTACACAGTAAAACTATTTATAATATTCTTGAAGGAACTACACCATCTCTTCCAAGAAAATATTTCCACTGCAATTCAAATTATCAGCCGGTGATATATCTCAGCAGCATAAGCGCCTGCCCGGCAAGCGCGAGGTCCTGAGTTTGACTCCCGGTACCCTCATATTAAAATATATATATATATTTCTAAGCAACCTAAATAGACACTGTAGCATGATCATTCAGAGCAGGAAGTCCTGGATTAGAAGTTGAACTCTAATATTCAGCAGCCCTGTGACCTGAAGCAAGTTACTTTTCTGCGCACAAGATCTGTCTTCTACTATTATTAGACAAAGGGAGGGAAGAAAAGGAGAGAGGATGGGGGCTGTAAAGGAGGGTAATGAGGGTATAGTATGAAAATACTACAGTGAAACCTAACATTTGTAAAATTAATATGTACTAATAAAAATACCAAAAATAAATAAAAAGAGTCCTTTCCTGAAAATAGGAGTAATGGGAGTAAGAGTCAAATAAGGTAATGGATGTATAAAGCGCAGCAGAATGCCTGTCGTTACTGTTTGCCTGTGTTTCTTCTTGTCATTATACACACCTCACATATTCCAAGCTTTAACAGCATAAACAATAGCAAACAAAGAGCCCAGGGAATAGCAAATCAAGCATCCATTATTATGTTACCCAGCTGCTGAGCACTGGAGAAAAGCCCAACCATCCCACAGGTTGTGAGAACTTGAGAAAGAGGATCGGGTTGGTGGGAAGGGAAAGTAGTAGGAAATATAAACTTATTCTCCAAGAAGCTTTACTAATACATCCTACAAATTGTTAACTAACTAATTCAATACCTATGTATGAATCACTAGTATATGCAAAACACTGTGCTGAGTCTTGGGGTTACAAAAATTGGATGTTACCTGCCTTCAATAACCTTAGAACCCAGCAGCGTTGCCTGTATTATACATGTACTTCCTTGTCTCCTGGTCATTGGCTTGCTCAGCCGCTTCATTCTCTTGCCTATGAGCAGGTATAACTCTCACATTCCTACCCCTGTACTTAGCACAGTGCCTGGATCTTAATAGTCACTCAATAAACGTTTGTGGGAGAGAATTTCTTAACGTGAAGGAGGCAATCGATCATTTTTGGATTTCTAGAAGGGAAAGACACATGCGCACATGCTTGCAAATTTCTTGAAGCTAAGAGGGGGAGTTTTTGATATTAGATTAGTAGTATAATAACAATATTAAATATCTTTGTTAAGATGCGAGTTGCTATGCAATATCAAAATGCAGTTATCACAGTCTTATTTTTCAATAAGTTTCTTTAATTACAGGTACATAAAATATACAAATATCGTATTGCATTATTGTATCCAATTAAGGGAAACAAATCAATGAAAATATGCCGAATGTAAATAGGCTATTTTTCTTGATGTTTGGAAAACCTATTTCTCAATGAGATACTTACTATAACAAGTCTTTGTTGAGTCATAAATCTTCCTGATTTGTTTCCCATTAAGATTAGTCTATTTTTCTATTAAAACAAACTATAACTCTTTGCTTAAAAATGTATAAATATAATTTTAAATAAAAATATAATTTTGTTTAAAATATAATTTTGTTTAAACTGATTACAAAATATGAGTATATTTTCCAGCTCTCATGTGGATATAATATGTCAACAGAGCAATACGTAAGACTGTTGCAGTGTATTTGATAAAATTGTGTCTTGAGGAGTGTACGCTTTCTGATGTCCTATGTCATAAACTGTGCATTCTTATATTATTACTGGACTGTGTTCAATTGCAGAAGTTTGTAGCTAATACCTTGATAGGGTGGGGAAAGGCTGGATATAGATATTCTTGCTCTATCTAAGCTGGTTATAATCAGTAGTCTGGAGTCAATTGCTAATATACAACCTAATCCAAGCTTGACGACTTTCCATTAATCTGTGATGGGTTTTTATTTCTTATTCTGAGCTAAATATGTAAGCACAAAAGAATTAGCAAAGCCTGGCACTATTTAATTCTCAGAGCTCCCTCTGCTGGTAGTGAAACATGCCAAATTTACAGAGCGCTTAATAATGAACATAATATTGTTATTACCTGAATTTTGCCATTTATATTAGAGCTAAATTTACTGTTGGATATTTACACAATAAAACCAAATGTTTTGGTTTATAGCTAGCCAGTTTTTCCACTACAGATTAAGTGATATTTTTGTGGTCTTTTCATCACAAAAATTGAGCTATTTTGTATTTAAAATAAATATTTGCTAGAGATATACAGAATAATTTATAACATTATTTACACAAATGATTACCAATAGCTTACACAAACAGAAAGAGGACACTTAATAGAGACTTAGTGAAAATTTAGTAGCTACTCAAACTACTTAATTCTCTCCTGTATAATTCCTTTACAACATAAATACACACCCTACTACATACTATCTGATAAAAATTACTTTCTGAAAATAATTCTCATCTCAACATAATATGTATATTACATTAAAATTGGAGAAAAATATTTCAAAGTAGAAGCTTCTGAGAGTCATGGTACTATGTATATATACGAATATATATCTATATATATTCAATATAGTGCTCTTTTAACTTTGAAAAATGCTTTCACATTTACCACCATATTTTATCCTAACAATCCCTCAAATAAAACATAGACTTTAATCCCTTTTGACAAACCCAGAAACAGAGGTCAGAGAAGTTAAGTAAGTGGCCCAAAGTTACATACTAGTTAGTAGAAAAGAGGCGTGGGCTTCCCCAGCAAGGCTCAAAGGCCTGTGCCCCTTGAGTTCTATTTAATAAAAAGTCATCAAGAAAATTATTGCTGGGGATGTAGCTCAGTAGTAGAAGTCTTGCCTACTATGTTTGATGCCCTGGGGTTTGATCCCCAGAATGGCCAAAAAAAAAAAAAAAAAAAGGAAATAAGTTATATAGGTTTGTATTAACCATGTTAGTCCTGGATTGCCTTTCTATATTTATTCATCACAATATTCCCATGAAATCAATTCTTAAGAACTCAAGTCTTTGGAGAGCTATTGACAATTTTCAGCTAAGCATCCTGGGAATGACTCAGAAGGAAGAAGGCATTCAAGAACTGGCCTGCTGGGGTTCTAGCCGGGATCTTGAAAGACCTGCAGCTAGTTCTCAGCTAAAACTGCACATATGTAGGCATTGTCCTCTCTCGAGACTCTTTTGATCCTGATGAGACCATTTTAGCATTATGTACTTTGTTGGACTGTGTTCTCAGAACTCCGGGTTCCAAGATTCCTCAGGAAGTAGGAAGAGTTCTATGACTGTATGGAACTGTAACCTGGTTCTAACTGGGTCAGTCTCAAGATAAAAACAAACAAGGGCTTGTGAGATGGCTCAGCGGCATAAGCGCCTGCCTTGCAAGCGCGAGGGCCCGAGTTCGACTCCCAGATCCCACATACGAAAAATGGGCTGGTGATATCGCTCAGTGGCACGGGTGCCTGCTGGCGCGCGAGGTCCTGAGGTCGACCCCCAGTACCCACAAAAAAAAAAAAAAGATATAAACAAATGAATACTCTAGTTCCCAGGAGTCCCTCAGATGTATAAGCAGAGTCTTTTGAAACCAAATCAGGAATTTAGCTTTTTCTATGCATAAGTGAACAGTCTTTTGGCAAAATTTAATCACACAGTAGAAACCAAAAATTCTGATCTAACCAAGAATCCTCAGTGAAATAGGTTTGATGGTTTCAGTTCAGTGCATATCATGAAAGCACTCTGGCACAATTGATAGGATGTTCATGAAGAGGTAATATACAGATCTACAGATTAAATTACTTTTCACCCCAAGAGAAATTTATAGGGGTGATCTGTCAAGGTTACAGGGAAGAGCAGTAACATGACAGTAAGAATGTTCAGCCTAAGCTTACATGCTGGAACATAAAGACATGTGCAATTTTATCCTTATTACTCCTATTGCAATTGATAACTGTTCATTAAAAATTATTGGTATGGAAATCAGTTCTAAAGATTTATACTTGTTTTTACAATTGAATAAAATTTCAAAAATACATTAATTTTTTACCATAGAAGAGATACTACCTATATCTTAAAATAAATGTGAAATTACTCTTTCCATGTAAGAAAAAAGTTAATTTATTCTTAATACATTAGATGTTACTTATTCCTTAAAATAAGAAATAAAGACTGAAAATAAGAAATTGTTATGTTTTTGCAACCAAAATACCCATTTAATTGCAAATATATATGTTTATTACTTCTCTGACTACAAACTTTAGCAAACATCTTGCCTGCATAAAAAACTTCATGAGATCAACTCAATTTCAACTACATTTCATTGTTAGCTAACACAGATAGATGAATACTCCACAAATTCTATTTCAATAACTCTTATTTGGAATGAAATCCGATCCAGATGACCTTTAGACTGCTCACACACACACAAATTCTATTATTGTCTTGATTTCACCAATAATTCAGAAATTACACCTTCAGATGTATAGTATCACTTTGTTTAACTATATTCAAACATCTGATTACTTCATTTTTTAGAAAGCAATAATCAAGAAGCCAGAAGAAAACTGAAAAACTATCTCTAAAAATAAATCAGGCTAAAACTTATCTACTTTATTCATGAGAAAGTTCATGGGTTCTCATTTATTCATTCCAGCCAGCGTGGTTACTCTGGTAGAAAAGTGTTGGTAGCGATAGAGACCCCAGTGTTGCTGACATTAAGAACAGCATTTTATGTATACCACATGCAAACCAAATTACCACGTAGGTTCCAAGAAAGGGAGAATTATAAAACTGTAAAACACATACACAAAAATATCCATCTGTAGTCTAGTCATAATATCAGAAAACAAGATTACAGTGTGCATTTTATAATCTTCAGTAAACTGAAGAGCCTGTATTGCCTGCTAACTCGGCTAAGGAGTCTTTAGTCAACCACTTGGCTCAGACCAGCTGTCACTGACCCGGAGAGACACCCCTGCAGTTTATACTTGGGAGAGAGGACAAGTCTCCTCCTCCATGCCTGAGTGCAAACCTAGTTTCAGAGGCCCAGCGGGGAAGGGGAGAGGCCAGGTTGGCAGCTCGCTTTATTCACACAGGACCACCTGGACAGGGTCTCCATGGCAGGTTTTCATCTCTGCTGTACAGTGGCACAGGAAAACATGTTCCCTGCCTTTCCCGGGCAGCTTCCGGCGGGGGGGGAGAGAGAAGGGTGGTGTTCCTTTTGGTGTTGAGGCATAATTTGACAAGAGCAAGACATGAAGACTGCAGACATATTTCATAACCCACTGTTTTCTCAAAGTGATAAATCATGGTTTAAGCAGAAAGACATAGCAAATATATTCTGCCAATCAACCTTTCAGTCCTGGGTTGAAGTCCCACTTTCCTCTCCGTAAGTTTAACCTCGAGGAAGTCATGGTTCCTACCAGCATTCTTTTGGTTCTCTCTCAAAATGTTGAGCTCAACAAAAATGGGATGTTCTATAAAGATAATATTGCGAGACAAATTTCTTGTGTGAATGGATCTCTCTGAGAATTTTTAAGGAAACATTTGGAAATATTTGGTGATTATTTAGAGAATCTCAGAGTGGTCTTTCAAAATGATTCTTGGCTTTCTTATGTATGACAATCCCTCACTGAAAGTCCATGAACTTTTAGTGTCTGCTGATTAGGAAGATACGTAATGATGAAAAGCTACTGCCCAGTTAATGATTAATTTAATTTTAAATTAAATTGCATTTAATTAATCCTGACATCTAGAGATATTTGGAAAGTAACACTACTTGTATGTGGAGGCAGGTTTCAAAATCAGTTCACAGATCTTCTATAGTAACTCCAGAGACCCCTAGAAACTAACATCCATTGGTTGGAAAACATTTCTTAATAACCAAGCTCATGAAAATCGTAAGTAACTGAAATGCCTGACCATTTTGAATGTGAACATGCTTTGATTTGGCTAGATTCCGAAAATAGACCAAATTATGTGCTTTCCCTTTTTCTAGATTAAGTACATTTTGAACATGAAAATGATACAGAAACTGAAAAATGAATACTTGACTGGCATTGAAACAAGAGACCTTACATTTTAACACAGGAGAGGATGTCATTAAAAACTGATCCTTGTCTGGAAAAAACCTTTTACTCTTTTATTCTGGAAAAGAAGGAGAAGGCAGAAACAGAAGAGAAGATCAAGTAGGAGAATCATATGGTAGCTAAGAGTCCCGTTTTCAGAGCCAGGCAAAGCTAGATTTGAACCCAGGTCTCAGCCCTGATGAACTGTAGGATCATGACAAATTTCTCCACATTTCTAAGTATTTTTCAGCTATGAAGTAGGAATAGTGCCTACTTCAGAGAATGGTAATAGGTGTTCAATGAAGTAATTGTAGTGTTAGTAAGTGCATAGTAAGAATTTTAAAAAATAGTGACAATCATTATATTAATATTAGGTAATTTTATTTGTAAATGTATTGTAAATATATTTGTAAGTTGCACTTAATTTAATTATATTCTTCTGTTCAGACAGCTAATCTTTTTAATATACATAGAGAAAAATCATACAGCAGACAAACCTAAATGCTAGATCTTCAAAATGTGAAGGGAGTGCAGATAGGTATTTCTCCCGCCACTGCTTAAATCAACTCTAGAAGGTGAGAGGAGACAGAATCTTTATCACTTATTTTGTGACCGAACTCTTTGCTGAGGCCGAAGTACTAAACAGGATCTATACGCCTGGTACTATGGGTTCCAACTGCAGACAAATTAAACCAATTTCTAGCTAATGTTGGCACACACACACACACGAATGCCTGTAGACCTAACAGACTATCTGAGACAAACGTGGATTATAACAATGACATTGCTTTTGGATTTTGTTATTGTTTGAATGAAATTATAGGCTGCATTTGTGAAAAGAACCTAGAGTACCACATCTAAATAGCATGATGCATGCCTCTGCTAGGTTTAGAGTTTGCTCATTGTCAGCAGGGATCTTAAAAGGGCTCATATGCTAACATTATACTTTTTCTTTAACAGAACATTAATTCCCTTCTACCACCTCTTTAAAAGAGCAGTTGAAAAAACACAAATCAAAATATGTTGTGACTTTAAATTGGAAAACCAAGTTTCTTTTTTTTTTTTGTGGGTACCAGGGGTCGACCTCAGGACCTCGCGCGCCAGCAGGCGCTCGTGCCGCTGAGCGATATCACCGGCCCCTTTTTTCGTATGTGGGATCCGGGAGTCGAACTCGGGCCCTCGCGCTTGCCAGGCAGGCGCTTACGCTACTGCGCCATCTCACCAGCCCGAAAACCAAGTTTCTACTCATCCTTGAATAATTCCAAACATTAGACATTTCTTTTACCTTAGATATAAAGATCTATTTCTTCACTTTTGTCACAGTGTGGGGGCAGAATAGGAGTTGCAACTCGAAATTTCCTTTTTCTTGAAACATTAAAATACTCAGGGGCCAAACATTTAGCTTCACTTGAAATAAGGATTGTAACACCAAGAAAGTGTCTTTGGCCCTTCGGGGATTTTCTTGAAGTCTGCAGAAAATCATGCTGATAGCACCTGAAGGATCAGGAGGGGACAGTTCAATCACAGTTGGGAAGCACTGCAAAGAAGATCTGCACATAATTCTCACAGTGCTCATTACCTCTGGCTTTCTGCCTTAGCAACTGCCATGTACTACATCAAGCGTGTAAATGTTCTATGCACAATGCTTTTTTGTCACAGCCTTTGGGTCCCTAGGGTACAGACAGGGCTAAAAGAAAGTTAGCATAAAACAATTGGGACCCAGTTCCCTAACTTTTCAAAGTGTTGATGTTTTAATCATGAAACTTATGAGGAATAACAATTTCCAGATGTACTACAAACAGTTGTTTGAAGCATAAAATAATCCTATGAAGGATAGAAAGGAGGTAACCGTCTTCCTCTAGGTTTTATTGGTTGTTTTCAGTAAAAGGTTTGAAAATTCATCCTGAGTTCCCAACAAGATCTGCCCCACGTGTCCTAATCCCTATAATGCTATTCTGAAGTCATATAGGGCCTAGGCTTTGTTCTATCAAATTCACAATTTCCTGTTTGATTTCCTATCACTCATAAATTAATTCATCCATTCCATAAGTATTCATGGAGCCCCTACTGGGCACTAAGCACAAAGATTACATAGGTATGCACTCCCTGCCTTTAAAGGGGTTAAAATCCATGGGAGAGATCAATGACAAACAAATAAATATGCAAGTACAAATTACAAATATGCTGTGAAGTACTGATAGGAAGCACCGGTAGAAATGGTCCCTTTGGAGTGACGTTTAAGCCATAGTCTGCAAAATGAGTAGTCCCACAGCGTTCTGGGAAGACAAAACATTTGGAAAGTGCTCAGGGACTCCTGGATGTTCTCAGAAGTCACAGAACACCTGTGTGACAGAGGCAGTGCAGAGGAGGGACAATGTGTCTGCAAATGCTTTGGAGAGGGGCTGGGGCCAGACCATGCAAGAGCTTGTAGGACTTACTCATTTGGGATTTCTGACCACAATGAGAGACCTTCCAAAGGTATTAAGTGGTGGAGTAATGACCTGTCTCTTTCTGCTGTGGGCTAAATGGCTGAAATGTTAAAGAGGGAAGATAGATAAAGAGGTATTTGCAATTGGCCCTATTATTGGAGTAGTTCTCTTCCTTTTGGCTTCAAGAGAAGCTAGAAATGCAAATGGGAAGGTAAACACCAAGGCAAGTAAGCACTGTACTGCTAACCAAATTTTGTGTGGGATTTAAAAACCACAGCATATACTACTACTTAATTTCCCTGAGCAGCAGTCTTTCTGGAGAAACTTGTCAACCTTGAAGAGTCGTATTGAAATTACACGACAAGATGAATGATTGTGAAACATCTAACACTATGACCGGCACATGGTAGGCACTCAGTTATATTATTTTCATCATTGAAATAAAGTAGTAGCTCCCGAGGCCCCCAGAAATCTCCATTTTAAAAATAGTCAATGTACCTATTTTGAAACTTGTGAAGACATGGAAGTTACCTCATTTAAATGAGTCTTTATCTTCTTACTTATGTTTTCTTTCACATATTAGAATAGAGGCTAATTTTGGAAGATAATTAATGGTCTACTAAATGTGTGAAAATTGATCAGAAGCTTAAAACTTCAAAGTATAGAGATGGATGCAGTACACACCTGTAGTTCCAGCTACTCAGGAGGCTAAGGGAGGGAGAGCGACGGAGCCCAGGAGTTTGAGGCCAGGCTGGGCAACATAGCAAGACCACATCTCAGAAAGAAAAACAAAAATTCGAAGGACATTCAATGCCATTCTGGTAGTAGTTTTTTTATTCTGGTTAATGTATAGGACTGTAAAACATATTTTATATTCCCATCTCTCTCTCTCTTTCTCCCTTTCTCCCTCTCCTTCTCTCTCTCTCTCTCCTCTGTGTGTGTGCCCACACGTGCACATATGGAGAAAAAATATTTCAAATACGAATTTGTACCCTACCTATTTAAATTCTGCTTCTAGTCTTAATCAATTGTTCACTAAATCTAAATTATATTTTATGAGTCAATATTTGTCATGGTTAGCCTTTACACAGAGAAATAAATGGTATCCTGTAATATCCTCCACTTTTTTCCTCAACCCATTTTCAGTTTTTAGCAATCTAAACAGAAATGAATTTGGTTTGATTTCAGGGAGAAAAGTGAAAATTGTGGGTTTGGGAATATTGGCTTAGGAATAGTTTGAAGGTATCTGGGAAGTGTTTTAAGAAGGACCTACAGTCTTTTTAGAGGACCCGAAGCCCGTAAGACCCTAACCTGGCAGCCTCCAACCTTTAGGGTTTTCTTTGAAACTCTCTTCCCCTCCACTGACCACCTGAAAGACAAAAACCAGTTCATGGTAGGGAAGATATTTGAATCTAGTGCCAATTATAGAATGCTCTATAGAGCTATATGTTATGATTTATAAATCACAACTCAGATCAAATGAAGATCCCTGCTGGCCAAGCACAAGGACCTGAGGTCAACTCCCGGTACCCACATTAAAAAAAAAAAAAAAAAAAAAAAGACTACTAAATAGTCTCCAGCTCTGTTTTTTAAATACTGTAAAAACCCATTTTTCTAATGTTGTTCAGTCTTGGGTCAGCCACAGAATTCCTTTTAACATTAAATGCAGATGAAGAATGGAATCCACAAATACTGTGGAAAATAACAATGTACGGATCTTTCGTGAAAAGTCAGTTCAGAAAATGGTCCAGAGATACAAGTGTCCTCTGGCTGCAACCCTGGAAAGGAACAGGAACTCTGTCTTTCCCCTTCTCTTTCCATGCCAGATAGGAGGGAGTTAGGGCTTCCAAGATCTAAAACACAAGAAGATTAGAGAGAAATAATGGTAAAAGTGAAAGGACTCGTGAACCAGGAGGAGCAACAGTCTGCTTTGCCTCCTGGTTGGGTGAAGAGGAGAAAGAGGGAGGCACTGTGTTACCCAGCAGGACCTTGCGCTGCTGTGGTCTTTCCATGCCATCAATGCTTTTGAGGCCACTGAACAGCTTGGGTACCAAGGTACTGATTGTTAGTGGCAGTCAGAGTGAAACTTGAGGCTGACTCCACCATAAAGATGAAGGGTCCGTATTCAGAGACTGCAGTGCTGGGAAGGTGATCTGCTGCACTTTCTATTATAAACATCATTTTTAAAAAAATTCTGTTGGTCCAGTTGGCTTGGGTAACATATTGGTGATGTAACCATTGCTAATGATGGTGGAATATCCTGCAGCTAAAGTTCTTTGTGATCCAGCTGATCTCAAGACAAAGAAGTTGGAGATGGAACTAACTCACTGGTTGTTATTTCAGCAGAGCTTCTGAAAAATGCAGATGAACTAGTCAAACAGAAAATTCATCCCACATCAGTTACTGGTGGCTATCGACTTGTTTGCAAGGATGCAGTGTGCTATGTCAGTGAAAACCTAATTATTAACACAGATGAACTTGGAAGAGATCACCTGATTAATGCTACTAAGATGTCGATGTCTTCCAAAATTAATGGAATAAATGGTGATTTCTTTTCTAATATGGTAGTAGATGCTGTACTTGCTGTTAAACAACACACTTGCTGTTAAACACACAGGCCAGCCTCACTCCGCAGTCAATTCTGTTAATATTCTGAAGGCCCACAGGAGAAGTCAGACAGAAAGCATGCTGTTAAGTGGCTATGCACTCAGCTGTGTGGTGGGATCCACGATATACCCAAGAGAATAACTAATGCAAAAATTGCATGCCTTGACTTTAGCCTGCAGAAAAGAAAATAAAATGGTGTACAGGTGGTTTTTTCAGACCCTAAGAAACTGGACCAATTTAGACCGAACCAGATATCACAAGGAGAGAATTCAGAAGATCCTTGCAACCAGTGCCAATGTTATTCTAATGGCTGTTGGAACCGATGACATGTTCCTGAAGTAGTTCGTGGAGGCAGACAGTATGGCAGTTAGAAGAGTCTTAAAAAGGCACCCTGAGCACATTGCTAAAGCTTCTGCAGCAACTATTCTGTCAACCTTAGCCAATTTGGAAGGTGAAGAAATTTTTGAAGCTGCAATGTTGGGACAAGCAGAAGAGGTGGTACAGGAGAGAATTTGTGATGATGAACTGATATTAATCAAAAATACCAAGGCTCACACATCTGCATCAGCTATCTTCCAATGGCAAATGATTTCGTAAGGGGATAGAGTACTCTTCACGTGATGCACTTTGCATGACGAAGAGAGTTGTGCAGTCAAAATCTGTGGTCCAGGTGGGGGTGCTGCAGAAGCAGCCCTTTCTGTATGCTTTGAAAACTATGCAACTAGGGTGGGATCTCACGAACAGCTGACCATTGCAGAACTCGCGAGATCTCTTCTTGTCGTTCCTAACACACCGTCAGTGAATGCTGCCCAAGACGCCACAGATCTGGTTCCCAAGTTAAGAGCTTTACCTCATGGGGCTCAAGTCAATCCAGAACGTTAAAATCCAAAATGAATTAGCCAGACAACGAACAAGCACGGGTGTTTGAATCAAGTAAAAAGCTTGAAATTTGCTACAGAAGCTGTAATTACCACTCTTTGAACTGATGATCTGATTAAATTGCACCCTGAAAGAAAAGATGATGAACATGGAGGTTATGAAGATCCTGCTCATTCTGGAGCCCTTGATGCCTGATCCGATTTCCCCTTCATTTATGACAATTTTAGATGCAATGCCTTGTATCTTGAGTATTGCACATTGAAGTACAACAAGCTGTCAGAAGAAAAGAAGAAGAGGGAGAAGAAGGAAAAGGAGAAGGAGGAGGAGAAAATGAAAAAGAGAGAAGTAAAAGAGGGTGGAGATGAAGAAGGGGGAAAGGGAAGAGAAGGAGAAAAAAGAGAAAAGAAAAGAGGGGAAGAGGAGGAGAGGGAGAAAAAAGGAGAAGATGGAAGAGGGAGGAAGAAGAAGAGGAGAAGAGGAAGGAGGAGAAGGCAGTGGCAGAGGAGGAGGAAGGGGGAAGGAGTGGAAGGAGGAGAAGAAAGAGAGAAGAGGTGGGGGGAACAGGACTAGAAGAAATAGGAATGGGTAAAGGGAGCTGAGAGGAAGGGGAAGTGTTCCAGAAAGAGGGGGGTGTATGGAGGGCCCCCACATTAACTCTTACATATCGTTAATTCAGACCTAGGGAAGCTAGAATGATGGCATCTGTCCCAGCTGTGCCCCAAGCAGAGGCAAGCACAGGATGAGGACAGGAGTAGAACTGATTGGAGATCATAGGAAGAGGAAGAGGAAAGGGAAAGAGTAGATGCGTATGACCAGCACCCCAGGGAGGTGTGTCCCAGGCTCTAGGAGGGAGTGGGCAGCAGAGAAAATCTGTATTACAGAAATCCATGCAACACAAACTGGCGGCTCATCCCATGTTTCATGTCTGTCTTTAAAGAGATGCCCACCTCCTACTTTCTATGGCTCTCAGAGATTGGAAGTGACCCGAATAGGTTCTCATTCCTAAATGTAATTTTCCAGACTAAAGTACTCTCATGAGGAAAATTTTAAAAAGCTTATATTTCTTGCAGAGTTATGCAAATTACCTCTGGGAATTTTTAATATCTCTTTTTTGACAAAATTAGAATGCAAACTACATGTCAGATTTCCAATATTTAAAGTTATCTGGTGCTCTGTTCCTGTCTTGAGCTGGCCCTGGTATACACCTAGCACGTGGGAAGTTCTCAATAAATAGCCACTGAGAAAACACTGATACTTCTTAAAATTAATACCTCTCGTAAGTGTAATAACTCCTGCTGTAATTCTTGCTAACATAGAGAACTAGAAACTTTAAAAAATTAAGCTGACCAAACCCATGACCACGAGACCACTGATCCAGATCATGAAAGAAAACAGTTCATAAAAGAAAACATTTTGTCAAAAAAGGCCATCATTAAAGTTTTTAACAGACTTTATTTTTCAGAACAGTTTTAAGATAACAGCAAAACTGACTGGAAGTCATTCATTGCTGGTGGGAATGTAAAATTATGTAGCCACTTTGGAAGATGGTTAGTCAGTTTCTTACTTAGAGTCCCACCATACAATCCACCAGTCACACTCCTGGCATATACCCAGATGAATTAAAAACTTAAGTACACACAAAACCTACATGCTGATGCTTATAGCAACTTTTTTTTTAATTTACCAAACCTTGGAAGTAACTAAGATGTCCTTCAGCAGTAGATGGATAATGAACTGTGATACATTCAAACAATGAAATATTATGCTGTACTAAAAAGAAATGAGCTATTAATCCATGAAAAGACACAGAGTAACCTTAAACACATATTACTAAGTGAAAGAAGCCAGTCTGAAAAGACTACATACTGTACAATTCCAACTATATCACATTTAAGAGACAGTAAAAAGATCAATTGTTGCCAGGGATTAGTGAAGAGAAAGGGATGAATAGACAAAACACAGAGAATTTTTAGGGCAGTAACTCTGCTATATACTACCATGGTGAATGCGTGTCACTTTACGTCTGTCCAAACCCATAGCACATATAGCACCAAGAGTGAATCCCAATGTAAACTATGGACTTTCGATGGTGCTGTGTCAATGTATGTCCATCAGCTGTGACCAATGTACCACTCTGGAGGGGGATGTTGATAATGGCAGGGCCAGGAGCCATATGGGAATTCTGTGTTCCTTCTACTCAATTTGCCAAGAAAAACTTTTTATAAACAGTTTCCTCACAGTGTCTTATGATTAATAATAGCTAGCTTCAGTAAGTTCTTACTACGTGTTGGGGACAGTCATCTACCTCACCACATTCAATCTTGAACACCACCCTATAAAGTAAGTATTATCATCTCCATTTTACTGAAGAGGAAATGAAACTTGGAGAGATTGAGTGACTTGCCAAAGGTCACTGTCATAATGAACAGAGCCCAGGATGTCATTATGCCACATGCCGCAGACCACCCATACTGACTGAAGTCAGCACCTTATCACAGGTACATTGTAACATATGGACATGACTAATAACCATAATGGCGTAAGAAAGACGGTGGACTGAAATTTTCTGTGAAGCTACTTATAAATTAGTTGTAAAGATCACATTGACAGCCACCAAGTGAGAGATGTAGGGAATATCTTTGCATGATTGATTCATTTCTCATGAGCATCAGGAAACTTTTTGTGTCAAGATAATGTTCGTAAAGCTTTTCCAGTCAAAAGGTGGAGGGGATTGCTAAAAGTCATCTGGTGGCAAAATTTAAGTAGTTTCTAATGATTTTATGCCCTAGCTTTTTTTAAAAGTGTTCTTGTTCTTCATTATGCCTAAAACGAAGTAAAATATAACTTCTTCACTTTTTAGTGATTTATAGAGGTTGTACCCCACTGTGCCCTCACCGGGCATGTACAAAGGGAAGATTGAAATCATTAATAATGTAAAGGATGCCCACATCTGGTTGATCCTCCCAGGTAAATCAAGCTGAAGCCTGATTTAACAGATGGATACTGTACTGTTTCCTGATGGTAAAACCACCAGATGTTTAGAGATTCCAGAAGTACAAAGGCAGAAGGAAATGTGTTAATGATGAGGTTTCTCGCATACCTTTGAATTATCTTACTTTTTAACACTCCATTTTCTTACACATTGGGTATATATGCATAAATTTTGTCATCATTTGAATTTTAATTGAAAGAGAATTTTTGCTCTAGAATACTTTATTCTAAAAGTAAGAAACAAAGGCTTTGGATACAGCTCAGTGATAGAGCACTTGCCTCACATATGTGAGGCCCTGGGTTTGATCCTCAACACAACAAAAAGAAAGAAGACAGACAAACAAGTGTTCTTTTTTGCTCTCTCCAAACTATGCTAAAAATTATTCAAAGTGTGAAAATTTTACTTGTTTATTTCTTTTGTTTTTTTTCAGTACCCAAGACCTTTTTCATTTTTTATTTTGCAGCAGGGTCTTACTAAGTTGCTAAATTGTCCAGGCTGAGTTCATGCTTATGATCCTCCTGCCTCAGCCTTCCAGAATGCTCAACTTATAGGTGTGTACAACCACACCCATACCCTGCTTCCCATTCTGTTTTGTCCACAGATTGCCCTTGTGGTGTAACTTGCCAGGCCCTGCTGACCTCTGTCTCCTTACTTGTAACACTCTGACCCTAAAGAAAAGTGGGCCCAATCTTGTTCAAGAAGGGAAAGGTGTGAAGGCCATTATGCTGGGGAGCCAGCTTTAGGACCATGGCCCTCAACTTTCCCAGGGTGAAAATCTTTATCTCACAACTGTTTCTCTTTCAGATGTTGGGCAAGGTTGGCCTGGATCCATATGTATACAAAGACAAGATACAATTAAAAACAAACCCCCAAATAAAAGTGACTTTCTCTAAAAATCTTCTTTCATGTGTACTTTTAACAGGGTGAAATTGCCCTAGGGCAACTGATGGAAGACAGAGATTTACCCCCAAAAGAGTACGGCTCAGCTTCCCTTCTCCATATTCTTTCTCATACTGCCTGCTGGGTGACTGTTTAATTAGTGGGCAAACAGTGATTCCCAGATATTATGGAGTCTTTTGTGTTCACAAGGCTATAGTTCCTAATGTTTTTCCCACCAGTATATACAACCATTTCCTACTTTTAAATAGTAGGCTAATCTGAATATTAACTACGTGCCAATTTCAACACATCTCTCCTATAAACATTTCCTTCCTGGGCAGAGAGGAAGCCCAAATGATGTGGTCCTGTGTCGTTCTTTAACTTTCATTTTTATGATTGGTGCAGAGCATCAGATTATTTCCAGGTGTTTCAGTTTTTCTCATGGCCTCCTTGTTATTTTCCCTCCTTTGAGCTCCTTTGGCAATGAATGTGACCATGAAGTCCAAAGCTATAAAGGATGTGTTCACCACTTCCCTCTTATGTCTGTCTCTTTATTTAACCACAAGTTCACTGTCTTTATCCACGTTAATTCCCTGAGGTATTCACACAGCATTTGTGTTGACTGCCTTAATTTTGATCTTCTCTAATCATTCCCTGCCAGATGGTAGTTAAAGTTTAATGGCCCCTGTAAAAATAGTTCCCTTTCTTCTTTCATCAGTCATGTGTGTTTACTTAGCTAACTGTTGGATGTTCAGAGTGAACACAAAGTGGCCACCAACAAAATGAATTCAACAAACACATTGGCTTAATACTTTTCATGGTAGTTAAAGATGTTGCCTGCCGTTATCCACCCAACCATTACCTTTTATTGTCTCTTCTTTTCGGTTTTGTTAGTTTTCTTTCCTTTTTATCTCCCTTGTCAGGTTGTCTGGGGCCTGGCAGTCCTCAGTATGCAGCAATTAGGCTATGTGGACATGCCCATCTTCAATAGCATTGAGGTGCTCGATAGATGACATTTGGCATAGCCGGAGAGCTTTCCTTGCCACACCCATGAGATGCAGGAAAGCATCATGCTTTATGATTCAGATAAAGAAGCACAGATAATTCAGGAGGCCACCCAGGAGGCTGGGATAGAAACTTGGCACACTTGAGGAACAAAATAAAGAAGCACATACGTATAACAAAGTCATCTCTAAATAAATATTATGCCCTTTGTGTCTTCAGAGCATTCTACTATCATTCCTGAGCTGGCTAGTTCGTAAATAGCAATTAACTAGGAATATTATATGCCATTCTACAGATGAGGTAACAGATGAGTCATATTACCTAAAATCTTGCCAGACCACACACGTCTCTAGAAGTGCCCTGTCACTTAGATTTACATTCAATTTTTTAAAATATGTAGGGGCTATTTAAAAGAATATAAAACTGACCAAACAAAAGATTATCAGAACTTTTTTAAACAGGCATTCTGAGTGACTTTATATTCACACACCACTTAAAATCCATAAAATATAGGCCTCTTGGTTAGGGGTCAGCAAACAATAACCTGAAGCCCAAATTCACCTCCTTGTCTGTTTTGTAAATAAAGTTTTACTGGCACATAGTCATGCTCATTCTTTTGCATTTTGTTTATGGCTGCTTTCACATTACAATAGCATTTCTGAATAGTTTCAGCAGAGACTCTAAGACCTAAAAAAAATTTACTCCCTGGCTCTTTACAGCAAAAGTTTGCCAACTTCTGTTCTAGGCCTTTGAATTATGACACTGTATACTGTTTCTACTTAAACAACTTATTTTTCTTATAATTCCAGAATGTTCATTAGGTATTGCTGTTGAGCTTTGCTCAAAATTGTGCTGATTGTAAGTAACATATCAAATAAAAAGGATTCCAAAATCATCTACAAAAATATCTGTCGCAAGTATAATAACCAGCTTGAAGAGTTAAGAAACTACAGATGTTCAACTTCTTGATAAATTGAGAAGCAACTTATGGCTACTGTACCTCCTATAGCTGGTAGTAATCTATAATATGGACATCATAACTCTTAATCAAGGAAAAAGCTAGGTGTAGTGGCACACACCTGTAATCCTAGCACTTCTGGAAGGATGAGGCAGGAGGATGGCAAGTTCAAGCCCAGCCTGGGCAATTTAGTGACTTTATGAGATCCTCTCTCAAAAAAATGTTTTAAAAACAACAGTGTGCAGGCCCTGGGTTCAGTCCCCAGTACAGAAAAATAATCATTGAAAAATATTAATATTTGACTAGTTTTGTAACTTGGGGTAAGAACCACGATCTACCTGGGTGTTCTTTTTTTTTTTTTTGTGGGTACCGGGGGGTCAACCTCAGGACTTCGCATTCCAGCAGGCACCCGTGCCGCTGAGCGATATCACCGGCCCCTTTTTCGTATGTGGGTTCCAGGAGTCAAACTCGGGCCCTCGCGCTTGCCAGGCAGGCGCTTACGCCGCTGAGCCATCTCACCAGCCCTGGGCAGTTTTGAACTGAATCTCAGGGTAGTAAAGGAGAGGTCATACTCTGGAATGAAGAGCATCAAGTAATCTCCTGCCAAATATCATAGCTATGACTATAAAAGCGGGAGCCTTGTGCTTTTGGGGACATGAAAAAGTGTATCTGGACCAAGGAAAAATAAGGCATCAATTTTTCACAGAGGGTTTGAAGAAACAAATCATCAGTTAAGAAGTGCAACTGATATCCAAGCATAGTGGTGCCTGCCTGTAATCCTAGCACTCTGGAGGATGAGATAGAAAAATTGAGGGTTTGAGGCCAGCCTGAGATATACAGCAAGATTCTGTAGAAAGGAAGGAAGGAAGGAAGGGAGGGAGGGAGGGAGGGAGGGAGCAAGGGAGGGAGGGAGGGAGTGAGGGAGGGAGGAAGGAAGGAAGGAAAGAAGAGAGGAAGGAAGGATTGGTAAGAGATTAGACACGCATCTGCACCATCCTGCAATGGGGACCGGGAAATAAAATATCTTACCCCAAACCAATCTCCATTATTGTGGAAGAAAGGAGGAATGGATATGAGGAGACAAATAATTCTTATGATCACTGGGATGAAAGGAGGCTGAAGAAGCAGTTTAGTCTGCTAATCAATGTATAAGAGGATATATACATATTTCATATAAAATAAGATATATATTTAATTCTAATTATAATAAAACAAATGAATGTTTACTCACTTCATCTTTACCAAATCTTAGAATTTATATGGTTGAAGACCTCCAATCCTCTCTCCTGTCTTCACAAAGACACTCTCCTGAATTTAATATGAAACCTTCATTTTTATGTTGCTTAAAATTTGACACTTTTTAAATCAATAAACAATATAAAGAATAACTATGTGTTTTCTTCATCTTTATATAAGATAGTATCACACCATATAATAATAGACCTTCCCTTCTTCCCCAACCAAAATTTTTCCTCTATAAAGCAGCTTGTGTTTTCTCTCCAAGTTGTATTCTTTAGACATATTATGTTGTTATTATAAAATCAATTTCTTCATTTACATTGCTTTATAAAATTTTTTTGTGAATATGGCTTTTTCTGATTTTTTATTATTACAAATACTGCTGCAATGAGCATTTTGTGCACATGGGCAAGAGGTTTGCTAGAGTTCTTTTGCTCAGTAAAGTAGCCAAGGGCCAGGGATATAGCTCAGCGGCACAAGTGCCTGCCTGGCAAGCACAAGGTCCTGAGTTCAATTCCCAGTACCAAAAAATAAAAATAAAGTAGCCAATAGCTATATGTGGCTACTTAAATTAAAAGTCAACTCAATTAATTAGCTTAATTAATTTAATTAAAACTTTAACTCCTCAATTACACTGTCATATTTCAAGTGTCTAGTAGCCACGTGTTGTTAGTGGCTAGAACACTGGGCAGTACTACCATCCTCACAGAAATTTCTACTGGACAATGCTGCCCTAAAGTGTATGCACAGCAGTGGAACTAAGTACATGTGTGTGTATCTTCAGCTTCAATAAGCATTCCAAATTGCTTTCTACATGAGCAGGTTTCTTAGTTATAAGCAACAGAAAGCCATTATGAATCATTTAAATAATAAAATAATATTTAGAGGATGTTGGATAATGTTATGGTTTAGATCTAAATTGTCTCCAAAAGTCTCAGATTTGGAGATAGGGACTGGTTGAAAGGGGCAGATCACTGAAGGTGCAACTTGGAAGGATGTATTCTTGTCCCCAGCTCCTCCCTTCTCTCTTGATGCTGCCTGCCCACTATGAGGTGAACAGCTTTCCTCCACCATGCCCTTCTGCCAGGCCATTTCTGCCTTGGAGACAACCAACCATGGACAGAATCCACTGAAACTGTAAGCCAAAATAAACCTCTTCTCCTTTAAGTTGCAGGTATTGGACATGTTTTCTCAGTGACAGGAAAGTCACTCATGTAGATAGCTTACACAATCTCAAGAGGGGCTTGAGAATCAAACTTGAAGGGAAACCACCTAGCCTCACACCAGGGAACTGATCTAATGATGATAATGCTGTACTACTTAAGCACAGTTTTTACCACTTTATTTCCAAAATGGCACAAACTGGATGCTATTTCTGGGTTATTGCTGCCTCCAAAAACTCTACCTTCACTACAAGGGCTCTGCTTGGTTCTCACTTTTTAATTCTGCCTTATCTTTCAGCAAACTGGATTAAACACCTGCATCCCATCTTTAGCGAGGTCTAGGAAGGCAAGCAAGCATCTTGCAAATTTTTATTACTGAGAGATAGCAAATTTTCAGACTTACTACCTAGTGCCCAGTTTGTCTCCAAAGTGGATATGAAATTTAAATTCCTACCAAGGGATAAGACCGCTTTATAAAACCATTATACTGGGGCCAGTGAGATGGCTCAATGGCATAGGCGCCTGCCTGGCAAGCGCGAGGGCCTGAGTTCAACTCCCGGAACCCACATACGAGAAAAGGGCCGGTGATATCGCTCAGCGGCACAGGCACCTGCTGGCACGTGAAGTCCTGAGGTCAACTCCCGGTACCCACCAAAAAAAAAAAAAAGTATACCATGGTAAACAAATACTATTACCAATCCAATAATATGTTTTTATAAAAATGCCTTAGCATATCAAATTATTCAATCATCGTTCAGATTTCACAAATCACTCTGTAAATATTCTTATAGTTGTTTGTTTGAGTCAATATTACACAACCAATTACCATCGATGTCCAACAACCACTACAATTAACCAATTAGCTGATATCTCTTAAATACATTTTAATTTGTAGGATCTCTCCCCACTCCTTTTCCTCCCTCCCTTTCATTTTTCGGAAATGCTTTTCTTATTGTTGATGAAGCCAAGTTTTTTTCTTATAGAGCTCCTAGGTTGGAATTTTGTTGTTTGAATCTATGAGGTACAGTGCAGCATATTCCTCTGCTGCCTATATTTTCTATAAACTGGGAGTTAAACTGAAACACTTGAATAGATTCAATATCAGCTATCTCAACACAGTCACTTCATTGTGCTGCAATGTAATGTACTTCCATGGAGAGGCCTCTCTTTTTGAAACTTTAGCAGTCATTGATGGTCATCGCCTGGTCCTTTAGTTCTTTTTTCTTCTGCAGGGTTGCAATCTAATGCTATCAGTCCATCTTTGTCAGCCAGAATGCTTCTATTTTTAAAAATCTTTCTAAAAATACCTTCTTCCTGTGAGCAACTAGTACTCCAAGGTACTTTCATATATGAAAGCAAGATAAATGCTATTTTCCCTTTAACAGTTGTCAGTATCATAAGTTGGCTCCCTATAGAACTACAAAAGGGCACTGGTTGTAGGCTCCAAATACTATTTCCCACTAAACAAAGGTAAAGATACTTGAGTAAATGGCTGTCTCCTGATGAGAAGAAATGTTATGAGTCTATAATGCCATAACTGAAAGGTGAGAAAGCTACAAAAATTCTTCATTGCAGTCAACTATGCCCAGGACCAATTCAAAGAAATTTCTACAGCCCAAAGATAGGATAATTTGAATATTCAGAAGCAGAATAATTAAAGGTTTGAACATAATTTATGTTTGAATTCACAAATTCATGACACCAAACAAATCTTTTCATATTTCTAAAGGCGTTCTCTTTTTTAGATGTTTTCTTGACCTTAATGTAATCAGATATATTAATATTTTCCATTAAGTGTGTGCTTTGTTATGTCTTGTTCAAGGAAACTTAAGCAAGGCATGATGGTGTACGGCTGTAATCTCAGCACTTGGGAGGCTAAGACAGGAAGATCACAAGTTCAAATCCCACCTGGGCAACTTGCTGAGACCCTGTATCAAAATGTAAAAGGGCTTGGAATTAGCTCAGTGTGAAGGTTCTGGGTTCAACCCGCAGTACCAAATATTAAATTCTGAAGTCAAAAAATATTCTTCTACCTGTGGTATTTATACACAGTCGAGTACTACTCTGCCACAGAGAAGGATAAACTTCAGTCAGTTGTAGGAAAATGGATACACCATAATGTTAAGTGAAATAAATCAGGCACACAAGCTTAAATATCACATGATTTTTATATAAGAAACCCAAATTTTAGATACATTAAAGAGCATAATAAAGGATAGTTAACAGGAAACAAGAAGATAGATCATTTGCAAAAGGGAAGGTGTGACCAAGAGATGAAAGAGGAGAGAAGGGAGGGAGGTGAAAAGGATGAAAAAAGAATTGAGATGTGTTGTGTACCTGTAGCAAATCCCCACAGTGAATGGAATCATTGTGCACTGCAAACATGGACTAACAAAAACAAAAATTGTTTAAATATTCTTCTAAAATTTTTTAAATTGCTTTTCATATTTAAGTCTTGCCTAAACTATTTTTTACTACCATGTCTCAGTGGTTAATTGAAGCCCCAGACAGAAAGATTAAAGAAAATCAGAGAGGAATTTTTGGAGAAATAGTGGCTGGAGGTTTTCTGGAATTAAAGCACAAATAAAAAGAAATTCGTGCTTGAGCACATCATGTGAAAATTCAAAACAGCAAAAAGAGGAATCTTAAAATCATTTAAAAAGAAAAGGAGGAGGAATAGGAAATTACTTGCAAAGGAATGACAAATTGATAGATTTCTCAATATTAATTATGAAAACTAAGCAATAATATTTCTTCCAAATACTGAGAAAGAGAAAAAAATCTCAATTTAAAATGGGGTACCCTGCAAATCTTCTTTTTCGGTGGCAGGGGGAGTTCCAGGAATGAAGCTCAACCTTGCTCTTGCCAGGCAGGCGCTGCACTGCTGAACTACCTCCCTGGCCCAAAATTATCTTTCAACAATGAGAGTGAAATAATGAACAGAGATACTTTGGGAACAATAAAAATGACTCCGAAATGATTATCTGAGATATGAGAAGGAATGGTGAGGAAATTAAATGATAATGATGCCTGCAACTACTATCTGTTTAAATAGCAACAATAATAATAATGTCTAATTCATGAGAATTGAAAAAGAAAAGGGCTAAAACTAAGATATTTGACAACTGCATGTAAGTCTGAAGGGGAGAGGGTATGATCCAAGTCATATAGTTCTCTGAAGTTGTATTATTTAAAGGAAGATTGAGACAAGATATTGTGCAACTTTAGGCTTTGCTGATATGTATAATAAAATTTCTATGATAATCAGAGATAGATGGTACAAATTATAAATCAGTAGAAGGGGGAAACAGTGCACAAAAAGAAATACATACAAATCAAATAGAATAAAATTGAAAGCCCAGAAATCAACTATTAATTTTGTGGGCACTGGATTTGTGTGAGTGTGTGTTTGTGTGTGTGTGTGGTGCTGGGAATTAAACCCAGGACCTTGTGCATACTAGGCACGTGCTCTACCACTGAACTACTATACCCTCCCACTCCAATTTTTCAATTTTTGACAGAATTGCCAAGATAATAAGAAAGAACAGTCTTTTCAATAAGTAGTGCTGGGCCAACTGGATAACTACATTCCAAGGGATCATCCCCTTCTTATACTGTACACAAAAAAGTAATTCTAAATGAATCACAGAGCTAAATGTAACAGCTAAAACTATAAGACTCCCAGGAAAAATATATAGTTAAATCTTTGGGACCTGGGGCTGTACGAAAACATAAGCAACAATTAAAAATACATAAGTGGAATGTCAGAATTTAAAATTTAATGCTTCAAGAGAGAATATTAAGAAAGTGAAAAATACAATCCACAAAATGAAAGAAAATATTTTAAATCATATATCTGATAAGTGACTTGTATCTAGAATCTATGAAGAATTCTTACGCCCTAATAAAATGACATTTAAAAACCTGCTCAATATTTCTAAAAATCTGAAACTATTCTTAAAATGCATTAATTTTTAAAAGAAAAATCAATTTAAAATGGGCAAATGGTCTGGATAGACACATTTGCAAAGAAGACATACAAATAGCAAGCAACTAAAAAGACATTAAACATGATTAGTCATCAGGGAAATGCAAATCAAAACCAGGGTACTTCGCGTTCACTAGGTTGGCTATAATCAAAAAGATAGACAATAACAAGTGTTTGTGGAGAAACATATGTTGCTGGTAGAAATGTAAAACGGTGCAGCCACTTTGGAAAACAGTTTGGCAAAACGTTCCTCAAAAGTAAACATTGGCTTGCTATGTGACCCCGCAATTCCACTGTGAGGCGCATCTCCAGGATAAGTAAAAACATATGTAGGGCTGGTGAGATGGCTCAGCGGCGTACGCACCTGCCTGGCAAGCACGAGGGCCTGAGTTCGACTCCCGGTACCCACATACGAAAAAGGGGCCCATGATATCGCTCAGCGGCACGGGCGCCTGCTGGTGCGCGAGGTCTTGAGGTCGACCCCCGGTACCCACAAAAAAAAAAAAAAAAAACATATGCATGTGTAAAAACTTGTACACAAATGTTCATAACAGTAGATTCAGAATAGCTAAAAAGTGATATTCAATCCAACTGTCCTTCATGCTATGAAATATTAAGCCATAAAAAGAATACAGTACTGATATATGCTGCAAAATGGATGAATCTTGAAAACATTATGCTAAGTGGAAGAAGCCAATCACAAAAGACCACAGGGTATGTGATTCCATGTATATGCAATGCCAAAAATAGGAAAATCTATACAGAGGCAGAAAATAAATCTAGGGCTGGGGAAGTTAGGGAGAAATGAGAACTACTAATTGATAATAATTTCTTTTGGGGGTGAAAATACCCTAAAATTAATTGCAGTGAGGGTCGCCTGACACTGTTAATATATTAAAAACCATTGAGTTGTGCCTTTTGAATAAGTACCTTGTATGGTAAGGGAAGTATGTCCCAAAAAAGCTATTGGAAGCGAGAGAGAGAAGGGGGGGGAGAGGAAGAAGAAGGAGGAGGAGGAGAAGAGGAGGAAGAAGAAGAGGAAGAAGGGGGAGGAGGAGGAAGGCAGGGAGGCAGGAAGGCAGAAGGAAGGAAGGCAGGAAGGAAGGAAAACAAAGGACAGTTGAAGCGGTGTCATCAGAACTCTTCCTTGGCCTCTCTTCTGTTTGAGCTGCAGCCCTCTGTCAATGCAATGGAGATACAGTCTTGGGGCTTCCAGCCTCCTCCCGCTTACTCCACAACTAGAGGAATGGGGCTTCTCTTTTCAGACCCGATTTGCAACATCCCAGAAAAAGTCTCTGACTGGACCCTGCTGAAGTATTGTTCCAGCCGAGCACAGTGGCCAAAGATGTTGGTCAAGTTTTGGCAAGTGGAGAGAGGTGGGAAAAGGCTGTTACCAAGAGGGAGAAAACGAAGAAGAGAAGGAGGAACAGGTCTACACAGGGGAGGAAGAAGGAATTGTCTCCACGAGGGTTAGAGTTTACCTATAGCCCCATCCTTAAATTATTTGCTTCTAAATCGCAGCTAAGAATCTCAGACTTTCCCAACTGAAAACATTTGAACCTGAGCAGTGGAAACTTCTAGCTCATAGGGTCAACCTGTGGATGCTCAGCCTCAAATAAGTCTGGCCGGCCCTTTCTTACACAAGCCTGTTGTAACTCTTGTATCCAAATGGGGACTATTCCTGTTGGATATTATAAGATACAAAAAGGTTACACAATTGCATAATTTTGTCTAACTTTATGATGACATTTATGCGATTGCTGCTTGGCAGTGACCAAGGCCAGAGTCCCTCTGATGAATTAATTTCCTTTTATACCACCCTTAATCATTCTTTTCAGAAGCTCATGTACTTCAAAAATTTACTTGTATTAATTCACCTCAATAAAAAAATCCTTTTTCCTTCTTTAACTTCACATTTATTGTGCTTCTTAAAGTCAATTTTATCAATGCAACTTCTGAAATTGCCAAAGTACAAGGATGAATGTCATAATGTCAAGGGTTTTAAAATGAATTCTGACAAGACAGAAAAGGTCAAAGCAGATTTCTTCAACATGTTCAAATGTGGTCCTGATTATAAAGATTTTTACGAGGAGTATTTAAGGTTCTTCCTTAAAATGACTGCAGAATTCTACTATACTTGATGGATTAAATTTTGCCTGAACACTTTTCTCGAGGGTCCCGCCTTCTGTTGGGCTCAGCCCTGCTTGTGCTTCCTCCCTTGGATTAGATGTCATCCCTTCCAAGTCCTACCTGGCCCCACATATCATAGCCAGTTACCTCTTCAGATATCCTCTCCATAATCAGCCTTTACCTGAAAGCATTTATTACACTGCACTGTAATTATCTGCTAATGTGTGCATCTCTGTTCCTCTCCAAGATAAAATGAACTTCTTGGGAGCAGTCTGAACCTAGACTAAAGGACTCCAGAGCCTGGTGCAGTAGCTACAAAAAGTAACTGAAATGCATTTGTTAAATCAAAGGACATTCTTTAAAACAATTGTCCTTCATTCCATGAAAGTGTCAAGGTTGTGAAAGAGTGAGAAACTGATTGAGAAAGTAGGAATTTTCTAGAAGGCATGACTCTAATCCAGTATAGGATCCCAGACCAAAACAAGTACACTAACGGGACAAGTGGCACATTTTAGTAAGGTCAGTAGGTCAGTTACTAGTATTGTATGAATATTAATTTCTTGGTTTTGGTCACTGTAAGATGTAAGATATTAACATTTGGAGAGCTAAGTGAAAAGCATACAAGAATATTTGATCTTTGTCATCATTTTTATGAACCTAAAATTATTTCAAAATGGAAAGTTATCATTTTTAAATAGAAACAAATATGTATATGTTGATGTAGGAAGAAAAAAGAAGGAAAGGACAGAGGGATGCAAAGTAGGAGGGAAGAAGGGTTGAAAGGCACAAATTAGTTGGCTTTTGGAAGTATAGCTAGAGTAACAGAAAATAGATTTGAGAACATTTATAACCCTAGATGCTTCAAATGCCACATTGTTACCCCATTCTTAGCAGTCTAATTAGGAAATGCTGTTCATAACCACAGCCTTATACAATCCTTTCTTTGTTGTTTACTCCTGAGCTTTGTTCCACATGCTTCAAACTGTTCAATTCACTTAGCAAGTACTTACCAAGTGTTCACTATGTGCTGGGCAGTGGCAATAGACTTAAAGGTAGTAAGATATGACTCTTGTCCTCAAGGAAGAGTACAATTTAAAGGGATGACTGAACCAAAAGGAAAACAAAGTACAGTGAGAAATGTGCCACTGTTTACAGAAGTCCCAAATAGAAAGGAAGTACAGAGACGTGTGTGCTTTTCCGAAGGACAGAAGCCTTCAAGAAATGGGTGATATGTAAGGGACGTTTTAAAGACTAAGTGAGACTTTGCCAGGTAGACAAAGTTGGGAAGAATATTCCAGGCACAGCATGTACAAGATCTCGGAGGTGAAAAATAGTAGAGTGAGTTCACCATAGCTAAAATGAGAAGCACCTACTGAAAAATGGACTATTTTTTAGTAGCTTTATTGGGATATAATTCACCCCTCATAAAATTTACCCATTTAAAGTGTACACTTCAGTGGTTCTTAGTATATTCAGAGTTGTACAACCATCTTCACTAATTTTTAGAACATTTTCGTTACCCCCACATAATCTCACATCCATTAGCATTTACCTCCTGTCTTCCACCCCCAGCCCTAAGCAGCCTCTAATTTACTTTCTTCCCCCACAGATTTGCTATGCTGGACATTTTATATTAAAAGACTTATACAGTATATACTATTTTGTGACTATACTCTTTTATTCAACATACTATTTTCAAGGTTCACCCATGCTGTAGCACAGATCAGTACTCCTCTCCTTTTTATTGCCAAATAATATTCTATTGTATAGATACACTGTATTTTGATTAGTATTGAACCCAAAATAGACATTTGGGTTGTTCCCATTTTAAAGATATTATTAATAAGCTGTTTAAACATTTATATACAAGTTTTTGTGTGGACATACATTTTTATCTCTCTTGGATATATACTTAGAAGTAGAATTTCAGGGTGATATAATAATTCTATGTTTAGTTTTTGAGGAATTGTCACACAGTTTTTCAAAGTGGCTACACCATTTTATGTTTCCATCAGCCATGTATAAGGGGTCTAATTTCTTCATATCATCACAATCATTCATTCATTTATTATTGTCTATCTTTTATTTTACAGGCATTATATGAGGTATGATAGAAAACTACAGTGAATGTTTAATTTTTTTTAATTTATTACTGTAAAAGACACATTGCTATTAATTCCCCTCAAAATATTCCACCTCACATTGAACAAACTTATCCTATTACTCTTGCCACTTTCTTGAGCAGTTCTGGAAGTCTTTTGTATCTTAACTTGTGCTATTTGATGTCCTGGATCCATTCAAAACATTTACCTTTCATGGACATCTTGACTATGAGGAAAAAGCAGAAGTCACATGGTGCCAGATCCAAGGAATAAGGTGGATGAGGACACATCACAATGTTTTTAAAAGCTTCCTTTCCCTTAGATGACACTCAGCAGCAACATTTACATTTTTTATCATACCTTGTAAAGACTCTCACAAAAGAGGCTTCAAGAACTGCTTCAATAAGTAGTAAGAAAAATGGGATACACGTGTTCAAAGTGGGGGGGGATATTTTGAAGGCAACTAATGGCAATATGTCTTATACTGTAATAATTCTTTTAATAAACTGTTCACCGTTTATTTTGATCACACCTCGTAGGTATTAAATGATGTAGTAATTTTCTAGAGCCACTGTAACAAATTACCACAACCTATGTGGCTTAAAACAACAGAAATTTGGGCCGGTGAGATGGCTCAGCGGCTTAAGCGCCTGCCTGGCAAGCATGAGGACCCGAGTTCGACTCCCGGAACCCACATACGAAAAAGGGGCCGGTGATATCGCTCAGTGGCAAGGGGGCCTGCTGGCGCGTGAGGTCCTGAGGTCGACCCCCCGGTACCCACAAAAAAAAAAAAAAACAGAAATTTACTCTCTATAGTTCTGGGAGCTAAAAGTCTGAAATTAATCAGCAGGCCCACGCTCTCTGAAGTCTCTAGGGGGAAACCTGTTCCATGGCTTTCTCTTAGTTCCTTGTGTCAATGATAATCCTCACCATCCTTTGACTTCCGAAAGCTTTACTCCATCTTTGACTCTGTCACCATGTGGTATTCTCCCCTATGTCTCTGTGTTTCTTCTCTAATCATATAGGATTAAGGCCCATACTAATCCACTCTGATCTCATCTTGACTTGATTACATCTTCAAAGACTCTGTGTCCAAATAAGTCACATTCTTAGTCATGGAGGTTAGGACTTTAACTATCTATTTGAGGTACACGGTCCAACCCATAGCAAGAAATCTTATTTCACTGTGGTTTTGGTTTACATTTTCCTAACAGCTAATGATGTGAACATCTTTTCATGTTCTATTGGCTATTTGTATATCTTCTTTGCAGAAATGTCTGTTCAAATATTTTGTCCTTTTTTCAATTGAGCTAGTTGTCTTTTTACTCTTGAATTGCAAAAAAAATTCATATATTCTAGACTCTTATTTGATATGTGATTTTCAAATATGTTCCTTCATTTTGTGGGCTGAATTTTAACTTTCTGATAGTGCCCTTTGAAACACAAAAGTTTTTCATCTTGATGAAGTCCAGTTTACTTATTTTTTTCTTTTGTTAACTGCACTTTTGTTGTTTTCTTTTTAATTTAAATTAAATTGATCTTTACACTGATAAAAACATAAAAATGGTACTTATTAATGGAGTATCATGTAACTTTTGATACATGTACACAGAGTGATCAAAATATACTATAGGGCCGGTGAGATGGCTCAGTGGCATAAGCACCTGCTGGCAAGCACAAGGTCCTGAGTTCAACTCCCGGTACCCACATAAAGGAAGAAAAGGACCGGTGATTTCGCTCAGCGGCACAAGCGCTTGCTGGCAAGTGCAAGGTGCGAGGTTGACTCCCAGTAACCACATTAACAACAACAACAAAAAAAAAATATATATATATATACACACACACACACACACACACACACTATAAATGTTTAAATTAGAAAAAAATGATTACGGCAAAAGACACATTGCCAGTAGTCATTCTCAAAATACTCTCCCTTGTTTCAAACACACTTATCTCATTATTCTTGTCACTTCTGAAGCAGTCCTGGACGTCCTCTTTTGTAATCAAAAGATATGATCAAAAATGCAGCGAATGTTGCTGCTGACTATAACCTAAGGGAAAGGCAGGTTCATAAAAACATTACTCTGTGTCCTCATCTACCTTATTCACCAGATCTAGCACTGTGACTTCAGGCTCTACCCCAAAGTCAAACTGACCATGAAAGGTAAGCATTTTGAATCAATTCAGGACATCAAGGCAGCCATGAAAAGACACAAAAGTGAACATCCAGAATGGCTTCAGAAGAGTGGCAAGAACATTGGGATAAGTGTGTTTGAAGCAAGAGAAGTATTTTGAGGGGAATTAATAGCAATGTGTCTTTTTTTTTTTTTTTTTTTTTTTGTGGATACCAGGGGTTGACCTCAGGACTCCACGCGCCAGCAGGTGCCCATGCTGCTGAGCAATATCACCGGCCCTTTTTTCATATGTGGGTTCCAGGAGTCGAACTCAGGACCTTGCACTTGCCAGGCAAGCGCTTATGCTGCTGAGCCATCTCACCGGCCCAGCAATGTGTCTTTTACTGCAATAATTTTTTTCCTAATTTTAATATTCACCATATTTTTAATCATACCTCATACGCATTGTGTAATGTTTAAATCAGGCTCAGATTATCTATCCTGAAGTATTTATCTTTTCTTTATGGTGAAAACACTCAAAATCTTTCTGGCTTTTTAAAATGTACAGTATATAATTGTTATCTATAGTTAACCTACTGCACAACCATGTATTAGAATTTCTTGCTTCTAATTGTAACTTAGTACCCATTGATCAACTTTTCCCATCCCTTTCTCCCCCTACTGGATATTATTCAGACAAGCGATGACAGGTACTTGGATTAAGGAAAAGAATGAAGAAGCCAAATATATATTCAGGAAGGAAAATCACATATGAGAATTAATTACACATAGTGAGGAAATCTAGAATGACTCCAG
Organism: Erethizon dorsatum; assembly: GCA_028451465.1. Classification (NCBI taxonomy): domain Eukaryota; kingdom Metazoa; phylum Chordata; class Mammalia; order Rodentia; family Erethizontidae; genus Erethizon; species Erethizon dorsatum. Next base: position 118,862,974 of record CM051826.1, on the reverse strand, counting down.
TATACATGCTGGGACCATTGGTGAAGACAAGTTAAAAAAAAAAAAAAATGCCTGGTGTGGTGGTGCACACCTGTAATCCCAGCACTCAGGAGACTGAGACTGAGGCGGGGAGTTCAAGGCCAGCCTGGACTACATAGTGAGTTCAAGGCCAGCCTAGATTACCTAGTGAGACCTGAGAGAGAGAGAGAGATCAGAAACAAGTCTGTGTATGGGTAGGGTGGTGATTATGGCTCAGTTTTCAACTGAGTACATGGCTCACACACTCAGGAAAGAGGTTTGTGCTCTTACCTTATTAATATATATTAATATGGTAGAGAAGCTAGAGATATGAATGGGACTTTTCAGAGAGGAGTACAATGAAAAGAGAACAAAGCCAAGGATGAAAAGCAGAGAATGGGCATTTAAGGAGAGGGCAGAAGAGGAGGAGCCAGGGAAGCCATAGCAGGAGAACCCTACAGCCTTAATGTGCAGAAAGAATGAGTGGTTAACATGTGAGCACCACAAGGAAGGCAAACTATCCCACTCTTTGAGGGTAACAGACTTTCTTCAGTCATTTTCTAATTGATTTATAGCAAAGATTGGATTTTGATCAATAAGTTACACCTCTTATATTTTTCTTTCCAGATCTTTACAGATTACAGATGTAATCTGTAATCTACATCTGCCATTCCTACCTGTTAGGCTTCTTCTCCACCTGCTTTTGAAAACAGCAGTTCTGATAAGACTATCAAGTGACCCCACTTTTATGGTTCAACAAGAGCAGATCATGGACTGGGACCCAAATCAGGCCAACTAGCACCTGGCCTCCTGAAATCTCAATCTCGAGCAATGAAATTCAAAGCAGTGAGAGCTGACTGGAACTTCTCCCATATCCCAGGGAGAATATACACTATTTCTTCCTATGTAGAATACAGAGCTGCCCCAAGGTTTGTCCAGCAGAGCCAAGGCCAGGGCCAGAATGATGGGTTGCGACAAGTAAGATGTTTACCTGGAGTGCAAAGTTTAAGAAGGCTCCAAAAACTCAGTAATCAAGTTAATAATATTTTAATGTAATATTTTTAAAAATAAAAATAATGCAAAAATCCATGATGAACTGAATATCAAAACTTCAAAGACAAAATACTCAAAATACTTCAAAATACTCTCCCTTGTTTCAAACACACTTCAAAGACAAGATCTGTGTTGTTAATTGTTCCTATTGCCTCAGGCTCTAATATTGCACTATAGAGCCCAGAATGATCACATTTTTGGTTTGTTTCCAGGAGCTAGTTCCTATCCTTCCAGGAAATTTCTCTTTTCCATGAGTTGACCAGAAAATGTTTCCTCTGCTTACAACTCAAAGAGCTGACATGGAGTCTGACATCATAAGTAAAGATAATTGTCTGTTAGTTCCCTGGCTGCCACAGATTCCTATTTATAGTTCCTAATGATCAGCATTCTACTTGGTGAGATCCTATGTTGTCTTAATGCAAATCTAAAACACACTTTAGGGGCCGGTGAGATGGCTCAGCGGCATAAGCGCCTGCCTGGCAAGCGTGAGGTCCTGAGTTCGACTCCTGGCACCCACGTACGAAAAAAGGGCCAGTGATATCGCTCAGCGGCACGGCGCCTGCTGGCACGCGAGATCCTGAGGTCGACCTCAGTACCCACAAAAAAAAAAAAAGACTGCCTTCCCAAACCCTTTGGCTTTTCTAAGGTGTGTGCAGCACTCACATTTTATGAAAGGAAGGACATGGTACATGCTACATGAGTGCATAGGCTAAACCCCAAATCCTGCTTTAGTATAGCTGCAAATTTGACCTCAAAAAAACTGCTCATGGTAAATAATTTGTACTAATAAAAGCATTTAAGTATAAAAAGTTTTAAAATTTAACTTCAAAACTTGCTCCATTTGTTTCCCCTACATTTTCTTTTAACAGTTTCAAAGTTTCAGGTGTTCTTCCTAGGTCTTTGATCCATCTTGACTTAATTTTTGTGCAGGGCAAGAGAGAAATCTATTTTCCATCTTCTACAAGTACATAGCCAATTTTCCCAGTACCATTTGTTAAAGAGGTTGTCTTTTCACTAATGTGCATTTTTGGCCCCTGTGTCCACAATCAGGTGACTGGAGTTGTGTGGGTTTCCGTGTCTTCTAATCTGTTCCGTTGGTCTACATATCTATTTTTGTCCCAGTACCGTGCTGTTTTTATTACTATGGCTTTGTAGTAATGTGAAATTTGGTGTTGTGATACCTCTAGCCTTGCTCTTGTTTAGTATTACCTTGTCTATTCTGAGACTTTTGTGTTTCCAGATGAATTTTAGGATTGTTTTTTCTAATTCTGTGAAGAATGTCATTGGTATTTTGATGGGGATTGCAATGAACCTATAAATCGCATTTGGTAGATGACTGTTTTAACAATAATAATTCTGCCAACTCATGAACATGGAAGATTTTTCCATCTTTCAGTGTCTTTTTCAACTACTTTTTTCAGTATTTTGAAATTTTCATTACTTATAGAAGCCTTTCACCTCTTTAGTTAGATTGATCCCTAAATTTTTTTAAGCTATTTTGAATGGAATTATTCAGTTAATCTCTTATAGAATAACTATGAATTTTTTAATGTTTATTTTTATATCCTACTCCTTTGCTGAGTTTGTCAATTCTAAGAGTCTTTTGGTGTAATCTTTAGGGTCTTTTGCATTTCAAAAGTCAAATCAGACTTCCAGGTCCTAGCCCATCACATAAGAGGCTTGAAAGATGCCAATCAGTGACAATGAACATGAATACGCTGAATGATGTTCCATTTTCTGGATAACCACATGAAAAGATATTCCACATTATATATCATCAGAAAAATGTAAATTAGGACAACAATGAGATAACCACTGTACACCTATTACAAATGCAGAACACAAAAGAAAATGCTGTGAGGTTATGGAGCCACAGGACCTCTCATCTACGGCTGGCAGGAATGCAAAATGGCACAGCCATTCTGGAAGACAGTTTGAGGAAACTTACAAAAACTACACAATCCAGTAATCACGCTCCTTGGTATTTACCCATAGCAGCTGAAAATGTGTGCCCTCCCAAACCCCTACACATGGGTGTTTGTAACACCTTTATTGCTAAAACTTGGAAACAAACAAGATATCCTTCAGTAGATGAATGGATGTATAAACTGTGGTCCAACCAGGTACATCCAAATAATGGAATATTATTTGATGCTAAAAGGAAATGAGCTACCAAGCTATGAAAAGACATGGAGGAAACTTAAATGCATCAAAACTAAGTGAAAGCCACCTGAAAAAGCTATATACTATATGATTTCAACTACATGCTATTATTGGAAAAGGCAGTAAAAAGATCAGTGGTTGTAAAGGATGGGGGATAAGGAGGGATGCATAGGCAAAGCACAGAGGGTTTTTAAGGGTAGTAAAACTACTGTGTATGATACCATAGTAGTAAATATATGGTATACATTTGTCCAAACTCATACAATAGCTAATGCCAAATTATACCCTAATGTACACAATAGACTTCGGGTGATAATGATGTATCAGTGCAGATCCATCAGTCGTAGCATGTATACCACTGTGATTGGGTCTGATGATAGTAGAGGAGGCTTTGCATGTGTGGGACAGGAAATATGTGAAAAACCTCTGTATCTTCTCCTGGATTTTGCTATGAACCTAAAACTAGCCTGAAAAATAATATAACTAATTTTTTTGTGTGTGGGTACCGGGGGGTCGACCTCAGGACCTTGCGCGCCAGCAGGCGCCCGTGCCGCTGAGCGATATCACCGGCCCCTTTTTCGTATGTGGGTTCCGGGAGTCGAACTCAGGCCCTCGCGCTTGCCGGGCAGGCGCTTAAGCCGCTGAGCCATCTCACCGGCCCACTAATTTTTTAAAGACAATTCAGAGACAACTTTAGAATACTGGTGGTAAAAGGGAAAATCTAGCTCAGAAACAGAAAGCATAAGTAAGGGAAAAGAAAGCAAAAAGAAAAAAAGCTAACAATATCTTCAAAGGAACAAATGCAGCTGACCCAAATCTTGAAGCTTCCAAACCATTCCATGTGTACAGTCCTTTAGAATGGCTTCCAGCTCATGGAAGAGAGAGTGCTTCTCTACATGCCAAATTACAATGCATGACAGATAGAGGGAGAAATATAATCAACCATTTGTTGATTATTTATTTTTTAATCATGTCCTCAAGCATCTACAGATGTAAGAAAGCATGTGGTCTCAGACTTAAGCTGTTTGCAAACAGCAGGATTGCCTGGCCCAAGAAATGGTGCTTGCTGTGTGATGAAAGCCACCCTTCTAAAACCATGTTTGGTTAGCACCTATGCCCTGCTGAAATTGGCAGAGTACATCCTCTTTGGGCATGCTGCCAGCCTAACAGATGGGGCCGAATGTAGCCCTGCCAGAGAATCAGTGTGTGCAATGAGTTCACAACTGTGGTTAGATTCCTTTCCAAGGATGTTGCATCTACTTAGGCTGCCAGGCAAAAATTTATGACTTTCGTGACTTCAAATGACATTAATAAATATGTAAATAATTCTGCATATCAGTGGTTCTCAAGGTTTGGTTTCCTGGATGAATAGTGCAAGTATGTGCTGGGAAATTGCTAGAAATGCAAGTTTTCAGCCCACCACCCCCACACACCTCAACTTACTGAATCAGAAGTTGGGTAGAGCCCAGCAATGCATGGTTGAACAACCCCACCAGGTGATTCTAATGCAACTCACTTTTGAGAACCACTGCTCTAAACCACAAGTTCCCAAAATTAGAAGTACTTGAGAAAAATTTTAAATGCTGATGCCTTTGTCTCAACCCCAGATATCCTTATTTAATTGATACAAGATGCGACCTGAGTATCACTTTAGAATCTCCTCGGGTGATTCTAATGTGCACCAAAGTTTGCAAAGCACTGTTTGAACTAATCAGAATACTGTACCTATCACAAGCTTCCAGGATAAATGCTTCAGACTTTCATAACTGCAGGAAAATCTTTATGAAAGGAGCTTATGTATAGGTCTTGGATTAATGGATCAATTTATTTTAAGCCCTTAGATACCATGAAACTTAAATCATTTCTTGATTTTCAGCAAGATCTTGTCTGTGTACTCTGTGAGTCACTTCCTCCAAGCTCACCTTTTCCTTTTTTTTTTTTTTTGTGGGTACCAGGGGTCGACCTCAGGACCTTGCGCACCAGCAGGCACCCGTGCCTCTGAGCAAAATCACCGGCTCTTTTTCTTATGTGGCTTCTGGGAGTCGAACTCGGGCCCTTGCACTTGCCAGGCAGGCGCTTACGCTGCTGAGCCAATCTCACCGGCCCCCAAGCTCACCTTTTCTAACAGCACCATATTTAAGTTTGCTTCTGATTTCAGTGTACAGTACTTTTTAATCTCACTGAATGGGATTCTTCTGATGTAAGCCCCTATTCTACTGGTTCCCCACTCCTCTGTGTCTCCTAAATACTGACTTTCACCTTCTTCCCAGCCTGAGTGAGATCTGATATCAGACAATTAAACCTCAGACAATCTAAACTAAGATAATTTTTGAAAAATTTAAAGTCTCTTTAAGCCACAATATTACCCAGTATATTTAGTATTAGTAGGTAGTTAACTAAGAGGCAAGAACAGGAAACTTGAAATAATTTGCTAGGTTTTCCCATCCTACTTTATATCAAAGGACATGTAGAAATGCTACAGTGTGTACACATCCCACAGGACAAACAGGAGAGGCTGCTGACCACCTGGCCATGTGGAGGGCAAGGATCAAGATCTCACACAGCAAATTCACTAATGCAAAGGTCTGAATTGCTAAAGATTTAGATACACAGATGACATCTTAATAAGATTTTTTATGGAAAATAAAATTTCTTTTTCTTAACATTATTTTTATTTTTATTTTATTTTTAAACTTTTATTAGTACATGTTAGCAGCAAATAATGTTTACATTTCTTGTGTGGAGTTGGTACATGCACATAACACATCTTAATTCCTTTTATCATCCCCTTTCCCTGCCCTTCCTCCCCGCCATCCATCTCTTGATCCCCTTCCCATTTGAGAAAGATCTATCTCCCTTCTTCCTATTATCTTTTATTTTGCGCTTTATTTATAATTTAGATTTCTTACATAAGAGAAACCATGTAATATTTAAGCTTATGTGTCTGATTTATTTCACTTAATATTATAGTCTTGAGGGCATCTATTTTTCTACAAATGTCTTGTTTATCTTTCTTTAAGGCAGAGTAGTACTCTATTGTTTGTAAATACCACATTTTCTTTATCCATTCATCTGTTGATGGACATATAGGCTGCTTCCAAGATTTAGCTATTATGAATTGTGCTGCTATAAACATGAGTATGGAAGCCGGTGATATAGCTAAGTGGCATAAGCACTTGCCTGGCAAGCACAAGGCCCTGAGTTTGATTCCCGGTACCCACATAAAAAAAAAAATAGGTATGTAAGTATCACCGTAATATGATGTCTTTAATTCTTTCAGGAAGATACTTAGAAGGAGAATCACAAGGTCAAGTAGACGTTCTAGTTTAAGTTTTTTGAGATGTCTCCATAGTGATGGTACTGCTTTACAATCTCACTAACAATGTAGAAGGGTTCCTTTTTCCCTGCAGCCTCTCCAGCATTTGTTATTATTTGATTTCTTGATGATGGCCATTCTTTCCAGGGTAATGTGGAACCTCAGTATTGTTTTAATTTGCATTTCTCTAATGACCAGTGATGTTGAGTGTTTTTTCATGTATTGACCATTTTTACTTCTTCTGTGAAGTATCTATTCATTTCACTTACCCAGTTTGATTAGGCTTTTTATTTTGGGTGGTCTAGTTTTATTCCATCCCTTATGTAATCTAGATATTAGTTCTCTGTCTGAGAACTACCTGGCAAAAATTTTTCCCATTCTACAAGTTTTCTTTTCCCTCCATGGGTCATTTCTTGTGCAGTACAGAAAATTTTTATTTGATATGATCCCATTTATTGATTCTCCACACTATTTCCCAAACAACCAGAAAGTCAGAAAGCCCTTGCCTATACCTATGACTTCAAGAATTTTTCCAATTTAATCTTCTAGCAGGTTGTTTGTTTTAACATTTGGTTCTTTGATTTTGACTTTAATTTAGTCCATAGTGAGACATATGGATCTAGATTCAATCTTCTGCATGTGGATATCCAGTTTTCCCAACACCATTTATTAAAGAGGCTACCTTTCCTCCAGTGTATGTTTTTGGCCCCTTTGTCAAAGATCAAATAGTTAAATGTGCTTGGGGTTGTTTCTGCTTCTTTTATTCTGTTCCATTGATCCTCATGTCTGTTTTTGTGCCAGTACCATGCTGTTTTTATCACTGTAGCTTTGTAATATGATTTCAAGTCTAGGATGGTGATTCCCGCTTTGTTCTTGTTACCCATGATTGCTTTTGCTATTCTGGGTCTCTTCTGGATCCCTGTGAATTTTAGGATTGTTTTCTCTAGTTATGTGAAAAATGTTATTGGCACTTTGATTGGGATTGCATTAAGTCTGTATTTCAATTTTGGAAGTATGGCCATTTTGCTATATTGGTTCTGCCTATTCAGGAATAAGGGGCCATCTTTCCATTTTCTAATGTCCTCCTCAATTTCCTTTTTCAGAGAACTATAATTCTTGTTTTAGAGATCTTTCACTTCCTTAGGTTAATGCCTAAGTAATTTTTCTTAGTGCTATTCTGAATAATTTTTTCCTAATTTCTTTCTCAGTGGGTTCATTATTAGTGTATAGAAATGCTATTGATTTTTGTGTGTTCATTTTGTATCCTGATACATTACTGAATTTGGTTATTAATTCTAAGAATCGTTTGCTGGATTGTTTGGGTCATCTACATAGAGAATCACATCATCTACAAATAATGATAATTTGACTTCTTCCTTTCCTATATGAATATCCCTTTATTTCTTTTCCTTGCCTAATTGCTCTTACTAATGTTTCAAGTACTATGTTGAACAGGTGTGGTGATGGTTGACATTCTCATCTTATTCCTGATTTTAAAGAGAAAGCCTTTAATATGGTTTGTCATAAATGGCTTTTATCAGATTGAGATAAAGTCCTTCTATACCTATTTTCTTCAGTGTTTTCATCATGAAAGTATGTTGGATTTTGTCGAAGGCTTTTTCTGCATATACTAAGATAATCATGTGATTATCATCCTTGCTTCAGTTATGTGATATGTTACATTTATTGATTTGTGTATGTTGAACCATCCTTGCATCCCTGAGATGAAGCCTTGGTCCTGATGTATGATCTTTTTGATGATTAGTTGCATTCTGTTTGGCAGTATCTTGTTGAGATTTTTTTTCATCTATATTTATTACACAGATTGGTCTATAGTTCTCTTTTTTGGTTGGATCCTTCTCTGGTTTTGGAATCAGGGTAATGATAGCTTCCAGGAAAGACTTTAGGAGTACGCATGTAACAACTTTCGAGCTCCCTGCTTGGATGAACTACCAAAAATCTGAAAGCCACTGTGAAATCCAATAAAGTCTTCATTTGGTGTTCTTAATAGGGAAAGTTTAGAGTGAGGGTTGACACTTCACATTTAGCATGCTGTTTAACAACTTTTTAGCTGTTTAACTGTTTAACTGACCTTTAGGAAATGAAATGAAAGTGTCAGAATTATTAATCTGAAGATCCACACAAAAGGAGCCACTGCTCTTGTAAGACACCATCTTGACATCACTGGTAAGTCCAGGTTGCCTGGCATATTGCCAATTTTTGGGAGTCAGGTCCAGTAGATCTCTTGGCTTAAGGTGGTCAAGTCTATGTTGATGGCCAAGAAGGAAAAGAGGACACAAGAATGAATTGGTTTTCTCACACCACAAAGCATTTGTGCCAAGGTGGCCACATGTGTCAGCGTCAGGAAATCCCTCCTCCTGGGAGCCAAGAGGAAGTCTCTCAAAACTAGCAGGAAGGGTATTTCCCTCATGTTGACCCAGCTTTGGAGACATTGTGTTAGTGACATATGCCCCCCCCAAAAAAATGAAGTGTTCTGTGTGTAACAGCATAGCTTTAAAAAAATGTAAAATAAGGGCCGGTGAGATGGCTCAGCGGTTTAAGCACCTGCCTGGCAAGCGCGAGGGCCCGAGTTCGACTCCCGGATCCCACATACGAAAAAGGGGCCGGTGATATCGCTCAGCGGCACGGGCGCCTGCTGGCGCGCGAGGTCCTGAGGTTGACCCCCCGGTACCCACAAAAAAAAAAAAAAATGTAAAATAAAATTCTGTACTTTTATAAAACTTGATAAAAATAGTATCTCAAACTGTAGCACCAGAAGTATCCAGTTATCAAAAATGCACACACTTCACTTGGCACCTGCAGCACCTTCAGCTTTCTGTGCCTGGTCTGTTCTGGCATCTCCATTTTCTGCAGTTACTCACATCCTTGCTGGCATCAGCTTTTCCCTTTCCCCTTTTCCCTTTTCTCCCTTCTTTTCAGGGGCCTATTTCTGCTTGCGCTCTGCTTTGGAGGATCAGGTTTAGCAGACAACCTTGAGGAAGTTCTCTGTGGTTTGTCCTCAACTTGGTTTTGTCTCCTTTAGCATCTCGATCTTCAGTCTTTCTCTTGAGTATGGTGACAGTTGGTAGCAGGACATGGGCATGGACGTGGGGATGCAGCAGCATGTAGCTTTAGTAGGTCCGGGAGGTTCTTGCCTCTTCTTCACACTGCTCCAAAATTAAATTTAACAAATTTCCTTTTGGTTTTCAGCAACTGATCTATCATAATGTAGCCATTATGGCCTTTTGTGATGCTATTGACATAGTTAAGGTTCAATTTAACATTGATAAGAAACAATGTGAGGCGAGAAGTAACTGGAATTAGCTTCCTACAGTGGAAGTCATACAGGTATGTCATTTACCAGCTAAGTGACCTCAGGCAAGTAACAATTGTATTGTGCCTCATTTTCCCTACCAATAAAGTGGAAAAATGATAGTACCTTATTTCATAAATTTGTTGTGAAAATTAAGTGAGCTTAGGTATGGAAGCATGGCAAACTGTAAGTGTTTACTATTCTTAATAGCAGTTACATTTTACGATGTTATTGAATGGACCTATTGCTAGCTTATGCCCTGTTTCCCTTGCCTGTACCTCCCCTGACCTCCTGAGATAGATCTTCTGAGGAAATGGACACTGAACCATTTCAATGGACAGAGCAGGACAAAGCAAAGCCCAAGGAAGTTGTTAAGCATCATCAACTTTGTCAACAAAGCTTCAGGCTGGATTTAGCATGATATCCCCCTCCCCAAGGGGAGAAGCTGACACAGTAGTTTTTAACTGAGGTGGCACCACAGCTATTAGGTGTACAGAATACTACTAGCATTTAACCAATGTTGCTAAATATCCTGGATACAGGAGATGGCCCTAACTGAAACAGCAATAGCACCCATACTGAGAGCAAAGTAAGCATAAAGTCAGGCCCCCTGGGCATCCCTGAGGCATAAGGCAGGTCAGCAGAACAGGGATTTGAGAATAAGAACCTTAGTTCTTAAAGATAAACTGATTGCTGCCAAAGCATAAACTGAGGTCCACGACATGGGTGTTTATTAAGCAGTAGACTTGAGATAAGCACTTGTGGAAGGAAGGGGACAGAAGCAGAATTAAGCAGAGGGAAATCAAGCTGCCTCAGGTAATACCCACTATTCTTACTTGGAAAGATCTAAAAAAGGAAATTAGTCAATAAAACCATGTAATTACCCCAAACCCTACAGCAAGACACTGAATGTCCCACTGTCTGTCCCTGCCTGATCAGCCAGGCAGCAGGCAGTTAACATATTCAGCCTTCCAGCTCTCTCCCACCCAGCTGGTAAAGAAAACCATACATGGCTGTGTGTTAGGTGCTCCTTTCATCAACCTTGTCTGGAAGGAACAAATAGCAATCTTCTACTCTAAACTGTGTTGTAGGAATTCAGTCTATAGGATGGGCTTTTGACACTAGCTCTGGATTATATAATGGTCAGTTCTTGCCTTGAATATAGGTACCTGCATGACTTTCTGAATATATTTAACACCACTGAACTATACACTTAAATGGTTAAAGTGACTAATTGCATATTGTGTGTATCATATATTTTTTGCTACTGGGGATTGAACCCAGGGCCTCTGCACTGAGGTTCATTCCCAAGCCCTATATTTTTTATTTTGAGACAGAGTCTCATTAGGTCATTAAATTACCCCGGCTGGGCTCAAACTTGTGATCCTCCTGCTTCACACTCCCAGAGTTCTGGAATTACAGGCATGTGCCACAGTTTATGTAAAAAGACTCTAAAAGCAGGATGCAATAATATTATTTCTTTATTTCTTTAGTTGCTATGGCTGGAAGGGGACAGATAGATATCACTCAACTTTCCAGAAGTAATGGCTGCTTATGTAAAACTTAGGATAGAAACTGGGATCTCACAGCAGTCAATGAGCAGAGCTGGAACTGAAACTGGGACAGCACCAAAGGACCCTCACAAGCAAGAGCTGAATCTTCTCACAAGTGCTCCACTAGAAACACAGCTCATCCTCTTCGTGTCTCTGCTCTCTTCACATGCCTTCTTGGTATTCCTCCCACTAAAGACTAGATTTATCTTCTCTATCTTTTTTCCACATAACTTTTACTTATTCATTGTCACATCTTCAAAGCTTGGCTTCCTCATAACCTGCTTCGCTCTTGGCCTCTGTTCTACAATACCACTCCTTTATACGTTCTTTCATATCAGTTCCTGCTATTACCCATCTCATTCTGTTTCCCAAGTCAGATGTCATGAGTGAGGAGATTATTGGTCCAGTTTATCACTCTTTGAGTAGAGCCATGTTAGTCTGGCCACCCAGCAAGCTGCTCTCTAATCTGTACTTCGGCTCCCACTGGACCAATCAGTCATATGAATGGCAGAGCTATATGGTAGAAAACATGGCCACTTTCCAATGTTTTTTTAGCAAAGGCAATGTGATACTTACATCCAGAACAATTTTATTTTCCATATTTTCTCTCCTTGTGTTGTAGAATAGTAACCCTTTTCAGGGGCATCTTTGACATTATTATATTTCAGAAGAATCTCTACTATCAGGTGGGGCTGAAGACCACATGACCTGGATGTGACATAAACAACAACACCTGCAGAACCCTCCCTTGTCCTGTGGACCAACACCATGCATGCATATCAGAGAGCATGCTTCAGGTGAGAGTGAATGCAAGGGCAATTTACAACACTTAGCTTGCATGTATGGCATATATCTTGCCTCTACTGGTAAATTATTATGCTCCTTATTTTGGCATAAGTCAAAAATATCTTCTGGAAAAATATATCATTTTAAATCAGCAAATTATTTTTAGTTCTTGGTCATTAATTCCTTATAATATATCTAGCACATTTGGCCTGTAGCAAATGTACTAATTATTAATGTTTTACACAGCACATAATAGTTTATTGTATGGGCAACAAACTAAGATATTTCCCAGACTTGGAGATAAAGGGGAGCTGTTCCTCGAAACATCAGATCTGGCTGTCTGAGTCCTGTAGAGAAAACAGAACTTGTCAGCTGGCTCAACTCCAGCTCTGCAGGGTTTGAAGCTTCTAGGCAGGAAAACAGGCAGAGAAACTGCATTATGGGTGCCCCCAAGTGGGTACATTTTGATGTGCACGCTGAGGATTTCCTGGCCAGCACCTCTAGCATTAGGTCATATCTGTAAATTGGTTTTAAATATAGGAAAAGGCTAAAAAAAAAAAAAAAAAAAAAGTATGGATATTTTTCAGGTTACATCTCTCATAATATAATATGAATTGAAAAAATATGTAATGTTTCAGCTTACCACACCATTTATTTTCTAGCAAATATCTTAAAGGAAAGCTTTCAAATTTGTTCCCTTACTAGAAACACAGGGAAGAAAAAGGATAGACTTTCATGTCAAACAGAGCTTGATGCTGAACACTGATTCAGCCCCCTTATTAGTAATATGATGTTGGGAAATCCATTTAATCTCCCTGATCCACAGTTGTCTCATTTTATAAATGAATTTAAGATAATCTAAAAACTTACTTCATAGTGTTATGTATTAAATCAAACAATATATGTAATGTAATAAGGACAGTGTCCAGCACATTATAAGTACCCAGTAAATATCATTTATCATTCATAAAATCATTGTTATGTATAACATATACTTACAATAAAATGTATTTATTGAGATGAATTTATATATTGAATTTATAGAGGCTCCCAATACCTTTTCAATAAATTCCATTCCTAATTTAATCACCCAGAGGCAATTTCTATTACTTACAATTGAGTAACATATATAATTATAGCAATGAAAAAGAATGAGGTTGCCAGGGATATAGTTCAGCGGCACAGCGCCTGCCTGGCAAGTGCGAGGTCATGAGTTCGATTCCCAGTACAAAAAAAAAAAAAAAAAAGAATGAGGTTGACCTTCCTTCTTCAAAAATGTCAATGTCATGAGAGATAAGAAAAGGCTAAGGAAATATTCTAGATTATAACAGACTGGAGATACAACTAAATACAATATATGATTTTGGACTGGATTCTTTATTAAAAGGGAAAAAGATCTAATAGTTAATAAAATTGGAATATGGATTGTAGAATGAATAAAAGTTTTATATCATTGTTAAATTTCCTGAATTTGCTAATTGTACTGTGATTACTATATAAGAGAATCTTCTTATTCTTAGAAAACATAAACAGAAGTATTAAGGGTCACGATACATGCAACCTACTTTCAAGTGACTTAGGAAAATTAATAAAAATATGTATGATATGTGTGCATATTCATCTAGATGATGGGCACATAAAAGTCTGTGTATATAAATAATACTATTCATGTGTGTATAATCAGATGAAGAGGGATAATATAAAAAGTATGGAACATGGTAAAAATTGGTGAAGAGTAAAAAGTAAACAGGAGTTCTCTGTACTCTTCTTGGAACTTTCTTGTTTAAAATGTAAAGGTTTTTACATTTAAAAATCTAAGTTTTTAACTGAGTATGGTGGTGCACACCTGTAATTCCAGCACTTGGGAGGCTGAAGCAGGAGGAGCAAACATGAGTTTGAGGCCAGCCTGGGCTACATAGTGAGTTCAAGGCCAGTCTGAAATATATAGCAAGATCCTATCTAAAAAAAAAAAAAAATCTAAATTTTTAAATAATTACATAAAAATGTTAAAAGAAGTAATGAAGTAATTTCTGAAATAAACATTAGCTAACTATCCAGAACTTTGAAATGAACCCACAAAATTGTTACAAACTCTTTGGTAAATAAGTTATACTACTTGTTAAAGTAATGTCTACTCATTAAAAAACACTGGAGTATATGAACTAATTAGAACTTCTCTTCATTGCCACTGGGAATGTAAAATGGTGCAGCAGCTGTTATAAGTTTACTTAAAAGAATTGAAAGCAGGGACTCAATGGATACTTATATATCAATATGCATGGTAGCATTATTTACAATAGCCAATGGTAAAAAGAAAAACTTAAATGCCTATCAGTAAATGAATGGATTTTAAAAATGTGGCATATACACTCAACAGAATATTATTCAGCCTTTAAGAGGAATGAAATTCTAATATACACTACAATGTGGATGAGCCCAGAAAACATTATGCTAAGTGAAAGGAGCCAGACACGGAAGGATAGTATATGATTCTATTTATATGATGTACTACTTAGTACTACTTAGATGTGCTAAGTCATAGAAACAGTACAACAGCAGTTACCAGGGTCCGGAGAATTGGTGGAGAAGGGGAGTTATTGTTTAGTGGGTGTCACGCTCCACTCGGGCAGCACCCAACCTGTTTGTCAGCCGCGGCACTGTTCTCAGAGAAAACCCTGCTTAACACTGGTGCTGTTGTCCTCGACAAACACAGGATGTCGTAAAAAAGCAATAAGTCAGATTGTGGAATCTTCCAAGCACCAGGACATCTGAAAATATCCATACATTTACACCGGACACTTTGAGGACTTTGACCAATGTGGCACCAGACATTTAGAGAATTTTGGTGTTTGCTAAGACCTCCTCACCTGAGGTCCCTTTCCTGATCTCCCCACTTACCCCACCTTGCCCAAGCCCTATAAAAGGCTCTGCTTTTCTTTGTACTCCACAGACAGACTTCCACCCTCCATCTGCCTGCACCCAGACACAATAAATTTCACACCACAATGCCTTTACACAAGCCTGGTGGTCTCTGACTCCTACCATTCCTAACAGTGGGTTCAGTTTCTGTTTGGGATGATGAAAAATTCTGCGAATGTATAATGGTGACGGTTGCACAACTTATGAATGCATTTAATGTATTTCTCTTGAAATATGTATACATTTCAAGGTAGCTAAAATAGTTTATTTGGTGTTATATATATTTTACCATAATGAAAACTTTACCTTTTTTTCAAATAAAATGTATTAGTAATATTTCAGTCTGAATAAACACATAGCTAACTCAATCTTTAAAAAGTAATGTTTACAATTTTATAATGAAAATTTAAAAAAACATTTTCAAAGGTAAAAGGAATGGTTCAATAAATTGACACCTATCCTCCAGCTCAGCAGTTACCAACTCATGGTCAATTTTATGTGTGCTATTCTCTCTCTCTTCCACCCCCTTTTCCCACTACCCAATGTTATTTTTCAAGAAATTCCAAGAATCATATTTAAACTAGAAATATTTAAGTAGGAGCTCCATAAAGACTCTTTTCTGAAAAACACAACCAGAATGTTATTATCACACCTGAAATATTCAACAATAGTTTCTTAATATAATTAAATATCTGCTACTGGGCCAGTGATATGGCTCAGCAGCATAAGCACCTGCCTGGCACTGAGTTCGACTCCCGGTACCCACATAAAAAAATATAAATATATATATCTGCTACTGTTCAGGTATCGCTGATTGTCTCAGATGTTTTTAGCAGTCAGTTTGTTGAAATTAAGTATCTGGACAAGTTTACGTATTATAATTAATTATACATCTTTTAAGTCTCTTTTAATCTACAAACTCTTCCTCCTTCCTCTTTGAAACTTATTAGTTGAAGAAATTGGTTGTCATGCAGTTTCCCACATTTTGCCCTCATGATGTCACTGGATATGTTCATCTGAACTCTGTACTTCCTACAAATTGGTAGATCATAGACTTGGTCAGATTTAGGTTTTTATTTTCTTAAAGTAGGTGGTGTGGGTACTTCCTATGTGAATCATTTAGGGTGCACAGAGTATCTGATTATCTCTCTTCTGGTGTTTGCATTTGTCAGTGAATTCAGTCTGATTTACTCATTGTAAAGTTCCCTATCAGCTTTTCACTTAGTGATTTTAATGGGCATTGATGATTACTGCCTAGATCCATTATTTCATTAAAACTGAAAAATCAAATGTTCTTTTTCTGTCATTTCTTCTTCATTATTAGCTGGCACTATTTTACCAAGAAGAATTTTCTCTTATCAACTATTTTTGTTACCTTGCCTTACATTTAGGACAGAAAAAAGATGATAAATTATTCTTTCCCTTACCTACCACTTTTCAAAATAAATGATAGGTAATTTTAAATCATCAGGAAATGAGGATGGAGTGGTTTGTCTCATAGAATAACAGTGACCAATATATCCTTATAGGAATTTGGATGATTTTCTGTGTTTGAAGAAAAACTGGATTAGGGGTTCTCTACAGCAAGATTTTACAAATCAGCTCTCTATGAGCTCTTACAACTCATAATTGTTTGAATTCTCAATTTGAACAATATAGCGCAGGCTGGCCTTGAACTCAGCAATCCTCCTGACTCAGCATTCCAAGTGCTAGAATGATAAGCATGTACTACCATACCCAGCTTCCTTTGTACATCTTTTAACTGATTTGTTTTCTTATGGTGCTATTATTAAGTTGCAGAAATTCTTTATATTTTCTAGATACTAGTTCTTTATCAAATAAATATTGTCCTCCATGCTGTGTGTTGTCTTTTCACTCACTTGAGTGTCGTATTTGTTTATTCATTTTTTGAGACAAGGTCTCACTATACAGTTCAAACCAGTCTTAACTGACTGCATAGCTCAGGCTGGCCTTGAACTCATGGAAATCCTCCTGCCTCAGTCTTCCAATTGCTGGGATTACAGGTGTGTGCCACCACACCCAGCATCTGAGTGTCCTTGATGCTCAAGTTTTTATTTTGCCTAATTCCAACTCATCTATATTTTGTTATTGTTCTCTGTGCATTAGTATCACATCCAAGGAATCATCATCAAACCCAACATTATAAAAATTTTCTTCTAAGAATTTTATAGCTTTAGATCTTACATTTTGGTCTTGGATCTATTCTGAGTATTAAATTTTGGAGATTATATCCAGCCTTACAATCTTGCATGTGGATATCCAGTTTTCCTAGTATCATTTGTTGAAAAGAAGAAATAGGTTTTTATTTAAGAAAATTAGAAACTATGTTCATATATTTCCATGTAAAGACCTGTGAACTATACAGGAAGATATACACTAAAACTGTTGGTAATGATTACATCTGAGAAGGAAAACAAGATTGCACAGTAGGATGTATGAGAGCTTTGGTTTTTGCTCTGCATAATTTCATATTGTTCCGATTATTAATAAGCCCATATTCATGTATTATTTATTGTAGAAAGATTTTCTTGCTCTTCTGTCTAAGAAAAAGTTGGTCAGATGTCAAAGCCTGGGCTGACTAGGCTGAGTCAATATTTTGGCAGACTAAATATCCAAATTAAATAAAAACTCTGAAGCAGGAGATCTGTAGTATGGAAAGGAATTAGCAGACCTCAAGGGTAATGCTACTTGTCTAGATAATCTGGAAACAGCAAATAAAGACCATAAAGAAGACTTGATTTTAATTCTTAACCTTTGCCCTACTACCTTCCTCCCTGCCACTGTTCATTTATACTTTTCAGCTGCATTTGGGTAGCATATGTTTTGCTGATATATGCAAGAAGTAACTGAAGACACAGAGGTCCCTAGGAACTTTCCTAGAGCAAAAATGCCAGAGTTACAAAGAGGCTCTTAGGCAATGATTGAATGACTGTTTGGAGGAAGGGAAGTGGACCATCTTGGCCAGATCAGAGTGTTTCAAATAATAGAATTGCTTGGGGGGGGGGGGTGTCTCAGAAAACAATATTTTAATTAGTATTATTTTATTGTAAGTTTTAATGAAAGTGCTATCTTAGGAAAGCAGATTTGTAACTACTATAATAAATGGATAAAATGTGTATTGAATACAATGATGAATGAATGTTACATGAATCTGAAGAAGGGATGAAAACAAGTATATTAAGTAAGAGTAGACTAATACCAGTTATTGACCCAAATAGAATGGTTTCGGTGGGAGAAGAAGAAAAGAAAGGGAGATGCCTTGGCCTGCTCCCCAGTGCCACTTAGACAAGACCACTGTACAGTCAAGAAGTATCCATCCAGAAGCCCATGACTTTTACCCTCCAGTAAGCAATCAGAGAAGCCGAGACATCACTGAACTGATACTGCCTCACATTTCCTGGCCCTCTCTCTCTATTACATTTCTGGCCAACACACTTTTATTAATGACTGTCTCTAGCTGCCCTCTTCCTGCAGCGCTGTCTAACCCAACAGCAACTTGGAGTTATAGAAGCCCAAACTGGAAATATATTTCTAGCTCTTTCTTTAAGGGTCAGTGTGAAGAAAAAAAAAAGGGGGGTCAGTGTGGTTCAGAAAATGTTCTGTTGCTTTATACTCCAGAGCATTTTGACAGTACTGTTCCCTATCGGCTTCCTTTATCTACCTGCCTGAAATATCAGTCTGCCTTACTGGTACGTACACATCTGTCGTTTCTTGGTCACCTGATCTTTTGCTATCCTCCCAGATTTTGAGTGTCCTGAATAAGATTAGTCTATGACCCAGCCAACTGGCTGGAATACGTACTGTATTCGTAAAGGTCATGCTATCACTTTGCAGGGCAGGCCACCGCTCCTCATATCTCTGGCCTTACAATAAACTAACATCCACAGCAAATGACCCAGGCCACATGAAACAGGTTGCCTCAACTGCCTGAATTCCAAAATCAAGGTCTCACCCCATCTCCTTGACTTGTACTCCCAAATTAGTGACTCATGCCTGGAATCAGATAAGAGTTTGACCATGGCACTACCTTCTTATGTGGTAGCTTAAAACAACACAGATTTATTATCTTACAGTTCTGGAATTTAGAAATCTGAAATAGGTCTCAGCAGACTAAAATCCAGGTGCTGGAAGCCCTCTGTTCCTTCTGGAGGCTCAAAGGGAGAATCCATTACATTGCCTTTCTGGATTTTGGAGACCACCCGCATCCTTGGCAGGTAGCCTCCTTCTTTATCAAGCCATTCTGACTTTCTCTCTCTCTGTCTCTCTGTCTCTCTCTCTCTGTCTACATATCTCTCTCTCTGTCTCTCTCTCTCTTTCTCTCCCTCCTTCTTTCCCTCCCTGCCTCCCTCCCCCCATCACCTCTCTAACCCCTTATCTCTCTACCTTCCCCCAATGCTGGGGATTGAATCCAGAGTCTCACACATGCTAGGCGAACCCTCTACTACTGAGCTATAGCCCAACCCGAACATCTCCTTCTCTGATTCTCCAGCTTCTGTTTTTCACTTCTAAGGACATTTCTGACTATGTTGTGTCCACACAGATAATCCAAGATAAACTCATCTCACATTCCTTAACTTAATCGCATCTGCAAAGTCCCTTTGGCCACATGAGGTGACACATTCATGGCCTTTGAGGATTAGGACATAGATATTTTGGGGATGGGGGAGCCATGGAATTAGTCTGCCTGAAAGTACCTTAAAAAGATTTGTCTGAGGAAGTCAGACCTTTCTATGGGAGAAAAAAAATCTGTCAGTTCAGGCTCTGAGTTTACCCTAAATTCTTCATACCTGATGCATCTGCCCAGTTCATTCTCCAACCTATAATCCTACCACAGAAGGAGGCAGAGGCAGTAGGATAGATAGTTCAAGTCCTGGCAGGGCAACTTAGTGAGACCCTATCTCAAAATAATAAACAAACAAATAAATGTCTGGAGATGTAGCTCAGTGGTAGAGCACCCCTAGGTTCGACTCCCAGTACTGAAAAAAAAAAAAGAAAAGAAAAGAAAACCTCAGGGCCAGTTCATTCCCCAGAGCTCTCAGTATGCTATGTGATCAGACGAAGTTAACTGATGCTGATTTGATATAAGGGTGTGGTTTTAAAAATCATGAATGGTAGGTTTTGAGGCAAGATGTTGAAAGATAGTAAAGAAATGGAGCAGGGAGAAGAATTTGGTAAAACTAACTTTTGAGAATTTAAAATTGCTAGGCTCTTAAGAAAAATATTTGTAGATAATTTGGCTGTAGTCTATTAAAGTTTTCAGATTATCTGCTTACTTTCTGTGTTGTTGTATATTAAGTCCCGTCTATTAGCCAGAGACACTTGGATGCACAGACCAGAAAGATAATAAATCTCACTCCTAAAGCTGGGATCCTTGCTCCCTGAGGTAGGAAATGGTGGGGAGAGATATAAGCAAAACCATAGAAAAGCATGCTGTATCTCGTGGCACATTAGTTTTACTGGAGAATAAAAGAGGAAAGAATTAAAGCAACAGTAGACAGTAATGTAAACATTGCATGCATTTTTAAATATTTGAAGATTTCTTGTTGGCTTTTATATATTTTGTTTTGTTATTGTTTTTGTTTGTTTGTTTTCCATGTTTTGAAACAGGGTCTCACTATGTTGTGTAGGCTGGTCTCAAACTCCTGGGCATAAGCCATCCTCCTGTCTCAGCTTCCCAAGTACTAGCGACTATACATACACAACACCGCATACAGTGATATGAAGATTTTAAAAAATGAAATAAAATAGAGGCTTTTTGAAAAAGTTTTATTTGTCCTTTAATGCTACAGTCTTACAGCGGATTTGCTTGTGCTTCTTTTTAGGAAGGTGTTCTCTGCTAGAACAAGTTGAGAGGACTCCCTTAAGAAGGGCAAATAGAATCCGACCAAAGAACAATTTAGAACAACTGATAAAATTTGCAATAGCAGCTGGGCATAGTGGCACATGCCTGTAATCCCAGCACTTGGGAGGCTGAGACCAGAGGGTTACTGCAAGTTCAAGGCCAGCCTGGGCTACAAAGTGAGTTCTAGGCCAGTCTGAACTGCATAGTGAAACCCTGTCTCAAAAAGACCAAAACATTTTTTTTAATTAAAGAATTTGCAATAACACATGGTCACCATGAACACAAGGCCATTCTCCTGAAATGATTGACTTACCATTTAAGATTATATGAGACCGAGCAAAAATATGCCAGATAAAACGAGCCCTTTTCTGATGTGTGGCTTTGCAAATTGGAATGTTCTCATCTCAAGAGGGAATAAGACCCTCTAAATTAAACCCTTCAGCTATAGTTATTGACCATAAGTATTCATTTGACCATGCCTTCTACTTCAAATCAAATATGATTTTACATTTAAAATTTGCATCTTTTGCTTATGCTATCCTTTGTTTCAAATGAAGAAAGACAATTTTAACAACACCCTAATTTAACTCATAGATGAATTTGGATGCTTCCTCTTACAGACTCTTATTTTGTAGAAGGTGTCTCCTTGAAGATTTGCTTCAGAAAACCATACTTCCCTTCAAATTATTATATACTCATCATTACTTTAAGCCAAGTTACCTGGCTTGGGGGAAATCCCACAGGAAACTAACCTAATTATCAAAGTCCATAGATCAGAAATTCTTAGAAAGATGAGATGTGTAAGGAAAAGTGTGATACTATCCACATAATGGAATAACTAATTAAAATTATTAGTGGAAAAAGGTGCCAAGGGAAGCATGATTAGTGCTATGTAATAATGTTATTCCTCCACAGAGCCATGTTGATCTAAAACTAGATTCAAAATGAAGTATTACTCAGCATGGTGCACTTATACAATATGGAAACTGTAGAGCTCCCTAATTAATATAACAGCCTCATATATTGTGGCAGAAATCTGATGTCAAACCAGATGGAAGACTCTTTGCACTTGAGGAGTTGGAAGGCAACTT
This sequence comes from Erethizon dorsatum, assembly GCA_028451465.1. Classification (NCBI taxonomy): domain Eukaryota; kingdom Metazoa; phylum Chordata; class Mammalia; order Rodentia; family Erethizontidae; genus Erethizon; species Erethizon dorsatum. The sequence goes on along the minus strand of CM051826.1, from coordinate 118,840,920 downwards.
TTATTATGTTAGCGGGCTGGTGGGAACTAGATTTCAAATCACCAGCCCAGAGTCAGCTTAGAGTTCAGCTTAAATACAGTTTTGCAAGCCAGAAATACAAGGCTGATTTCAGGTTATTATATGATTGGTTACATCAGCTAAGGCATATGTTGTCAGGCAGATTTGTTCTGGGCAGGCTTTGCTAGGGAGGGGGCTGTCCGAGTAGTTGGGTGAAATCGGGCAAGCATGTCTTTGACTGGGTTGTTCTGTCCTAGGTGGAAAGTTCCTGGAATAGGCAAGCAAAACAGCATATGTTTATAGGCTAGAAAGGACGAGCAATGCAACTAGACACAATCAGATAAGGCTGAGTCAAACTGTCTCTGAGTTATAGCTGGCGTGGTGATCAAGGCTAGCTGAGTCTAACTATGTGACAGGTCGCATGAGCTTAGGCAGAGGCTACTAATTGATTTTTAATTTCTGCTATGAAATTTCTATAAGTTTGCTATTCTATAACTTTGCTCTTACATTCCCCTCTGTTTTTATTATGGGGAAGATTCTTCTTTCTCAGTTTCCTCAGTGCTGAGGAGCCAATAAGGGGAAGTAACTTTTAAAAGGAGTTGATGGTGTATAGCTTCAAAGAGTTCAGTCAGGAAGCGAGTCAGAATGCAAATCACACAAGGGCCTAGAAGAAGGACTGTTAGGAGGGCCATTAAGGTCCCAAGTAAAGCTTCTGTCCATGAAGGGAGAAAGTCTAGGGATCCTCACCAAGAAGAGTCATCCATTATATTTATGCAACAGAGGACAAAAGCAGCCTTCTGGTGGGGTTTTTAGTCTTTTGGAGTTACAACCCAGAGAATGTTAACTAACACTGAAATTGACAGGAGAAAATGAACTGGAACCTAACAGAACAACAATACATTGAGACTAATAGTTAAGCCATTATATGGTAGCTTAATAGGAGTTAAACTAAGTGGCCCACAGGGATGAACTCAGGAGGAGAATAACAGCTATTCTAAAACTTGGAGAGGCAGTTGAGGGTACTCAGTCCAACAGTTACACCAACATAGAAAAGAACAAAGGCAATTTTGTGGGGAACTTTTCAGTCCTCTGGGGATGCAATCCAGAGTCTTGTAGCAAGCACCAAGATTAACAAGAGAAAAAAGACTAAGAACCAAACTGGGTAACAGAACATGAGTCAATCAGGGCAGGAGTTCCCATGTATAATGTCCATTCAATCTTCAGCTGTGCATTGAATGGACAGCTTAATTTCAGTAAAATCTATCTGAAGTTTTTTTTTTTTTAATATGCGGGTACTGGGAGTCAAACTCAGGACCTCGTGTTTGCCAGGCAGGCACTTATGCCGCTGAGCTATATCACCAGCCCTGAAGATCTTTAAAAGGAGAAAGTCCCATGTATTGGATTCCAGGCGGTGGTTGAGGGCCTGTTGAGGCCTCAGTCTTTGCACAGATTTGGCACCTTTTGCTAACAGCTGCACAAATTGATGGCAATTTTGGAATATAATAGGGACCCAGAAGCTAGGCCATAGCAGTCTTTCCTCCATAGGTGATGTCATGGTGATGCTTAACTCAGGTGTAAGCTAGCTCCTAGGAATGATCATTCAATCATCAGCAGGGCCCAGACACTGTTTGGGTCTGTACGAGCTCTTTTTTGTTGTGTCCATTTTTTTTTCCTCATTGTAATGGAGGGAACATTGGTAAAAGCTAAGAACCATTTTTGGTGAGATCTCATATAAAGCTTCTAAGTTTTGGACCAAATCATTGTCTTTCCAAGCTGAGACTTCAGCGACCATCTTGGCAGCCTCATCTGCTTTATGATTGCCAAGAGTAACAGTGTCTTTTACTTTCTGATGTCCTTTGCAATGGATAATGGCAACCTTTTTAGGTTCCCAAATTGCAGTCAGAAGTTGAGAAATTTCATCCTTCTTTTTGATTTGATGTTCCCTCAGCTGTCAGGAATCCACGCTCCTTGTATAACATCTGGTGGATGTGGACCATAGCGAAGGCATACCAGAAATTTGTGTAAATATTGACCTTCTTGTCCTTTGCCCAATTGAGGGCCTGTATGAGTGTCCAGAGCTCAGCTCATTGAGCTGACCAATTTGGGGGAAAAGCTAGGAGCACCTCTTCAGTGGTAACAACAGCATAGCCAGCCCTATGTTGTCTGTTTTTAACAGAGATACTTCCATCCGTGAACAGGGTATACTTAGCATCTGTTAATGGTTCCATTTAGGGGGTCAGGCCAGCTAGCAAAGAGCCCATCTGTCAATGTAAGGCAATCGTGGTTGGGCTGTCCAAGCTCTGTGGGCAAATAGGTGGCTGGATTCAGAGACTTAACTGGCTGGAAGGTGAGTCATAGATTTCTGACAAGCAGTCCTTGGTATTGAGTAATGCAGCTGTTCGAGAGCCAATGATGTCCCCAACTGTTGAGGAGCTCAAGAACAGTATGTGGCACCTCAACAGTAAGGTTTTGTCCCAAAGTCAATTTGTTAATCAGGAGGGCAGTTGCTGCAAGTCCTCACAAACAGGGAGGCCATCCTTTAGATACTAAGTCTAGAGTTTTAGACAGGTAAGCGACTGGCCTTTCCCAGGGTCCTATTGTTTGAGTTAGGACTCCTGAGGCAACATGTTGTCTTTCATCCACAAACAGGTTGAAGGGGTGAGTCACATCTGGGATTCCTAAAGCTGGAGCTGAAGCCAGAGCTCTTTTAATTTGTTTGAATATCTCGGTTTCTTTCAAAGTCCAATTTATTAGACCTATCTCAGTAGTGGGCTTTTTTTTTTTAACATGTCATAAAGCAGCCTGGCCTTTTCAGCATACCCAGGTATCCAAATTTGGCAGAAGCCAGTTGTCCCTAAAAACTCTCTGAGTTCCCTTTTTCAGTCAGGATGTGGGATAGAGCAGATGACTTCCTTTCTTTTTAGGCCTGGGTGTTGTAGCCCCTTTTTTAAGTCAAACCCTAAATACCTGACTTTTTGTTTACAAATTTGAGCCTTTTTCCAGGAGACTTTGTACCCAGTATCTTACAAGTGGTGGAGGAGGGCTTGAGTTTCCTTCCAACAGTCCTTTTTTTTTTTGAAGGGCTTCCAATTAGGATATCATCAATGTACTACAGGAGGTACAGTTGAACTTTCCATTGGGGAACCTGGCCAGATTAGCAGCCAGGGCTTCCCCAAACAGTGTGGGAGGATTCTTAAAACCTTAAGGAAGGTGGGTCCATGTAAGTTGCCCCTTTAACCCTGTGTTAGGGTCCTCCCATTTGAAGGCAAACAGGAGTTGGCTGGCAGGGGTCACTTGCAGGCAAAAGAAAGCATCTTTTAAGTCCAAACAGGCAAACCAGGCAACAACAGAAGGAAGCAAGACCAGGATAGTGTATGGGTTCAGAACTATTGGGTGTAAGGTCATGGTGGCCACATTGAGGGCACAGAGATCTTTTACCAGCTTTACAGGCAGAAGAGGTATATTTTAGCAATTTGACAGTCTATCATCATAGTGACCAGCTATGTATCACAGTGACCAGTTGTTTTTAACAGACAAAAGCAACCAGATCTGGACCAGGAACTATTACCTGGGCAACTAACAAACTGAAGTATACTGGCTGGAGGGGCATTTTTTTATACCCTTATGTCCTGGGTCCTTGTTGACCTTGGAGGTCTGGGCCAAAATATTGCTTGTTCTCTTAGCCCAGTCACCTGTTTAGTTTTAGCCTCTAAACTTTAGTAGTTGAACACCCAGAAGAGAGGATCAGTGGCATTAATATTGTAGTCAGTTTAATTATTATAATTTTATCTAAACATCAAGCACTTTGAAATATAAAGTATAACAAAGGACTATTATTTTATCAATTATGGTTGTCCTAGTAGTTGAATCCCTATAGAATATTAACAGATAGCAGTTATATAGTTCTACAAAGAAAACTTGAGATCAAAAGCCATACATAATATTTCAGCATGACAATCATGATAACATTTTATTATTATTATTATTATTATTATTATTATTATTATTTGGTACGAGGAATCGAACTCAGGACCTTGAGCTTGCCAGGCAGGCACTTATGCCACTGAGCTATATCCCTGGCCCTAACATTATTTTTCGTAACACATTTAAATGCCTATCTTAGTATTGAATAGAGTAACATATGGTAACATTACAGAATAGAGTAGTATACATCACATAATTTTTTAAGGGCTATTATTTGACTGGCAATTTCATATTGATTTGACCATTTTTTTATGGCAGTTTTAGAAGGAACAACCTGAGCTCCACCAAATTAACAAGTAACTATACATATATTTTTCCTTTAATAAACTACTTTCACAAGCTTTTCTCGACATATGTAAACTTTCTAATCTTGTCATTAGCTCTCTTTTATCTCTTTAGCAGGACAAGACTTTTATCATACGAAATCCTCTCATATCAAAAGTATATCTCTTACATTTATAGCCTTAATATTTTTCTTTTCTACTACTTACTATAACCTTTTATAACAAACTTGACTGTAGCCACTTAACTTTTAAAGTGTCCCCTTTTTTTCTTTCTCAGATAGTAAACTTGGCCAACTGCCAACAGACCTCTGCGTAACCTTGAATCAGTGTTTTTAATCTAAAACAACAGAGAAGAGAAAAGAGCAAGTTAACCCTGAAAATTTAAAACTTCGTGATGTACAAGAAATGTTTTATGTAAATCAATTCAAACTGAAAACGAAAAGTATATTTATCAATTAATTAAAATGTATAATTTGATTTTTCCTGTAAAACTTTCCTGAAGCTCGGAGGAGAGCTTGGGCTCTGTCTTGTTCCCTTGCTCACTTTGAAATGAAAAGAAACTCCTATTTTTTCCTCTAATCTCAGCATATACAGCTGGACCTAAGTTTCTTGGCCTTGTGTCTCCATTATAGCCTGGCCATCAGGCCAGCTGGCTCCTCAGGTGTTCTGTCTCTCTTTTTTATCAGCCTACCAGAGTCACCCCACCTGTATATCCTGGTGCACTAAAGTTAAGCAGCTTTTTATATCTTTGTTCATTACAGTTCAGGTCGTTTTTAATCAAGAGTAAATGGGCCTCCCACGTGGGCATGGAGTAGCAACTGCAGATGAGATGAGCGGAGGCAACGACTGGTCAGATTAGGTTCTGGTGAGCTAGATGGGGTGAGAGGTGGTGAATGCCATCTGACCAGGATAGGCATGTAGGGGCAGCTGTATAGCAGAAGGTTCTGGTGGCTGGAACTGGTCTAATTGACTGGGAGTAGAGCCAGGAGGCAGGGAGACTAGCCAATAAGGGAAGATACATTTGTCAAGGAGAAATCCTCAGGAAGAATGGGCTTTGTTCAGGCAGTTTTGTTTAAGAACAGAGCCAGTTTGGTTTTATTTTAACTTTGTAATCACCAGAAAAAGCCTTTTTAGAATTCTTTAAGATATATTCCAGAATTATAAGTTTTGACTGATTAGATTCCATCTTATCTCTCTGCAGTGTGTGTGGTGTGCCCTTAAACAATGGCTCAACACGGAAACGCAGGTTAGGGCTCAGTCTAGCTCCATAACCCTAAGCTCCCAGAGGGGAGGTGCTTTCACTGTGGCGCACAGATGGAACGACCTATTGCTTACGTCATCTGTTACAAATATTCACACAATCATTTAACAGGCACTCAGAGGTGAATACATTTAGCCCCCAACCTCCAGAAGCAAAGTCTGAATCTGAAACTGAAACAGAACTGACACTGACTAACACATGCTGCTAGCTAATACATGCTGCTAGCATAGGCTTTAAGGGTTGATCACATCCTTGCTTGTCTCCACCGAGGGGACAGATCTGACAAGCCAAAACTGGAACAGAAACTGACAGGCTGAGGGAGGTCCCGGGGGAATCCCTACCTCACCCGAAGGGCCTGACCTGTTGCACTCCGTCTCCTCCTGTGGGTCTGATGAGGTCTCTGCTGCCATGCAATGGCTCTCACCTCCCCCACCACCTGCCAAGAAGATTCCAAGAAAAGGATCGGAGGGCATGCCGTCTTGTCCGCAAGTCAGAAAATGAGTCCCTGCCGCAATCAGCAGGACTTTACCAGTGACCTAAGCAGCACAGTGTCTTCCTGGCCAACGATGCACCAAGAAACGTTGCAGAAAGCTGATATCAAACCAAATGGAAGACTCTTTGCACTTGAGGAGTTGCAAGGCAACTTTTATTATGTTAGTGGGGTGGTGGGAACTAGATCTCAAGTCACTGGCCCAGAGTCAGCTTAGAGTTCAGCTTAAATACATTTTTGCAAGCCAGAAATACAAAGTTGATTTCAGGTTACTATATGTTTGGTTATATAGGCTAAAGCATATGTTGTCAGGCAGATTTGTTCTGGGCAGGCTTTGCTAGGGAGGGGGCTGTCCGAGTAGTTGGGTGAAATCAGGCAAGCATGTCTTTGACTGGGTTGTTCTGTCCTAGGTGGAAAGTTCCTGGAATAGGCAAGCAAAACAGCATATGTTTATAGGCTAGAAAGTACGAGCAAAGTGCAGCTAGACACAGTCAGATAAGGCTGAGTCAAACCGTCTCTGAGTTATAGCTGGCGTGGTGGTCAAGGCTGGCTGAGTCTAACTACGTGACAGGCAGCATGAGCTTAGGCAGAGGCTATTAATTGATTTCTAATTTCTGCTATGTAATTTTTGTAAATTTGCTATTCTGTAATTTTGCTCTTGCAATATTACATAGCCCTAGAACCAGGAATATGACCCTTAAAGGAATATGAGCCCTGGGACTAATAGCAGAAAAATTTGATATTAAAATCTTTCCCAAATATTTTGTCAGTGCTATGAAATTTTTTATCTCTTAATTAGAAGTTGAATATCTAGGTCCAATAAATATAGATGGACTTAATTTCTTGAAGGAAAATGAGAACCTATAGTAGCTATTGACTTTTAAAAAAACCTGAAAATTTCAAACACCTTCCTATATGCAAGAAGCCCCAGAAACCAAGTACAGAGGTGCATACCTGTAATCCCAGCACTTGAGAGGCTGAGGCAAGAGGATCACCACAAATTCAAGGCCATCTAGGCTACCCAGTGAATTCAAGGCCAGCCTGGCCTACATAGTGAGACCCTGTCTCAAAAACAGAACAAACAAACATAAAAAAAAAGATGAAAGAAGAAGCCCCAGGTAATATGCAGAATGGTAAATATATGCACACCCAAAAATACACACACGATTCTTTCAAACAGGGATAGCCTAGCCACATATAAAGAGTTTGAATAAAATCTGAAGAATGTTTGGTATGAATACTGCCTGAAGTTTACCAAGTACATAACCAAGAACTGAAATTGAACGTATGGTCATGCTTCTTTTTGGTGTAATTAATGCAAGCACCACAGAGGGAATAATACTATAAATTGTATCAATTATTTTGAATTATTAAAACATTTCAAATATACTAGTTTTTAAATTTTTTAAATAATTCATGCTCACTGTAATGTATCAAATAATACAGAGATATGTAAACAAAAAGTAGTTTTTCATTCTCCAACCACATTTCTCAAAAATTTATTGAGTGCCTATTAACAAGCCAAGCATTTTCTACACTATGTGGATATAGCAATAAATAATACAAAATCCTTGTCCTCATAGACTAAACAGTGTAGTGCAAGAACACAACAAGTAAGCAGTAAAATGATTCCAGGAAGCAGTAGGAGATATGAAGAAAGAGAAAGCTAGATAAAGGATCTAGGGAGTCCTGTCCTTAAGAGGTGACATTTGACAAACACCTGAATAAAGTGAAAGTGCGAGCCCAGGGGCTATCAGGGGAAAGGTGTTCCAAGTGGAAAGGACAAAAAATACAGCTCTTTGAGCTGCAGTGTGGTTGGCACATTTGAGGAACTGCAAGGAACACAGTGTTCAGAGAGCAGAGTATGCAAGAATTTGGCTTCAAATCCCTTTTGTGTTTATCCTGTGTAGCTTTGGTGCCAATGATGTATGGTTAAATTGATTTGTGCCATTTATTTTCATTTTTTAGGGATTTTTAAAAATTAACTTTTGTAAATGTTTTGCACAGTTCCAAATTCAAACCTACAAAGCAAACTATATTCAAAAACTCTAGTTTCTATTCTTGTTTCCTCTAACCTAGTCCTTCCCTGCTAGGTTACTTAATACTTATGGACTTCCTATTTTTAAATGTAGGAAATACATATGTATAGTTTGGTAGCATACTATAATAATACGGAAAATCTGATGAATGTGTGTGTCACTCTTGCACAGGGACCATGCAACACTAAAATTTTGGTGCATGTGTTGCTGAAGCAAACAGTGAAAGGTTAAGATTTTAGTTTGGTAAGAATTCAGAAGCTGGGGGCCGGTGAGATGGCTCAGCGGCGTAAGCGCCCGCCTGGCAAGCACGAGGGCCCGAGTTCGACTCCCAGAACCCACATACGAAAAAAGGGCCGGTGATATCTCTCAGGGGCACGAGTGCTTGCTGGCACGCAAGGTCCTGAGGTCGACCCCTGGTACCAAAAAAAAAAAAAAAAAAAATTCAGAAGCCAGACATGGCTTAGAGAGCAATCACTGCAGTAGGTGCTTCTGTGGATAGCCTTAGGTAGTCAGGAGACAAAATAAAACGTGAGAGTCCTTCAAAAAGAGTAAGTTGTCTGGCAGTAGATCGAAGGCACTGAAAAAAAAAGAACTAAAGGGGACAACTGCAGCCAAATATTGCGTACCCCACAACTCAGCCTTGGGACTATCTCTGCTTTGAGTTGTGTCTCATTCCCACCAATATTCTGTTTTACCATGGACTGAACCAATAAAGGATTTTAATGGTTTTCTTTTTCACATGAATTCTTTAGGTAAATGAGAGTTCAAATATAAAATCTTTCATAGATACATATGAAGCAAGTTCCAGGTATTTTGAACAAATTCATCACCACAAATTTAAAAATATAGTACTCCTTTGGTTCTCTATGTTTATATTTTTAATACCAGAAAGAAAAAGAAATTCCAAAGTTTATTCTAATTTGTCCCCAAAGACTCAAATCTTAATTAGAAAAGAAGCATAAAATTATTGCTAATTACCTTCTACATGCTTTTTATTTATTATTGAACAAATATTTATTGAGAGACTACATTTAACATTCTCTATTAGGTGCTATGGAAGACATAAATATTAATTAGATATAATGCCTGCCCTTGAGAATCTTACCATCTGTGCTCATTAATATTTCAGGACTTTTCAGATACAAATCCATCCTTGTTGCGTTGCTTTGTTATTCTGGAGCTGGACAATGGAGGTATTTCTGCTTTGACACCTAGCAGAAAGTTAAACTTTGCCAATTGAGGGTGATGAGGAGACACTGTGAGGATTGCAAGAGGCAAAGGCTTTCTTGTCTTCTGCATACTGTTTTTGTAGGGGGTGGAGGGAGCAGTGGATTGGTTTGTAGGAAAGGCCTGGGAGTGTTTGCTTCACAGCCCTCAGGATTCAGTTATGGCCCAAGCCTCCGGCAAGTTTCTTCACCACAGGTGGGATGCACTTCCCGGTGGCAGCCACACCCTCTCCTATAAATGTCTAAATTTCTTCTTCACTGCTCACTCTCCCTCAACCACAGGCAATAGTGTGCCTACAACACTACTACTGTACCTCTTAGAGATCACGCCACACCTCTAATTTTTTGACACTTCCTACTGGTCAGCAATTTGGGGGAGGGTGGGTTTTACTCTGCATTTTATTTATTCATATATTCACATATACACATATATCTATATAAATGACAATTTTATTAGCGTACTTCTTTGTGAGTTCAAAAATCACCATTTTGGTCCATTCAGCATAATTTTCTCTTCCTCCTGTGGGCTGAAAATATCTGAACAATGGAACAGATATTTCTAATCTTCTGATGTTACTGCTATATTAGAAGAAAAACCTTTTCTTAAAGGTGTGCGGCAGTGTTAATTTCTGTCTGAAAACACTAAGATTGAAAGAACTATCAATCTAATAATTTTGCTTACTCAAGAAATAAGTGAATTATCCTTCTAGAGTTTTTAAGTCCTACTTTATTCTTCGCATCTGCTTGCTTTATTGAGATGTGACTGGCAAGTATAAACTATTTTTTTATCACGTGCAATATGACATTTTGACATCCCTACACATTGTAAAATCATTACCACAATTAAGCTAATTTGCAAGTACATAACCTCATAGAATTACTGAGGTTTTTTTTTATTAGTGATCTGAACTCTTATCTATGGTCTTAGCAAATTTCAAGCATGTAATACATTATTATTAATTACAGTCTCCATGCTGTATAATTGGTCTTCAGATATAATTCATCCAAAAACTGAAAACCTTTACAATTCAGCCAGTGTCCCCTCATTTCCTTCACCTGCCAACCCCCAGTGACCCCCCCCCTCCTACTCCCTATTTTCTATGAGTTTGATTCATTTGGATTCCCATATAGGTGAGATCATGTGGTACTGCCTCTCTGTACTTTAGCATAACATCCCCTAGTTCATCCATGGTGTTACTAATGGTGGAATTCCTACATTTTTAAGGCTGAGAAATATTTTATTGTATATAGGCACAAAATATTTCCCTTATCCCTTCATCCTTCAATGGACACTTAGATAGCTTTCATACCTTGACTATCAACAACCTACAAGTGAATGGTTAACCAGTAATATTCATAATTGTCAAAACTTGGAAGTACCCAAGGTGTCCTTCAGTAGGCAAATGGATATATGAAATCTGATAACCTGTAGATGAAATATTACTCATTGATATAAGAAATGATCTATTGAGTCATGAAAAGACATGGGGAAAAATAGATGGACATTGCTAAGCAAAGGAGGCAAACCTGAAATGGCTATATACTATAGGATTCCAACAATATGACATTCTGGAAAAGGAAAAACTATGGAGCCACTAAAAGGATCAGTAGTTCCCAGGAGTTAAGAAATGAAGAGGGATGAACAGACACTTAATAGACGATTTTTAAGGTAGTGAAACTATTCTGTATAACATTTTAATGGCGGACACATATCTTTTTACATTTGTCCAAAGTAGTAGAGTGTACAACACTAAGCGTGAACCCTAAAAATAAAGTATATTTTTTTAAAATTTAACCTAGGTTTAGTTTCTTTAACTGCAGAATAATAACCATAATGTTAATCCAGTAAGGCTGTTGGGAGTATCAAATGAAATGAATATCTATTGGAACTCCGGTACATAATTGCTCTATAAATATCAGGTCCTCTTTGGAAAGTTCTCTCAATGACCCACTGGGCAAATGCCATGGACCTTTCTGCAATTATTTCCTACTCCCTTTTTTCAAGCTTTATGTTGTGAAATATTCCACGTTTGATATTCTGAATATTGTCTTCAACTTCCTCTGTGACAAAATCAAAGGACTGTTTCTTAGAAAATGCCTTGTAAATCTTTTTTCCAAACATAAATTTTTGGATAACATTACATTAAAATGAAGTCAATTAAAATTGTATTTTATGAAATACGTTTTCTATAATTCTAATTCCTCTTTGATATAATAATCCACTCAAAAAATACTAAGTGCCTTTTACAAATGAGGGAGTTCTTGCCCTCCTAGAGCTATGGGTTATTGGAGAAGGCAGGCATTTCAATACAAGACATACTAGATATATAATATAAGTAAAATGTTTTTAAAGTTATAATCTATAGAATACTCTGTACAGAAGCAGTCTTTGCAAGGAGCTGTGCTGCTCTCAGAAGTCCATGGCTTGGGCCTTCTTCTTGGCAGGTGGACTGGCGGGTGCCTTCAGCACCCATGGAGGGGCCCCTGCTCTGCTTGGGTTGGAGGCCACTCGGAAAGGCCTGGGGACTGAACAGGGTGCCCCAGTCTGTCTCCATGAACACTGTAGTCATGTTTCTGTGCAGCCCACAGGCAACTTTCATGGAGCTGGATGGGTGTTTTGTTCAGCTGGTCGGCAGGATTAGGAGGGCAAGCAGCAGCAGCTCTCTTTAGTTTTCTAAAGACAGGGGTTTTGGTAAGAAGAGGGTATGGAACTTCACAAGGTCCTTCTCCATGCTCAGTGGTTTCTCCAAAGGGCTGAGAGTCTACTGCTCCCTAGAGCTGAGAACTGTCTGACTGTGGACCTCAGGACTCCTTGCACTGCCATGTTCAGCACTGCTCCATCTTCTTCCTCTTTCCCAGACTGCTGTCTTCTGACTGGACAAACTGTAGAGATCAGGGCTTCCAGCCTGGGCCTTCCTGCTCTGAGGCCTCCAACACCTGAACCTGGTGGCCCGGCCATCCTCTCCCTCCCTTGGCAAATTTTTATATTGTTTTTCCTGTTCAAATTATAAGTATGGTTTCTGTCTCCTGGTTGGTCCCTACCATATATATTATTGAATAAAGAAGAAAAGAGAAATGTAAATCAATATAAATAGCACCAAACAATAACATTGTTATTGCCCTTGACTCTGTGGATGAGGAATTTGGGTAAAGATCATGGGGGGATGGCTGGGTTCTGTTCCCTTGGCATTGACTAGACCTGGAGAATCCAAGATAGCCTCACTCTTACACCTTGGATGCCTCAGTTCTCTTTCATGCAGCCTTTTTTCTTTTTCTGTTGACGTGGTCCCTGATCATTTAGAAATTGAATCCATGCATTTTGATATGGTGACTGACTTCCACAAAGAAGAGAATGAAAGCTAAAAGCCTTGAGGCCTAGGCCTGAAATAACAGTGTCACTTTAATGAATTCTCATGCTCAAAGCAAGTCACATAGCCAGCCTAAATTTTTGAAAAGAAATAGATTTTACTTATTAATGGAGTGGAAGAGAGTCACATTGCAGAAAAACAAACAAACAAACAAAAAGCTTATATAACAGATAGGACAGGTTGTTGGAACTATGTTATAGTTTAGCCAAAAATTGTCCCCCAAAGTCTCATATTCAGAGGTGGGGCCTGGTCAGAGGATTGGGTCACTGGGGGTTTGACCAGGAAGGGTGTGTTTTTGTGTTCTGATCCTCCCTTCTCTCTCTGCTTCCTCACTTTTATGCCATGAGCATCCTCTACCATGCTGTTCTGCCATACTATTTCTGCCTTGGAGCCAGTCAACATAGACTGAACCCACTGAAACTAGAAGCCAAAATAAACCTCTCCTCCTTTAAATTGCTAGGTATTTTGTCCCAGTAATAAAAAAGTGACTAATACAAACTATATTTGGAAATAATCTATCATACTTGTCTTTTTTACCCTGTTCCTTGCTTTCCCATGGTTATCCCATCTGATACCCAGGCTTATCAGATACTGCCAAATTATGCCTTATAACTATCCTCATAATCCATGAAAAAACACAGAGTGAATTAAGTTCTTCTCAGATAGGCCCTATTCATCTTTTTTGTTTTTGTTTTTTGAGACAGGATCTCACTAGGTGGTTCAGTCTGGCCTTGAACTCACTGTGTAGTCCATGCTGTCCTCTAATTCACAGTAATCATCCTGCCTCAGCCTCCTGAGTTCTGGGATTACAGGCGTGTGCCACCACACCTGGCTGGCCCTGTTCATTTTGATGGTCTCACCTTAGTCCTCTCAGGAGGTACCTTTTTCCTTCAAACTTCCTCAGTGCAAATATTCACTGTCAACATGAGGCTGTGTCACTATAAGACCCATTCTCTTCCTTCTACAATGGAAATTGTGTGGTGCAAAACCAAGCAAAGTCCAAATTGCTCTATCTGAAGTAACAGTTACCATCAGGCTCCTGGGTTCTTCTTCCAACCCAGAAAGAATTACAAGGCAGAGAGTCAAGAGAGAAATGAGCAAAAGCATTTACTATACTGCTAAAGCAATACCAAGAGAGGACCTTTGTCTAGGGGTTTTTATACACTAAATGATTACATCTCACACCACTCTGGGCCAAGTTGAGGCCAGCCTATGAGGTTACAAGCAGGAAAGTCTCACTTAGAAGTGGGCCTGTAGGAACTCAGAGTATGTAGCAAGCATACTTTTGTAAGCACCATTAATGACAACTTTTCTAAAACTCTGAAAGAGGACACCACCTCCTGGGGTGAAGCTGGACAACTATGGGTTAACTGTACAGCTAAGCTGCTTTGGGAAACTGATGTAGCTGGGCTTGCTACAGAGATTGATGGTTTTGATCCTGGTCATGTGTGGGTTCAGCTGTGAAGTAAACGTCAGTGGAGCATAGTGGATTTGGAAAGGCTTGTCTGAAGTTCCTGCCTCCTGGATCACTGTTCATTTCCTTTTAACCATTGCTTTTGCTTCTGTAGCTTTGCTTTGTGATGATTTCCAATGAAAAACTGCCCCGTAGGATAGAAACAATATAAAAGTGGAAACAGGGCGCTGTTCTGGGTTCTCGGGTGGACATTAGTCACTCGAGGGATGCCGGCAATAAACTGCTCTTTGGCCTGTTACTCTGTGTCTTGTTGGTTCTGCTGGAGATCCCACGCAGTCTCCTGCTTCAATTGGCACAAGTAGAACAAAGGCACTCTTCAGAGGCATATGAAAGGAGTCTTGCTGGTACTGGTTATCCGTCACCTTGTCTTTATCACAGGAGGGTCCCACTAGTTTAACATGAGACCCTTATTCATTAGGCCACCAGGGCCCTGGCCCTGGCCATTGTGGCTGAATCCTGGGGCCTGGCTTGTTGTTAGCCTTCAGCCCCAGGCTTCAGCTTATCTTGTCCTTCACTGGGTCATCCTGACTCCCTCTGGGCTTGGCTTTTTCCTGGCTGGAGGTCCTGCCTGATGAACACTCCCATCACGGGCCAGCATCACTCTGGAAAGTCTTCTCACCTTCCCACAGGGTCCTGCTTGTCCTCAACATTTTCTAATATGCCCAATGTTTTCCTGGAACTGATTGTTTAAATCACTATTGTGTTCGATTCCCAGTACAAAAAAAAAAAAAAAAAAAATCACTATCGTGTGCCTCTTTGTAGGGAAAGGATACCTAAGTCTTAAAAAAATGAAACCTAACCCAGCTGCACATGTGCAGAGGGCTCTCGGTTTGTCTCCCCCAAGTTGTCCTCTGCTTCCCTGTTTCAGGCACCCTGAAGGGAGGCATGGCCATGGTCAGGGTCCTCAACACAACAGATCAGCTGGACTTCAGAACTGTCCCTGCCATGAGCATCAAGTCCATGTAATCTGGCTTCTCTCCTGTCTTCTCAATAATTATTGTTCTTGATTTTGTGCTGAAGAGATAGGAACATCACTTAGAGTAACTGTGCACATAAATCTACTTACAATAACTTTTCCCCCAGAGGATCTATTGTTGAAATTATAGGGCCCTATCATTTATCCTACTGTGTTATTTTGAAACATTTGCATCTAAAGTCGATCAGTGAATTCTTATTCTTTTTTTTTTTTTTTCCTTCTTTCAGTACTGGAGATTGAACTCGGGCACTCTGTGAGGAGCAGCTGAAGCTGGGGCGAGACAAGGGTGCCAGAAAACAAAGAGCCTGGACAAGCTGCTCCAGCCCAGAGAACACCTAGCCCCAAGGCAATCCAAGCAATGGGTTGTGAGGCAAAGGGGTGTCACATGACACCAACTTGCTAAATGTATAAATAAGCGCACTGCTTTTCCTCCCATCAGAAGAGAGGGTTCCACCTGACCTCAGCTTTCTGTCTCTTATCTCTATTTTTCCATCTTCTCGCTGTCCTTCCCCACCCTGAGAACTTTGAGAGCTGTGAGGGACATGGCAGAGTCGGGCACTTTTACCATTGACCTACATCGCAGGCCTTTAAAAATTTTTTTTCTTTTTTTGAGAGAGTCTTAAGTTGCTACAGCTGGCCTCAAACTTGAGATCTTCATGCTTCAGCCTCCTGATTAGGTAAGAGGCATGTGCCACCACAACTGGCTAAAGTCTTACTCATTTTTCAAGTTTTAGTTCTAAGGGCTTCTTCCCAGGGTTGGTGCTAGGATATATTGTTCTTTTATGCTAAGTAGTAAAACGATGATCTTCTGGGTTGATGATGTTTCATGCTAAGGCTCTAGGCAGAGTTCAGTGCCCAGCCATCTCTGTAGCTGGATATCCTGCATGTCTAGTTTTTGCATGTTGGTTTTTTGTTTTTGTGGTGTTGGGAATCAAATTCAGGGCATCATGCATGCTACACAAGCGCTCACCTCTGAGCTACATCCCAGCCCCTGGATAGTTAATCTTTTGTGTTGACTTGTATCACTTCCAAGTAGTTTGTTAGAACTACTAATTAATGTTTATTAAATTTATGTTAATTCAAGGATCTATAACAAGATCAGGAAGAGCCATTTTTTTTTCTGAGACATTTCTGGGTTCATCTGAAGAGAATGGTTTGTCCGAAGTTACCAAAATCAGATGTTAAAAGTTGAGTTTTAAAATAGACTTTTTTTAGTTCTAAATTCTTCATAAAATATATTTTAATTCCTTAATTCTTCCAATTATAGAGGTGGAAGAAAAGTTAACCACCCCCAATTTACCCAAAGGTAACCCTATGCCCAAAAGTCACAAAGCCCTTGTCTACTCATTTGCTCATCCCTCTGTCTCAGTCCTAGATCAGGTCCTCTTTCAGCTAAAAGATTAGCCACACTTACAGAACCCTCTTTCGGATTCCTTGAAACAAGTGTCTTCACTTTCTTGGGGATCCTAGTTTCTTGTCAAGTAGTAAATGAAGCCCTTCCCTCCAACTCTTTTCACAGAATGATCAGGAAGGGAGCAGGAGTAACCGGTAAACGGCCAAATCTCCCAGAGTGTAAACGTAAAGAAAAAGGCTCACTATCCTCCGGCAGCTCAGAGCAAAGGCGAAACACCTGTTCGGTCCTCTGCCAGGCATCGTCCTCGATATCATCTTTTTCTTGCCCCTGCCCGCCAGCTCATTAGGAGTAGCGGAAGTTGTCCTTCCCCGCAGTTACCAATAAAGTTGTTACAAAGTGACCTTGAGCGTCTTCCCCCAGTACATCCGCCACCCCGCCTTCTCCATCCGGGTGCTAAGGCGCAAATAAGAGCCACATTGCGCGTGCGCGCCCAGCGCCACTTCTTCGACCTCTGCCGCCGCTGCTGCCGCCGCCGCCGCCTCGCGGAAAGGTAAGTGGAGGGCGCGGGAACCTGGCCCGGCTTGGGCGGAGCGGCGCCCACAAGAGACCCATTCATTCTCCTGGCGCCTCCCTGGGCGCTCAGCCCAAGTTGACGGCGTGCACGGGAGCCCTCGGGGCCTGGGTAGGAAGGACAGGCCCCTGGAGGACACTTGACCTTAAGCCTTTTTGCCTGTACAGAGAGGAAGCGGGAGAGGAGCCCACGTCGCCTGTCACCCACATCCTCCAGCCGCGCCCCTCCGAAGACTAAAATGTTCGCCTGCGCCAAGCTCGCCTGCAGCCCCTCTCTGGTGCGTAGCCCAGCTGGGCCGCGGACCCGAGGGCCGCGCCTCTGGGCCTGCAGCGTCCACGTTGTTGAATGGGACAACCTGCGGGCGGGGCACACATCCCTCTTGGGAACAGTTCTCCCCTCGCTCCTTAACTCGATGCCCTTTTCTTTCTAATTTGGGGCATCTCAAACCTCTCCTTCCCTCCACGAGGGCGAAGGAAAGCAGCCAAGGCCTAGCTGTCTGGCTTGTTCGGTATAGGTCAAATCCTCCGTGCCCCGCCTTCCTGAGTTCCCACTTCCGCAGTTTCTTTCGGGCTGGGGTCGACGCCAAGGTTGGGGTCCGGGGCGGGCGGTGGGGGTCGCTGAGGCCTAGTTCTCCGCAGCAGCGCTCTCGAAAGCCTCTCTGTAGGTCAAACTCGCTGCTGCAGAGGGAGCGATTTTGCCTCACCATGTGTGGGCGGAGGAAGGTGGCAGGGAAGCCCAGAGCTTTTCTTCCTGCCTCTGGAATATTATTTCTATAACCATTTTGGAGGCTTTCGGTTAAGTCTAAATCAGGAGGATGTGTGTTAAAGAATCAAGTCATGATTCTGAAGGGAGGGATTTTTCTGTGACCTTAGTGTAGTGGACACTCAAGGGCAGAGAAGCTAGGGTGAAATATGTCCTTGTGAAGACTGTTTCACTAATTGTTCTTAAACTAATCCAGACTTGCTTATGATTCTTTTTTTTTTTTAATTTTATAATTAATGGCCATATAGGAATACCCTTTGGGATAGTGAAAGCTCATGTTAACTGCTGGACCATTTTAAATGACAGTGTTTATAGTAACACTACTAATGCACTTGTTGGTCTAGGTAACTTAACAAAGAATGAGGGGGTGTTCACTGAATTGTGGTATTACAACAAGTGAAATGTCACTAGCGATGCTTATTCTCTTTTTAATGAATTGCTTTTAGAATTCTTGTTCAGAGTACTACGAATAGATTATGTAGCACGTCTTGCAATTTTATTAGCATGAAACCTTATTAAAATTACTTCATGTATTGAAAATGACCAAGTAGCCAGGATGATTTATCATAGACAAGTCTCTTATTTTTGTTGCTTACTTTTTTAAAACTCTTGGTACAAGAAAGGTCATCGAAGTCTTGGCTGTATTTTCAGTACTTGGAAATTTTTTTTTTTTTCATTATTAGATCCGGGCTGGATCCAGAGTAGCATACAGACCAATTTCTGCATCAGTGTTACCTCGGCCAGAGGCTAGGACTGGAGAGGTAAGAGAAGTAATTATAGAAATTAGGTAATACTACCAAGTAAGTTTTGTAGTTTTGCTTATAGTAGGGGAGAGGGGAAACCTCATTAATGAATGGTTTGAGAACAATCCTTTTCCACTCTTTTATCCAAAAACTATATAGAGGATGACCCAATGAGAGGAACTTCTGTATCTAAAACAGCCACCTGAGTAGGCCAATGAATATTGTAGTCAGTATTTATTTTGAAGTTTATAGTTTTGAGTTTATTAAGATTATAATAGCCAGTAATCAAAAAAAACTACCCTATTGAAAAGCATATTCATATATGCTGTTTCTTACCTTTTAGCAACCTTATAAAGTGTAGAAATTATTATCCATATTGTGTGAGATCAGAATTATTCTAAGCTCTTGATTTTTCTGTTGTGCCATAAGCTACCCACACTCAGCCACAATAGAGAAGTAGTTACCATCTTGACAGTACAATGTATAAAATAGCTGTGATTACTGATTTAACCTTTGCCTTTATTTCCTGTTCTCTAGGGCTCTACAGTATTTAATGGGGCCCAGAAAGGTGTGTGTCAGCTAATCCGAAGGGAGTTTCAGACCAGTGCAATCAGCAGAGACATTGACACTGCTGCCAAATTTATTGGTGCAGGTGCTGCAACAGTAGGAGTCGCTGGTTCTGGTGCTGGTATTGGAACAGTCTTTGGCAGCCTTATCATTGGTTATGCCAGGTAATCACTTCTGTCCCTGAGTATATTAAAGAAATAGTTGAAAATTATACTTATAATAGTTGGAAACTTAGAAAACTAGTGAAATAACAAAAGCTATTTTGTATAGCTTTGTATAGTGCCTACTATGTCTTGCATTATATTTTCAGGTTTTTGTATATATTATCTCAATCAGAGGAATAAGAAAAATATCAAGATCCATTTAAATTGATACACAGGAACAGCTCCCTATTTTAATAATGTATGATTAGGATTGGGAAGAAAGGAATGTGAATGGCAGAAGGAAGCAAAAGAGATCTAGGCAGATACTCTTCCACTAGACTTTCCAGTTTGCAAATATCCTCATGAGTAATTTGATTCTTTAACTTTTACCAAAAAATGTTGAAATTAATATTTCAAAGTAACAGTCATGTGTTGTATCTCTTTTAGAAACCCTTCGCTGAAGCAGCAGCTGTTCTCATATGCTATCCTGGGATTTGCCTTGTCTGAAGCTATGGGTCTCTTTTGTTTGATGGTTGCTTTCTTGATCTTGTTTGCCATGTAACAGAAATTACTGCTTGAAATGTTGGCACTCATAGTAATTACGGATATAATTCTGTGTATCTTACTGTGACTCTGAAAACTGTAGTATTGGTGTCATGGAAATGTACATTATTTCCAAAGTCATTTCATTAAAGATGAAAACTTTAATTTTTGCTGTGATTTGTACTTATCTAAATTTAGATCACCACAAAGAAGATGCATTCAGGCAGATACTCTCTAATTCAGAGGAAGCTGTAGCAGTTGTCCCAGTGATGAAAAAGAGTCTAATGTAATTTTTGTGGGAATTCTTTTATAAAGTGTTCTGCACATTGTAATTTACAGAGCTTTTGTTTATTCATATAAAGGAGAAATAATAGTTCATAAAGCTCATATGAAATATGATTAATTAAACCAAGATAACTGCTCAAGATGGTTTTGTGTTTTTAAGTTAACATGAATTAGAATACTTGGAAACAAACATCCAAGTTGACTTGGCTGGGCATACATAGCTGGATCAAAAAATAAATATATCAGGTTTTAAGACACGAAGCCTTAAACTGGGAAGGAATATGATTTTTGTTTTTCAGTTAGTCTCATATTAAGCAATTATGTGTCTATAGTGAATCACCATCTGTCTGACTGGCAGCTAGTTTCTTATTTGAATAAGACTCATCAAAAACCAATTATCAAAAAGTGAACTGAGATTGGCTACATTTTTAAAAGCCACCCACAAGTTGCTAGTGCTTATCACTGCTGCTAAGGTGTATAGTGGGAGTCTTGGGAATGACAGTTGGTTCAACAGTATTTTGCTTCTAATATTGCATGTTGCTGCTTGGTCAAAATTTTCTTAAAAGGAAGAAAGTGGTGCTACTATAGAGACTGCCTTTTTATCTTAGCAAATAAACCATACCATCGTATATTTGTCATCTGAGTTTCAAGGTTTATATGAAGGTTAAGACAATTAGGAAAGCTGCATTATACTACTTTAGTGCTCTTTGCCTAATTTGATCTCAACTGAGAAAGAGTAGTCAGATACAAGAATTTGTGAAGTAGGGAAAACCTGAGAGAGAAGATCTCGGTCAGAATCATGTAGGGTGCTTATTTAAAATACAAATCCCTAATCTCCAGACCTACTGAATTAGACTCTTCAGCCATGAGATTTAGTAATATGAATTTTTACAAAGTCTTCTCAGGTAATTTTTATGCATAATTGTTTGAGAATCACTACTTACATTTGCTGCCTTCTATAGAATGAAATGTCCAAAAGAGGTAGAGCTAGAACTACAACTACTCAGTTGACTAATCATGTAGTCTATATCAAATACAAAATTACTGGAGCCCAAACGTTTCTTCAGTAGTACTACCCAGTATTTGAGCTCAGCAAAGTAAAAAGTATTATGTAACCAGCAATTCCATCTTGGATACATACCCAAAAGAATTGAAAATAGTTATTCAAACAAAAATGTGACAAATATTCATAGCAGCACTATTCATAATAACCAAATGTGAAAACCAGATGTCCATTAGTTGATGAATGGATAAACAAAATGTACATCCATATATTATTCAGCCATAAGGAATGAAGTACTAATACATGCAAAGCATGAGTGAACCCTGAAAAAGTGCTAAGTGCAAGAAGCCAGATAGAAGGCCAGATATGCATGATTCCATTCAAACCGACAAGCAGTTACTAGAGACTCTAGGAAGGGAAGAATGGGGAGGGACTTCTTAATGGGTGTGGAGTTCCATGTTGAGGTGAAGAAAATGTTATGGTACTAAATAGTGGTGATGGTTGCACAACATTGTAAATACACAATTGCTGAATTGTACACTTTAAAATGGCAAATTTTACATGTATTTTACTACAATTAAAAAATACACTGTGTAACAAATTACATGGTAAAATCCTAACAATTTTAAAATCATAGGGAAGTACTTAGATTAGTCCTGTATTACAAGTGCATTTTAAATAAAATCGGTCTTGGTGATAACTTATTCTTGGTGCTGGGTTGGTGGTTGAAAATCTTGAGGCATTTATCAAGAGATGCTCCAGCTAAGGGATCGTCTGAGTATGAAAAAATATCTGAGCTGTGGCTGCATAGTCCTCAGGTTACAGAGCAAAAATGTTCTACCTAGGCTGGGAAAGGAAATACTGCATAAAAGGTCCAACATCCTGGAGTGTAACCTTTTACTTACTATTTTATTTGTTATTTCTTAGATTTCTGACATAGTAAGTATACCACCAGAATACATCTACTGTGTCAGCACATATGCTTGCTTACATTTTTATATCAGGTACCACCTCCCTTAGTTTATGAGCTTTGCAAACAAATGTTAGTAGTAAATGGTTTTTACTACTTTGTTTCTGAGCACAGACTGATAGAGATGTTACTTTCACACCAATCGAACAGATAATGAAGAATTTTCCCTGTTGATAATAGTAGTTGGTTTATTTTAGAAATCCAGAGGGCAAGAGCACCCTAGAGTGATAAGGTGGAGATTCGACCGTATTTACTCAAAATATTGCTCCTTAATAAGGCATTTCAGTTTTTCAGGCATGCTTTTTATTTGGTAATATGTTGATTCCTTAATGCAGAAGTGTATTTTTGATGTCTTTGGGATTCACTCAAAAGATAGATTTGAGTATGAAGTCTATCTTTGAGCTAAAGGGATACTTGTCATTGAGGGACAAACATGTATGTAACTGAAATTCAAAGTGAAATGGTGAATTCTACAGGGATGGCAGTTAAGTACTAAGATGTTCAGAGGGATTCGAAATAATTTCCAATGAAGGAACACATGAAAAAGTGCTGTTTGTCTACAATAGCAAATATAAACTTGATGAGCTGTTAGAATGAGGACTGGCCAGAAGAGGAGGATATCTTGGGTAATGAATAGCATGAGGAAAGATAAATCAGCGAAGCATTGGTATGTGAGAAAAGAGTTGCCCTGGGTATAGGAGGGAAATAGTGTGAGGTAACGCTGAAAGGTAGACTGGGACCAAATTATGTATTCTGGCAGATAGCAAGACTGGATTTTATTAATGTTACCACAGACAGCCATTGAAAGTTTAGAACTATGTTTTAGAAAAGTTGATTTGAGACCAGTGTATAAGATGGATGAGCCAAAATGACCAGTGGCAACTCTAGTAGCTTTGCTGAGAGAAAGAGGCCTCATCTAGGATGGTGGCAATAATTATTTTTAAAAAGTCTGCCTAGAGTGATGCCTATATCTGTAGAACACATCAGGAGAGATGCACCTAGCTAGAAGCTTTATATATACTCTCTTTTAGCCCTCATGACAATCCTGCCAAATTGGAATTCATTTTCAAGATGCAAAGAAAAATAAGCTCAGAGGAGTAAACAATTCCCCAGATCAAAGTCAGGATCTATATTTAAATCTTCCTTGATTCTAAAGCCCATGCTTTGATTTGTAGTGTTACTATGTTAAGGATGACATGGGAAACTGATTTGAGTGATGAATTTTGCTCTTATATAACTTTAAATACAAGAGGTATAATCTTACAAGTGCACCTGACTGACTGGAAAGAGGAATAGTATAGTGCTCAATGTGGAGTAGATGTAAATAAAAATACAGAGCAGCAGTAAGGACCTAATTCAAGGTAGATAACATAAATTCATAGCGAATCTCATTAACCTAGCTTTGTGACTCTCCAGCAGTGTTGGGAAGCTTATTAGCCCAAACTGATTAGCCCAAAAGAACAAGGGAGCGTTATCAGGGCTGGGCACTGACAAAAAGAAATTACAAGGTCAAGAGGGCTGTAAGCAGAAAGCAAACAAGCATATTGTTCAGCAGGATACCTATGAACCCCAAACAGAGTAAGGAACAAGTGAAGACACAAAGGTGACAAACGGGAATAGAAGAGAGGGCTCAGGCCAGGGAGATAGCTCAGTGGCACAGCACCTGCCTGGCAAGCGTGAGGTCGTGAGTTTGATTCCCGGCACCAAAAAAAAAAAAAAATAGAGGGCTCAAGGGCCCAGAAGTCTTTAGTAAAGTTGATGATCCATTTCAGTAAGAGCTAAGAAAAAATCAGAAATGTAAAGAACTTCAAAGTTCAAGCTCTTGTAAATAAGGTAGGTTCAAGGAATGATCAAGCTTTGTGATCAACTTGCTAAGTGACCTAAGTTGGGTAGAAAATGTCATTGTAGTTTTAAAGATGGATTGTAGGCAAACAGGATATACCATCTGAGAACCAAATACTATAGTCATGCTTTTGCTGAAAGTTTTAAGTTCTGTTAGATTAAGTTTAGCCAATATGATTTGGTTTGAGTGTTAACTGTTTGGCAGAGGAAAATTTGTATTGTTACGATGCTATCTAAAATGCCTTTTGGGGCCGGTGATATCGCTCAGCGGCACGGGCGCCTGCTGGTGCACGAGGTCCTGAGTTCGACCCCCGGTACCCACTAAAAAATAAATAAAAGAAAATGCCTTTTAAACTATTACATGATTTCCACATAAGAAATTATAAAGAAATTGTTGAATTCTCTATACCATATCAACTTAGTAATGTCATGGTATTATTCTACTGATAAAATCATGAACGTAAGAGCCAAATACATGGTCCATCAGTTACTTGCCCAATTCTTTACATTATTAAAGACAAAATTTATTATTATTTTCAGATCTGATACCAGTCTCCTCTGCCTCAACAAACATGGCATTTGGATTCTATCTGCCAACATTATGCCTTAACTTGCTTTAATGTAGAGATAACGATAATAGCCAAAACTTGTCACAGGAAGGGAATTTTTTTAGTGCATTGATTTCATGCACTTTTAAAAGTAGGCAGTATGAGTTTATATTCACTTCTTCCCTTACCCATTCCAATCCCTCTCCTCCCCTTACACACACACACACACACACGCACATGCACATACACATGTTCCCTTGCAAGTGGACGTATTTCATAATGTATAAGAGATTGCTAGTCAGTGAGGTCTGAGTCAGCAGCACTGACACCACCTGGCAGCTGGCTGAAAATGCAGGTTCTGGAGCCCCACTCAGCATCGGCAGGATCGAAATTTGCATTTTAGGTGCAGAGATCTTAGGTGATTTGTGTACATATTAAACTTTGAGAAGCATTGTACTAGAATACTGTAATTCCCAGGATGCCACAATTCACAATCATCATCTTTAAAAATGCTGTCCCAATTCATTGGGACATATTCTCTCTTCCCACCCCAAAACTGGCGTGTACTACTAACCCAGTGATTATAAAAGGGTGGTCTGATGACTTCTGGGGGCCTCCCCTTTCAAAGGGTTCACGAGGCCACCTTTTCTATATAGATAGCTGTCATATTAAGTTTCTCTTATGGGCTTCAAAATAGATCATACATAGAAGCAGATGAAAGAATGCAGTTGTCTTCTATTAAGCATGGCATAGCAACATACAAAAATAAAAACAATGCTATTCTATTTATTGTTTTGGAAAATACAGATTTTTTTTTAAAAAATATGTTAATGTGCTGTTACAGAGTCCAGGGTCCCAGAACCAAAAAGTTTGAAAACCACTGGTCTAATCTGCCAGTGAAAACACAGATTCTAGTATATGTGACATTTCACTTATAACTCTATACAGTTGTCAATTTTGTAAACTGAGGATAACCCTCTCTCCCTAGGTCACATTCTTTCAACTATCAATCTGTTTATGGCCCCAGCATGGTGGCACACGCCTGTAATCCCAGCACTTGGGAGGCTGAGGCTGAGGCAGGAGGATCACCATGAATTCAAGATCAGCCTGGCCTACATAGTGAGTGCAAAGCCTATCTGAACTACATGGTGAGACCCTGTGTCAAAGAAAAAAAAAATCTGTTTATGATCTCTAAATATTGGCCCACCTTCCTTTTTTTTTCTCCTGAGTGAAATAAGTAATGTCTCCTCTGAGATGTTTAGTAAGTTAGATATTTTTTCTCAATGGAGCTCGAATATTGAAGGGAAGAACTGACCTAAGATCAGCAAGGACTCACAAATCCAAGGGCTTTTGGTGGTTCCTTCTGTTAGCAAGAGCAAGCACCCTACAACTGATCTCGGGCGGAGACTCCTGACAGGACCCATAGTTATTGACAGTGGTTGCTACTCAACAGCACTTTACACTCATGGAGATTCCCAAAGGAATCTTGGGAATCTTAGAGTTGAGTCCCAAGGTTTGCTTCCTCAAATAGCTATAGTGATTGGTTGAGTCTCTCAGTTGCTAGACAACTCAGTCTCTCAAAGCTTATATCTAAAGGGCAGCTCACAGAAATTTCCCATTCTCTGAAACTGTATAAAAGGACCAAGCTTGTAATAGTCCAGGTTGTCACAACCCTGCTCTGTTTCCACCATGGTATTTAATTCTATTGAAATTACCATACTTATATATTTAGTATACCCTGCCCCCCATGAGTCTCCTTAAGAGACTCTTTCTTATTTACAGTTGTAGCTTTAGAGCCAGGAGCAGTGCCTGTAATATTTACATTCAACAAATACTGATGTTTTATGAGTAGAGACAGAGCATTCAGTTGACAAATTGATCCCACAGGCGGTTTCCAAGGTAATAACGTTACTGGAAAGAGCAGTAGTTAGTCTAGGGAGGCAAGAATGAAAAAGTAATTGTTTTTAAAAATCTGCTCTAATCGACTCAAAGTTCTTTTGAAATGCATTAGCATTTATGGTTCTTTTCCTCACATTATATATTTTGCTGGATGGAAGGAGAGACATCATTTTACTGAATGTTTTCTGGACCTAACAATTTGTGCTCTGTCAGTCATGTTTTTGACTGTCATCATTTGTACCATCAGTAGTCTGAGTAGCTGAGGTTTTGTTGATATAATTAAGAGCCACACTACACTAACACTACCGCAATGTTACTTATAGGCTGGTACTTCCATTTTAAGAACTACACAGGGGCGGGTGAGATGGCTCAGCGGCATAAGCGCCTGCCAGGCAAGCGCGAGGGCCCGAGTTCGACTCCCGAAACCCACATACGAAAAAAGGGTGGGTGATATCGCTCAGCGGCACGGGCACCTGCTGGCGCGCGAGGTCCTGAGGTCAACCCCCGGTACCCACCAAAAAAAAAAAAAAAAAAACTAAACAGTGTTAATAATTTGGCTTCTCTCAGAGTTCTCGAGTAATTAAAATTGGTTTTAAAAGAAGATTGAGTTGGCTCACATACATGTATACTGGCCAGAAACCTATTAAAAAGTCCAATGCCATTACAAGTTCACTTTCATACCAGAAATCATTATTAAATTTCAGGTTCATTAACTATCAAGTACCATTCCCCACAATCTTCCAACAATTTCAGTTTCACTTTGAAGAGTGTTTTATGTGAATAATCTTTATTCTTAATTTTATTATAGAGTAGAAATCACCATTTAACAAATGGAAAAACAAAGGCACTAAGAAAAACTTGTTTTTTGTTTATTTACTTGGTTCTTTTTTGTGTGTGTGTGGGTACCAGGGGTCGACCTCAGGACCTCGCGCGCCAGCAGGCGCCCGTGCCGCTGAGCGATATCACCGGCCCTTTTTTCGTATGTGGATTCGGGGAGTCGAACTCCGGCTGTCGCACATTGCCAGGCAGGCGCTTACATCGCTGAGCCATCTCACCAGCCCTATTTAGTTGGTTTTTTGAGACAATGTCTCACTGTGTAGCTTGAGCTGTCTTTTAAACTCACTGTGTTGTCCAGGCTGACTTCAAACTCTTGGAGATCCTCCTGTCTCAGTCTCCTGGTGAGTGCTGGGATCACAGGTGTGGGCCACCATACCCGCTTTTTTGAATTAACGAAAACTTTCACAAGGCCATTGATTATATTTTTCATCTTGAGCCAATTTATTGAACATCTAAATACCCACAGTTAACATGGAAATCTTTGAATTATACAGAGCCATAAAATATCGAGAAATATTTTCAGCACGGTCTTCTGTCTGTTTTTAGAAGGGTACTTGTGTTAAATGCACAGCTGTAAAGTGGCCTCTTTCTGTTCTCTTGTTACATTAATCAAATGCTCTTTCTTCTTGCACCCTGCCTTTCCCCTCGTTTGCTTTGCAAACAACCTAAGTAGGATAGTGTGTTGTGGGAAGAGTTCCATTTCTATCCCATATTCCAACGTGGTGTTCATAGGAGTTACTGAAATTTTAAAGGACTGAAGTGCACTCTACTGAAATTGTTATATTTTAATCTATAAGTAAAGGAAAATTGATACACTCCATGATACAGCGGATTTTCTCATAGAAACATGTCATGGCATTGTTTTCAACTGCGGTGCTATACTGGAGGTTGCTGTGTTTGCTCTGGGGAAATTCCGTCGAACATCATCAAGCTAATATACACTGTACTTAGTGGAGGGAAAAGAAAAATGAAAAATCAGTTCCAGTTTTAGTAAAATGGGGGGGTATGCAACCAGAGTAAAGTCTTTTTCTATCCAGGGATGATTTGTCTTCCTTTTCCTCTTGAGATGCGTAGGGTCGTGTGTGTTTGCGTGCGTCGGTGTAGGGTAGTACCGTCGAAGCCCACCTTGCCCAAACCTTAGCTTAGCAGAAGCTCCCCTCTCGGGCTTCCGGGTAGCAGGAGCGAGGGTTCAGGAACGCGCCTGCCTACGCCTTACCCACATCCCTAGTGAGGGCCGGGAAGTGACAGCAACAGAAATATCCTACTCCTGGGGCTGGGCTCAAAAGAGCCCCCTTGCTTTCACTGCAGCTTTTTGGAGCTTTTTCAGAACTCACCTTTCGTTGCCCGCCCCCCCCCCGCCAACTCCCTCCCGCGTCCTCCACCTGCTCCCGCGCCCTGGCACCAGCGCCGGCCCCCACCTGGCTGCCAATCACAGCTTTCCGCAGCTTCCTGGAGACGGAGATAACGTTCCTTCGGCTCGGGCCCGCCCCCTCCAGCACTGCTTCCCGCCCTTCTTGGTTTTTATCCGATCATCAACCCTCAAGAGTTCTTTAGTGCCCGCCCTCTTAATCCCCGCCTTCCTGAAGACCCGCCCTCTTAAGGCTGACAGAATCACCTGACCCGGAGGCGCTCCCTCTGAAAGAAGGCAAGGAGAGTCGTGTGTGGATGGGAGGGGCGCGAGGAGAAAGGGGGATGCCGGGAGTGGGGCGGGGACAAGGGATGTCAGTCCGATCTCGCGAGAGGACGGAAGCCTGTGGGAGCCCGTGGCCTTTAAAGTGCGGTTCAGCCTTTTCCTCCAGGGGTAGTTTGTAAACACAGCTGTGCTCGGGACTCCCGGGTGACCGAGCGAATCATGAAGCAGTGACCTGGACAGGTGAGTAGGGATGGAGAGAGGGCCGCTGAACTGGAGACTGTAGGGATACGGAGAAAGAAGGCGCTAACATGGCGACGTCGCTCACAGTAGTCCCCACCCCCCGCTTCCCATCCCCTCGGGCGCTCCTGCCGCGGTCCCGAGCCCTCGGGGCGATAGTGGCTGTGCAGCCCTCTCTGCGGCGCGTGCGGCGTCGGCCTCTGGAGCCTGACTGGCCGGGCAGGACCGTTAGGTAATGCGTCCGTTGTTCCGGCCCCTCCCTCTCGCGCGCTTTCCTGAAGAAGAGGAAAAAAGAATAACGGCTTCTCTGAGACCCCTCCCTCCGATTTGTCATCTCCCGGTGTGGTCACTTCAGAGGTCCTTGGGGCTCGCTCGGATCCGCCCAGCACTCGGGGCGAACCCCCCCTACCCGCCCCAGTCTTTGGTTGGGCAGGGAAAGGCCCACAATGATTCCCCTCACCCCGGACTCCCGCTGTGAAGACCGTGTGTTTGTGCTGGTGGCTGGGAGGGGGATTGGGAAGCGCGGCAAAAAATAGGGTCAGGGTCCCTGCCTTCTGTGGAACCTGATGGAACGAATAATGGAGAACCTGGCAGCTGGAGGTCTCGGTCTTTTCGGTTCTTTCTGCCACCCTCATACTCCCGCCACCCCCCACTTTTTTTTCCAGGTGGGGCGGGGCTGAGATGTGGCTGCACGGTGATTCCGGTATCGCACCCTTCCTTTTTTTTTTTTTTTAACCCTCCCTGAGTGGACTGCAGAGCTTCCGTAGGGAAATAGTCTCTGCTCTTTATCAGTGCCCTAGAGAGCAGGGCCGACGGAGAATGTACGTGTGTTTTCTGTGCTTGATCCTTGAGTCGACTCGAGGAGGAGGAGCTGGGGACTATTTTTGTGCCCATAGGTAGTATAAAATTGTCTTTCCCTATTGGGAAGTCTTAAAGCTGGCGAGGCCATGAGCGGAACTACCATGATTATGATGGAGTAAAAGGGATTATTTCTGATTCACCTTGGGCCTACTAATCCCTGAAGTACAATGTGACAGTTACAATTTCTTCAGGATTATAAATTGAGACAGCCACCATACATACATGTATATATTTGAAATCGAAACAAAACACTGTTTCTCTGAGTATAGTTTTTGTCATATTTGAAGAAATTCTTAACCACTGGTACTCTTGTAGCCCATTAGATTTGGTCTGTTGTACCAAGATTATGAAGGTAAGACTGCATTTTTTTTTTTTTTCGGTTTTTTTGGGGGGGGTTGGCGGCAGGGTCTCACTGTGTAGTGTAGGCTGGCTTTGAACTCAATTATGTAGCCCAGACTGACCTGGAACTCGCAGCAATCCTCCTGCCTCAGCCTCTGGAGTGCTGGGATTACAGGTGTGCACCACCATGCCCAGCAAGACTGGATTTTTATAAAGCTTGTTAAAAAGTCAGCCCTACAGGGGTAAGTCCCTTACACACAAACAATAGCAATTTGGGAGAGGGCAGGGTTTGAGACAAGATCTCACTATGTATTTCAGGCTGGTCTTGAACTCGACCATGTAGCCCAGGCTGGCCTGGTGACCTCTCTATGATCTTCCTGCTTCTGCCTCTCCGGTGCTAGGATTACAGACGTAAGCCACTATGCTCAACTGGCAATTTTATTTTGTATTTAAATTTGTTTCATTTGAACTCTGTTATTCAGAACTATAGAAACACCTTTGGTAAAGTATGTTTAAAAAAATGATACCCTTCTGCAGGTCCAGAATTAAGACAATTCATGGATCTTTAATAGTAAAGCATTCAAATTTTTGTGAAAGAATTCCTAAGAATTCAGATTTACAAGCGATGTGGATGCTACTTCCTGAGATATGTTTAATCTTGCTTTGAGGATGCTACTGTCATTAAGTTGTTAAAAATTATTTAAAATGTAATATTGTGGTAATTTTGGACTTAAGTGTTTTGTATTTTGTCAGGAAGGAACATTCTGGGACTTTTTCTCAGTGTGTTTAAGACATGTGATACCTTCTGTAGATATGACTGGATTCATGGTGATCCTTTTAAAAATATGTACATTTTTAGCAGAGTGGTGGCACATGCCTGTAATCCCAGCACCGTAGGAAGCTGAGGCAGGAGGATAAGCCTGGACAGTTCAGTTAAACCTTGTTTTGAAGTAAAAGGGGGGAGGGGCTAAAG
Organism: Erethizon dorsatum; assembly: GCA_028451465.1. Lineage (NCBI taxonomy): Eukaryota > Metazoa > Chordata > Mammalia > Rodentia > Erethizontidae > Erethizon > Erethizon dorsatum. The sequence goes on along the minus strand of CM051826.1, from coordinate 118,809,711 downwards.
ATGTAGCTCAGTGCCAGGATCTTGGGTTTAATCCTCAACACCACAAAAAATTTTGAAAAGTAAAAATAAAATACCTAATTAAAATGTTTGTTTTGTATTTGGCTCATTATTTTGTGGAGGGGTGTGTGTTTTATTGGTATGCAGGATTTGGAAGCTATATGTGTAATTAAAAATGATGTGCTATTCACTAAATAGATACTGTATATAATTAGCACTAATTCTCAAGAAATGGTCTTAAATTTTTTCTACCTCAGTTTTGGAAATCTTGTGTTTAATGATTTCTATGTTACTGCTAGTAGATTGCTAGGTCAGGTACACGGTCCCACCACAACATGCTGTTTCCACTCATTTTGTCTTCAATCTTTTCTAATATGAAGTATGTGTATAAACTAATATTTCTTTCTCTTTGTCGTTATTGTAATGTCTTTAGTTTGTTTAAAACCAAGTTTTTACCAAAATCTCCCTTGTTTAAAACCCAGTTGAATAGGTTGGGTAGCCCCAGATAATTTAGGCAGGAAAATCTAAAGTTTGCAGCCAGTTTGGGCAATTTAGCAAGACCCTGGCTCAAAAAATTAAAGGGCTGGGAATGTAGCTCAGCACTCCCTGGGTTCAGTCCTCAGTATCATTCATTCATTCATAAATAGATGAAATAATTTGATATTCAACTGATCTTTTAAAAAATTAATATAGTACTTTTTATACTGTTCCCTGTATTAAAAATGTATCCCAGGGGCCGGTGAGATGGCTCAGCGGCGTAAGCGCCTGCCTGGCAAGCGCCAGGGCCAGAGTTCGACTCCCGGAACCCACATACGAAAAAGGGGCCGGTGATATCGCTCAGCGGCACGGGCACCTGTTGGCGCGCGAGGTCCTGGGGTCGACCCCCCGGTACCCACAAAAAAAAAAAAAAATGTATCCCAGAAGAAACCTTTTCATTGTTATAGTCAGTGTCTTAATTTAACATTTTTGTGTTTATCTTAAGCTCATATCTATTCCTTGAGGACAAGAGCTTATCTAAGAATGTAATTTTTAATGTTGAAGAAGTAGTGATAGTAATCTATCTATATTATGCTAAAAACATCACAAAACATTTCATTTCCTTTGTTCTATTTCTCAAAGTTAAAAAAGTTATAATAAGGTATAATTGTGTGGAAAATGAAGGTAGTTTATGAATCTTTAAGGCCATCAATAATTGTAATTACTTTACATTATAAATATATTAAATGTATACTGTATGATTATAAATACATGCATATTATATGACATATTCACAACATTCAACTGCTGTATTCATTTCAAAGTAGATTTAGTGGTGCTTGTTTTCTTCTTGGCATTTTGGCAATGATAATAGTGATGTTTTTTCAGCAAGAAGGGATATAAATACTTTTGAGGCTGTTCACCTGTGTCTGCATTCTGTATCTTAACAAAGATATTCCTCCTCAACCTTTTTTTTTTGTTTTGTGTATGTGTGTTTAGTTTGTTTTGTTTTGCCTTAATACCCAAGGAATAAAAAAAAACACCTGGAATGCTCTGGTAATTTAGTACAAATAGTCTCAACAAGATTGGTAGAAAGAGTGGAAATAATTGTAATTGACAGAATACCAGATGGACTTTGGTTATTTTTGTAGTGTATGGTTACTTTCATCTATTATATCTATCTGTGTATCTTTCTTTCTTTCAACCAGGAATTGAACTCAGGACCTTGCGCTTCCCAGGAGGCGCTATGCTGCTGAGCTATATCCAGACCCAATATCTTAAATTTATAAGTATTTCTCTCGGTCTTTTTTAGTTTGCCTAATGGAACCTAAACTTCACATTCTAATTTTATAACTTTGTTCTAATTTTTTTTTGTGTGGGGGGGGGTACTGGGAATCTAACTCAGGGCTTTGTGCTTGCCAGGCAGGTGCTGTGCTGCTGAGCTACATCCCTGGCCCTGTTCTTCCAATTTTATAGCTTTATATTGTTTAAAATTTTACTTTTTAGGGTTGGTGATATAGCTCAGCGGCATAAGCACCTGCCTGGCAAGCACGAGGTCCTGAGTTCGGTTCCCGGTACCCACATAAAGAAAAAAAAATTTACTGTTTAGGCTAGCTTGTTGTCTTATTTATTGAGCACTTGTTAATAGGAATCAACTCCAATTTTGCCATATTAACAAATAATTGTTTTCATTATTTTTGTTTCCTTATTTGTGTACATTCACTATAGCTTTTATAGAATTTACAACGTAGATAAAATTTTTGTTTTACGTATCTAGCATTGTATTTTCCTGTTCTATGTTTTGTAATATTTCATGGTTATATGACAGTTAGCCAAATCACATTTTAAATTTCCTCAGTTCTAAATGCCAAGAAGGAAATGTTTTTAATTTTTGCCTGTTTTAACATTGAATTAAGCATCTTTATGCATATTATCCTTTTGCTTCTTTTGAGTTGTTTCTATAGGATCCTAAATTCAAATGGGATTACTGGTCAAAGGATATAAATGTTTCTACAGTTGCCAAATTATTGCTTCCCTTTCTTCATTGAAAAGAGCACGTTTACACTGCCTATATTTGCTAAATTTTGGAGTTGTGATTATTAGTACAATTTGATTACTAAATAGGAAATTAATAGGAATAAGTCATATTATTTAGTTTTAAAATTATTTACTTGACTATGTAATTTTGTTATTTTTATAAGAAGGAACTATGTGCTGGGATGGGTATTGTATATTTCATATTTTCTATTACTTCACTTTTTTGTTTTGTAGTTTACTGAAACTTCTAACAGGCTAGTCATAATAATCCTTAAATTTATGTAGTTTTACATAGCTTGCACATGGATGTATTTTTATGAGCTACTTTCTGAACTATAGATTTCATAGAATTTGTTTTGTGAATTTGTAATTTTGAATTATCAAGATTCATAATGACAAGTTCTTTCCATATAGGTAATTCTTCAAATAAAGAATGTGTGTGTTATAGCCAAATTTACTTTCTTTAATATAATTTACTTTCTTTAATATATTTTTCTGGCACATAGTAATTATGAAATCAGTGTTTTACGAAAGTTATTGGGAACCAAATTGTCATGAGTCTACCACTTATGCGTTATGTCATGTTAGGCAAATTGTATGTTCTTTCTGTGCTTCATATTCCTATAAGGAAAATAATACTTAACTCATAGCTTTGTTGTAAGTATTCAAATAATGTATATGCAGTGCTTAAAACTGTCAGGACCTTAAAGAGTATTCAGTATATGGTGTGGAAATTATTATTGTTGAAGATCACTCAGAAGTAATAGTCTAGCACAGCCTCTCAAGGCATGCTCATGATGAAGCTTAAAGATAGTACAGCAACCATCTATTTGGTAGCTTTGTCAACAAAGTTGGGTTTTCTGTAGGGGACATATAATTTGTGGTAAAATTTGCTACCTTAGAATTTTCATAAATCTTTGTGAGAGACATGTTTTTGTTTCGTATATAGCCCTTTTTCCTAAGTCAGACTTTTTCTTTATCAAATTCATGTAGTAATACAGAATATCCATATATAGAAAAGTTAAAATTGCGATACTGTAGTTTCCATAAAATACATTTATCTTTTTCTTCACCAATCCAACCATAAACATTCTAGTGAGACCTATTTCTTCTACCCGCTAATAGAAGAAATTATGATTAAATTAAAATAGCACAGTTCCAATGTTTGTTCTTTTGAAGTCCTTACTAACTATTCAACCCAGGTTACTACATGAATTCTAGCCACAGTGCTGAGAGTCACTGATGTCTCGTGTTGTTTGTAAGATAGGTTTTAATGATTATTGACATACAGATGTTTAGAGTTTCTCCTATAATACAGTTTTCTCTTGCCTGAATTTCAACATACTTGGGAGAAAGGAGTTTACCAGTATTTTAATGGTAATAATATATATAGTCTGTTGTTTGTCTGATCTGTGTCTATGTCGTAATAAGAAATTTTTATTGATATACTGAGTAATGGTGACTACTATGAATTATTATAATTCTTGGTGAAATACAAATATTTTTAATAACAGCTTTATTGAACGAAAATTTGCATACTATACAATTTACAAACTTAGCATATATGATTCAATAGATTTTAGCTTATTGATAGAGTTGTACAGCCATGACCACAATCAAATTTAGGTCATTTTTGTTGCCCCAAAACAAAACACTCTGCCACTAGCTATCATCTCCCAATCCCTCCCCACTAAATCTAGGCAACGACAGAGCTACTCTGTATCGTCATAGATTTTTCTGCTCTGGGAATGTTTTTTTTAATTGAAACTAGACCATGCTCATAGGAACAATAAGGCCTCAACTTATCCAAAGAAAGGGAAACCCGGCAAAATGAGCTCTCACACCATATTGTAGTGAAACTAGAAACCAACAGCAGAAACATACTTACAGTACGTACTTCCCCCCCTTTTCTTATTGTGTCTTTTATTTCATACTTTATATATTAATTTTTTTATATAAGGGAAACCACGTGGTATTCAAGCTTGTGTGTCTTATTTATGTAATGTTATAGTCTTGGGGTGCATCCATTTTCCTGCAGATATCTCGAGTTTAACTGTCTTTATGGCAGAGTAGTATTCCACTGTGTATAAATATAACATTCTCTTTATTCATTTATCTGTTGATGGGCATATAGTCTGTTTCCAAGATTTAGTTATTACGAATTGTGCTGTTGTAAACATGGGTATACATACATAACTGTGGTAAGATGTTTTTAACTCTTTCGGGAAGAACATAAAAAGGGAATAGCTGGGTCAAATGGAATTTCTATTATTAGTTTTTTAAGAAATCTCCATACTGATTTCCACAGTGGTTGTATCAGTTTACACTCCCACTATCAATGAAGAAATGTTCCTTCCTCCCCACAGCCTTGCCAGCATTTCTTTGTTGATTTCTTGATGGTAGCCATTCTTTCTGGGGTGAGATGGAATCTTGATGTTGTTTTAGTTTGCATTTCTCAAATGCCCAGTGATGTTGAACATTTTTTCATGTATTTATTGGCCAGTTGTATTTTTCAATGAGAAGTGTCTATTCCTTGCAGATGCCCATTTTTTAATTGGATCTTTAAATTTGGGGAGTCTAATTTTTTTGAGTTCTTCATAGATTCTAGGTGTAGTCTTTTGTCTGAGGAGTTAGCTGGTAACCTTTTTTCCCATTCCATAGGTTGTCTCTTTGTTGGTGGTTTCCTTTGCTGTGCAAAAGCTTTTTAATTTAATGCAATCCCTTTTGTTAATTCTTGGTATTATTTTTTGCACAATCAGGGTTTTATTCAGAAAGTCTTTGCCTACACCTGTGTCTTTACCTATTTTGCCTTCCAGCAGATTGTTTCTGTTGTAGTGTTGAGATCTTTGATCCATTTTTATTTTAGTTCATTGTATGGTGAAAGATATGACCTAAGTTAAACCTTTGCCATGTGGATAGCCAGTTTTCCCAGTACCATTTGTTAAAGAGGCTATCTTTCCTCCAGTGAAGGGATTTGGCCCCTTTGTCAAAGATAGCATAACTGAGTGTTCCTGGAGTTGTTTCTGTCTCTTCTGTTTCATTGATCTAGAAGTCTGGTTTGTTTGTTTGTTTGTTTGTTTGTATTTGCCAATACCATGTCATTTTTTTTTTAATGTGGGTACCGGGAGTCGAACTCAGGACCTCACGCTTGCCAGCAGGCGCTTGTGTCGCTGAGCAATATCACCAGCCCTTTTTTTCCTTTATGTGGGTACCGGGAGTCGAACTCAGGACCTTGCACTTGCCAGGCAGTACCATGCCATTTTTATCACTGTAGTTTTGTAGTATAACTTGAGGGTCTAGGATTGTGATGCCCGCTGCCTTGCCCTTGTTGGCCAGAATTACTTTGGCTATTCAAGGTCTCTTCTGGTTCTATATGAATTTTAGGATTGTTTTCTCCAGTTCTGTAAGAAATGTTACTGATATTTGGATTGGGATTGCATTAAATCTATGTAACAGTTTTGAAATTATAGCCATTTTAACAATACTGGTTCTGCCTATCCAGTAAGGGCTTATCTTTCCATTTTCTGATATCTTCTTTAACCTCCTTTTTTAGAGTACCGTAGTCTTCATTGTAGAAGTCTTTTACTTCTTTGGTTAGGTTATTTCCTAAGTATTTCATTTTTACCTTCATTTTACTTTTTTTTTTTTTTTTTTTTTTTTTTTTTTTGTGGGTACCGGGGGGACGACCTCAGGACCTCGCGCACCAACAGGCACCCGTGCCACTGAGCGATATCACCAGCCCCTTTTTCGTATGTGGGTTCCGGGAGTCGAACTCCGGCCTTCGCGCTTGCAAGGCAGGCGCTTACGCCACTGAGCCATCTCACCGGCCCCATTTTACTTTTTAAAAAAACAAGGTTTTAGTGAGAAGAAAAATAGCAGTATTTTAGGATTTACTTAAGCAAAAATGATGCTGTGTACATTATATCACGTATAATGCATTACTAAATCTAAAATGGTACTATTAAAAACTTGTACTACCACTTTTCATATTCATAAGTCATAATTTTAAAGTATAAAACTAGCACTTGCTTTCCTTATATTACCTAAGGATTAGAGGTCTGGGGATAATCAAGATTCACTTTAAAAAATAAGTTTACATTAAGAATTACACCACTGATATTTTTATTAAAGAATATTTTTGAGATACTGGACTGATTTCACTGTTCAAATGCTCATAATGCACTCAGGAAATCTGCCATGCTCTTTATGCATCTCATTAACTTTGAGGAATTTCATCAAAACTTTAGTATATGCTTAGGAATTGTGATATGTGTGAAAGACATCTACCATGTGTACTGTTAAGTGGGGGAAAAATTAAAATTACTGCTTTCTTCATTAAATTTGTACCTGTTTTTTCTTATTTATTTCCCTATATTATGAACTAAATGTTACATGTCAAACATATGGATAATATCTGATCCATGAGCTAAGTGTCAGTTTAATTTTCACAGAAGATTTTGACATTAAATATGTAATTTAAAAAAATATGTAGTTTCTGACATTAAAAAATAAAGAAGATAATAATATTTGGTATTAATTAAACATTGGGAAAATATAAATTTATCAGAGTCAAAGTAAATGTAAAACAACATAATATTATTTGATTGTCATACACTATGTTTTGTATGTATAATTTCATTAATTTTTTATGACCTTGAAATACATGTTATTTATAATTGAAGATCATAGTGAAATACTATTTGGGTTTCCCTGCTAAAAGAACTGGAAGGTGCTTTAATCTTGAAGGGAATGAAGTGTTACTAGGTTGTGGCTACAGGTTTTCAAACTCCAGGATTATAAGGTGCTGCTGCCTCTGAAGTCCTGGAGTCATACATCCATCCTGCTGTAACCTTAAAATTTTTGTTCACTATATTGTCTCACAAATTACATACTTAGCATCTTAACACAAATTTATTATATCACATTTTTGTAGGTTGAAAACCCAGGTGTGTTCAGCTGAGTCCTTTGCATGGGTTTTATTTTTTTTTTTTTTTCCTGATACATGAAAACATAAAAATGGGGTACTATGTGATGTTTATAGAATTAATGTTTAAATTAGTTTCAACATACCTGTCTCCTCAAATATGTATTATTTCTTCGTGGTGAAAATATTCAAAATACTTCTAGCTTTTTGAAATGTACCATATATAATTGTTACCTACGGTCATCCTACGGTGCAGTAGCATATTAGAATTTACTGTTATCTAACTGTAACTTGGTACCCATTGGTCAGTGTTTCCCTATCCTTTGCTCCTCTCTAGCTTTTCCAGCCTCTGATTACCACCGTTCTACTCTTAACTTGTATGAGTTTTTTTTTTTTAACTTTTCTTTTTTTTGGGAACTGGGAATCAAACTCAGGACCTCATGCTTGCCAGTCAGGCACCGTGCCACAGAGCTATATCCCCAGCCCCTTTTCTTTTCTTTCGTTTTTTGTGAGTACCGGGGGTCAACCTCAGGACCTCGCGCGCCAGCAGGCACCCGTGCCACTGAGTGATATCACCAGCCCTTTTTTCGTATGTGGGTACTGGGAGTCGAACTCAGGACCTCACGCTTGCCAGGCAGGCGCTTATGCCACTGAGCTATTTCACCGGCCCTCTTTTCTTTTTTAATTCCACATATGAGGACATGCAGTACTTGTCTTTCTGTACCTGGCTTATTTCACTTAACATAATGATCTCTAGTTCCATTTATGTTGCCACAAATGACAGAACTTCATCCTGTAGTGAAATTCTTACAAAGCCAAAATCAATGCGTTGACTGTGTTGTGTTCCTTTTTGGAGTCTCTAGGGAAGAATCCACTTCAAGTTCATTCAGGTTGTTGGCTTAATTCCGTTCCTTGCAGTTGTAGGATTGCCATCCCTCTTTGTTTGTTAACCAAGGGCTACTCATCTAAAGGTGAAATGCTTTCTATGTGTCCACCTCTAGTAATGGCACATCAGGTCGCTTTGATGCTTTTAATTTGTCTGATTTCTTTTTCTGGCCAAATCCCTCTGACTCCAGAAGGAAAATTTCTCTGCCTTAGATTGGACCACCTGTATTAACCCAGAATATTCTCCCTACTTTAGGATCTGTAATATTTGTACATCTGCAAAAATTCCTTTTGTTATGTAATGAAACTAGTACACAGGTTCCAGGAATTAGAGCATGTACATCTTTGGGGAGGGGGGAGGATTGTCATATTCTCCTGCAAATAAATTTGATAAACTGTAGTTTTGCACATTCCCAAGTTGACTCCTAAAATTTAAATAGTTGAAAAGTATAGTTTCTGACTTTTCTAGATACAGACACCACTCTGTTATATTTGATAGTGTCACTGGCTTTAGAAACAAATGTGAATTAACTCATCTTTAACAGTTGGAAATTTTCATTCTTTCTTTTTAAAAATTAAACTTTCCATTCCTTCAACATACTTTTATTTGAATCCAGTGTGTTCTGTTTTAAAATATTTTATTGATCATTTATTATGCTTTTTTGTAACAAATACAAGTTTTTTTCAAAACATTTTAAAATTTCTTTCTTTTCGTGGTACCCCCTCAGGACAGTGCATTTTTAGGTAGTATTTCAACAATGAAAGAAGCAGTCATTAAATAAAAATTGTTCCTCTTCCTGTCATCACATTATATGTCTGAATTTAGAGTACTCCTAAACACAGGACAGATACCATTGCTAAAGTCATATTTTGCCTTTAGCAGAAATATAAGACAGAAAGAAAATGAGGGTTAGGTTGTCTTAATTAATGGAGGCTTTAAGGCATTTAAAATTATACATTTGTTGCATGAAAGTTTGTACAACCTGGGGCAATGCATTCAAACAAGTTTGGGGATGGTTGAGACTATGGTTTTTGTTGGGTTTTGGTTGTTTTGTTTGAAATGTGTGAGAATGAAGACTCAGAGAAAGTAGTTAGATTATTTTTAGGAAGATGGACAAAGGGAAGTTGAAGATTTGGATGTGCAAGTATCCCTTGAGAAACCTTCTTGTGCCTTTAATAGTACATATCCCCATTTGAATACTGCTATTTTGTAAGACTCTCCGATTCCTGCCTATCTCCTGTACATTCATAAGGACAGAAGCCGGGGCCGGGGATTTAGTTCAGTGGCGCAGTGCCTGCCTGGCAAGCGTGAGGTCCTGAGTTCGATTCCCGGTACCCAAAAAAAAAAAGAAGCCGACTTGTCTCTACCACCCAGGATTGCCCTTGCGTATTCTAGATTTCTGAGATTGTTCCCAAGAAAGGATTAATTCCTTTCTAACACTAATGCCTATATTTTGGGCCCTTTTTCCTGGCACAGTATTCAGCTTTTTCCAGGATACTCATCATCAGCAGTATTTATACCTTTCAGTGGAGAATGAGCAGTGTTTATATCCACAGATTAGTTATATCAAATATAAGAAATAATAGTAGGTATGATACTGGTGGTAGAGATACCTTCCATCTGTGCTGTATTAGCTATATTTCCTGACACTGACAAAATACCCAACACCCACAACTTAGAGAAGAGATTTATTTGGCCTGTGGTTTCCATTAAGGTACAATCCATGATTGGTAGGCTCTAAGGCAGAAATAGAACGTTGAAAGGGGGCTGGTGAGATGGCTCAGTGGCGTAAGCGCCTGCCTGGCAAGCGCGAGGGCCCGAGTTCGACTCGGGGAACTCACATACGAGAAAAGGGCCGGTGATATTGCTCAGCGGCACAGGCACCTGCTGGCGTGTGAAGTCCTGAGGTCGACCCCTGGTACCCACAAAAAAATAAAATAAAATAAAAATAAGAACGTTGAAAGGGAAGAGTGGAGGAAAGCTATTCACTGGTATCCAGCAAGCAGAAAGAGATGGGATGAGCTGGGGATAAGAATACACCCTTGCAGGTTTCACCTCCAGTGACCCACCCCCTCTGGCCAGGCCCCACCTCCAAAAATGAGACACTTGGGGGACATTTTAATTTAAACTATAATATTCTGCCTCTGGCCTCCAAAGGCTCATATCCATCTCATTAAGTAAAAGCTAAATAGATTATTTCTAAAAGTCACCAAAGTCTTAACAGTTCTAGCATTGCTGAAAAGTCCAAGTCCAGTCTGTCTGAGACACAGGACAACTTCTTAGCTATGAGCCTTTATAAAAATCAGAAAGTTAAAATGGCACAGGAAAAATATTGCCATTCTAAAAGGGAAGAATAGGGGGATTGACAGAAATTAGACCAAAGCAAGACCAAAACCCAGCAGAGCAAACATTAAATTCATGTCCAGTACCTGGGGCAAGTTATGGCAAGATATGAGCTTCAAAGGAGTTGGGCCCCTATGGTCTTGCTGGTTGCAGCCCCCATAACCACTTCTTTGGGTCAGCTCTGCTCACTGCCTGCAGCTTTTCTCAATAGATGTTCCACATTCCTGGCATCCCCAGCTTCCTGGGGTCTCCACTGTACTTTTTACTTCACTCACATTTTTACACACTGCCCTGTTAGGTCCACACTGCCTGGGGTCACAGGCCTTCTTTTGAAATCTGGGTGGAAGCCTTCTGTGACCCTACAATTTTTTCATTTTGCGTACCTAACAGAAAGCACTGCATGGATTATGCCTAGGTCTGGGAGCAGTAACTGGGCCCCCTTGGATTGTGGCTGCAGAGACCTCTGAGTGCCTGGATGGCTAACCTCTAGGAAACACTTCACTAGGTAGTTCTGAATAAGGTAGGCTCCCTGGGGCTCTCTTCTGATATTACAGTTGTGTACCCTTTTATACTCTTTTTTTGGGGGGGTACTGGGAGTCGAACTCAGGACCTCACACTTGCCAGGCAGGCGCTTACGCCACTGAGCTATCTCACTGGCCCCCCTTTTATACTCTTGAACCCTTGAAGGTTTGGATCTGGTGAGTTCCTGAGATGCCTTCAGACCATCTTTCCTATTGTTCTTATGCAGAGTACTTGAGTTTTTTGTTTTGTTTGGTTTTTTATTCTAGTCTTTTCAGCAACCATGCTCCCTTTTGCCCCAACTTTACATGTACTTCCATTCTGGCAAAACTGCAAACTTTTCAAATCATTAAGCTCTGCCATCGTCTCCTGATACTCATTGTAAATTTGGCTAAAAGCAGCCAGTAGTGTCCATGCCGCAGCCTGAACATTGGACTGTCTTGAAATTTCTTCTGCCAGATCAATTAGTCCACAACCTTTAAATTCAGCCTTACACTCTTAGGATACATACAAAATGTAGACAGATTCTTTGTTAGAATGAAACAGGCATAGTCTCTAGTACAGTTTCCAGGATAGTCCTCATTCCCGTCTGAAACCTCATGAGCCTGGGTTCAGTCAGTGGTAGGCAGACTCCAAGACAGAAGCAGCATGGTCAAAAGAATGTGTGGAGAAAGACTGTTAACCACATGGCAGCCCGGAAGCCAAGAGAGAAGGTAGGGGTAGTACCAGGGACAAGGATACACCCTGTCAGGTTTCACCCCCAGTGACCCATGCCCTCTGTGAACAGGCCTCACTTGTGAACATGAGACTTCGGGGAGACATTTTAGTCTAAACATAACATGTACCTTTGAAGTAAAAAAAAAAAAAAAAAAAAAAGATTAATGTTTTTCAAAGTCTAGATCATTATCTCTACATTGCATGTATAAGTCATAAGGGCCTAGTATAGCTGATTAGTTTAATTTTGTTGCCTCTTATTTGAAGTGGCAATAATACCAGTCTTTCTTACTGTTTTTAGGGTGTTAGTTCCTGACCATTTTGAGCAGCTTTTGAAATAACACAAATCTCTTTACAAATGGGAAAACATAAAGCTGTACTTACATAATAAAAATATTTCTGAGATAGGCAATTTACAGAAATTCATCTCTACCTAGAATACATGAACATTGGGCCGGTGACATGGCTCAGCGGCATAAGCGCCTGCCTGGCAAGCGCGAGGGCCCGAGTTCGACTCCCGGATCCCACATACGAAAAAGGTGCCGGTGATATCGCTCAGCGGCACGGGCGCCTGCGGGCGCGCGAGGTCCTGAGGTTGACCCCCCGGTACCCACAAAAAAAAAAAAAAAAAAGAATACATGAACATTTACATTATCTCAGCCATTTGTCCCTTGAATTGCTACTCCATTTATAGTCCCCAGTTTACATTTACATAGCAGAATATCCTATTTGCATCCTATTTCCTATAAGAAACAGTTTGTATTTAAAATGGAATTTTGTTGCCAGATTGAAAGGAAGTGTCTTTCTAGTTTTTGGTATTCACATCAAAGTTTTTAACATTTAATGATGTTTTCAGCCAATCTTCCTTCTTTCTAATAGTCTGCAGTAAGGCAATCTCCTAAGTTTATACATGGCCTGATAATGAGAGCTCAGTCCTGAGATGATAGTAGAGGAAGGTCTACTTTCCTGTTCAACACTGTGCTTCTGAGATGATTATCTTTTCCTAATACAGTTGATAGCTGAACTTTCTGCCATATTTTTACCTGAACACTCATAATGGGGCTGTGTAGGCATTTTTGAGTTTTGTGGACTGCTTATGTGTAGCTCCCAAGCTACAATGATTCAGATTGTTTCAGTGCTCTTACATTGTTGTTCTGATATGCAAATTTTTCTCTTCTTCCTGTCACCTACAGATTAGCCTTTGATATTTAGAGAAGTCTTTATAAAAGTTGGTCTTTTATCTGCCACTAGCAAGACCTTTTGAAAGATCGCTTCAGTAGACTGCCAAGGCATCTCTGTGAGGTATGCAGCCATCTTGCATTTTAGAATGAAATGAGTGTGACAGAAACAACTAGTTGTCCACCAGTATTCATTTCCTTTTGTCTTATTGATAGACATTGCAATTTTTAAGTGAACTATATAGTGAAGTGTTTCCTGGTCTCCCTGCAAGCTTTGGCCATGTGACATAAGATCTACTACATGGGATGTGAATGGAAATTTCCTATGAGATTTCTGAAAATTTTCCCTAAAGGGAGGCTATTGCTTCTCTCCTTTCTTCTCTTGCTGTGTGGTAATAGGTGTGATGGTTAAAGATTGAGCAGTTATTTTAAAACCAAGAAGTAGAAGTCATATGTTGAGGGTAACAGAGCCACAAAATAGGTTTCTTGGTTCCAGTGATCATGATTCTGGACTATCCTTGTTTGTGTGAGAGAATTAAAATTCTGAAAAAATTAAGACATTGTTTGAGTTTTGTGTCATTAATAGCTGAACCTAATCTTACTGTGCAGGCATTAAAAAAAAAGTCAAGGTGTTTTGAATAAGAATATAAACTGGGTCCCATGCAGTGGAGTAGCACTGACACAAAAACTATAAATCTCTGCTCTAAAGAATTTGTAGGGGCTGGGGTTATAGCTCAGCGGCACAAGCGCCTGCCTGGCAGGTACAACGTCCTGAGTTCGATTCCTGGTACCCAAATAAAACAAAAAAAAGAGTTTGATGTTTAGATTTAGTATTACCATTTCATTTATTATCTAATTTTTCCCCTTCAAATTTATTATGATAAAAATCAGGGTTTTTTTCCCTTCACTACAATTTCATTTCCCTGCTTTAACTCTTTAAACTCCTACACTTATAATCTGCCAGGAGTTATGAGAGGTAACAAGATACACATCGTTTTAGACTATTGAGATATTGGAGAAACTTTGTTTCTTTAGAGCCCAGGGCCTCATACATGCAAGGCAAATACTCTACTACATACGGAGCTACATCCCCAGCCTAGAGAATTTTAAATTTGTTAGATAATATAGAATGGAAGGCAGAAGTCAAGTGTATCTTTTTAATATAAAATAAACTTTTTTTTTTTTTAATGTGGGTACTGGGAGTCAAACTCAGGACCTCGTGCTTGCCAGCAGGCACTTGTGCCACTGAGTGATATCACCAGCCCTTTTTTTTCCTTTATGTGGGTACTGGGAGTCAAACTCAGGACCTCGCGCTTACCAGGCAGGTGCTTATGCCACTGAGCTATCGCACCGGCCCTAAAATAAACTTTTAAAAATTTCATAATGGAGTTGAACTGCACCAGATTATTTCTTCGGCTCCCACAAGATAATCAGTTCTTTTCTGCCTTTTCATTTCTCCAGGGATACTAGATGGAAACTTGAGAAGTACTTGTTTATTTGACAAGAGCTGAGGGATTCCTAGTAGCAGAGGCAATAAAACTCATGGCCCACCATTTAGAAAGGTAAGAGATTAAACTTTTAATGCAAAAGTGTTCTTTTATTTTAATTTCTCAAATATCACTGACTTCAGTGGATGTTTCCATACAGTAGGCCTCACGTTACTAGTGATCTACCATATTGATAGTGTTTAGTTTAAAAAAAAAATTCAGAACTATTTTTGGCAAAAAGTTTACCCAATTTAAGGTTGTACAAACTAATTAAAATGTCAGATTTATTTGGATTGAATTATATCAACTAAATTTATTACCATGATGATCAGAAATAATTAATTAATTTGAAGTTGTATAGTCCTTTAAGCATACCTTTTTCGAATAACTACTACTTGCCAGCCACAGCATGGTGATGTTAGAGGCATAAAGTACAATAGTTTCTGGTCTCAAGCCATTTATAGTTTTGAAGTGTACCTTCAAAAAATGGAAAGAAAATGCTAGTTTAAAAAAGGTGGTCTCCACCAACAGAGTGAAGAGACAACCCACAACATGGGAAAAAATGTTTGCCAGCTATTCCTCAGACAGAGGATTACTATCGAGAACATACAAAGAACTCAAAAAAATCAGACCTCCCAAATTTAACGACCCAATCCAAAAATGGACATCTGAGATGAATAAATACTTCTCAGATGAAGAAATACAAATGGCAAATAAATATATGAAAAAATGTTCAACATCACTAGTCATTCGAGAGATGCAAATTAAAACAACACTGAGATTCCACCTCACCCCAGAAGGAATGGCTATTATCAAGAAATCAACTAATAATAAATGCTGGAGGGGCTGTGGGGAAAAAGGAACCCTTCTCCACTGTTGGTGGGAGTGTCGACTGGTGCAGCCACTGTGGAAATCAGTGTGGAGATTCCTCAAAAAACTAGGAGTGGAGGTCCCATTTGACCTGGCTATTACCCTTCTGCATATCTTCCCAGAAGAATTAAAAACGTCGTACCACAGCGATATATGTGCACCCATGTTTATAGCAACACAGTTTGTAATAGCTAGATCGTGGAAACAACCCAAATGCCCATTAACCAAGGAATGGATAAAAAAGATGTGGTCTTTTTATACAATGGGTACTACTCAGCCATAAAGAAAGATAAACTGGAAACTTTTATAGGTAAATGGATGCAACTCGAGAAAATACTCACAAGTGAAATAAACTGGACGCACATTTGTAAACATCGTATTGTCTCCCTAGTATGAAAATGCAATTTCACTGTGACTATTCCATTCCTTAATCTTGTATTTTTACCTACCTTTTACATGGCTTAATCTTATACTGAGTAATGTTTTTCTCCAAAAGGTATTTGTACATTCTCTAATTCTTGAGTTTGTTAATACATGAGAATGTTTACTTGTTGTCTTTTAAAATAATTAATTAAAAAATAAGTAAATAAAAAAGGTGGTCTGGCATGCAGAATCTTTTGAAACATGGTCCAATAATAGAGTTTGTCAGATGTATCAAGACACAGAAACAAATTGGCCTATACTTCTGTGCATGAATTTGGAGGTTCAAATCCAGAGAAACTGTATAAATGTAGTTATTCTTTTTTTTTTTTTTGTGGGTACCGGGGGTCGACCTCAGGACCTCGCGCGCCAGCAGGCACCCGTGCCACTGAGCGATATCACCGGCCCTTTTTTCATATGTGGGTTCCGGGAGTCAAACTCGGGCCCTCGCACTTGCCAGGCAGGCGCTTACGCTGCTGAGCCATCTCACCGGCCCAATGCAGTTATTCTTATTCTGACAAAATTTTGAAAAATAATCAAAATGTACATACATGTATTTAAAATTTTACAAATTGAAGCAAGTATACGGAAGAATGAGTGGCAACACTTAACAAATTTTTCTTACACACTTAACCTGCTGTCTCAGTTGCTTTTCATGTTGCTTAGACAAAATACCTGATACCCAGTGTTAAAGGAGGAAAGATTTACTGTAGCTCACAGTTGTTGATTTTTCTTTTTTTTTTTTTTTTTTTTTTTGGTTTTAGTTTTAGTGTTTTTGAGACAGGGTCTTGCTATGCAGTACAGGCTGGCCTTGGACGAGCTTATGTAGCCCAGGGTGGCCTCAAACTCACGGCGATCCTCCTGCCTGAGCCTCCTGAGTGCTTGGATTATAGGCATGCACCACCATTCTCAGCTAAGCTCACAGTTTGTAGAGTTTTCAGATCATAGTTGGCTGGCTCCAAGGCAGAGGGGAAATAGTTCATGGCAGGCAGAAGGCAGCAAGTAGTAAGCTGCAAGAGACAAGCAGGAGCCCTCTTTCTGTCCCTTATATTTTATCCAGGCTACCTGCCTACACCCAGGTTGGGGCACAGTTAATCCTACCCAGAATTATGCCAAACCAATAAGTGGACTAATTTGTAATT
This sequence comes from Erethizon dorsatum, assembly GCA_028451465.1. NCBI lineage: Eukaryota > Metazoa > Chordata > Mammalia > Rodentia > Erethizontidae > Erethizon > Erethizon dorsatum. The sequence continues at coordinate 118,792,717 of CM051826.1, read as the reverse complement.
AGTCCCTTGATCCCAGCATAATAGAAACTAGAGCCAGGTACTTCTGAAAAGCCCCACCTATGACTGCATAAGGCTTTGGGGGGACATCTAGATATAAGCCATAATACCTGCATTAAATAATTTTGAGCTACTTGGCTTCCTTGAATATTCAAGTTTATAATCTGGTAAGTATTCTCTATATAGTATAAATTCCAGGGAAGGGACTATGTCTGAATCCTTGTTAGTGGAATCTAGCACAATTCCTACTCTTTCGTGTGTACTCAGTAATTTATTAACTGAATGACTAAATAAATGAGATTTGTATTTAAGGGTAGGATAGTAGTGGATGGTGGGAGATCAGAAGCAAGAAAGGGGAGGATGAATAGGAAGTGAGAGCATTCTAGGCTGAGGGAGGGAGCTGATTAAAAACCTGTATAACTTGAGTCAGAGATTAAGCCATAGCATAAGACTGGAGTAGGAAGTAGTGGTCATTCTGTACAGGGATCTGGAAACAGTGCTAAGGATCCTGAGAGCATTTTTCTTCATAACTGGTCTTTCCCTCAAACTTAACTAGCACTACTTGAGTTTAGCCCATCATCTTTTGAACTGAGCAGTATCTTGTGCTGATTTTCTTAGACATAGTTTTATTCTCTCTTACCCTCTTCCTCACTTGTATAGTAATCTTTTCAAACTAAAATTCTTAAATTTCTTGCAGCAGGGTTAGGCAAACATTTTCTTTAAAGAAGTTTGATAGTAAATACTTTAGGCTTTGTGGGAACATTGATGTCTACTGCATATTCTTCTTTGCCCACTCCCCTGCCCCTCAACTATTTAAAAAAACATGAGAAACTTTCATAGTTCATCAAATGAACTGAGGCCATAGTTTATCCTTGGTTTTGGAGGAGGGGAGGGTAGTGTGGTGGGGTCGGTGAGAAAGTAGAACATAGACTCCTTTCCATGGTATTAAAAGCCCTTCAACATTTACCTTCCTCTCTGGCCTGTGCAACAGGCATCAGGTCTTAGAGATTCCCTCAAGTGCACTCTGATAAATACTGCAACATGCTGTCTCCTTTTTGTAAAATAGCATCCCTCACTTGCTGTTTTTCCTTTGGGAAGATTGAACTCAGGCATTACTTCTTCAGTAGCCTTCCAGAGGGGGGAGGAGGCTCATAGTAAGGTTTTTAGGGACTCTCAGGGACTCCAACCTATCACAGAAATTACTTTCCTTTTTTTGACTGCATGGTTTTTTCATCTCTTTTTTTGTGCCTACTCCATTCTGGCTTTCATTAGTTCTTTACCAGGTTGAACATTACCCTAAAAGTCCATTAATCCAAAGTCTGATTTCAAATTTCTGGTGCCCACCTATTAAACTGATTTTTCCACGCTTTTTACAAATTTCCTGAAGATGTAGTCTGTTTGGTCAGGTGTCTCCCCTGCTTCACCTGAGGCAGGTGTGTCAAGGTTTTGGATATACAGGATTGCCCTGTACTGACCACTTCGAAAAGGCAAATCAGGCTTTCTAAGAGGGGAGTATGGGTGCTGAAGAGAGATGACCAACTCCAGCATACTCATGTTCCCATAGTGTCTGTATTTTACTGTGTGTGTATGTGTGAATATAAAACTAAATTATTATTTTCACTTGTCTTCCCTTGTTAGTCCCTTGTTATCTTATTTTTAACATGGTATCTGATACAAAATAGGGAGCCAGATGTTTTTCATATAAATTGCATAAAATAAGTGGTTTGTATTGGAAATGTTTGAGAATGGTTTATATTGTGTGTAATATTTAGTATTATCCACATTTTAGAAATTTGGTTTTAGGTTTGAGGGCATGGTTGAAAGGTAAGAGTTTATAACATTTATAGTTCTGTGACCAACTAAATAGAAGATCAGTCAAATTCACATTTTAGAATCTAGAGATTTCTCAACTTACCAGAAATGTAGTCACCTATTCACATTTTTATAAATTCATTTGCCAGCACTGTTTTCTATATGGTGAATTTTATTTTTTATTTTTTATTTTAAGGAGAAAAAAAAAAAAATTTCAGAGCAAGATAGGAGGGTAACAAAGGTTAATACATTGCATATTGTTATCTTTAAATTAGTTATTCAGAGTACAAGATACAGGAATTTAATTGTCCAAACAATATTAGCACAAACCTTTCTTTTCAGTGAAGAGAAATTAGTAGTATAACTATCTTAACTATCATGTGTGTGCGTGTGTGCGTGTGCGTGCGCGTGCGTGTATATATATATATATATATATTTTTTTTTTTTTTGCTTTTCCCTTCTTTTCTCCTTTCCCCCATCCCAGTTTCTCTTTCCTTTTGAACAGTTTCTTCCCATTTTACAATATCTATTGTATATTTTGGATCTTACTTACTCTTTCAGTTTCTCACACTTGGGAGACAATACGATGTTTGCACATGTGCGTCTGGTTTATTTCACTTATGAGTATTGTTTCAAGTTGCATCCATTTACCTGTAAAAGTCTCAAGTTTATCCTTCTTTATGGCTGAGTAGTACTCCATTGTATAAAAAGACCACATCATTTTATCCGTTCCTCAGTTAATGGGCATATTTGAGTTGTTTCCAGTACCTAGCTATTACAAATTGTGCTGCTATAAACATGGGTGCACATATATCACTGTGGTATGATGTTTTTAATTCTTCTGGGAAGATGTGCAGAAGGGTAATAGCCAGGTCAAATGGGACCTCCACTCCTAGCTTTTTGAGGAATCTCCACACTGATTTCCATAGTGTTTGCACTAATCTACACTCCCACCAACAGTGGAGAAGGGTTCCTTTATTCCCACAGCCCCTCCACCATTTGTTATTGGTTGATTTCTTGATCATAGCCATTCTTTTTGGGGTGAGGTGGAATCTCAGTATTGTTTTAATTTGCATCTCTTTAATGACCAGTGATGTTGAGCATTTTTTCATGTATTTATTTGCCATTTGTATTTCTTCATCTGAGAAGTGTGTATTCATCTTAGATGCCCATTTTTGGATTGGGTCTTTAAATTTGGGAGGTCTGATTTTTTTGAGTTCTTTATATGTTCTTAGTAGTAATCCTTTGTCTGAGGAACAGCTAGCAAACATTTTTTCCCACATCGTGGGTTGTCTCTTCACTCTGTTGGTGGTTTCTCTTGCTGTACAAAAGCTTTTTAACAAGATGAGATCCCAGTTGTAGATTCTTTGTGATAGTTCCTGTGCAATTGGGGTTTTATTCATAAAGTCTTTGCCTACACCAGTGTCTTCAAGAGTTCTACCTGTTCTATCTTCCAGCAGATTTAATGTTTCTGTTTTAATATTTAGATCATTTAGAATTTAGCTTAGTGCATGGTGAAAGATATGGGTCCAATTTTAATCTTTAGCATGTGCAGAGCCAGTTTTTCCAGCACCATTTATTAAAGAGGCTTTTTTCCAGTGAGGCTGTTTGGCCTCTTTGTCAAAAATAAGGTGGATAAGTATGTGTGGAGTGGTTTCTGCGTCTCCTAATCTGTTCCATTGATCTTTGGGTCTGGTTTTTTTTTTTTTTGTTGTTTTTTGTTTTTTTTTTTTGCCAGTACCATGCTGTTTTTATCACAGTAGCTTTATAGTATAATTTCAGGTCAGGGATTGTGATGCCCCCTGCCTTGTCTTTGTTGCTCAGAATTGCCTTTGCTATTCCAGGTCTCTTCTGGTTCCAAATGTATTTTAGGATTGTTTTCTCTAGTTCTGTGAGCTAGCTGTTGGAATTTTGATCAGAATTGTATTAAATCTGTATCACAGTTTTGGAAGTATGGCCATTTTCACTATATTGGTTCTTCCTACCCAAGAGCAAGGGATATCTTTCCATTTTCTGATACCCTCTTCAATCTCCTTTTTCAGAGTACTGTCGTTTTCAGTGTAGAGGTCTTTAACATCCTTTATTGTATTGATTTCTAGGTATTTCTTTTTTTTTCTTGGATGCTATTGTGAAAGGTGTTGTTTCCCTCATTCCTCTCTCAGTGATTTTGTTATTTGTGTACAGGAAAGCTATTGATTTTTGAGTGTTGACTTTGTATCCAGCTACGCTACTGAATTTGCTTATTAAATTGAGCAGTTTTTTTAGTGGAGTTTTTGGGATCTTCTATGTAGAGTATGATGTCATCTGCAAATAATGATATTTAACTTCTTCCTTTCCTATCATTATTCCTTTTATTTCTTTCTCTTGTCTAATGGCTTTGGCTAAAGTTTCCAGGACTATGTTGAATAAGAGTGGAGACAGTGGATATCCTTGTCTTGTTCCTGATTTTAGAGTAAAAGCTTTCAGTTTTTGTCCATTTAGTATGATGTTGGCTGTTGGTTTGTCATAGATGGCTTTTATCAGATTGAGATAAAGACCATCTATTCCAATTTTCTATAGGGTTTTTATCATGAATGAGTGCTGGACTTTGTCAAAAGCTTTTTCTGCATCTATTGAAATGATCATATGATTTTTGTCCTTGGCTCTGTTAATATAGTGTATTACATTTATTGATTTAGGTATATTGAACCATCCCTGCATCCCTGGGATGAATACCACTTGGTCATGGTGTATAATCTTCTTGATGATTTGCTGCATTCTGTTTACTAGTATCTTATTGAGTATTTTTGCATCTATGTTCATTAGAGAGATTGGCCTGTAGTTCTCTTTCTTGGTTGGGTCCTTCTCCGGTTTTGGCATCAGGGTAATGCTTGCTTATGAGGTGAATTTCGGATGGAGATTTACGAAAAGCAAAATTTTTATCAGCTAATCTGGGTGATAGAATTCAAAATGACATGAGAATACGCATTCTACAGTCTAAAGGATCTTCTATTTTCCTTAACAAATTTAACCCACATTGCATGTTTTACAAATGGGAGCAAGGTAACTAATAGGATAAATAATTGTCTAGTATCACCCTCTTGAGTCTTTATTCAGATTTGTAAATTGTTCTAATGTAGTATGATTCTATTTACTATTAATCTTGCGATATAGAATGTAGTTCTTCAGTTCTTTGGTGTATCTTATAATGTGAAAATTATAACCCAGAAAGAAGTAGAGAATTGTTAAAGAATCAATATATTTTACTGCTTTTTTTTCATGATGACTCCTAAAAGCTACAGGATGCTAATTATACAATGCTTATACAGTGAATTTTTGTAGTACATGTAGTTATGTACAGTTTAAACTCTTACAAGTTTTTCCTTTTTTTTGTTCAGAATTTAAAAGTAAATTGCCAGTATGATGCCCCAGTACTCCCAAATACTTTATTGTCTACAAAATATTCTCCTACATTACCACAGTACAGCCATGAAAATGGGAAAATTAACACTGATATATTTCTACCCTCTAATATTCAGGCCACATTTAAGTTTTGTCAGTTATTCCAATAATATATATTATACCAAAAGGGTTGCCCTAGTAGCTCATGTTGCAGTTATTAGTCTTACCTTATTGGTCTTTTTCAGTGGGAAGCAGTTTCATGGTTTTGCCTTGACTTTAATAACTTGGATGCTTTTGAAGGTTATAGACCTGCTATTTTTACAGTTTACCTCAATTTGGAGTATTGCATTCTATCATGGGCTTGTGACTTTGATTTTCCTTATTTCTAGTGGTGTTACATTGGATCACTTGATTAAGGTGATGTTTGCCAAGTTTTTGTACTGTAAATTACTCTTTTTGCCCTTAGTAATTAAATTTTATCTTACAGGCAGATATTTTGAGGTGATGTAAATATCCTGTTCCTTAACAAACTTTCAGTTTATTCTTTTACTGATCGTGGAACACTATTTTATTCAAAATATGATCCATTACTATCGTTATTTATTTTGATTCTCAAGTTGTCCCAGCTTTGGCCACTTTCAGGTCCAAATCTGAAGCTCTTTCCTTATTTTCAGCCATAAGCTATTCAAGGCCTGTCCTGCACATTTCCCTGCCCCAGACCTGGGATCAGCTAATTCTTCAAGGAATCCAGATCCCTTTTGGTAGAGATGTGGGGTAGTATGTATACTTACTGCTATTGAGGTACCAGTGTTACCAGGCCTTCTCAATAGACACAGCTAGGGAAATTAATGTACATTACTTGCATATATGTACACATATTAATACCTTCATTTCTATATCTTTATGTCTATATTGAGAGCCACGCATTCATGTCATTATCTCCAGATCTCATCTAATAATTGTCTCACTCTATATTTCTAATTCCCTTCATCTGTACTATGAATTCACTTTCATCCACCACATCCTTGACATATTTACTCATTTGATCTGTCCTCATGCATGTATGTAATGACACCTGTTTCTACTAGGCCCTCTTTCCACATCAAATAGATGTCGTACTGCTTGGCCCCTAACACCCTATACTGGACTAGTGCCATTCCTATCCTGTACCTCATGTGGGTGCCTCCTCAGCCAACTAGGGCCTTGACATCTCATATTAGACCCCTTCCCCTGTACAGACCTTTCCTCATTCAACTCAGGCTGTTACATCACATGCAGGACTGACCTCTTCTCTTCAAGCCCAGTCCCCATTCCCATTCCCTTCCTCTACCACCATGGGTATCTTTCTCACCCCATCCAGGCTCAGACATTCTGCACTGGGTGTGCCCCACTAGCCTGTCTGTGCTACCTCCCATGCAGATACTCTTACATTTATTTTCTGGAGGCTTGGCTGTTATTATTTTTAATTTACAAGAAATGTTTTGTCAGTTTCTCCCACTTTCTTCTATTCATCTTTCCTTAAAGTTTTTGTTTTTTTGTTTTTTTGTGGGTACCGGGGGTCAACCTCAGGACCTCGTGCGCCAGCAGGTGCCCGTGCCGCTGAGTGATATCACCGGCTCCTTTTTTGTATGTGGGTTCCGGGAGTCGAACTCTGGCCCTCACGCTTGCCAGGCAGGCGCTTACACCACTGAGCCATCTCACCGGCCCTCCTTAAAGCTTTTTTTTTTTTGTCTTTACAATTCTTTCCTTATTGCCATTTTTGTTTATATGTGATTCCATTTAATAATGGATCTTTTTGATAACTCTACAAATTCTAAAAGAGTCTTTCTTTAACTATTTCTTTAAATGATTTATATAAGTTTCTATAGAGTTGGTAGGTATCAAATGGCAATATACGACATCTGGTGTAACAGTGTATCAGGAAAATGTATTTGGTTCATTTTGACCTTGAATAAGTCACTTCACACTTTTGACCTCAGTCTCTTCTTTTGGAGGGTGAATAGTTAAGACTAGAGTAGAAACAGTGAGGTACATAATCAGATATCCATGTCATTCAAAAAAGCCTGTGGGCTGGGAGCATAGCTCAGCAGTAGAGCAGTTGCCTAAGCATTGCATGATGTCCTGCACTGGATCACCAGCACCACAAAAAAGGAAGAGCCAAAGGTCCATATTCAAGAGAGAGAATTTTGTTGTATTTATGTGTATGTGAGTGCATGTTTGTTCATTTGTGACAGGGTCTCACTGTGTAGCTCAGGCAGGCCTCGAACTCACGGCAGCCCTGCCTCAGTCTCCCGAGTGCTGGGATTACAGGGGTGCACCACCACACCCAGCTAAAAGGGCAAATTTTGGTCTAATATTTTATTTATTTTTAAAATGGAAAAAGGAGACAGTTTACAAAGAACAATAAGTAACTTTTATATGTAAAAGTTCAGCCTTAGTTGGTGTGACAAAATATACAACTTTTTTTCCTTTGGTTTTTTGAGACAAGGTCTTGCTGTGTAGTTCAGGCTGGTTTTGAACTCACTATAGGCCACACTGCCCTTGAACTTGCAGCGATCCTCTTGCCTCAGCCTCACAAGTGCTGGGATTGTAGGTGTGCACCACCATTCCTGGCCCTAAAAATATGCAACTTTAAAAGCTATTCTTTTTTTTTTTTTTTTAAAAACTAAGACTAGAGGTTCCATTTGACCCAGCTGTTCCCCTTCTTGGTATCTTCCCAAAGGAATTAAAAGCATCATACCACAATGATATATGCATACCCACGTTTACAGCGGCACAGTTTGTAATAGCTAAATCTTGGAAACAACCCAAATGCCCATCAACTGGTGAATGGATAAAGAAGATGTGGTTTTTATGTACAATAGAGTACTACTCTGCCATAAAGAAGGATAAGCTTGAAACATTTCTAGGTAAATGGGTGCACCTTGAGACCATACTCTTAAGTGAAATATATCGCATGTGCGTAAATACCTCATTGTTTCTCTAGTGTGAGAAACTGAAATTATAAATAAGGACGAAAGTGTATAATAGATACTGTAAAATAGGAAGAAAATGTTCAAATGGGGAGGGGAACAAGGGAGGGAGGATGGGCAAAGGAAAGAAGGGAAAAGTAAAAAAAATTGAGAAAAGGAAACCATGGAAACAAAGCTTTTGTAAATGGGGAGGAGAGGAGGGGTTGAAGGGAGGGTAGGGGAATGGGAAAAACAACTTGTATCATGTGCAAGCACAAATTCCTCTATGATGAATGTGATCACTGTGTATATCTAAAATGTACCAATGAAATCTGATTAAAAAATGAAATGTTTATCCAAAACAATAATTTTTTTAATTTTGGGGGATTTTTTTTTTTACTAGTCTGACAAAAAGTTTTACAGTAATCCACTGTTATGTAAGTGTTGGGAAATGAGATCTTTCTGTACTAGTAAAGTAGAAATCAGTACTCATATATGGAGGGCAGTTTAGCAATGTAAATAAAAAGCCTATAAATATGCCTTCACTTTGACATAGCAATTTGTGTACAAAGACTTGTCCCAAATATGTTCACTAATGATTAAAAGTCCATTAATAGAATTAGTTAAATAAATACGCCCTATTCATGTGATGTAATAGTATATAGCCATTAAAAATGATACATAATATTTAATGACATTACTATTTAATGTTATGGCAGAATTTAGATAATTATATTTTAAAGAAAGTTGTAATATTGCTTTTACTTTTTTTTTTTTTTTTTTTTTTTTTGTGAGTACCAGGGGTTGAACTCAGGACCTCGCGCGCCACCAGGTGCCTGTGCCACTGAGCAATATCACCAGCCCTTTTTTCGTATGTGGGTACCAGGAGTCGAGCTCAGGACCTCTCACTTGCCAGGCAGGCGTTTATGCCGCTGAGCCATCTCACCGGCCCACGCTTTTACTATTTTTTAAAGTTACATGTCTCCATACATAGACAAGACTAGAATGTATAGTTCTGGATATTAATTGTAGTTATCACTGAATGGGTGTATTCTAGGTGACTCTTCTTTTTTCTCTCTCTCATGTTATTTTCGGAGCAGATTTAAAGTTCCTTACAATGTTTTAGTTCAATAGAGGTAATTTACTTGATATTATCATAAAAGAACAAGTTATTTCCTTCAGAGCTCAAATTAAAACTTAAGCTTTTTAAGAGTTTTTAAAAGAATTTATTGGTCATTTACATATTTATATACTTATACATGGAATTATTTTAGAAAACTGGAAAAAGAAAGCTTCATTTTTGTACAAGTTCTACAACAGAAAATCAAGCAAGTGACCTCAATTCATAGGATGCCTTTTATCCCTAAATTAAAATAACCAATGCCTATTATCCTTTATAATGTTCAGGGTTTTACTCTTCTCCATTTTTTTTCCTCCCACCTCTTTATCTAATCTTAGGACCAATAGTTACTGCTTTTTAGCTCATTTGAAATTTGAGAGAGTTCATATAGAAGAAAATTCATTTTTTTCTGTAATATTAGATACAGCATACATATGTTTTTATAGTATCATTGTTTCTGTAACAACCATGTGACCAGGTGAAATTATAAAGTGTCCCAAAAAATCTGCATGCTGAATTTAATTTTGGAGAAAGTCTCAGGGGCACAGGATTAATCCACTGCATAGGAAGAGACAGAGAGTAAGTTGCCATTTTAAGCCTGAGTGTTTGTAGCCTGAGTTAGTGCTGAGTTTTTATAGGGTGAGAAATGAAGAATCCAGTTCATGGTGGTGTGGAGTCAAGGGGTAAGTGAATTTCACTCAATTAACAGATATACCATTTATGAATAGTCACTAGCCATTAGTCTTTAACTTCATGCAACTGTAGTAGGTTATTTCACAAACCTTCTTAAGAGAAATTGAGATAGACTTCTTAGAATACCTTTTTAAGATTATAGTTGACCTGTGATAAATTGCACATACTTAAAGCATACAACTTGATAAGTTTTAACTTATGTACTTCCATGAAAACCATCACCACAATCACTCTTGATCTGCTGTCACTATAGATAATTTGTATTTTCTAAAATTTGTATTTTCTATTCTAAATTGAATCGTACTGTATTATAGCTTTTTTTTGGACTGTCTTTCACTTAACACAATTATTTTGGTTATTATCCATGTTGTAGTATGTGTCAGTAGTTTCCAAGACAGACTTTTAACATTTTTAAGAATGGTTCTGTCACTTTGGACCAACCAAGTCTTTATTTTACAAAAGAGCATAGCAAGATAATCTGATTTTAGTCTACCTAATATTCTTTTAACTCACAAGGGATTTTAAACATTCCAAGACTAAGGCACATTTATTGCAGTGTGTCTGTGCAGTGATTGGTTTGTACTTATTCATGAAATTAAAGATCATTTCTTTAAGTGGATTTGTTTCTGATTTCCTTTTGTGTTTTAATATTCTTTCTCAAAGGAAGGATTGTATTTAGTTTTTGACCGATACACTGGTAAAGTACTTTAATTTTAGCTTATCTTTGTGAGAATTTTGCTTTAACCTTCATTTTACTTTATGCTCACAAATTAATATATTTTAGCAGTTTATTGAGTGGTAGTATTGGTTAGCTCACAAATTAATATATTTTAGCAGTTTATTGAGTGGTGCTATTGGTTAACATAGCATAGCTCTAGCTATAGAGTTAAGATCATGAGGTCTTACCTAACTTATACCACAGTTTCTGTATCAATAAGATGGGAATAATGAAGCATACTTCAGGAGTTTTTAGAGGAAGAATATAGGATATATGATTTACTTAGAAAAAAGTTAAGTGTTCAGTGTGGAATATTCCTCATCATAGTTATGAAATCTTTTTATTGAAATCATATTACTATATATTTTCACTATCTAAATTGTCATCAAGTACTATCTGAGATATTGCTAGTCTGGGGAATTATAGCCGCTGTTAAATAATGGTAATGAGGAATCAAAAGTCTGAAGTAATGTTACTTTTACCATAAGCCATCTCTACTACGTTATTTATTTGTATTTTAAAGAATAACAACAGCTGCCATTTAAGTAACTACTCTAAGCAAGTCATTGAGCTTATCTTTTATTTATTATTTCATTTTACCATCAAATAACTGTAGTATAGATATTATTATTCTCATTCACCAAACTTCACAGTGATAAAGTGAAAGCTTAGGCTGTAAAAAACAACATACTCCCTATCTGATATGAACTATATTTTTAAAAATAATCATGTTTCTCCTGGTGCTGCTGCTATAGATGGCCTTTTATTCCATTTTAGGATCTGCTGTACTAATGTTCTCTTTTTCATGTCACATACCAAGGCCTCAGCACCTTATAAACATTAAAAGAATCTTAGTCTTAGTCCTCTGGTATGTTGTAGCTAGTCTTCAGCCTTACCACAAGTACTGCACACTTCTGTTTTCACCCATCATGAAGCCTTAGGATGGAAGTGTTTACAATTTCCTGGGAAATAAGAAAGTCACTTTTTGAGCCTTCATAATATTTGAACTTCAGATTACCCTAATTTAGTTGCTATCGTCAATAAAAATCATCTCATTGGCCTTTCCCAATAAAAATATCTAGACCTTTAAAATCCCAGAGCATAGAAGGCCTTTCTGTGGTATGGTGCAGTTTTTACTTCTATCAGAAGTAAATGTGTACCTACACATTTTTAAGTTGTAGTTACTTTTGCATTAATAATTCAACATTAGCTTTGTGCTTGCTGTAAGCAAATAAGATACTGTGCAGATATAAGGATGCGGGCATGAAACTGCTTTATGTTGATAACAACGGTCAGAATTGCAGCTGGAGTTTTATCGGGTATATTCATATGTGCTAAGTATTGTGCTAGACATTTTACATGTACTATTTGTAGCACTTGCAACTATTTTATGGTTTGAGGAAACTGAAGCTCAAGGAAGTTTAGAACTTTACACAAGATCTTAACTTGTGACACAACCAGACTTTGAGCCAATTTTATGTAGGTACCCAGAGTTGAACTCAGGATCTCGCGCTTGCCAGGAGGCACTTGTGCCACTGAGCGATATCACCAGCTGGCCCTTTCTTTTTCCTTTATGTGGGTACCGGGAGTCGAACTCAGGATCTCACGCTTGCCAGGAAGGTGCTTATGCTGCTGAGCTATCTCACTGGCCCTTGAGCCAATTTTAATTCATTTTTCTTTCTTTTTTTTTTTTTTTTTTTTTTTTTTTTTGTGGGTACCGGGGGTCGACCTCAGGATCTCGCGCGCCAGTAGGCGCCCATGCCGCTGAGCGATATCACCGGCCCCTTTTTCGTATGTGGGTTCCGGGAGTCAAACTCGGGCCCTCGCACTTGCCAGGCAGGCACTTACACCGCTGAGCCATCTCACCGGCCCTCGTTTTTCTTTGTTATGATTCTTTGGGCATAATTAGGATGGGGAGGAAGAAGCGTAGAGATTATGTAATAGATTATATTCCAAAACCTAATATGGGTACTGTAAGCAAAGTACAAACAACACAGAAAGTTTAGTAGAAGAAATTTCAGTTTGAGTTATGCGAGAGGTATCACAAAGGAAGTAACATTTGAACTGAGCCTTGATTGTATACTATCAAGGCAACTGTTCATCTGAGAGGGCATGTTTTAGATAGAAGATGGAAATATGTAAATTGAGGGTCATTTTCAAAGGATGACAGGCAGTCTGATAGTTTTAAATGGGCTGTGGTAATGGAAGTAGCATTTAGCAGGTAAGTTTAAAAAGAAAAGGTGGCTCAGATTGTATTTCTCAGAGTCTAGATAAAGAGTTAAATCTAGTAAGATTTACTTAGTGGATAATTAGACTACTCTTTAAAGCATTTAGGAGTTGTTGCTTATTAATTCAGGGTTGTAGGAAAAGGAAGTCTGAGTTGATTAGCAAGTGTGAGCTCCATCACTATCTTTCGTTTTGGTGTTTTGAAATATGGTCTCACCACGTATTTCAGGCTGCCCTAAACTCCATATATAGGCCTTGAACTCATGATGATCCTCCTGCCTCAGCCTTCTGAGTGCTGGGATTACAAGTGTGTACCACCACCATGCCTTTTCTTGAAAGCACCATGAAGGCAGATTTCTAAATTTATCATAGCATACTGCCAAGCACAAAGTAGACCCTGAAATGTTTTTTGACAAAAGAAGAAAAAGAGGAACTTTAATGGCATTAGATCGTGAGGACAAGAAAAATAAAGGAGTCTTAGAAGAATTAAAAGAGAGCCGAGAGAAACAAAAGAAGCTGGCTTGTTTTAAATTTTACTTAGAACTCTCCTGAGTACTACATTACAGATGCTTGCTCAAGAGTGGAGAGGTACATTAACAATTTCTATCTGCAGTCATGCATTTCCCCAACAGTTTACAGTATGACAAAGCCTATTTTGCAGGCTTCTTTTATGAGCATATTTCCAACCTTACTGTAAAAAGAAGATAACCCTGGATTTAGAGGCTTGTGATCCTATTAGATTAACAAAGAGATAACACATCAGCCTGCCAGAGAAATTGTTATCATTTGTTTCAGAGGTGTTGAACTGTTCTGTTTATAGCTACCTTAACTATAGGTACTAGAAAATGGTAATAAGGCGTTGGGAATTTGTATCGATTGGCCAGGAAATAGGCTGTGTAGGTAAGGAACTTTTGTAAGGGAGGGAGACAGTTGTGGTGGGAGTGTGGAAAGGATTAGAGTTAACAAGGGTAACTCTATAGAATGTTTTCTGTAGCTATAGATTGGTTCTTCCCCTACCTCTGTACTCTTGTGGGTGGTTTTGTGTTCTGATTTGTTTTGTTTTTTTGAGACAGGATCTCATTGTATTGCCTAGGTTCCACTCTTGAACACCTGGGTTCAAGTGATCCTCCTGCCTCAGCTTCCCTAGTGCTGGGACTGCAGGTGCTTGTCACCATGCCTAGCTTGTACTGTCACAGTATTTTAACTTTTCTATAGTCTTACCGTATTAATTCAAATTCTGTGTTTCTTTTTCTTCAGCTAGACTGAAAGTTTCTTGAGTGCAGGCTAATAACTCTTTGTTAATTGGTTTTTATTTTTGTGTCTACATATAGTTAATGCTTAAATGTTTCTTGAACTTTACTGAGGGAGGCACTGATTTAGGTAGCTAACCCAAAGGTAGTTTCTTGCCTTCACTGAACTCATATTCTGCTGCTACTGACAGAAGCATAATTATTATTATAGATTTCCTTTGTATTATTCTAGTGTTCTTTTCCCTCTCCTCACAGGCAGCATTGGATCTGAATGGAGGAATGGAACCCTACCAGATAATAAGTTTTGCCTGGGGCAAGGGAAGAGACTTTCTTCTTCCTATATCCTCTATCAAGTTTCTCTTTACTGTAGGACTCACGACTGTGGCTAGTTGTATATTTCAGCACAAGAATTATCTCGTTTTTCTGAGCAAGACATTCTCGAAACTACATTTATAAGCAAAGTTATGAAATATAATTTTCCCGTATGTACCATTGACTGAGATAAGAATATAGTTTACTGTGTTTACCTCTATATGGAATTTTAGTAAATATAAGATGAACTATTGGCAGAGTTTAAAAGTGGGCTGACCTTGCTAGTTTCAGTATACTATACTCATCATTAAGCTAATATTAAATAAGTTGTAAAGTTGTGGAAAAGGGAGCTGTACATATAGGTTAACTACATTCAAGGACAAATAAATTTAGATTAATAAGGCTGAGAATCTGACCGCCATTGAGTATATTTTTAAAAATTAAAAGCTTCCTGAGTAGAAATTTTAAAATGCTAGATCTTGTTTTTCTTGTCAGACTTTTAAAGTAAGAATTTTGGCTCTTGTAATCACTGCCCTTCAACCATAGCCATAAGGCTGAATTAAATGTTTCTTCTCCTTTTAACCCCTTTGGTGGAATTGGATATATTAGTACCTATGGTTGGGACATGAGTGTTCATATTTCAGGAACAGTACTTTATTATAAATGTTCTTAGCAGTAACTGGATTTTTGAATGAGTGTAGTGTTACAGGAAGTAATTGAGTACTTTTATTTTCAACTGTGTTTCAAAACTATTTTTAATAGTTTGAAACTACTTTGTTTTTCAGTATCCTGGCCATGAAGAAGAGGACATGATAAGTTGTTCAACTTATGAAATTCAAGTTACATGTGAAAGCTGCCAGGTATATGGATAATATTTGGTATATTTAACCATTTTTCATATTTTAGGTTACAAAAATTTTCATGGGCTGTTTCTATTAGATAATATTTTACCTTCTTTGTATAAATAAGAAACCACTTACTAATACGTAGTTTAACTGAATGTTCCTGTTGTATTTTTAAATTATCAAATTAAGAACATCAAAACATTTAATTGTGACCAACATAAACATGTTTTAGGGTTTTCACTTCTTCTAAAGTGTTGCAAATAATATTAGTCCTATGAGATGTTCTATGAAGAAGCGTTCTATTAGCAGTGGCCAAAAAGCCCTATTCTGGGTGCTTCTCTAGACATTTTACTTGACCATATTAAAGATTCTGAGAAGTCCTACCAAAAAAAGTATACTTGAGCATCTCCCAAATTTATTTGGTTATATACTTTTTTTTCTATAGTTAGATGTTATACAGTTGTTCATTGAATTAAATACCAGATGCTATGTATAATTTCTAGAAATAAAAACAAAAGCAAGAACCATAGGTTGATGGAGGGAATAGTTGAGAACTCTAAGAGGAAATTAAAAAGTAAGAAAAGTAATTTTGACTTGAAAATGTCTTCTTGTAGTTATTTTGTTTGAATCAAGATCCAAAAATGTCAACTATACTTTGGTTACTGTATTTATTACATTTCTTTTAATCTGGAACAGTTCCTCCCTTCCTCTACTCTTCTTTTTTCCTCTATGACATTTATTTGTTGAAGAGACTCTGTAATTTATCCTATAGATTTTCCCACGTATTAGATTTTATTGACTGCTTCTGGCACAGAAGAATTTAGGCCTGGATATAAAAATTTTGCTGCATTATCTCCATAACTATACAGTATGATCCTTAAAAGACTGCATCTTATTTGCTGATTGAATTTGTTTGAATGAGTGAAATTTGTTCATTTCAGCATAATTTATTTACACTGTTAAACAGAAAGAGCCTGATGGCAGTCTTCCTAACCTATTTTCTTTAGTGTAAAGTCTGCATGTTATGTATTTTTGTCTACTCTCATAATAAGAAAGTAGTGGTAGAGTTAAAATGTGAGCAAGTGTTTTATTGTACATTCAAATGTGAAATTTAGTAAGGGTAATGAAAATCAAAT